>OX421919.1:4040604-4743139 GCA_949128165.1 Lathronympha strigana | reverse complement strand
TCCGGGCCGTGGTGTTCTCTAAAACACGCGAACATGGGGGATCCAGCAGATATCATCATCATCCTCACTTCCAAAGACTTGCAAATCATGAATATTTATTGAACGCCAGTAGCATTGTATGACTGAAAGATGGCAGATCTTGCAACAAGACCAGAAAGAATAACCCACCTCCTCGCTTCATATAGAAAGAATGGCGGTTAATGTGCTACCTGTTTATTATTTTTTAATACTACGACGGTGACAAACGAGCATACGGCCGGCCTGATGGTAAGCGGTCACCGTAGCCTATTGACGCCTGCAACTCCAGGCGTGTTACATGCGCGTTGCCGACCCTTTAAAAAAAGGAGGATTTTTGCTGCGGGGTTCTATGACAAAATTAGAGGAATACCTATGACTTTAAAAGTTACTAACTACTGAATATTGTTTACGGTCACCGCGAATATTGGTTACGGTTATACCCGATTAATTCAGGGAAGAGTTACCACGTTATTACCACGTTGCCACATCTTTGTAATCATCATCAGCCTATATACGTCCCACCGCTGGGCACAGCCTCCACTCGTGATCCAGAAGGATTAGGCTATAGCGGGGACTACCCTTACCGAATGAGGAACTTCACATACACCATAGATTTTCTCAGATGTATGCATGTTTCATCTCGATGTTTTCATCACCGAAAAGTAATTGGTAAATATTAAATGATATATCGTACATAAGCTTCGAGATACTTGGTAACTTAAAAATTTAGAGCGGAACAGCGTGCGTAGCCAAGATGCTAATCGCTCACGCTCAGTCGCTAACGAAACGCAACTGTCATTGTCATACTAATAAGGAAGAGTGATAGAGAGAGGTAGCTACGATATGTTATTAAGCGCGAGTGATTGGCATCTTGGCTACGCACGCTGTACATGTTTACAAAATGTCAAAATTGAGAGGTTTCCAATAAGTAATGTAACGTCTCCTAGCGTACTAGCCTACGTTAACGGCCTCCTAGCCTAGTCGGTAGTGACCCTGCCTACGAAGCAGGAGGTCCCGGGTTCGAATCCTGGTCAGGGCATTTATTTGTGTGTTTATCACGAATATTTGTTCCTGAGTTATGGATGTTTTCTATGTATTTAAGTATTTATATGTATCTATCTATTATATATATCGTCGTCTAGTACCCACATCACAAGCCTTATTGAGCTTACCGTGGGACTAGGTCGATTTGTGTAAAATTGTCCCACAATATTTATATTTATTTATTTATTTATTTAATGTGCCGAATTCAATATAGTATCGAGTTAGGGAAAGTAGCCGTATTTTTTTGTACGCTGTGCCCCAGCAGACATAATTTCCGAGTACGTAAGTACTCACCGTGGTTCGCCAAATCGTCATATGATTCTCGGTATCTCGGTAACCTGTGGCAATGGCACGCAGGTAAGGCAGGTGCAAGACCCCGATAGTAGTGCGCAAACATGCTGCACGCCGATGGATTGACTGCGCTTAAGCCCACACCAACAATGATACTTACCTACCCTGCACAGGGGTTTAGGTAATACATGGGCCTTACCATGACGTCTTAACAAGATTCAGTTTACAGGTTCTTAACCGTGTTCAGTTGTATGGCAGCGATTCAATTTAGGTCCTAAACTGAATTGTTTTAAGTATATGTTATACCAGCAGCGGATCGTAATGCCCAGTGTTAGATAGGTAAGGATGACTCACACTAGAACGAGCCGGCACGTGACCGGGACGGGCCGATCTGTCAGTTTCTATAGAAAACATCACTCCGAAACGGCTCCGTGCTCGGACCTGATTCTTTCTAAAGAAATTGACAGACCTTCCCGCCCCGTCGCCTTTAATCGAACAAAAAAATTTGATTTTAATTTGACATTAAATCTGAATCTAAATAAGCGAGTTCGAATACCACTCCAGTTTGACAGATGGCTATGAATTGTAAATGCGCAGACGGCCGGCCTGGCGCGCTGCCATCGCTCTAAATGAATAGTTAATTGTTATATGATTAGCGTTAAATCGCTTCTGTTCCTACTTATTTGTCTAGCAGCAATGCATTTGCTGCCCTCATTTAGCCATACAAGAAGTAATAAAACCCTACTATACAATATTAGTTAGCGACGCACACCAATAAAAAGAAAGGTATTTTTTTTAATGCTTCAAAGCTGAGAATTATTGCACACCTCACACAGATGAAATACAGTTACAAGAGAAAATAATAATACAGAACAGTAACAGTAAGGGGTAACAACAGGCGGTCTTATCGCTAAAGAGTGAGAGAGAGAGGGATAGTGTCAGCACTATATCGCAAACGGTACAGGAGGTATTTTCATTTGTTCAGAATGTTCAGATCATAAGAACGACACTCTTGTAGGCTTCGTCGGTAGGAGGGAGGTAGAGTCTTCTTCTTTTAAATAATGGCTTCTGTCCGAGAGTTGGACAATTTTGTCAATGTCAATGTCTTTTTTTTCATTATATCAAATTCTCAGTATATTATATAAATAGAACTTATAATAGAACACTTGGGCGACATTGTTCGGTAATTGGCCTCGCTACATGTTAAGTTTATAGCTATAAGACTTAACATAGTTTCTCAGGGGTCCGAGATCGCGGGACTGCCACTTGATGACTAAAGGAGTGAGTGAACTCGCTTCAGGATTAATCAAATCAGTTAATTTGACTCGTCGTTTGACTCTTTAGGTATGCGCATAGCTCGTCACGATAATTTTTTGAACTGAGTTTTCACTGGAATCAACGTCAACGTCAACACACTGTCAGTGCGTCTTGCTCGAACTTGCGGGTGGAAGCGAGATGCAACTGTAAATATCGTGTCGAAATCTATAGCAACCCTTGGTAGAGACAGCAGTAAAAAGATGGCGTCAGCAGTGTCAGCACATTAGCGCACGTGATACAGTAAATCGAGCCGTTCCGAAGAAAGTTACCGACTCCCCGGCGGCCCGGATTACGGCCGGCGAATGAAAACGAGCTGCTAATGAGCATCGCGAGTTAATTGACACAGATATTGGTGTAGATAGATGACGAATATGGCCTCAGACACTGGACACATCAAAACATGAGTGACCCGTTTTAAATAATATTTCAAAGAGGTCACTCACGTAATTAAGTCATTTTCGCTCGACATGTTTCGATCTTTACGAAGGTCGTCATCAGGGCGACCACTACTACATCAGGAGTGACCCGTTTTAAATATTATTTAATATGTTGGAGTCTCACTAACACTACTATGTCGTACTAAAACTATTTATGACAAATAAATACTTATACTCACGAGAATTTTATACCTGTACGCGTTTACGTTTTGTTATGTTATGAGTTAACTACGTGGTCCACGGTGGTAGTCGCTACTGTAGGAATCAGCGACTGTAGCATAGCATAGGACTGTAGGAATATCCATTGGGTATACAGTTCTTTTATCCTATATCTATGGTTATATCAGATGATTTTCGGTGCGAGCAAATACACTGACAGCGAGTTTACGCAGGCATTATAGTGAATTGAATACAGCCGAGTGAATCCACCACTCATAAAAAATACCCAGTTCCCTAAGAAATTAAGGTTGTCTGGAAGGGATACATTTACAAAAATAAGATTCACATATGATACATTTACATTTGAAAAATAAAATATATTTATGATGTAAGGTTCGGAGAGGATGGATGTGTGACTATTGGTGTATCTTAATCTAACACACAGTTTCAAAAGCCTCAGTTTTATCAAATCTCTTTAAAACTTGCAATCTGCAGGTATAGCACTTGCGAGGTTGGCGCGTTTGTCTGGTCTACCCCTTATACATCTGTGTTAATTGCTGAGGGCACTATTCAGTAGGTAAGGGCGCTGAATGCTGATAAGACAACAATGGGACCTCAGGAACTGCCGAATGGAAGCGGTGAGGACTTTTAGATGACTCAGATATACCCGTAGTTGATTGTAATGGAGACAATGCTTCCTAAGAAATGTACTTACACAAAGATGCTGCTTGTTCCAACGCATTGAGAATATGAACACAATATTTTCACAATGTACCAAACCTACAACAAGAATGAATAAAACGGGAACAGAAAGGAAAGAGGTTCTAACAGGAAGTTTCTCCTTCGGAAAAAAAACACTAATATCAGTTTAAATTGAATCACACGTATATATACAATTAAAAAAATACCGGCCAAGTGCGAGTCGGACTCGCCCACCGAGGGTTCCGCACAAAGGAGGTATGGTACCCTAAAAACATTAAGTCGAATTGAAAACTACCTTTTTAAATAAAGCCAACTCATGAAAATCTTCATTCTAAGCGACCTTTTTACATGTCTCTGGAGTATGGCACCTTTATCTAGAATCGCGGCAGCGTGTCCAGCCAAGTTCAGGCCACGCGACGTAATTCTATTACCGTTATTACAGAAAGTAATATAATTTCAAATAACGTCCAACTTTTGCCTTTTGCCGCACTAAAAAAAGAAAAACGGGGTCGTTGAAAGTAAACAGCCGCGCAGGGCTACTTTATTTGCTACAGCTTGTTGCAAGCTAAATATTCCTCGATTCCTCCCTTACAATATTTCTCAGCAATATAATAATAATAGTAAAATTATTACTATATATACAGTGTTTGAACTGGTGCTAAATATATCCCGGTTTGTATGTATTAAAGGAACTTGTGATCCCATTCATTTGAATTGACTGACTCTGTCATTTACCACTATGCTTGGAAATATTGTATTGATGAGGATGCAGCTGTTGTCGATGAAATATAAAAACAGAGTGCTGTCGACAGAGATTCATTGAATACGAGAGTGAAGTACCAATCAATGGTTTTATAAGACTGAAACCGAAAATCAAAAGCTATGAATTAAGAAAAACAGAGTAGATAACGCCTACTATCCTCGTACCACCTAAAGCCGTTCTGTTTGTGACCACACTAACGATCATACTCGACGGTGCTACGGGACCGTCATATGATACGTCAAAATGATACAAGTGATACAAGATACAAAATGATACAAAAAAAAGTGTGGACCCGGCTTTATGTCGTACACTATGTACATAAGTTATGTAACACACGATTATTATATACAGGTGCTGAGAAAAGGGCGTAACAAAGCCCTTTTCTAAGCACCTGTATATAATAATCGTAAATAGAACACATAAAACGAATAAATGACAAGCGTACTGACTCTTACCATGTGTTAGCTACGGCTGTAGTGGCTAACTCATGGCAAGAGTCAGTACCCTTGTCATTTCTTCGTTTTATGTACCTATTCTGTATTCGACATTAAAATACCGTTTATCCACTCACTGCCTCACGCAGGACCGGGAAGCAATAAATATGACGGACTCCAAGTTAGGCATCTACCGCCACGCTACAGCTGAAAAGCATCAGCTACCTTCAACTTAGGATCGGAACTTTCAATAAGTTATTTGTTTACAATACCGCGCTGGGGATTGTTTACTTTATGAACATTTTATACTGAAACCAATTAAGTGACTAATCACTAAGGTGATTGGTCACTTAATCACGTAAACTTACTTGTTAACCGTCAAGGGGGATAACTTGGGACATGCTTTATAGATGACCTACCGGTGCCTGAACGGGCCGCACCAGGACGCTCTCTATAGAAATTGATTCATCATCCTGGCCCGGCTCGACTCAGCTCGTTCTAGCGTGAGTCATCTTTAACAGTTTCATGAGTTTCATATCCATATATGAGTGTTGTGTTGTGGTGTGAGAGTGAGAAATGGTTAAGGCAGCTCTAATTATATCTCTGTTACACGATAAAACACTGGTTTATCCACTCACCGTGACATTTCCACATCCGGAGGCAATAAATATGACCGACGGACTCCATGTTAACACCATCTGCGCCATACTGCTGGCGCTGCAGCTGAAAAACACCAGCTACCTTCAACTTAGGATCGTAACTTTCAATAAGTTATTTGCATTGTATTGCGTACTGGGGATTGTTTACTTTACAAATCATTTAGTTTGTAATAGCTTTTATATTGAAACCAAGTATTTCGATTTGGCTAAATGGGACCTAATCAATTAATCACTTACACTTACTTGTTTACCGTCAAGTGGGAAAACTTAGGACATATGCATAATAGGCACCGCGGTACCGTCTGCCGTTACGCAGCAGCTGAAAATCAATACATATCTTCAATTTGGGATCAAACTTTCAAGTTATTTATATAACCAGCTTACAAATCTTACAATACCGAGCTCAAAGCGCGCTGGGGATTATTGACAAATTCAGATTTAAATTGGCGTTGAAATTCAAGCAACAAAGGGAGGGGGGCATACGTATCGTTTTCCATCTGCCGAATTACAAGCCCAAATGGGCATACGCGGGTCTGTCTGACTAATACGTACACAGAAATAGATCGAAAAGTGCAAGATGTATCAGTAGTAAGCCATACCGGAACCCCTAAGTTGGTTTGGATGTAAAAACGAAGTAATGAAGTTTTTACTTAGAGTACGACCACAGGCGTCTTGCCTATCACAAGAATTGCATATACTCGAGAAATTCGTTCGTACGACGTCGAAGTGGTGATGGCGTTAGCCGCGTAAGCTTACGACCCGGATTCGATCCCCGGCTTGGCCTTCGATGGACTTGGTCTTTTTCTTTGGTATATGAGTTATAATATGACATCTATTTTCGACTTAAAACGTAACCGTACCCGTACACCTTTAACTGAGGATAAAGAATGTATTATGTATTGCTATTTAGAAAGATAAGGATGAAATTTAATAAATCACTAGATACCACCAGTGAAAATAGTAGTAAGTGAAGAACCCATGTGTACTGATGCTATTTCTCATTCTATTACAACTAATATACTTATATGGGGTTACTAACGTCAATAAAGTCGATAATACCAAGTGTCAAGTGTGCGCAGAGTATACCTAAGATGTACGAATACATATTTAACAAGAAATTTGAGAGAATAGACATTGTTCTAAACAGGGCAACAACAGTCGTTTTAATCCCTCTATCAATGCAAATATTAAGGCACATTAGTACAACCAATCCCATTTACGTATTTTATACACGCATTAAGCTTGCAGCGAGGTGGGACATTGTCATGAATATTCAGGGAGCAGAAATACATTTCAAATAGATTTGTATTTTAGATCCCGGCTTTCCTAGGAGCAACGACATAGCTGAATAGTAACACGTTTGCACAAGCAAGTAGGTAGGTATTATACATACAGGGTGTAACAAAAGTTCCAAATAATACTTCAACAGCTGAGGTTAATAACCCTGAGTACGATGCAAGTGAAAAATTTCGAAATTCGATAAATATTTTTTCACACCACCTATTCATAAAAGGGTTTTTTCTGTTCAAGCTAGGAGGGATCAAAGTGGCACTTTTCTTCCCTGCTGGGAGGGATCAAAGTGGCACCACTTTCCTGTTCAAGGAATATACAATTTTACGTTTTCGGGCATTAACTAGTGGCATCGTAGTGTTGATATGATGCTGTTTTCGGCTTTGTTTGTTTACTCTTAGTTGGTGTGAAAAGCAGTATGTGTCACACGGTATCAAAATTATTTTCAAATTGGGCGTTAACGCTTGAATCCGTCATTACGCTCAGGATTCTACATTAGAATGCCTCACTACGTTCGGGATTCTATTGTAGACTCCATCGCTTCATTCGGAATTCAATGTACGCCTTCGCCAGAAAATATCATTTTTATCCTTTGTAACACAAACTACTATCTTCCTTCATATGGAGGTAGGTGTATTATCGATAAGCTGTTCCATACAAAATCAATTTTTTTTTTTTTTCGAATTTTGATTTTTTCCGCTCGCATCGTACTTGACCTTATCAGCTATTGAAGTATCGTTCGGGACTTATGTTACACCCTGCATAAGGATATAACTATGTATTTTTAGAAGCTTGTAAAAATATAACTAGAGGCGCAATGAGTGATAGAAGCGGCAGCGGCACTCACAAACCACTACCCGATGGGTGTAGGTGACACGGTTTGCGTAGACAAATGGTGTTCCCCGGCCTCGGGCACCGCACGCCTCCGGGACATCTGTTCCTGTCTTGTTTGAGTTATTTGTCTAAATAAGGCTTGTTCATGAAAAAGGTAATATTGATAAACAAATTTGAAGGCAAAAAACGCTTTATCAATCAATCAATCATTTTATTACGTCATTTACTACGTCATAAAGGTACGTTTTAATGTTACAGTTGGTAACCAAACTCAGTAAACTATACCAAATTGCAAAAAAATGTAAAGATTGTTCCGTATGTCATTCAGACAAACAGTCAACTAGAGGCGCAATGACTGATAGAAGCTGTACACACACACAAACCACTGCCTTATGATGGGTGTAGAGTCAACGTTATCTCTGCCGAGCAATTGAACTGTCAAACTTAAAAGCATTTACATCGACAAAGGATATTATGTGAAGGTAACATCACTAGCGGCGACGGGTATACGGATATTTCGGATGGAGTTAAACAAACGTAGTAAGTAATATGTAAAAAAAATACCACATGTGGAATGCGACACCATATTTTTGTATATTTGATGTCCCCGACCTCTTATTCCAGCAAAACACAGAGCAATTTGGCATTTTGCGGAACTGTGTGCACTCGCGTAAATGAACTCGATCTAGTTTGGAATCCATGACAACTAAGTATATTACACGTCTTGCCCATGGAGCTATACTTACACTTTCCACAGAGGGGAAATAGTGCGTATGCCGCATCCCTTCCTTGCGTTGCTCGAAGGCATTTTTACATTATTCTGCCTGCATGCCTGCAATTGCAACAAATTGGTTATTGATACCTGTAATAATGATTTGTGTATAATCATAAATTAAAAGAATTCAATCCCGGGCTGCAAAATAATAATATGTTTTTTTTTTGTAATGTGACATATTAATAAATATTAAGGCACGGAACCCTAAAAATTGATGTACTTAGTCGTTTTAGAAAATAACTATGTTTAAAATTGCCTTTAAGTCATTCTAACAACACATAATTTTTTTTTATTCATATGATTGCGAATTTGAATATTACGGTACTGCATGTATAGCACTAACTCTTTTCACATATCTTCTTTCACTCAATCCTAAGTAAGTTCATGTTCAAATCTTTAATGTTAATAAAAAACAGCTCTCTGTCCATCCAAATCCATCCCTAAAATTCTTTTGTTTATATGCTATGATCATTCATTCCTCCTCATTACATGCCCACGCTAACCTACTGCTCCATCTAAGAGATCGAGATCTATCCATCTTTGTCATAATAACTGCCTTTTTTTAAACGAAAAACTTATTTTACAGTACATATGGTTCTACATTAACGCACTAGTGCGATAATGAGCACTTTATGCGCCTGCGTCAAAAATTTAAAGGGCTATATGTACTGTAAAACGTCGTACGATACACGTGTGAATAGGTGATTCCTGAATTTCCCACTTTAAATACTATAGCTATGCATGATGACTCGTCTAGACGACATAACAAGTTTCCGGTAAAAAGGAAATTCTCGTAAACTGCGTCCCTACGGAGACATTTACTTTTTGTCGAAACAAAGGCTTTTGCTAAGTTAAGTAGAAATTCTAAATTTATATTCGTAGTTTCGTACCTACCTACTCGAAAATACTTAAAACTTTTTTAGAAAATGTGTGCTTACCATGATTTGTACGCAACCGCGTTAGCGAATGCGCGTTTGGCTGCGAATGACTGTACCTCTGTGCACTGCGTACCATGAGTTGTTCTCGATTGCAACTGCGGCATTCGAAAGTATTTCCGTCTCGCTCCTGCCAGAGTAGTGGTAGGAGCGAGACGGACAAACTTTCTAATATAATAAAGTTGACTACGGAACCCTAAAATGTCATTTTTACCACGTGCTAACGAACGGATTAATCGCGTCTATTAACACCATGACCCTACATTTCGAGCCCTTTACAGCACTCGTTTTCACGTTGTTTGCACGTTGTTAAGGGCTCGAAACGTATGGTCATGGTGTTAATAAACGCGATTCATCCGTTCTAAAGTGTTTAATTTCAATGAATAACAATCTCGGTAACAGAAGACAATATCAAGTGCTAATGAATTAACGATTAACGTTAACTTGCGTTAAATGTTCCGAAATGTACCGATTTAACGATTTACGAAGTTAACTTTTTTGTACCGGATTAGCGATTAACGAAGATATGGATATTTTACTGTACGAATGCACCCCAATATGTAACTTAAATTAAGAATATAATCATAATGTAGTTATTATCGGTAAGATTATGCCTAAAAAGTGATTATAAATGGTGAAAAAAACTAGTCAATAAAATACTGAATCCCGGGTAGAAACGTGTGGGGTAGATTTGTACAATTCCAACTTTTTAGGAAAATTGTTATAACTTGGCCAACTTACTTTGGGTCAAATCAAAATACACTGTTATTATAGACAAATAACTGGATGACGAAGTGGCATTAATGTCAACTAGTTATTAAAAGAATGTTAGTTTTTATTTTACAAGACTTAGAGCAAAAAGTGTACGAAGGCTACCCACCTTCCCCTACCATCTAGCAGGTCAGAACCCTAAATCGGGCCCTGCCTGAAAAACAGCAATAAATACTTACACGAGAGCGGAGTAGCTAAATAAAAATGTGTAAAAATGATCAACATTGTTTTATCGGAAGGAGTTACCTGTTTTTCTATTACCGCCGCTATATTCCCTTAGCACTGCTGTTTCCCGTTTCCTTATAATAAAGTTGTAAATAAAAAATCAACCCTCCCGTCCAAGGCCGTATTACCAGGAAACAATGTTGATAAAAGAATTTCACTGTACAAGGCGTGACGTGTCCCTTATGGTCGTAACTCATCCGCTCTCTTATTACTTTCATACTGGGTTTACGCAACTTGTTCATATATTTGAGACAAAAACCAAAAATGATGCGTCATTTCAGAGGATACGGAAGAACTGCTAGTTCGCAAGAACCTTTATATAATCTGTGCTGCTAGAATGCGAACTACGCGAATAATTTATAGTCTGATAAGCCAAGGCTGCAGTAGATTTTTTTACGGTATAAAAAAATAGGAATAATAAGTGTAACAACTAAAAAAAACAACTTCTGAAAGAACAAAAACATTGTCCTATTTGTCACATTACGCGCCTCACATTTAACTTTAGGATTTAAACTCTTTGTTCATAAGCGAAGACGCCAGATTTGCGCCACAATTGCGCACTTATTCAATTCAATATTATAGTTTTTGACTATTGCTCAAAGGTTGCGCAATGATTCAATGAATGATCAGATTTATTATCAAAAACAGAATTTATAAACCTGCCACCTAACGGTTATTTGCTGTACTAAGACCGTACACTTTCACGGATGACTTTTAATCTTTGTAAGGAAGGCAAAAAGGTTATAGTATAGTACATACAATATGCTACTAGATGGCGTACCCTTCTACAGAATGTTTAACAAAAATGTAATTTTTCCTTCTATTCCATTACATTACTTGCTGTGTCGTGCGCGAGTGAGACCGAACTAACTGCACAGGATCGCTATTTTACTATTTTCTTTTTCCTAAAATATATAATGGCTGGTGAAACTTACAATGAAAATAGTGATGTTTCGGCGATATTTTTCGACCTAGATAACACTTTAATACAGACGAGGAAGTGTGATAGCAGAGCCTGCAATAAGGTTGGTAAATTTCGATTTCATGATTTGACATTGTCACGGTCATCTGTGACCCAGTGCGCGCGCTGTCAACGCGTATATTTTTTACGTAGTTTGAGCTCTTGTCTATTGCACCGCGTGTTCTCGCGTTCCAGTATGTATGTTTATAAATAGGATATTCTTGGTTGGAAAACGCGAGCTCTGCAGCCAGATTTAGATAGTTTGGAAGAGAACTCGAGCTAAATATAACCGTGATGTAGATCGTTTGGTCGATTCAACGTGTGCCGCTTGTTGGCTCTCAGTGGATTTCAGTGGAGCGCAAATCACGACGTGCTCGCCAAAAGTGTTTTGTGACAATGGGTGATATATCGGAGTCAATACAGAAATGCGTTCTCATTCTAAAGTCCGCGAAAACCGACACGGAAAAGTTCGCCGCGCTTTTCATGGTGACTAAACTAGTGAAGGCTAAGGACTGCAAGGCCAACGCGAAGAAGGCGCTGTTTGAAGCTATCGGTTTCGCGTTCCTGAAGAAACTGCTGACCTGCAGCTTAGAAGATGATTGCCCACCTTCAGTGTACAAGTCTGTGGCGCTTTCGGTGCTCACTTGCTTCTGTAACGAGCCAGAGCTTGCTACACATCCCGAAATGCTTGCTAACATACCTGTGTTCCTGGACATAGTGCAGACCTCTGATAATGAAGACTATGATGACAATCTCATAATCATCAGTGAAGCATACACATGTCTACAGTGTATCGCTGAGCAAGAAGCTGGCCAGAAGGCTTTGATTGAAGTCGGTGCCATAACTAAAATGTCCGAAATCTATTCACATCAAAGTTTCCAAACAGATGAAGCACTTAACATTCTTGTGAAATTGGTAAGCAGATATGGCCCTGCCGCTTGGGGCAATGACCCGAAACCGTTCCATGCATTGGTCAACAAAATAGCATTAGATTTTGCCACAGACCAATCGGAAAGGAAGTTTGAGCTGGCTAATATTTTAAGTTCATTGCTGTACAGTTGCAATAAAGCTACTGTAATACCTGGATCCTCAGAGGAGACTTGGCCATTGAGCATTTACAAAGCTCTGTACGACATCTTGACTAGCAAAATTGGGAAAAACCAGAGAGATCCCGCTTTGAAATTAGCCGCTAACATTGTAGATCTACTTGGAATTGAGTGGACTTTCAATGATGAAGAGAATCCCAAGAAGTTCTTCCTGTTGTTGCTCCAGTTATGCGCTATTGAAGTCAGAATGCAATTGGACGATAGAAGTTTTAAGCAAGCATTTGCAAATGCCGACTTGGTCACCGCTTGCTTCATTGTACTGGAGCTATCCATCAACTACATGGCTACAGATCAGCTAGACTTGGAACAGAAAGAAAAACAGTCTGTCTATACTAGCCTTAAGGGAGCCTTCAACGCTGTTGTCTCTCAATTAGGTAAAGTGTCCAATGATAAGAACCGAGACAAGCTCCCAGATGCTGAAAAAGTATATGTTTGTGCCATGGTCAGAGTATTATTTGCCTGGATTGCACAGGAGACTACAGCTATGCGTGAGCAAATATATGCACTACTCCCATTCATGTTCTCACTTGCCAATGACTCTTTCCATGCCTTCCGATCGAGAAAGCTAGCTGAGAAAAACCAATCAGAGGGAGAATCAATGGACATGGACACAACACTAATGGGACAAGTTGATTTACTCCGTTTAATGTTACCGGCTCTCTGTCATTTAGCTGTAGAAGACAAAGCCAGAGATATTATGTTCAACTTGAAACAGGAAGACATCCTCTATGAGGCAATGAGTTTCCATTGGTCAATAGTTCACTATAAGAAACCTCCAGTGCCAAAGTCAGAACGCTTGAAAGTGAAGACTCAGCCCGAGGCTGAAATAGATCCTAAAGTATTGGAAGATATGAAGGATTCCCGAGCTGCCATGGTCAGTCTCTGCAACATATTTATGAACCTGACTGTACTAGCACCTAAAATTGTTGACACCAGTGTGTTGTTTAACACTCTACTGAAATTTATCTTCAACAATCTACCCGAGTTGAAACAAATTCCTGAAAACCTGGTACTGCATGGCCATCTAGCTGTTCTAGGCCTTCTTTTACTGAAACAGCAAGCTAGTAAGGTAAAGAAGAATGACTTCTCCATCTGCAGGTACATTCAATCCACAATTAGGTTTCTCTGGGACGCATACAATGTTGATGAGTCCAATGATCCCACTGCGCTTGTTGTGTCTATGAGTTACAAAGAGAACTGGAGTGAAATTGCTGATCTGTGGTTCCTTGGCATGCAAACCATGAGTGGTGTACTGACCATTGTGCCATGGATCTCAGAGTTTGCCATTGAAAGTGGCTGGGCTGAAGGCATTGCTGAAATGCTTGCCAAGGTCAAAGTTGGGACATTGCCCCCCAATGTCAAATCAGCATTTGAGGACTTCCTATGTCGACTAGTAGACTCAAATGAAAGTGCTATCCCCGTCCTTAAGAAAGGAGGTGCACTGAAAATGTGCAGAAACCACAGATTAATGGACTTAGGCAAGAAACTGTTTGGTGACTAAGTAGATAGAACATTATGATAATTTGTCGTACATTTTTTATACTAATAGTACTTAAATTTGAGTTTTGAAACTTGTGAACATAATGTCAGTCTTCTCTATCCATCTTGCTAATACATAAAAGTACACATATAAAGGTTTTATATTTTCGCTAGTTAATGTGAATTCTGCAGCAGTGCTGTGCTTAGGCGCATTTAACAATGTTAAAACATGATAAACATGCAATTATAAAATAAACTCTGAATGTACAAAAAATTGTTTCCTTTTTATAACACAAGCCAAAAATAAATTAGTTAAATTAACATTATAATAATTATAAATAGCTATTGACCCCGTTTTAGTCTCTTCATAGAATATTAGGTAGGTAGTTGCACACTACTTAAACTGCCTTGTATAGCTTGTCCGATTTCTAAGATTCAGTTTGCAATACTAAAACTACATATAATGGCTAAAGTTTTTTTAGAAGAAAACCGGACAGGCAATACAATGCAACCTGTAGCATAATGTTAGTAGGTAGTCACGTCTATATTATTACTGCGGAAGAGAATTCAAAATTAAATACAGGTGATTATACATTTATTAAGCCGACCGTACTGTACTATCACTGTCTCTTGAGTCTTGACCGTTTGTAATCTCAATTGCAACGGCACCGCATACGGTCTAGGGATGGTCAGTGAAGGGTATTGTTGTTTGTACACCTACCTGCCTGCTTTATTGTTATTCATAAGCAACGATAATACATCTGGCTCTGCCCTTTCAAATACAATCCATAATCTTTTGTAGGTGTAACTGTCTTATAAAACCCAGGGTTTTCGTGGAACTGATACTTAAAAAATAAAAACCATACCAGTATAAATTATACTTATAACGCAGACTACGTATATTTATAACTACCTAGGTAGGTATTTCGTAACTACGAAAGGTTACGACTACCTATTGAGTCTGATTTGCAACACAACACTTTCAACAATAAAACATAAATTAAACACTTTACAACGGATTAATCGCTTTGTCATCATCTTAATCCTGTGAAAACGAGTGCTGTAAAGGGCTCGAAACGTAGGGTCATGGTGTTAATATTCACAACCTTACACTTACAACGAGTCATAGGTAATCATAGTTAAAGTCATAGCGTAGATTCGCACGGGGCAAACCATAGTACGGAAATATATTAACAACCTTACGCATAAAACGAGTCATATTAGGTACCTACTCAAAGGAAGAGGGTTTTACACATTGTGAAAAGGTTTTATAGGTAGGTACCTACATTGTGACGACGACCGGGAATAACCGGACGTAACCGCAAGTGACAATGACAGTAATTAGGGAACTATAATATCAATTTCGGGTTGGATGCTGTG
Source organism: Lathronympha strigana (assembly GCA_949128165.1). Taxonomy (NCBI): domain Eukaryota; kingdom Metazoa; phylum Arthropoda; class Insecta; order Lepidoptera; family Tortricidae; genus Lathronympha; species Lathronympha strigana. The sequence goes on along the minus strand of OX421919.1, from coordinate 4,727,559 downwards.
CCAAAGCAAGCAGGTGAGTGAACGTCTCGCACGAGCGTTGACCTGAGCTATTCCTGTCTTAACAGACGACCAACCAGTCCAGGTGTGATCTGAACATCCTTAATGACTACGCGTATCCAAAGATCAGGCATACTGGTTTTCCGGTTTGATGGGGGTATGGGAATAGCAGAGGCGCTATTCTCAGTCTTGCTTCCGTATGGTCTTTATATACCGTGCCTTGAGAGCACTAGATTATGTCTTGTAGGATAAATTGTCTCAGTATAAACACACCCCTGACCATCTAGAATTCAAGCCGAATAGCGATTATAAATGGCCAGTTAATAGTGTTGGCGCTGGTACAGTCTCGGATATATCGATCGAAATATCTGGCCATGACTATTGTCAAAGCGAGTGCTTGTTCAGATCAATTTGGACACCTCTGTCGCTCCGATATATCTCATGGCGACTGTACCGGCAAACAGGCCTCAGCAGACAGCCGCAGCAGCAAAATACCTTCAGCTGACTATCACGAGAATTCATGCCGTTCTGTTAGGGTTTACAAACTAAGTACAAACTGGTCAGTTAACTGTGGGTATTGACGACAGTATCTGCTAGTGCAAACAGGTACTTATCGGCTTAACAAACGAGCACTTTAGACTGACTAGTCTAGATTACTGTTGTCTTTAAAGCTGAATATATTCTTACATATTGAGACTATCATTAACAATCCGACCTATAATTCCACAAGAAACAATCGCAGGCAATAAAAAGTTGCACAAGGAAACACATATTGTGCCAAATATTTTTGCACCATAACTCTAATAAGACTTAGTTTCTTGTCTGTGTTGTCGCTTTCGTAAAAACTAGTGCAACATCCAATTCTTAGAATTAGGTTGCCTAGCGGTCTTAGGCTTCCTTAACGAGCAAGAACCCAGAATCAACGCTAAGACAATAATTTATGATACAAATAAAGGTTTGCCTTCGGAATTATGCCAGTTTTTCAATGTTGAGTTGTGTTACGCTGCATTAAAATAGAATCTACAGACAACATGGTGTGTCGAGAAGATTAGACGGCTGATGATTAATATATTCAGAATAAAAATGACTCGTATCTGCGTGTAATACCTATTTTGGGCATCAAAAATGTCCAAAATATGTATTACAAATCTAATAAATCTAATGAAAGGAGTAAACAGAGACGTCCGCTTGTTTTACAAGTTACAAGCTTTTGATAAACGGGCCCCAGTATCCCATCTTCGGACATTATTCAAAATTCGAAATTAGTATCTCGGTATGTTAGTTGAAATTTTCTTTCGTTACGTACGGCAGTCCGCTCGTCCGTTTGAAATTCTGGCAAAATCAGACGTCAGAGTATTCAGAGTGCGTGCGAAGATAGTGACTGGTTTCCGCTTGCGAGGCACTCATTTCTTTTTTGTCAGATGCTTGAGTTTACCTACACTAATACTGGTGCCACTGAGGCATCGTCTTATCGGTAGTACAAAGTAGGTAATAAGGAAATGAACGAAACCAGTCAGTTATGAAATAGCGATTAGCGAGGCTTAGCTGACTCAGCAGTAAAGATAAATTGTCTGATAGTATTATCCGTTCGTGTTATGGTAAAGTGCACGCAATGAATGCCCGTAAGCTCGATACTAACACGTGACGTCAACTTTACTGTTCAAGCTTAGGTATTTGTGCTTGTTTTTAGTAAAAGTACCACTTTGTGGATTACTGATAAGGGTCTTTTCTAAATGAATCTTTATGGCGTTTTTGAGAGACAGGAGTAGATAAGGTCCTCGTGACTCAGGCTGGTTTAAATTTAATAAACATCAAAGGGCTTTGCTGCTAACCATGGAATATAGGAATGAGTTTTATGTGAATAGATACTGCACCCATATGGATTTGAGGACACCATACATACATAACCCATTTCCAAACTAAACAGCCAACTTTGTTCTACTTACTGGTAGTAGCTCTGAGCCTTCGGTAACCGAATTTTAAAGTCGAAAGGAAACTGCACAACCTCTCACTAAACACGTAAACGTATCACATCACAAAGATACGATTATCGTATATTAAGTAGTATAAATAAGATACGAGAAAATTGTGACAGTAGACATACCTGTGACAGTAGACAGAATAGCTATAGTTCATCTATATTCCGCCTGCCTAGTTAACCTGTTAGTTCCTAGCTAACCTAGTAAAAGTAGAGCTCATGCAGTTGTCATGACGGTGTGTGATAGACGTACGGGCCATGAAACCCGTGATAGGTTTACGGGGAAATAAGAGCGAAGCCTGTACAACCTGCACCTAAATAAAGATTTTCATTAGTTTTATAGGATTAGGATACGATAAGCATGTCGTAGCCAATATACTTTCTCACTAGGAACCAAACCTAGTGAGAAAGTATATTGGCTACGACATGCTTATCGTATCCTAATCCTATAAAACTAATGAAAATCTTTATTTAGGTGCAGGTTGTACAGGCTTCGGTCTTATTTCCCCGTAAACCTATCACGGGTTTCATGGCCCGTACGTCTATCACACACCGTCATGACAACTGCATGAGCTCTACTTTTACTAGGTTTCTACCAAATAATTAAACTAGCGCGAGGACGCGTGTAACTCCTAAGTATTAACCTATACATGACCATGACCTTCATGTCCACAGCTAGTGGAGATCCTAGAGCACCAGTACGGTCTGGCTCGCGAAGCTGCCTCGGAGAGCGCCACCAAGTTCCTGAGGGCCTTCCGCGCTCGCCCCGATGATGACTCGTTTGCGATAGATGAGTGGCCCGCGCATCTATGGAGAAACTGCTTACCGAAGAACTACAGACACATCGCCAGTGAGTATACTTGTAAAAAATGTATTTTCACCTCACTAGCTCGGAAAGCGCTCTTTTATTATTTAATATTAGCGGGGTAAACGCACTTTATCGACTAGTGGGCAAAAGTAATTAGACCTTGCGCTACTTCCTATGATTCACCAACCGTCTGGAAGGCATAAATGAGACCTGATGCGTAATTGGAGGATTCTTTAATTTGGTCAAGTTTTATCCCGCATTTGGTAACCTATTGGCAATATGTAAGTAACTCTGATACTTTTTGGCCTTAAGTTTTAAATGGTTTCTTCAAGTTAACTTACATTTGGATGAGATTTGCAATATTTTCCTCGCGATAGTGATGTGAAAAATGTTATATTACACTCGGTGGCAAAGTTTGTGCAACTCTCGTGCCTTGAAACCTTCGTAAAGCTTAAGATTTCAGTTTTTGGACCACTCGCTACGCTCTTGGCTCAATTGTGGAACCTTTCGCTAGTTCGGTTATTAATTTAATATAAGCCCGAGAGTTAAACAACAACTTTACCCCGTTTTATAATAAATTAACTATTTATCAATGTGCTTGTTAAACACTTGAGACTTTCGCGTTTTGTACACATTATAATAAACATAAAAGGGGTGTAACGGGTATATTAAGGTAAATTAACTACATTCGCGACATACCCGCTGTATGTTTATAATATAATGTGCTTGTTTTCACTGATAGGTACCACTTTGTCGCTTGTTAATAAGGTTAATTTCTTAATTAATCGTTATGGCATTAATGGCATTAATACAGTCAGTCAGTCGTCTATAAATATCTATACATTTTGGAACTTATTACAGGGGAAGAAGGGTCAAAATTGAATAGGTACAGATGAGATGCATATATATTTATGAAGCCGACCGAGCGACAAAGTAGTTAGTGTCTTTTATTAAAACAGTCACATTAGCCTAAGAACGTACTTCGTATAACACTCAACTCTACAAAATTGTATTGCCTGCTTAGGATGCTATTCAACCAACTTCAAGAGGACGTTCTTAACTCATGTATGTATATGTTCGAGTTATTCATGAGCACAGCAAATCACCATGTACAACATTGAGGTGTTTCATCTGTTCCTCGGGAATCTCATCGTGAGATCAGAACCAAAATCCAATGGGATTTACCTACAACTCTTAATTAATACACCAGCTCAACTCTGAGCTGGTGGATTAGCGATTTCAAACAAAAAATATCTTGAAACCAATTTATAATTTAATGTTGTATTGTACAAAACATAATAAAACACTCAGTCGAATATAGAACCTCTTTATGAATTCGGTTAAAAACAAGTCAAACTACATTCAATTTGTATTTACAACAGTCAACCTTGTCCAAATGCGGCCGCTAGCTTATCGCCACAGATATCCACATCCTTGTTTTTGTGTTAATGCTCATACAAGATAATTATAACGGGGGGTGTGTCCAGCGGTGAGGAAATCTACGGTCAATGCGCTACAGATAGAAATACACAGCATATTGATTACTTTCCGAGCAATACCCGCATTTAGATATGTATTATGCACGTTTCAAACCGAGTTTCAGTTTATACTTGTAGATTTATACGACTACCCTCAACATTGCACTTTCAAATGTTTGTACCACGAGTTTGAAATCTACTACTCAGTGCATCTTGCTCACACTTGCGGGTGGAAACGGGATGCAACTGTAGATAACGTCGAAATCTATAGCAACTCGTAGAGTTATCCTTCCGTTTGAGTTGACTTTTAACATGACATTTTATTTTATCAGCTACCTTTGCACTGCGGCGTATTATCGTAATGACATATAAACCACTATTTACCTTTCAAGTCATTATCTAAATGTCCTCATAAACAGCAAACATTTACCAACAGTAGGTACAGTAACTCACACTTATTTGTCAGACGGTGAAGCGCGCAAAATAGTATGTCCCGCTTTCCTGGCCCTGGAAATAGTCGTATCAGATATTTACGAGCGTGATTTAAAGTAAGATATTACAGGTGACTGTACAGCATGGCTCCTAGCCAGGTCTTTGTGTCGTCAGAACAATTTAGTGTTCCCCAAATAAGTAGGCGTAAGCCAGGCCACAAAGCAACAACAGCATAATATTTATATGCCATGGCAATGATTGGGCTTCCGACCAAATATTTATTTATTTAAACTTTATTGCACCAAATGGCGGATTTAATAAGGAAAAAATATTGAAATGGGTATAAAGCCACAGATTAGTTTAGTTCTTAAGAACAGATATTTATTTTTTATACAAAAAGCGAATTCAAACCGTTTTGAACAATGCAAAAAAAAAACACAAAAATACAATTGACGCGCGGCCCCCGCATCCCCACACAACGCTAGGGTTGCCTACGATTAGAAATATTACATAATACTGGCGGTAACACTCGTGTGTTGGTACCGACACATGACATAGACATCTGTAATCCCTATTGCTAGGTACAGTAGGTACGGCATAGGGTCTACCGGTCATCATTCAAGGGTGTTACTGTTTGTACAGCGGAGCTTCAAGCAACAGGGAGGGGAGTCGGCATACGCATTACGTACCTTTTCCCCTCTGTCTGTCGTGTGTGTGTGTGTGTACTGTGTGTGTGCAGGCCAAATGAGCCTACCTACGCGGGTCTGTGTTATCACTAGTCCGTACACAAAAATAAAATCGCCAATCCAACTTCCTAACAATGTTAATCAATCAATCAATCAATCAATCATATATTTATTTGTAAACACAGGTTGTACATAATAGGTCTTACAATTGTAATAGTGTATCACCATGTCTTGCCAGTAGGCATACAAATATTTATGTCAGGATGGAGCATGCCTGCATGCTTTACATGCCATGCATACCTTTTACATATATACAATCTATTATTATATTTAATTATAAATTAATCACTTACGCTAGTATTCCCAAATAATTATAAATCTACGTCAGAAAGGTATTCCCCTAGTGAATAGTAAGCTTTCCCTGCTAAAAGTTTAAATAAACTATTTTTAAAATGTAGTATATCTTCCAATGTGGATATATTTTTGGGCAGTTTATTATATACTTTAGATGCAATGCCGAAAAAACTTTTTGCAAGAAGAGCTGTTTTCCTTGAATTTGTATGAATTTTGTTACATCGTCGAGCACTATTAATGAAAGAAAATTGGTTGATATTGATTTTAACATACACCGCTATTTCATAAATGTAGAGACAAGGTAATGTTAAAATGTTCAGTCTAATGAAATGTGGCTGGCAGTTCTCTAGTCGTGGTAATCTGCATACTGAACGCAAACAGTCTTTTTGTGCCTTGAAGGCCATTTCCCGATCCGTAGAATTGCCCCAAAATATGACGCCGTATCTCAATGTTGAGGTAACATATCCATGGAAAGCGGTTAGTGCTGCCGACTGATTTACCTTTTTACTAAGGCTATATAGTGCATACGAATATTTATTAAGTTTTTTACATATATTGTCAATCTGATCTTTCCAGGTTAGCTTATTATCTAAAATTAGTCCTAAGAATTTTGTCAATTCAGTCTCGTCTATATTATGTTCTTTATATGTTACAGTGAGGTTTGGTATTCTATCAACTCTTTGTTTGAAACTCATAATTTTTGTTTTCTGTAAGTTAATGCACAAATTGTTCATATTCAGCCAATCAATTACTTTCTCCAATGCTTCGTTTATGTTGATCTCTAAAGTTCGTGGGTCTTCTCCAGTGAATATAATCGTGCTGTCATCAGCAAATAAAATCATAGAATGTTCAATACATTGTGGCAAGTCATTTATATATATGAGAAAGAGTAATGGTCCTAAAACGCTGCCCTGAGGTACTCCGTATTCTATTTCTCTACGTTTAGATGAGACATACACTTCAGCTTTCGATTTCGTACATATTTTATTTATTCTTACTATTTGTTTACGCCCAATTAAATAAGATTTTAGAAGATCGTGAATGTTACCTCGTATGCCATAGTCATATAGTTTTTTTAACAAAATAGTATGGTCAACAAAATCGAAAGCCTTGGTCATGTCCATGTATAAGGCACAAGCGGGTCTTTTCTCATCCATTTCTTTCATAATTTTATGCAAAAGATCAAAAATTGCCATATTAATTGACTTGTTTTTCCTAAACCCTTTTTGTTCCTCCGCAAATAAATTATGTGTCTCGAAATATTTATATAAGCTATTATAAATGATCTTCTCTATTATTTTTGAAAAAATAGAAAGGAGTGCTATAGGCCTGTAATTGTCCATGTTACCTTTGTCGCCTTTTTTAAAAAGTGGGTGTACTACGGCTACTTTTAACTTTTCTGGAAATTGACCCTTCTCAATACACAGATTTGTTATATAACTAATAGGTTGTGATATTATAGGTGCTACTATTTTAACAACTTTGCATGATATGCCATCGTATCCAACACTGTTTGTATTCTTTAAGGAATTTATGGTATTTAAAATTTCATTAGGGTCGGTTGGTTTCATGAACATGGAATTAGTCGCTTTAAATGTCATAGTATAATTATTTCTAGGAATTGAATTAAAATTAGAATTACTACAACTAGGGTCATTAGATAAACTATTAACATCAGTATTTGATTTCACATGATCAACAAAATGGTCGTTAAATGTTTGTGCAATTTCCTTCATATCATTAATTTGCCTACCTTCGTGTGTGACATGTGTTATGCTATCCCGTAAGTGTTTGATATTGGTTTTTTTTTATAACGTTCCATGTAGCTTTACATTTATTTGCTGAATTCTTGATATAATAGTCATTTTGAGACTTTTGGGTAAGTGATATAACTGTTTTAAGTCTATTAGAATAAGTTTTAAAGTGATTTCTGTTTTGTGTATTGGGGGACAGTCTATATTGCCAGAGAAGGACTCGTTTCTTTCTACAACATTTCTTTATGCCGTTTGTTATCCATTTCGGTTTATTAAAAGACGATATTTTTACCCTGATAAGCGGAAAACATAATTCGTAAAATAATAGAAAATGCTCAATAAAGCTTTCAAATGCTTCATTTGCATCATTCGCCATATATACACCGTTGAAACTAAGACTTTGCAAGGATTTGACAAATTTAGTTATATTATCTGCATTATAGTCCCGTCTTTTTATAAACCAGAAAGGCAAAACACAACTCTTTTTAACTGGACATTTTAGTATTTGAGCAGTGTGATCGGATAGTGCCAGGTCGATTACTTCAGTTTTTCCACCTCTTACATTATGCAAAATGTTGTCAATACATGTATTGCTTTGTAACCGCGTTGGCTCTGTTACTCCTACTCTAAGATTATAACTAAGTATCAAATTATTAAATTTTATTGAATGTGTTGTTCGCTTTAGCATGTCAATATTAAAATCGCCACAGATTATTATTTTTTTGTTACCATAACATAATTTTGATAAGATTAAGTTCAATTTATTAAAAAACATTTCTATGGTACAACTATCATGTCTTGGAGTTCTATATATACATATCACGATAATGTTGTGTTGTTCTAATTCAATTGCCGAACATTCAAATCTATTTGAGACGGAAGTAGCCAGAATATTGGGCAAGACTATGTATTTATGGGTATTTTTTACAAGAATACAAGATCCTCCATTTCTGTTATCCCTATAGTAACAAGTAGCTAGATTGTAGTTTGCAATAAAAAGTTGTTCTTCGTCGCCTGGCTTCATGTTGTGTTCCGTGATGCAGATTATGTCGATTTGTTTATTTAAAGTTCGCAATTCGTCCAAGTTAACACTTAGGAGGTCGGCTTTATTCACCAATCCGTTTATATTTTGGTGTAGTACGAAAATACTATTGTACACGAAAAAGTTCATTTTGTGATTTCATTGTACTTTCAGAAGGCTGTATATGGACGTCACTCTGTTCCGGCTGTACACTGACGTTACTCTGTTCCGTTTGTATACTGACATGACTCTGTGTGTTAAGCCTATACAATCCATCTAGGTGATCCATTTTTTGTATGGGTTCAAGATTGTCTTCAGACGTTGCTTGTTTTTTGTATGCTGGGATGTACTTTTCTCCGTTAATGTATAAGGTATTGTTCCGTATAACTGCATATTTCCCACTCTTCCGTGCTTGTTTAAGCTGTTCTCTGATGTGTCGTCTTTCGTTCAAACTCTCACTATCTAAAACTTCATCAATGGCATATCCAGTGTTTTTAAAGTAATTCGCATGATCAAGTATATACGACTTCATTCTTTTGCTGATAAGTTCTATTACGATCGGGCGACGATTCCCCCTTTTTCCAATTCTCTTAGCCGGTTCAATGTATCCGTTTATGTGTACGTCTAATATCTCGCTGAACATATTATTTATACGATAACATATTTCTGATTCGTTCTCGCCGTAATATTCGTCAAGGCCATAGAGTATAAACTTCTTGTTGTTGTCGTAATTGAAACTTTCTGCGTTTTCATAATTGTTCGTGTTGATTCCGGCTATTTTTTGCTCAGAAAGAGTGCGTAGCTGATTTAGTTCCGCTTTAAGTTGTTTGTTTTCATTTTCTAGTTCCTCTATTTTGGTATTAATTTTTTGCAATTGACATGCCATGTTCTTTTGTTCAGTAATAATTACCGAGTTTTCCTTTGAAGTATCCTGCTTGAACTTGTGAATGGCTAGAGTAATTTCTTTTTTTATTGTACTCTGGATTTTATTTTCAAATTTACTGAGCTTCTGGTCGAAGAGATTGCTGATTTGCTCGAGAGTAATTTGCTGACTCTCCGAGCGTTGGGGGGCGTTTCTAATGTCATATAATGTACTAGGTAATGTGTCTTCATGTGGTATATTATCAACGGACATGTCCGTAATCTCTAAAGATGAGACCTCATGCTGTCGACGCTGTGGTGTGATATTTGTATATGATACATTTTCTTGTTGATTCTTCGATGGGACAGTAATTTTAGATTCGTCAGCAATTGACATGTTTGAAATATCCGCATTCTGAATATGTGTCAAATGCCGGTTTTGGTACCCTGGAGTGGCTGGAGCATTGTCATCATTTCGTCGTCGCCGTGTTATATTTTCACATCGAGGGCATTTCCAGTGAACTCTCAAGACATCTTGGTGTTCTCTGAATTGTGCTGACGTTATATTGAGGCAACGATAGTGATAAGGGTCCTTACAAACCTTGCAGGCTAGGAATTCTCCCTGATCAATATTTAAATTACAGCCCAAACAATTCATTGTATGTGTTGTTTTGGAACCAACGGAAAGTGACTTCTGAACGCAACTTGTGTTATGCTTTCTGAACGCACCCGATATGTCAGTGACAGTAGTGACACTGACACTTCACAGTTGTCAAGTAAAGTTTATCAGTTGTTGTTGCGGTAGATTTGTATTATTTTCAAAATGTAGATATCGTTATTTTGAATTACGTATGTGTGTGTTAATTAATCTTGGTTTTCTGCAAAATACTTTTAGTTGTAGATCGTAAAACTCACGGTTTTTAATGGTGAAAATGTTGGTGCACGTCAGTGAGGTTATGTTCTTCACAATGGTTATTCACTCGGATGTAACTGTTAAGTTTATGTAAGTTTATTAATTATAATATTAGCAGCGACTATTTTTACGTATTAGACATTTGACAGCTGTCAAAGAACGAACAAACCGCCATATATTGATCGTAATAACTAATAACCTAACTTTTATGTTTGTAACGGAATCTCCAAGATTAACTTATTTATCTTGCATTTTATATGCTACGATGATACGACCGTTTTAGTAGTGAACGGCTTCAGTGGTTTGATGAGGTAGTGTGAAAATATGAGGAGAAACAGTGACAAAACATGTGATACCTTTTGTTTAACATCGTTTGTAAGTTCTATTGACGGCGATTTTAGATCGAAGTGTGCAAGATTTGGTAGTGTAGTTGTAATATTTTTTTATATGTTAGACTGTTTTTTTATGTACTCAATGCGTTAGAAGTGCGTCTGTGTGTGCACCTTCCCCCTGCAAAATGTGACGGAATAATGTGTACGGTAAGAAGTCGTTTTGCCATTTCCATTTCAACGTGTTGGAAGACCGTGTTTCTCGAAGGTCTTACTGTTTGTACAGCGTAGTTTTATTTATCAGTGTGTCATCATATACGTCAATTTCGTCAGACGCATGCGCCCCCACGCGATCTTGTTATTATAGATATTGTAAACAAAGTGATGCTCACGCGCAAGTGCGGATGAAGGAGATAGATGCGAAGTTGGAAATAGGTGGGAACGGTTAGGAAACACGTTTTAAATCATTTAGTGTGTATTTCATAATGGGTTTTTATTTTTAAATGTGAGGCTGACAAATCACAGAGTTGAGAGAAAACAGAAAGAGTAGAACTAGAAGTAAACCAGGCATAATAAGTAAAGTAGGTAGGTACTAGGTACATTGTGCATGTGCAACGCGGGGGGTAAGAGAAATGTTACAAATGGGACGATGGCCGCAGAGCGAGGCATTGTATGACTCAAGCTCGAGTTTGTAATACTTATTCATATCGCTCGAGTAACACAGAAAGTCTTAACACTTGCCAGGAAAAAATAAACAATGGTAAAATTATGAGACATTCGTTCGCCATCTTTACTTCTTCTTCTTTTAAATAATGGTTTCTGTCCGAGAGTTGGACAATTTTGCCAATGTCAAGTACACATATAAAAATATCAAAATACTCGTATATATCGTATTTAAAAGTGTATTGCCACTTGGGCTACGTTGTTCGGTGGCTCGCCTCGCTAGGTTGTAAAATTTATAGCTAAAAAAATGTTACACTAGCGTAGGGGGCCGAGATCCCGGGGACACCTGGAGTAATGACTGAAAATGGTTTGACGCGTTTCAGGATTAATTCTTCATTATCTGCACGCTTCTTTGTTAGTTAACTGCACAATAAGCTATCAATATTACACATTAAACAACGTTTAGCAGACAAAAAACAAGAAACTATTCCAGAGACGCCTTTGCCATCTTAAGTATCCACTGCTATTCCGGTGAAAACCTTAGAGTATGATAGGCATCTGTCTATCATACATCATACTCGTATCGTGGCTACCAATGGCTCTCCATTGGTAGCCACGATATCAAATTTGTACCTACCTATTGTAAAAAGTATTGATAACAGCTGTTGGAAAATAAATTAATGTCAACTGATAAATACTTACATTAATTAATAACAAACAATCTTTTAGGTTTCAGCGACTTACTAGTAGTGACATGATTAAAAAAGTCCACAAATACAAGTAATGGGCTTACAGCTCATTACTCATATTTGCGGACTTTCTTTACGTTCCTTTTTCTTATGTTTCCTTCCGTTTTGCATGATTGAAATACTGCATGGCCTACGTGAGCACAGAAGTATGATAAAAAATAAATACATTAGTACCTAAATCTGTAAATTCCTACAAAACAAGTAGACGAAAGTACGAGACATCGCGACCGGTTACATTTACCTGCCCAAATTGTTCCAAAACAAACATCGACATGCTCCATTCATTAGCACCTTTGACATTGATTCACAGGTAAAGGCCTCGCACTTGACCATGTTGTGTGCACGCAAGTTAAATCAATATTCGTCTACCCACATTTACGCAGTACCGGATTTACGAGTAGGTGGGATCTAGCCAGCGCGGGGCCTGTATCGGTACCATGAGTTCCTGTAGAATGACATCGCCAGCGAGTTGCAAATACTTTCGAATCGTACAGTCGCTATCGACTCGTGGGTACGTAAAACTGATGAGCGTGTAGCGAATTAAACAGGCAAAAAAACCGACGGATAGGTACCTACTACGTAGTGAAGTTTACGGTCAGAATACGTTATCGTTAGGGCGTGGGCCCCCAAATGCGCAGTGCCCGTATCATCTGCATGGCGAATCCGCCACTGCATTTAAGTGTAATTGGCTTGTTTATCGCCAACTCTGGTGGGATATGGTTTAATTAAAGAGATATATCATTCGTCAAACACATCCTGTTTGTTTCACAGTTGTTATTGCGTGTCTGATTCTGACACCTAGAGTACAAAACTAGTTTTCATCAAAATGTAAATTACTACAACTGTAGGTTAGAGTGACTTCTGATCTAAAATTATACCAACTAAACCGGCCAAAGCAAATATGACAGCATTTTGTTTAGGTCAAATTATGTTAATTACATATACCTACCTAACTATATAAGTAGGTAAGTTCAGGGTATAGAAAATAGACATTAAGTAAAAGATATAGGTACCGAGTTTTGCTAAGTAACATATGGGCATATTTTTATTTTGTTGTCGTTTTTTCTTTCACATCAGATTTGAATGAAATTTGGTGGGTAGGTAGAGTTCCTTATTCTCTTCAAGATAGACCCAATTTCAAAATATGTCCCACATTTTTTTCCACTGAGTTACGAAATCGTATGGAATTTTCGTAACTCAGTGGAAATTTTCATACAATTTTTTTGTCGCACATTGAGATTTTGTATCTATCTAGCGTAGAATAAGGAACTCTACCTACCCACCAAATTTCATTCAAATCTGTCGAGAAAAAAAAACGACAACAAAATAAAAATATGCCCATATACTATCTATGGACCTTAATCCTAGTTACTTGCCAACATATATGTCTTTACAATTGTAAAACATGAATGAAATCATTTATATTTATAATAAATGTTTTGATTTATGTTTTTAAGTGGCACACTAATAAATTGAAAGAGATGTCATATACTACAGAAAAAGTGACCAAGGTCCCCGGTGAGCAGGGCTGGGATATGACATCTCTTTCAATTTATAATATAAGGTGCTAACAAATTAGTCACGGATATTCTAAGGGATAATACATTGTATTAAAACAATTAACTTTAAACTATAATTAAGGAACCTTTGTATATAAATTTTTTGTTTTCATTTACCGAACAAAAATAATAATTATAATTCCGTCTAAAACGAATCACCATGTGGGCATATTTTTATTTTGTTGTCGTTTTTTTTTCTCGACAGATTTGAATGAAATTTGGTGGGTAGGTAGAGTTCCTTATTCTACGCTAGATAGATACAAAATCTCAATGTGCGACAAAAAAATTGTATGAAAATTTCCACTGAGTTACGAAAATTCCATACGATTTCGTAACTCAGTGGAAAAAAATGTGGGACATACTTTGAAATTGGGTCTATCTTGAAGAGAATAAGGAACTCTACCTACCCACCAAATTTCATTCAAATCTGATGCGAAAGAAAAAACGACAACAAAATAAAAATATGCCCATGTGCAAATTTAACTGACAAGATGTTTAGCATCACGTTGACAATCGAGTATTTGATTTGACGTTAAGTGGCCAGTTAGGTGTAAGATAAAAGAGGTACTAAAATAAGTAAAATATGTTCAATGAGTACTTATTCAATAATCACACTAACAGGGTGTTTTAACGTTGCAAATTTGTTTCCTAGTTTTCTCCAAAAAAACATAACAAAACTTATGATGTTTCATACCTAAATGTACTCCGAGAACCGAGTACTATCAGCGGTAAAAATATCCGTGACTAAATTGTTAGCACCTTATATATGTCTGTTTTCCTAATTACGAAAAGTTACATAAGTTCCAGTTCCAGCCGTCGCGTTTTCCAGCAAACTAGTGATTTTCCACGCAACTATTTTTAACCCAAGGTGACCGCACTGCGTTCGCCCAACACATTTTGCTTTTTCCATCTGTTTCATTTGAATCCCTTTGTTTCAGAAAATATATCTGAAGAATGGCTAAAATTAAGATTTCAGTATTTGTCTCTAACACCTGACGTAATCCATCTATTAGAGACCTTGAGGTACGTTTTCTTCCACGCTCTGTTTATTTTTTTATATTATGCAGAAATACTCAATGATAAAGTTTAATGAACCCTTATTGAGTTCATTGATAAAATATTTCTCCATGATATAATAGCTTCATAAAGTTCATTGCGTAATTTGTGATATAATGAGGCAATTCTTTGTTTTGTTGTCAAATATGCGATAACGATAATGGTCACGTTTGTACTCTTAAACTACGCATTCTTGTACATTAAACAAAGAATTTGCCGTGTACTGTATTTAAACCTGCGATATTCTGACGAGGGTCTTCTGAAATAGAATTTACGCACTACACTCGAAGTGATGGCTTATTAGTAATGCAGCAGAAACATCCTTTCATCTCACGCTATGTCTGCGTTCATTCATGCACAATTAAATCCCGACTATTACGCAGTTGCTATAAAGACTAAAGTATACCTACTTACAGTGCGAGTGCGACAGAAAAGGTTGAAATTAAAAAGTGGCAAAATCATAGTGTCGTTCCCTTTTCTAACATATATTGATTTGAAAGGGACGAAACGACAAAGACAGTTTAAAGTGGAAACTTTTCAGAGACTTATCTTCAAGAATACGCAGGTTCTCTGACAGAACTTTGCATGGTGTTATGTGGTGTAACAATGTAAGCATCTAAGGTGCCTACATCGACATTCATTTAACCATCATTTTCAGAGACATAGCATGCCAGGTTTGATTTCAGTGCAGCATGCCACATAATACTATGGATATCAGAGCACTGAGTATTTATTTTGGAAACTTTCATGATAAAGTCAGCACCAAAGTTTTGAGAAGACATCGTTTAACATTAATGGTTATTTTTGAAACTGGGTGTCTTCTCAAACGTGTTGGGCCGACTTGATCACATCGCTAATTAATGACTTGTTTTTCAACAGTTCTGTTGTTGCTCATCGAGTGACTATAACTCGGGCGCAGCGAGCGCAACCCTTAGGTATTGAATTGTGTTTGTAAAATATATGGGGAGACATCATGAAGGTAAAACCATTGTCGCAAATTTCATAACAACTGTGAAGATATTTACAAACCTATTATTCCCTGTTAACGTCTTAAAATATACCGACTTGTATTAGACATAAATTAATACTGGTCTGCGTATGTAGGCTTTAAGCGTCTCGATTAATAGTCGTTTCGAAGTTTCAATATGCAAAGTGAAAGTAGGTGCTCCGCTTCGATCGAAGTTAATATGCTACAAATATCTTTACAGTTGCTACCTGTTTTGATAATTAGTGTCATGTTGAGGCACCAAGCCAATTATTGTAACTAGTTTGTCTATTACTACTAACCAAAGCCAATTAATATTTAAATTGTCTTAGTTTGTTATAACTTATCGGTGAAATGCAAAACATGACATTAACAGCAGTTTTGAGCCACTTTCATGTGTAATTTATAGCATCTATAAATTCTGCATGGAACATTAATTCATGTGATATTTCAGCTCATAAAATGCTCTTGCACTGAGCTTTTAACAAGTGCAAGGACATTTGCATGTATAGTTTGCTGAGTTACAGCATGGCAATAACAGTTGGCGACAATGAATAAACAGGGAGGATTACCTTCTGGGTCTGATCACGAACGGGCCCTCGCGCGCCCAGTGGCAGAAGATCGAGCGGCTGGGCCTGCGCAAGTACTTCGACTGCTTGCTGGTGTCTGGGGACCTGCCGTGGGAGAAGCCTGACCAGCACATCTTCCTAGAGGCCTGCAAACTGCTCAACGTCGAGCCGAGGAATTGCATCATGGTTGGAGACAAGCTTGAGACCGATATCAAGGTGAATAATCTGTTTTCAATCTGCTTGCTTCCACTTCATCTTGGTTGCAACAATAAATTAGAAATTGTCACGATTATTGGTAATTAGGTATGCAATAGGTATTTATGCTTGATATCATTTTATTGTTAGCTGAAACAATAAAGTAAGTAGAATTAAATAGTGAACCTAAAAGTGAAAAGAAGCGCCGCATTTTACTGGTCTTAAAATATCTGCTGTGCATTTAATAGCCTCTAATCTAATTTTATTACCAATGTTGTCAACATTGAAATGGAAACGCGCCAAGCAATAACCAAAATATTTGAAATACTTGCCATTCAGTTATAAGCAAGCCAATGCTGTAAAATTCATAATATATATACATTATATAATTTCCATTTTAAAACAGGTATTCATTCAAACCCGTATATCGAACATATGGCATCTTTATAGATATATAGTCTAACAAGCATACGAACGCAGTAATAGTAGGTTAGAGAGCATCATACTGTCTTTTTTTTACGCCTATTATTACCGCCCCGAAAAAATGGATGGATATAGTTTTTTTGCCCTACTGTTACTGTGTTCATTTGCTTGTCAGACTATAATTATATCTTATTTGTATACAATAAAATATTGGGTATGAAAAAATATTTTTGTTCTAATTTCCAGGGTGGAATAGAGGCAGAGCTCGGCGGCACGGTGTGGATCCCTCTCCAGAAAGACGAAGAGTCGTCAGACCTACCCGACTTTACCATAGACAAGGTGACGGAGCTCCCCGAGGTCCTCCTCAACTCCCCCAAACTTAGACGCGCCACCGCCAATAATGCAGTCTGTTGACGATCTTGACTATACATATGACTAAACTTGCTAAGCAGTCAACGACCAAACTGACAACCACTCACTATAAGTGGGATCTGCCAATTTAAATTCTTGACACCCATTCCTGAACTAACTTTTTTTGAGGCTACTGACATGTGACTGTAACTAATTGTTTAATATCCTATCTAATAAGGAAATTATGCACGGAACTCGCCCTAAACTAATAGAATAGTCAAGCAAAGATCTCAATCGGCCGGCCGGTCAAAATTGTGATCACGGTTGATCACACGATTGATTTAAGTACAAAAGTAGCTTTAGTATAAGTATATTTTCTATAGGTACTATTTTTTTTAAGATACAGAGCTTGTCGAGTTACCAACGATATGTTGCATATGTAACTGGACCTATGAGATCTGAGTTGTGTATATATAGATAGATAGAGATTGACATTATATTTTATTTTTTGAAGACTTGTATAGAAAGTTAGTAGCACAATTGGAAATATTTTTATTATAATGTATAGTTATTCTTATAGGCTTAGCATGATTTTGTTGTATTACTTCTTATAGTATTTGAGTCTGATATGTGCAGGAGCTGGCCACTAATAATGTGATACCTATTAGGAGGTAAGTATTTTTTTTCTCAAGCTATTTTCTATGAGTGACCCTGGTCACAAAGTATGTTTTCGAAAAGTATTCAAGTACAAGGGTTGTTATATCTTGTTTATTTTTGTGGTTGTGTATTAGGTAAACTTGTAGACTGGTTAAATTGATGTAGGGCATGTATATATTTATGTAAGAAACATGATCCTACTTGACTTGAAATGTATGTACCTTGAAGACTATTTTTATTGTTACGACAAGTACCTACATTGTCTTTTACATGCAATTGAAGATTAAATTTATAAGGTTACACTTGTAATTTTGTTATACTTTATGGACATTTACTTTTTTATGTGAAGATTGGTGGTGTTTTTGACCTTGAAGTGATTTTGACACTAAAAACGCTACGTTGTGAACTTTCCCAAATGTTGGAAGAAACCATATCATAAATATGAAAAATTGATCGGCCAAAGTACTCTTATGATGGCAAAAGTGAATGTGTAAATAATAAATATGATATTTTACTACAGTGATTGTTTCATTTTGAAATATAGGGTACAAAATATGAAAAAGTCCGACGAATCGAGAACCTCTACATTTTTAGGGTTTTAGGAAAGGTAACCGGAAAAGGACATTTGGAATAGTTATAAACAAAGTTAATGCAGACACATTGAAAGAAGATTTATTACATATTTTAATTATTTTTTAATAAAAACTGCCTGATAAGAGGGGACAAAAATTAAAAGTTTAGTTACTGGGTCATGCGGGGTATCACTTGAAAGGGCTAGATTTGCATAGGTATTCGAAAACTATTTTTTATTATTATTTATAAACGAAAGCGTAAAAAAAAATACCATTCCCCTTCATCTCCGAAGTTTATGAAAGAAAATATAAGATTTTTTTACGCAACGCTTATGATATGATAAACATTACAGGAAAAATATTATTCAATATATTATTTTTCCTGACTTAAAAAATATCAAGGAAAAGTGGAATAAGTATCTGGCAGACAAAACAAAACATGTTGTATTGATGACAGCGCCATCTCTCTCGCCATACCCTAAGTTTGCTTTGGATCGAAGTACGAAGCAATGATGCTTGTGCTTAGAGAACGGCCACAGGCGTCTTGCCCGTTACAAAGTGTGCTAGAGTTACAAAGTTTGCATATACTCTAGAAATTGCCCATATTAATTAAGACCGAGTGGCCTAGTGGTTTTGGCGTTAGCCGCGTAAGCTGAAGACCCGGGTTCGATCCCCTGCTTGGCCTCCGATGGACTTGGTCTTTTTCTTTAGTATATTTATTTATTTTATTTAAAACTTTATTGCACAATACAAATGGCACAAATGGCGGACTTAATGCCTTAAGGCATTCTCTACCAGTCAACCAATGGGCTAAACCAGAAAGATTAAGTGGGTGCAGGGATTTTCGTGTTGAACGGACTTAATTTACTTACTACTACAAAAAAAAAACTATATTCATAAACTTACACATAAACATACATATACCTACATATATATACCTTATGTACCTTGTGTGAACCATTAAGAGGACGATATAGAAGGCTTGTCAAGAAAGTGCTTGCGCAGCATGCGCTTGAAGGTGAACTTGGTCCGAGCTTGCCTGATAGAGAGTGGGAGAACGTTCCAAAGTCTAATTGCCTGGATGGTGAAAGAATTTGTCATAAAACCAGTTCGATGACGAGGGACTGTTAGCTTAAGGCTACGGGAAGAACGGAGATCAGTGCCAAAACGTGGGGTTAAAAATTTGAATTTTGAACGGAGATACTCTGGGGCAGATGGGTCAAACAAAATTGAATATGGAGTGCAAAGAATGCGAAGAATGCAATATGATATATATGACATCTATTTTCAATTTATAAATAAAGATGTGTCCGATGGATGGAGGATGTGCACTTTTCGATCAACATGTATTGTGTTATACACACTACTTTACTACCTACACAATATGGTCAGCTTTATCAGGCTATTCCTGATTCAGAGGCTGGACACTATTTATACAGACTGAATTTAACTAAATAGATGGCTCTGCATAACTGGAGAAGGGATAGCCCAAGCGATCGGACCACTTCAGTGGAACGCAAATTTGTATTTAAGCACAGTATTTTAGACTATTTTTGTGCAGGTAAATGCACATCTTAGCAGAACGCCATCTAGTGAGAGCTATTTTTTAACCTTTTGAGCGCCAGACAGCAAGGGAATGCCAGGCCATATACGTCCGGGCTCCATAGTAGGTATGTCCGCCAGGTATTCTTCTGACAAATTCATCATACATTGATTGCCAGATCCGGTGACTATGCCCGAATATATATGGCCGGCTAATATCCGGTATCACAGACGCTAGGCAATAGCAAAATTTAACTTTACGACGGCCACAACCAACTGAGGCTCAAAAGGTTAAGCAAAGTGTTTAAATGCATAAGAAAATCTAATGTACCTACAATTCAAAAGCATTTTAAAACCGGTCAGTAAACAGACTTGACTTACTTGACTTATTTCCTGTTATCCCTCAGGAGGGACATAGGGCCCGAACAATGCTCTTCCATCTGGGACGATTTTGTGCAGCATCCTCCAGATCTTCCCATTTGAGACCTGTTACTTCCGCTTCTTTTACCACCGATCGGCGCCACGTGGATTTAGGACGGCCAGCTCTGCGTTTCCCGGACGGCTGCCATGTTAAGGCCTGCTTTGGAGGATATTCCTGGGATCTCCGGAGTGTGTGACCAATCCATCGCCATTTCCTAACGCGGATTTCTTCGTGTATTGGTCTCTGTTTAGTCAGTCTCCATAATTCGGTATTTCTTATCGTCCGGGGCCAGAAGATTCCCAGAATGCTTCTCAAGCATTTATTTATAAATACTTGCAGCCGAAGGGAGAGGTCCTTTCTGACAAACCAGGTCTCGCATCCATACAATAAGACTGACTTAACGTTAGACTCGAAGATCCTTAACTTCGTGCGACGAGTGATAATTTGAGATCTCCAAACAGGCCTCAACTGGGCATGTGCAGCACGTGCTTTGTTGATGCGGGCTTCTATGTCGAGTTCTGTTCCCCCCTGTGGGCTCACGACTCCCCCTAGGTAGGTAAACTTCGGAACCCGTTCGACAGTCTCGCCATTGATCGAGAGCGGCTGCAGATCTTCGGCATGGAGACGCATTTCTTTTGTCTTGACGCAATTAATGCGTAGTCCTTCCAGTGCAGCTTCTTTGACGAGATCATCGGTCTTGGACTGCAGGTCTTCACGCGATTTGGAGAGTAGGCATAGATCGTCCGCAAAGTCTATGTCTTCGAGTTGTTTTCCTTGTACCCAGGGGATGCCTCTGCACTCCCTGCAGGTAACTCTCCGCATCACGTCGTCCAAAACTATGAGAAACAGTAGAGGAGACAACAGACATCCTTGCTTTACACCAGCTGTTACAGGGATCGGGTCAGTCAGTTTGCCTTTGTGCAACACCCTGCACGAGGATCCTTCGTATAGGGCTCTTATAATTCCTATTATTTTCTCAGGGAATCCACGCGACTTCAGAATACGCCAGATGCTAGTCCATTTTACACGATCAAACGCTTTTTCGAAGTCTACAAACAATGCAAACACTTCGCTCTGCATTTCGTTGCACTGTTCCAGTATTAGTCTCAGCAGGTTCAGTTGATCGGTGCATGATCTGCATGGTCTGAATCCTCCTTGTTCTTCCCTGAGGTTTTGGTCTACTTGAGCGGCCAGCCTGTTTAGTAGCACCTTGCAAAGTATCTTCGCACAGGATGGGAGAAGGTTTATTCCTCTCCAGTTTGCACATATTGAGCGGTCTCCTTTCTTCGGCAGTTTTACTACAACCCCTTCTTTCCAGTTACTAGGGACTTGCTCCCTCTCCCAGATTGCTCTCATTAAGGGGTGGAGTACTTCGGCGGATACATGTGGGTCAGCTTTTAACGCTTCAATAGGGATACTGTCGTTTCCGGGGGCTTTACCACTCTTCAGCGATTGTATTGCCTTGCTTTGTAAACAGCAAATATTGAATTTAACAAATAACATTATAAACCGAATGGATACAAAATAAAATACAAACTATTGAATAACTATATTTAAACTAAGTATAACAATTCTCTAACGTCAGCACTACGCAGTTCGTAACATTTTGGCTTCTCTCTTTTCCTGGAGCTGTTTCTTTTGTTCTTCTACGATTAGCTTTCTTTCCACCAAGAATTCCCCGTACTCCTGAAATGTTGAAATAAGTAATGTTAACTACAAGCATAGGCAAAGAAGGAATAAAGATGGATCCAGATAATGTGGTCATGTTAATCAGCAGGAATGTTCAAACTCGAAGGCACTGGTCCCACTAAGCGCAAGTAAGCAATGAGCTATAGATCTGCGATTTTTTCGCCCAAGAAACAAACAAAAGATAATCGCTCCACTGTAAATAAAAGAAAGATATATAGTTATAGTTCATCGCTGGCTGTTCACAGTTCACACGGCCGGCGAGTATTTTTTATACCATTCCGCCCATGAAGAAAAATCGCTACTCGCTGATCGCTGGTCGCCACTGGTGGCACCAGTACCAATCATTGCCTCTGTCGAGCCTTGTGCCTTACGAGTCGTCGACATTACGCGTGGCTGCTGGAACGTTCGTGTAATCTGGACTGGACCCAGCATTACATGTGAAAATTAATGGCAAATTTTGTAGCATTTCCAAATTTATTTATTTAGGGTGATGAAACCAGCCGAGGGTAAAGTTCCCCAGCATTACATGTGAAAATTAATGGCAAATTTTGTAGCATTTCCAAATTTATTTATTTAGGGTGATGAAACCAGCCGAGGGTAAAGTTCCCTGTAGTGATTAGCAAAATTTCGGTCGCGTAATTTCTTCTGGCAGGGAGAACCCTTCAGTAAGATTTAAATCTTAAAAACTATTTACCTTTGCATCTAAATCTTTAACTACTTGAATCCCACAAGTCCTGGCAGTGGCAATCAACATTGTGCAGATCTCCTTCAGTGATCTCCACTCAAGTGGGGGATCTTGTGACTTTATTTTAGCAATTTCATACAAATGCTTGTAGGTAATCTTGCCACTTATCTCCTTTCCTGAAATTTGATGAATAGAATACAAATAATCAATATGATATTTTATGTTGTACACTTCAAAACTGACTGCATACTAAGGATCAAACACAGGCAATCTTATTATTATTATTATTTAATTATAGGCGGGCTGTCTGTGTGTAGTGTCCAAAAAAAATATAGTTTAAAGTTTAAAGAGTTACGTTACGCTTAATCGCGTTACGTTTAATCTTGTTAAAATCACTGCCAATAGAAATTACGATTGATGTGAACAAAAGGTATCACATGTTTTGTCACTGTTTCTCCTTATATTTTCACACTGCCTCATGAAACACCGCTTGAGACATTCACTACTGATATGGCTGTATTATTGTAGCATACAAAATGTAAGATAAATAACTTAATCTTGCCGATTTCATAAAAATCATAAAATGTAGGTTATCACAATCAATATGGCAGTTTTTTACATTGTTAGGAAGTTGGATTGATGGGGATTTTACAAGAAAACCTCTGGTGTAGAGAGCTAAGAAAGGAAAAGTGATACGGAAAACAGAAATTGGTATTTCACTAAAATGTAACAATACACAATGGTACTGGATCACATAGTTATGAAGATCCTAAGTAGAAGGAGTTGGAAAGCATTGGAAATTAATAAAAATCATTGATTTTCTTGGTTGTGAACTGCCAAAATACTGTATGAATAATCATTGATTATCAGGGCAGCACCACCAAGGGTTATTTTGGCGAAAAAAAGGTGGGGGACTTTTAAATAAGATCAAAACTCTGTGCAATGCTATGGTCACAGACTTTAATTGTTGAGCCATTTTGAGATGTCAAATGTAATGTGAGCCCGATATGACTCAACGATTTAAGTCCGTGACTCCATAGATATATCGTCTTGATCAACGGGCTCATAGCCTAGTTGGTGGTGACCCTGCCTACAAAGCAGGAGGTCCCGGGTTCGAATCCTGGCCGCAGGGCATTTATTTGTGTTTATCACGAATATTTGTTCCTGAGTTATGGATGTATTCTATATATTTAAGTGTTTATACCCTGTAGTGTGTATATATCTATTATATTTATAGTTGTCTAGTACCCACATCACAAGCCTTATTGAGCTTACCGTGGGACCAGGTTGATTTGTGTAAGATTGTCCAATAATATTTATTTATTTAATATTTATTTACTTCTTATCAACTTTTAATAAAACTCACCCGAGTCCATGGCACCCCTGTTAAGTCCAGCTGCTTGCTTGAGGAAGTAACTGGCTGGTGGTTGATGAATGGTCAGCTCATATGATCGATCCGCATTTACTTTTACTCTAGTCGGCAACGGTATACCTTGCTTAATATTCGCTGTCTTCTCATTGAAGTCTTTACAGAACGCAGCGATGTTGATGTTTCGCTAAAATATAAGTTATAAGTTTTATTTATCAGATCATACATCCAAACTTACGAAAAACACATCCAAGTGCACATACCTGTCCAAGCATAGGCCCTAAAGGTGGACCAGCAGCAGCCATCCCAGCGGGAATATTGGTTCTTAACTTAGAAGAATGATCAATCTTATCGGCCACTTTCTTCATAGACTTGAGTCTTGCTACTGATTTAGACATGATTAGAATAAAAACACAAATTACCACCTAAGATATCAATTCATATAATATGAATAAGTTATGAGAAATACATAAAGTGATATTTATTTCATAACATAACCTAAAAACTGTAAGTGATTAAATGTCAAAATTTACTGAAATAATATATATGAGACAAGCTGTTCAAGAGACTGGAATAATTGCCAGAAGCGGTCAGTTCTTTGGCTGATTTGAGACTATCATAGTCTCAACATGACCAAGTTGAAAAAAGTTTGAACTGTCACTCCAGTTTTGTCATCACTTCACCCACTATCAGTGTTGCCAACCGTACGGTAAATACCGTATTCATACGGTAATTTCATGCTGTGTACTGCTCTGTACGGTAGTCAATTACGGTATGAAAAATGCACGGTAATTCAAAAGAATATTCAAAGAATGTACAAAAAGTACGGTAATTTTAAATCACTGCAAACTATGCAACATCTGTGGCCCGTGTCGGTTTTTGAACATCTATGGCCAACCGTTCCGTTCCGTTCGTCGTTGTTTGTTTGATTGACCGCACTGTCGCAGCGCAGCAACATTATTCTGCCCCTTTGACGCTCGCATTAGCAAGTGCAATATAGATAGACCACGATATCTCTTCCCAGCACATGAAATGTCAAACATGAAAACCACATAACCTATGGCAATGTTTAATCAACTGTCAATTTGACGTCTGTGAGAGTTGATAGAACATTGCCATATGTGGTTTTTAGGTTTTTATGTGTTTAATGTTTCATTTGCTTTTTGTCATACCAGGATAAAAGAGATGATTATATTTTCTTCATTAATAAGGCCCTTAATTTGAGAGCCTATATGGGGCCCTATACACTGCCCAATCGGCGTATGACCAATAAAACGTCATCGTCACGTAATTTTTTTATTGTTTGCTAAACATCACCCCATTTTTAATCCTGAAAATAACAACTTGCATAGAATCTGAAAAGAGGTACTTACTAATATTACACTTGTCTAAAATAGCACAAACGGTAAATTGTACGGTAATTTTAGGGTAAATTTGACGTAATCCTGGCAGCACAGGTTGGCAACACTGCCCACTATTCATTCTTTTTTTTTCTCGTATATGTTTATAAGGGATTTAAATGTTTAAAAGGTGTTATAATTGAAATTAATTATATTTACAATTAAGTAGTCCTTCGTATTTCGTGTGATTTAAGTAACTGCACCCAAAAGCAATCATGCATTCTAGTTGAAAAGAAGTGTTGATAAAAACGCAATATGTGGTCGTTTTTCTCGCGAGATCCCACAAAGGATTTTCCTTATGAAGTGGGTGATCCAGTGCGTGGTTTAGAAGATAAGACTGTGTGGTCTTTGCACAAGGGGAAGAAAAGGGGTACGCAAGATGAAGTATCGATATTCTTGTTCGACGTTCAAAAGAATTCAGAGACTATGTTCGACGTAGCAAAGGCCTCACTCAAGAAACTTAAGACTATGAGACACCCTAGCCTTTTACATTATTTAGATAGCTGTGAAACTGAGAAATTTTTATATGTAGCTACAGAATATGTAGAGCCTTTAGCTACCCACATACATGATATGAAACTTGAAGGACAACAGAAAGACTTGTTCTTAGCTTGGGGAATTTTCCAAATAACTGTAAGTACTACGGTACATACTTTTTGCTCAGCTTTTGCCTTTTTTCAGCTTTGTTTAAGCTATAGAAACTAAACTGTTGCATGTAACATACAAATCATCAAAATGGGGTACCCATCATCCTCTGCCAAATACCTATAATACCATAGGTTTGGCCCAAATTGTCTGGCTGCCATGTTTTCCCAGATGTGTAATAATTGGAAACTCATCTGGCTCATCTTTTTTCTTAAGTATCTGGGAAAAACCAGGGTCATTTAGAGTTAGGGGTCCCAAACAAAAATATTCTTCCTATCCTGAGTCACCATCTTACAGCAATGTCCTGGGTTTATAGCTCTTAGTCTCAATTACAACTTAGATAAGCAGCCCAAGGCCAAATCTATTAAAAAGTGAATGAATTCACCAATTTTTGGGGTCAGTACCTCAAAAGGAAAAACTAAACCCTTATAGGATCACTTTGTAGTCTGTCCATCTGTCTGTCAAGACCCCTTATCTCAGGAATGTGTAGACATGGCAAGTTTAAAATGAATATCACATATACAGGTCTACGGCTCCTTGAAGCTGTGAAAAAACCAAAAGTCTATGTCTTATGATGCATTTTCCATACATTTTCAATTGGAATCAAAACATATACACTTCCCCTGACCTAGAATCACAAAATTTGGTAAAAAGCAAGAGCTTGTAGCACAAGTACAGGAAAAAATGTACTTATTATATTCTTCCAAGATTATTCTATAAAAAAACCGGCCAAGTGCGAGTTGGACTCGCGCACCAATGGTTTCACTCAAACTTGCAACTGCACCTAGTAGTAGAAATATGACAACAGTCCCATGTAGGTATCGACAGATTGCATCATTAGTTTGCAGAGCATAGAAAATATCAAGAAATTTTTGTTATTAGCAATTTTTTTGTATATAAATTAAGTATAAATTTAAAGATTTTGTATAAATTTTAAGAAAAAAAAACGATCTTAGGCTATACTATATATTTATTTCGGAAAAGTTATTTTTGTTCAAAAAAAAGAGTATGTAGTTAGTACCAAAACATGTATAATTGCCGCACACTGAGCAGTATAGCACACCATGCCACTTAAAAATGCTAAGTACCTAAGGTCAAGATTTGAATGGGGAGCATCATTTGTGTGGAACCCTCGGTGGGCCAGTCCGACTCGACTGCACGTGGCTGGTTTTTTTTTTTAAATTTTACCTGTTGTTATCAGTAAAATATATTTTATGATCTATAAAACTAATTTCTGTAGTGACTAAAATCTAACAAACATACTTCACCTATTGTGTGTAAGTTTATATGAATTCAACATGCTGGTCCGACAACATTATTTTAAAGAACCATCACAAAATAAGTGTTATAAATAGTCTGACAAACCAAGTCTGGCAGCAGATAAAAAATAAACTATATGCATCCCTTTTTCTTCGGAGTTGCAATACAAGCATTAGAAAAAGGCAGTATGACTCTGTGACTATGCTCAAATCAGAACAGATCTTCGTCAGACTATAATTCTTATCTTTTTTCCACAGAGAGCTCTATCATTTTTTAACAATGATGGTAACTTGAGACACAATAATGTGTGCTTATACTCCGTCTTTGTCACGCAAGCCGGGGAGTGGAAGTTGGGAGGCTTTGAATTCCTAACATCACATGGACAGGACACTTCTAACCCTATTCCTATGAAAGTTCTACCGGCACTTGAAATATATGATCCTCCCGAGAAGAAGGATCCGGCCAAACTTAAGGCAGTTACAAAATGGTAAGATGGCTTTCTCATTTGGTGGCAAAATTGAGGAATGAAACTCAAATATCACCTGTACATTATCAAATTCAATTCAATTTAATAGGATAAATCACCTGTGTAAACAAACAAAGCAATAAGTTATGAAATGTAGCAGTTTAAGAATTTACACACTAATGCTGATAAAAAAAAAACACTTTCGAAAGCGATATATTCAACAGCAACAGCACCTATCAACGTACAGTCGCCATCAGATATATCTTAGCGGCGAAATCCTCAAATACTTCTGTGCAGGGTTAAATTTCAATAAATTATTTACACCAGATCCACCTTGGTATATCGGAACTGCCGAGGCTCTCTCAAATATCTGAACATGCGCTGTAACACTGTGGCAATAAAGACGTGTTCATATATTTCTGAGCACCTGGGCAGCTTCGATGTATCTGATGGCAACTGAACCTACCTATGTCAAATGTCATGTCAATATTAAACATTTGTGTAAGCACGCAAAACGTAACTGTTACTGTAAATAAATTTTGAATTGTTTGTTACCAGCTAGTCTATGTGATCACATAGATTAGCTGATCGAGATCACGAGATCTCGTGATGGTCGGGTTTTTATCGTTTACCAAGGTTGCTGTCACGTTCTAACAAGTATGTATGTGCGAAAGTGACGCATAGCGTGATAAGCGATAAAATGGCAACCATGCTAACCCGCCAGGTTAATGTATATTTTCCTCCAATGTTCAGCTATTTGTGACCACTTCTCTTGCTTAGATACCTGTGACGATTTGTGCGTTCAGATATTTTTGCTTCACTGTGTGATCAGAAATTACTGAAATAATTGCTGCTCATATATTTATGAAAAAATTAGGTGCTTAGATGTTACTGGCGGATCTGTTATAAATATACATATAAATAATAATAATAAGACGTTTATTCAATAAGTTTGCATTACATGGATACACTTGACATATACCTACAACACAGACTAACTGAAATGGAGATGGCTCAGCTTGTCTCTGTGCCGTAAGCCCTTCAGACCCTTAGGCCTTAAAGGTTCAGGCCACAGACGCTGTTATTCTGCCACCCCCTTAACTTAATCTAACTACATGCAGTAGCAGAATTTTCATTGGCGCACTTAAAATAATATACAACAGGGTTACGTTCTCATTAACCTAGAAACAAAATTGCAAACCAAAAAAGAAAAATAATAATTGTGATGGGTAGCTTATACATTTTTTACTTCTGTCAACAAAACGTGAAAGTTGCTTCATTTTGGCTTATATGTATAGGTATATCTGATGGCGACTGAACAAAGCAACATCGAATTTAACAGAAATAAAAAAACATGGTGTATAAGAAGTATGGTAATTGGATGGTTTACACACCAACAAGATAGTAATGTACAGTCACGTGTCTAAATTATCTATACAACTTAAACCTTCTTACACTGTAATAAGGTGCTAATAGTATATATCTATACTTTTTGACGCTGACTGTACATAACACTATATATTTTGCTTTAACACTCTTGCAACATTTGGTTGCAGCACCAACATCATAATTTATCAGCTCTAATGATGCTGATAAATTATGGCGTTGGTGGCCCAGTGGTGAGAGCGTGCGTCTTTCAATCCGAAGGTCGCGGGTTCCAACCCAGGCTCATACTAATGATTTTTTCGGAACTTATGTACGAAATATCATTTGATATCAACCAATCGCTTTTCGGTGAAGGAAAACATCGTGAGGAAACCCTAATTCCAATAAGGCCTAGTTTACCCTCTGGGTTGGTCCGATGGCAGTCGCTTTCTTAAAACTAGCGCCTGTGCCATTGATGATTGGTTGCCAAAGCGGACCCCACGTTCCCTGAGCCGTGGCATAATCCAGGATAGCTAGGAAGAAGAAGAAGATGCAGAAAACAATCTCTTTTAATCTAGTTGAATAATCATTAAAACAATAGTGTAAATTGATAATCGAACAAGCAATTTGTCCAAGTCTACTGGACTATTCTTAACAAACGCTCTATTCACAGCTCATCAGACATGTGGGGCCTTGGCTGCCTCATCTGGGAGGCTTTCAATGGTCCCCTCAAAACTCAGCCAGCGCTCAAGACACTAGACTACATTCCAAAACAACTGTGCACTCTGTATTGTGAGCTGGTCAGTGCCAACCCTACCTCGCGGCCCAACCCTGCTGATATTATTACGAGGTAATATATTTTAAGGGTGATAGTTTGAATTAGATTACGTTCTGAAGCAACTCTCATACTCTGCTACTTCACCTGCCTTAGTCTTTGCCACTGATTTCCCTTACCTTACTCTTGCTCTGTTGAGCTTTAGCTTAACAAAATGTAAAGCTGAGTCTAGACTTTTACATTTAGTACTAACCTAATCAATATTTCTACTTCATACACTAAATTTCTATGGTTATTTCATTAATAAGACCAACTCTTTTTTACAGTTTGCTAACTATGTAGCCTTTGTCCCACGTCATAAAAACCAATTGTTTGATCTTCTGCGTCGCAACCTCATGACTGAGGATTGTGACCACCAAAAGTCGCTTTTCGTTAAAGTGCACTCCAGGCTGGTCGGTTGTCTGCCTTTTTTCGGGATCCTTGCTTAATTGATTAATATCAATAACACGACAAACGCACACGGATAGACTGCTAAAATCAACCCTTTTTGCAGCCGACTAAAAAATATGCATTAACAATACCCACTCTTTCTCTATATGTCAGGTGTAGAAAAATGGGCGGCTACTTCAAGAACGACCTCATAGACACGATGCTGTTTTTAGAAGAAATCCAAATCAAGGACAAGATTGAAAAGGGAAGATTCTTCTCCACCCTGAGCTCATATTTGGACAACTTTCCTGAAGCCGTGTGTGTGCACAAGATACTGCCCCAGTTGTTGACAGCGTTCCATTACGGGGATGCGGGGTCGGCGGTCTTGGCGCCGATGTTCAAGGTACGGCCTAAAACAGCTTAAGTAGTAAGTATAGTAAGTTGTAGACCTTATTACCATGCAGTAAGGCTTACAAATGATCAGCTAATTGTGGACAATATTTCATATTAATAAATCGGTGTCACTTGAGAGTTTTGCAGTCTTTTCATGTATTGGAGTTGATTAAACTATGTTCATCTACCAGACGGTAGATGAATTAGAGATGTTGATGTTCTAGGCTCAAATCTATGGTTAATCCATTCTAACACGCTGCAATGCTTGATTACATTTTATTATTTGTAAACATTCGAGTGTACTGTTGATATGAAACTCGGTGTGATTGCTCAACATTCCCATTGGTATTTACAATGCCTATACGCTTTGTATTCTGTTTATACATACCCAAGACCATGAGAATGACCAACTAATATGGATAACGACTAGTTTGAAAACTGTGATTCTGTTTATTCCGTCAGATTATTCAAGAATATTAGGACACGTAATTTTTCCTTTTTCAAGTTAACTAAAATTTACGAAAATAAAGAGCGTCAAAGTTCCAGGGTGGGGGCTTGTGACATCACTGCTAGGTAGGAATTGTACCTGATTGTGATGTCATGCGAAACTTTACTTGGCGGACAAAGAAAAAAATACGTGCACAATATTTTTTAATAATCTAACAGACGGACTCAATAGTTTTTTTTTTGTCGTCTAGCCTAGCCTATTGTATTAATACGCATGCACTTTCCGTACTTATTGTTTTTTTGGATTTTAGCGGTCACTTGGCCAACCAACGTTAGCCACCAAACCATTGTCAACTGTCAAATTCCATATAACATAAACGCTTATTTCCGGGTTAGTTTGCTAACTCCGGTCGGTGCAAGTGGTCCATAAAAATTGGCAGGTATGCAAACTGCGTTTAAGAGGCCCCAGTGGTCAAATTGTTATCATTCCGACGTCTAGATCTCAATATTGATAACAACTAGGTACCTGATATTCATATACTTACAAAAAACTTCAACATATTTCCATGGTTTTTAACAAAAGCCTCGATGTCGATACTTATACTTTTCGAACATAGGTCCTTTTTACATGTTTTTGGTCAGAACGTCGATAGGTACCCTTGAATTTATAAACATGATTCTTAGCTAAATAGTTGAGAGATAACTAGTTCTTAAATCTGGTATAAGCTTTTATCTACAAAAATTGTAGTTTAGTTGTAAATATCAATTATCTGATTGTGCAGTTTTTTTTGCCGCGCCCTTGTATTGCAATTAGATCTATCCCGCCCTCTTTTGCTCGAGCATGTAGACTCTTAAGCTTACGTTACAGCAAGTCTTTCGGCATTGGGTCTTTCGGCCTGATAGTAAACCGGTGATACCTCAATGTTAATTAACAATATTTATTTCAGTTAGGGAAACTACTAGACGAGGAGACGTACCAAAAGCAGATCGTGCCGTGCGTCGTCAAGTTGTTCGTCTCTAACGATCGCACCACGCGGTCGCGGCTGTTGCAACAGTTGGACCAGTTCATCATGCATCTGCAGAACTCAACGGTAAGTGTAGATTGAAGCGTCTTTTTTAATGGGAGGTAAATCCATTATGGATACTTCTGCACCACAGGGACTGTGCAAAAATTATGTCGGACTCTCTCCGACTAAGAACCCCCCGCTGGTCCTCTTTGACGCAATCAGGGCGGCCCTTTGATCTACAGTGGAACGAACCAGTCCCACCCTTGCGTCACGCCTTGGTGGGTCCTACCTTTTGTTTTAGTTTTAGGTGGTAGTAATGATTGTTACCATCTGCGACCCCGAGGACTCCTTTGAGTCACCTTTTACGTCAGACAGGAGATACCGTAGCCGTATTCTACCGCCTGGGTTACAGGGCGCAGATTCAAGAATACGCCGGGTTACATTCATTTACATACATCTTGGGTTACGCCGGATCTGCACGCTGAGCACATAACGGCGGGTTGTGTCGCGTTCAAAAAAGACTTATTAAAAAGTGTATTTCTCATAGTCAACTGAATGGAATGCGCTCACACATTTTGTATTCCCTGACAAGTACAACCTCGGTCTCTTTAAAGCTCGAATCCGAAATAGACTCAGTCGTCACTTTCCATCAGGTGTGACGTGAGGTTTTACGTGGACTGACCCTTAGAATAAATTTATTAAATAAAATGTATCGTATTACGCAGGTAAACGACCAAATTTTCCCACAAGTCGTCCACGGGTTCCTCGACACCAACCCCGTCATACGAGAACAAACCGTCAAGTCCATAGTGCACCTGGCGTCCAAGCTCAACTACAACAACCTTAACGTGGAGGTGCTGAGGCACTTCGCGAGGCTGCAGTCTAAAGACGACCAGGGTGGCATAAGGTATGAGTCTACTATATAACATATTCATACACATATACAATGATATTTGTTAAGAGTAGCTGTCATGAGAACAAACGGTCAAGGCCATAGTGCGCCTGGCGTCCAAACCTCAGTGTGGACATGCTGAGGTATTTTGCAAGTTTGCAGTCTAACCGACCAGGGCGGCATAAGGTATGTGTCTACTGTATGACTGCATACATTGATATTTGTTAAAGTAGCTGTTATAAGAACAAACCGTCAAGTCCATAGTGCACCTGGCGTCCAAGCTCAACTACAACAACCTCAACGTGGAGGTGCTGAGGCATTTCGCGAGGCTGCAGTCTAAAGACGACCAGGGTGGCATAAGGTATGAGTCTACTATATAACATGCAATGATATTTGTTAGAGTAGCTGTCTTGAGAGCAAACGGTCAAGGTCATAGTGCACCTGGCGTCCAAGCTCAACTACAACAACCTTAACGTGGAGGTGCTGAGGCACTTCGCGAGGCTGCAGTCTAAAGACGACCAGGGTGGCATAAGGTATGAGTCTACTATATAACATACAATGATATTTGTTAGAGTAGCTGTCTGAGAGCAAACGGTCAAGGTCATAGTGCACCTGGCGTCCAAGCTCAACTACAACAACCTCAACGTGGAGGTGCTGAGGCACTTCGCGAGGCTGCAGTCTAAAGGCGACCAGGGTGGCATAAGGTATGAGTCTACTATATAACATGCAATGATATTTGTTAGAGTAGCTGTCTTGAGAGCAAACGGTCAAGGTCATAGTGCACCTGGCGTCCAAGCTCAACTACAACAACCTCAACATGGAGGTGCTGAGGCACTTCGCGAGGCTGCAGTCTAAATACGACCAGGGTGGCATAAGGTATGAGTCTACTATATAACATGCAATGATATTTGTTAGAGTAGCTGTCTTGAGAGCAAACGGTCAAGGTCATAGTGCACCTGGCGTCCAAGCTCAACTACGACAACCTCAACATGGAAGTGCTGAGGCACTTCGCGAGGCTGCAGTCTAAAGACGACCAGGGTGGCATAAGGTATGAGTCTACTATATAACATACAATGATATTTGTTAGAGTAGCTGTCTTGAGAGCAAACGGTCAAGGTCATTAGTGCACCTGGCGTCCAAGCTCAACTACAACAACCTCAACGTGGAGGTGCTGAGGCACTTCGCGAGGCTGCAGTCTAAAGACGACCAGGGTGGCATAAGGTATGAGTACACTATATAACATACAATGATATTTGTTAAAGTAGCTGTCATGAGAACAAACCGTCAAGTCCATAGTGCACCTGGCGTCCATAACATACAGTGATATTTGATAGAGCGGCCGTCATGCAAGAACAGACGGTCAGGTCCATAGTGCACCTGGCGTCCAAGCTCATCTATGTACAACAGGCTCAACATTGAGATGTGGAGGCATTTCGCGAGGCTGCAGTCTAAAGATGACCAGGGAAGCATAAGCATTGATATAGATATTACAAACGGGTACGGAGGGTCTATGGTATATTTGGCGTCCAAACTCAACTTTTAAAATCTCACTGTAAAAGTGCTGAGGCAGTTCGCAGAGCTACAACGAACACAAAGGGTAGGTTTCAAACATGTCATAAAGATTAAGTGTGTCAAAAGCCGAAAAGTCTGATGATTTGTCACGAAGCCTCTTGTAAGCCTAATGTCCCAGTTGCAGACAACTGAACACTTACTATATCGCGCCTAAAATGTTTCACATTCTCCATTGAACGCGTCACCGTTACAATTTTTACAATATGGTAGATTTGTTAAACTATTGTTTTTGTGTAATGTTTTTTGCATTGTTTTTGCGAATAAATTATTAGGTACTATTAAAATATCTGGTTATGTTATAGGACAAACACCACAGTGTGCCTAGGCAAGGTGGCAGCGCACTTACACCCCCAGATTCGGCAGAAGGTTCTAGTCTCAGCCTTCGTGCGAGCCACCCGGGATGCCTTCCCGCCGGCGCGGCAAGCCGGAGTGCTCGCGCTAGCCGCTACACAGCAGTACTTCTTGTTGGCCGAAGTGGCTAATAGAGTTCTGCCGGCACTGTGTCCGTTGACCAACGATCCAGAGAAACAGGTATAAAATAATAATTATTACTGCTATAAATTGTTGCTGCTACAAATTCTTACACATACGCTATTAGGCACTGCTCCTACGGACGAGTGATACAGCATCAATATCTCAACGCAACGAAAGTAATGTTGTGTATATAATCTAAACGCGATAATCTCGACTGGACTATATCGCCGGTAAGATATATGCGTGTACCAAAATTGTAGAACTGTTCTGTTCTCAAGCTATTAACTATCTTTAAATAAAAGGCCCAAAAAATAAGTAGTACGACACAAAATACATAGAAAACCAAATCCCCAATATATTATAGTGTTGTTAAGAAAACGGGTTAACGAACTTTTTATCGCTCGATACTCCAGTTACGAAGCAACTTGATTATTATAAAGGTCAAATAAATTGAACACGTTTTAATGAATCAGACAATATCAACATTCGCTGTGAAATGAGAGCAATGGCAGTTCGTCAACCTTGGTGCAAGTTTTAAACTTTTATCTATGTTTGTAGCGGAAGTGAGATAATTTACTACCAATGAAGTTATTTACCATCATGACCTGGCTTATATTAAAAAATATTGTTGCAAAGTAAACTGGGTCAAGCCACGCCTATTTATCATGAATATAAAGTTTTCGATTGAGACCACGAGATGGCAGACCCTCCAACACGCAAGGAAGGCGTCTATACAATAGAGTCGATTTCTACCAACATGCCTAATTTAAGGGAACATTTTTTTTAATTTCCGGGTTGTCAAATACTACAAAAGCCTATAATTTCAGGATTAATAGGCTCTATTTGTAATGTTAAATTATTGATGTGCTCTTAGGTTCGTGACGCAGCGTTCAGAACTATCAAGGGCTTCCTCGGCAAGTTAGAAAAGGTTTCAGAAGACCCAAGCCTGAAGGAAGGAATGGGTATGTCTTTAACTTCGCTATGCAGTTTTTGTCTCAACAGTTCTATATGTAGTTAATGAAAAAGATAGTTTGTAGAATCTGATTCAGCGGATAATTTTTATTCACATGGGGCAGTTCCCATTTCCATCATACGTAATTTTTTGCCCTTGAAATTTGCCGCTATCTGTTCGCTTTATCGCTGTCGCTTGGACGGCTGCCTGATGCCGACTGACTTGCCCTATAAAAAGTGAAAACATGTTTATAATATTAAATAAATAAAATAAATAAATATTATAGGACACTCTTACACAAATTGACTAAGTCCCGCAGTAAGCTCAAGAAGGCTCGTGTTACGGGTACTCAGACAACAATATACATAATATACAAATACATAGAAAACATCCATGACTCAGGAGCAAATATCTGTGTTCATCACACAAATAAATGCCCTTACCGGGATTCGAACCCAGGACCATCGGCTTAGCAGGCAGGGTCACTACCAACTACGCCAACCGGTCATATTAATTGCTTTGTTACTTACAGAGGCGGACGTACACACCGCAACACCGTCCCTCAGCAACGCGGCCGCAACATGGGCCGGCTGGGCAGTGACCGCCGTCACCGCCAAGTTCTACCGCTCCCATTCGGACACGGCGCGCGCGCAGCACCCCGCCAAGTCCGTGCTCTCCAAGCCGGGCTCGCTAGGTAACTACACCTGTACACAGGGCGACACTTGACCAACGTAGCAGCAACATGTCACCGCCAAGTTGTACCGCTTCCACACCGACGCGGCGAGCAGCACCCGGCCAAGTTCGTGCTCTGGAACGGACTCGCTGGGTAGCTACACTATTTGAACTTTGGACACATGGTAGACGTCTGGGTAACATCGTATCGTAGGCAGCGACATCGTAGTAACATGACCTGTCAAGATTTTGATAAAAACCAGCCAAGTAAGAGAAGGACTCGCGCACAAAGGGTTTCGTACCATTATCTATAAAATCGACCAAAAAAATCACGTTTGTTGTGTTGGATATTTGTTTTATGTTTATTTAATTATTTATTTTTAAAGTGAATATGTAACTAAATATTCTGTAAATATTTCAAGCTCAAGCCTACCTGTTGCCGTTATCAATCTCCAGCAAAAAAATTACGTTTGTTGTATTTTAGTATTTTTTGTTATAGCGGCAACAGAAATACATAATCTGAGAAAATTTCAACTGTGTAACTATCACGGTTCATGATATACAGCCTGGTGACAGACGAATAGCGAAGTCTTAGTAATAGGCTCCCGTTTAACTCTTTGGGTATGGAACCGTAAAAAGACATGACTATTAGATTATAAAAAGTATTTGTATATCTGAGGCTAAACAAAACTACTATTTGTGATAGTTTTTTTCGTGTTACTCATGTATTCTTTCAGTGTTAGCCATTTTAATTTCAAATGTTTCCGTATGTCTTTAAAAATCATTTCCAAATTCCATAGTGACATATAAACATTTCTTTCAGAACAACCTTCGTCCTCAAGCATGTCGACTACGACTTCGTCAGTAACTTCCATGACTTCGCTCGAGCACAGCGAGTCCGCGTCCGACTACGACCCCGACCACTGGGACATGGCTGCGTGGGGAGAGATCGACTCCAGCGGAGGTATACATATAAGTATAACGTATTGTCGTTAGGCGACTACACACAGAGCGAACCTTGCGAGAAAGTTGAAAGTCGCGCGCGAGGCGACCGATCCAATTTTTTTCGGCAAAATGGCGGCACTCGATCAGCTGTCAGGGCCGCCATCTTGCCCGAATAAACTGCCTCGCCCGAGGCGCCTAAGCGTATGCCGCGAGCGAGGCCCTCCTGCGTCGTATGGTTCGCTCGGCAATTTCCTGGCGAGGATACTCGGCATGTGTTGACACGCCTATGGAATGGATACACTCATTGACTGAAAAGAAGTAAGGTGTGGTATACTTATATTACTTATAATGAAAAGACCAAAATTAGGATCACTTAGTTTTTACTTCTTTTCGTGTTGTACCAAAACACGAAACGGGTTAAGCAGCGAGTTTGCTACGTAACTCCATAGAAGTTTGCCTCGAAAAGAAACTGCGTGATCGCCTTCGCTATCAACTTGCCCGCGAATCGCTAGTGTGTGACACCTCCAGCCGGTGTATTGATTCGACGATTGAAAATAATAGTCCAATTATTTATAAATGTTTTTATTTTTATTGAATAACTTACAAAAGTGTCCTAATAACGAGTATCATTGGTATCTTCAGCTGGTTCACACCCATCCGCCAACGTCCTGATAGATAAAGATTTTTTTTTTTATATCATTGTAAGTATACAATGTGGAAAGATTTGTTGGGCCCTGGCCCTAGATTTAAAGCACTTCCCTTCCAGGGCCCATCAAAACTTTTCAGACTGTAGCCTACACCTACACGTATATGTTAATGTTATTCCCAATTCAAGTTACTAGGAACCTACACTATGGCACTGCTTAAGAAGTAAGCAGTTTCTCAGTGTAGGTTACCTAATAAATCACTAATAAGTTTGTATTTTAGGCACGGGAGCTAGCGCTAAGTCGCCAGCGAGCAGCGGCAGCGCAGCGGCGGCGGCGCCGCTCAACACGCTGTGTGAGGACGACTGGGACAACGGCGAGTGGGGCACGCTGCAGGAACAACCCGTGAGTGCATTGTACTACTACAGTAGAATCCGGTTATAATGACGTCAAAGGGACCGACGATATTACGCCGAACTAACCGGAAGTCTTACTAAACAAAGTCAAAATTTTAAAGTTGTTTATCGATTTCAATAGTAACACATGCATTATCATCATCATCATCATCATTTCAGCCGAAAGACGTCCACTGCTGGACATAGGCCTCCCCCAAAGATTTCCACAATGACCGGTCCTGCGCCACCCGCATCCAGCGGACTCCTGCGACCTTCACCAGGTCATCAGTCCACCTTGCGGGGGGCCTACCCACGCTGCGCCTTCCGGTACGCGGTCGCCACTCGAGAACCTTTCCGCCCCAACGGCCGTCGGTTCTACGTGCAATGTGCCCCGCCCACTGCCACTTAAGTTTAGCGATTCGGAGAGCTATATAGGTTACTTTGACATGCATTATAATTATAATGCATAATGGTTCATGTAACTCACCGTACAATCGAAATTAAGAATATTTTGATTTATAGCTAAAGAAACTGTTGAACAAATTTACTCGTACTTCCCGATTACATTGCAGCTTAAACCATTGTAAATTGCGAAGTTTTTTTTTACACGTGATAAAAGATGAAAGCGTTTAGGGAAATGGTTTCCTAACTGTTTGTAACTGTTGTTATTTATTCTACTCTCCTTAGCAATTTCGGCCATATTGCTTGTATAATAATTTATTGCTTGTATGTTTCAGTCCGCCGAAGCCGAGCTGGTGAGTCCGTCCGAAACGTGGAACAACTCTGCGTGGACGGAGCCGCCCGTCAACAACGCCAACGCGACATACGTGCGGCCAGCTCTGCAGCATAAGGTAAATTAATGTGTGCACTCATCTCCCATCTCTTTCTTATAGAGAGAAAGGGCAGGAAGCTATCTGCCTAACGTACACTGGTGCTTCATTAATTGTCTTATTGGACTCCGAACATTCTATCGCTCCCATTCGTGACGAACCTTGAGCCCTTCGCCCTCCGGTTTTAAAGCGGCTGTTCTTACCACAACATAATAAAATATAAATAAGCTATATACACTTGAAACAGATAAAGGTTATATTTTTTCCCTGAAATGAAGGTTCAGCATTATATCTCTATCGATATTTCTTAATTTTATTTATTTTTTGCTGTGAAAATAATTTTATTATTGAAAAGTGCAAAAAATGTGTGAAATTCAAAATGGTTAATTCGCAATGTCAATGTCAATAGACGAACCAATAAAATCATATTTATAACCGAGAATGCGAATGAACAGGGAGCTCTGTACCTATACACTCGCGTCTCGGCTCCTCGAATGTTTGGTGTACAGCCGGCCTCGACAATGACGTCACGGCCAAGCTTGCCAGATCAGAGATCTGTTTGAAGATTATGAAGGAAGGTTTATATACTACATTTTTTTTTGCGCTGAAAATTATTTCGTCCAACAGTATAGAAACAATGAGTGAATATTGCCTATAACAATGTTGTCAACATTGAAATTAAACACTTTAGAACGGATTAATCGCGTTTATTAACACCATGACCCTATGGCTCTACGGCTTTAGGGCTCGAAACGTAGGGTCATGGTGTTAATAAACGCGATTAATCCGTTCTAAAGTGTTTAATTTCAACGAATAACAATCGCGGTAACAGAAGACAATATAATATTGTTAACAAACAATTTGCAGGAGCACCGGCTCGCGGCGCAGCAGAACAGCAACGACTCGCTCGGCGGCTGGGAGGACGGCGAGTTCGAGCCCATTGAGGAAGACGCTGACGGTAAGCATTCTTAATGCTGTATCGTTTACTAGGACCACAGACCACCTCGAACACTAGACGGAGCATTTAGGACCGCTTATATCAGTTGCATATACAGGGTAACCAAATAAGAGGTATACATTTTACTTTACAAATTTTATACTATGAAACTTTAAAATTAGGAAGTAATTAAATAATTGTAAAGCATGAATTAAATCATTTACTATCCCAGCCCTGCTTACCGGGGACCTTGGTCATTTTTTCTGTAATATATGACATCTCTTTTAATTTATAGAAAGTATTTTTTTCAAACACAAACTTTTTTGAAACACAATTTGAAAAGAAAAAAGTCCCAAGTCAAAGCTTTCAATGTTAGCCTCGAGAATAAAAAATACGGCTAATTTTGATAAGATTTTCGCGGGTAACCTGGAAATTTTTGCCTTAGTATTTTT
The DNA here is from genome assembly GCA_949128165.1 of Lathronympha strigana. Taxonomy (NCBI): domain Eukaryota; kingdom Metazoa; phylum Arthropoda; class Insecta; order Lepidoptera; family Tortricidae; genus Lathronympha; species Lathronympha strigana. The sequence continues at coordinate 4,686,511 of OX421919.1, read as the reverse complement.
TGGCAATTTTGCCGTTGAAGTTTTTTCTTTGGGAAAATGTAAAGAGGCGTATTTTTACACTACTAAAGCATAAAATTCAACATCAGTTTTGACATTTCCATGACGTGACGTCTGAGTGATAGCTATTGTGTTTGACATGGCGTCGAAAAGCTTAATAATAGAACTAAGCACTTCCAAATTATACAAATGCCCACATAGTTAAGCATTCTTTTATTTATCACAGAAAACAACGCATCAAAGATGGAAGAGATACGACGAAAGCGCGAAGAGCGAAAACTACAGCGCCAGAGAGAGATGGAAGCTCGACGCAGCGCGCGCGGACAGGGACCCATGAAGCTCGCCACCAAGCTCGCGGCGCCGCCGCCGCCCTTCTAACGTGCCGCCACACGATGGTACCCTTTCATCCAATAATCCTTTTTAATGAGGGAAAATCCGTTATGGATAGAGCAGGGACAGTGCAGAAGCTAATTCAGACTGTCACCTACTAAAAACCTTCCGTTGGTCCTCTTTGACGCAATAGGCTAGACGACTGAAAAAATCTATTTAGTCCGTCTTTCAGATTATAAAAAAATATTGTACACGTATTTTTTCTTTTGTTAGTCAAATCAAAAATGACAAAAATACAGTGCGTTCAAGTTTCGCGTAATGTCACTCCTAGGTACGATTCTTGTGACGAGTGACGTCACAAGCCCCCACCCCGGAACTTTGATGCTCTTTATCTTTGTCAATTTTAGTTAAATTGAAAAAGGAAAAAATACGTGTCTAATAATTTTAGATAATCTAACTGACGGACTAATTAGAATAATAGTTTTTCAACGTAGTCGTCATCCCTATTAGGACTACCCCTACTATTCTGCGAGCAAGACCAACTTGTCGATCGAGTCGCTACTCATTAAGCTGGTTCTCTCGCTCACGCTCACTGTCTTCTAATGATGCGCATCGCAGCGCTCTGTTTCATTGTTTTTACTGCTCCGCCGGCACGTTCTGTTTAACCCCACAATACTTAATTTAAACCATAGATGCAGGAATGCAAGACGCGTACAGTTCGACAATTAAAGATAAAATTAAATAAAATGGAACTAAACCCAAACCACAGTGAAAACGCCTGGTCATTTGTCAAATATGTCATTACGTTCGTAAACAAACAACTGTCAAACAGCTAACGTAGCTCGGACTTACGCGACAGAATGAACTAAACAAAACAATAAAAAAAATTGCCCACTAGAGCTCATCTAAAGTATTGCACATGGATGACGCTGATTTAGAGTCATTTATGTCAGCTGTCTTCACAGCTAGTATCTTGTATACCTTAAAGCTTCTTAGTATTCCTTAGTCTATTTGTCCAAACTGTTCTACGAACGCGGACGGGGTTTATAAAAGTGTCGGAACATTCGTGGGCCTTAGGGTGCCTTTAGTAATGCCGCGCTTACATACAAACCGGCCAAGATATGCGTTAGTTATATGAAACGTAGCGCAATATAGCTCTGGTGGAAATACACCCTTAGTCTACGTTCAAAACTAAATAAAGGTTGACTGCGTTGAAGTTGAAATCTGCGTGCAGATCATTTATATTGAGCTCAGTAAAAAAACTAGATTTGTATCGACCATCAGTTTCGCGATATTTACACTGAATATGATCGACGCAGTATTTATTTAGAGTATGGTCAAACATACTGAAGACACTGTTTAAAAAGGCAAACTGTTTAATCTTTAGGCAGCTTTTTAGATGTCTCTTCAAGGTCCCTGACAATGGAGCACATGTGTATGATTCATGTACTTTTGGTAGACTAAAAGAATGCAAACAAACATGTAATTCCATATGGTGACAGGTACGAAATATTAACCTTTGACAAAATGACCAAGTCAGTCAAACACAACCTGTTTGTATACATTATTTTAATCTGCCAAACGTACAACGTATAAATATTGAAACCTACCCGCGGCCATTGCGCCTGTGTGCCTACTTCGACGATTCTCAAGTGTTCAGAGCAACACTTCAAAATGTACAGAATACGTGACGAGTAAAATTTTGATAGCTCTAGCCATTTGTTAGCTGGCATGTATGTGGCACTATCGCCAAACAAAAATGTGTTTTAGGCTTACGACATAAAGGTGATGGTTGGTAATGCAGAGCTTCTATCTTGATCTTACCAAGCATTCTGAAGCAGGGGATCTCAACCTTTTAATGTTCTTAGGGTTCTCACTCACTCACTCACTCACCTGTCGTATAATTTTGACATTCATGAACGGGCTTGATGTTAAAAGGTTGAGAAACCCTGTTCTATTATTATTATCATTGCTGTAGATAGTATTGTATTGTGATTATTTATTGTTATTCAAATTCATATTTTTAGTTAACTCAAGTTTTTTATTGTATAAGTAATAAAATGTATGTATTTATAACAAAATTATCACTGCAGCGGACGAAGCGAAAATGTCTAAATGTTGATCGGTAGCTCTGAAAGTTTGGGAACAAGCGTTATAACTGATGCACCAATAGAGCGTTCCAGTGAGATTAGAAGCCAGTAAGGCATTTTAAATAAATATAATGTTCTTTTCAGCCAATAAGGTACCACATTGTCGGACAATAAGCGATTTCTAAATGCGTTATTCCAGTGCCTTATTGACAGCCGACACAGTGGTACCGTTTTGCCTGAATGGTACCGTTTTCAATTCGTATGTTAAGGTGACCTTTGCAACCTGCGACTTACAGGTTTTGGACCCGATGTGGTAATTTATTAAATTTTAATTCATATTTATAAAGGATTGGAACTGTTATTAGATAGGTGAGAGAATTTTGCCGTTTTTCGGTCACGTCTCTATTGACAGTTTGATATTCTTAGGGCCGTGGAGTTAGTTGCCGAGAATCCATTTTCTAAAAGCCGTCCATATACGTTCGGGCATATCCGCCGGATCTGCCAATCATTGTATGGTACTCTGGTCTGGCGGATTGCACGTACGTATAATGGCGGCTAAAGAAGCACATAGGTATATAGCAAACAAAAAATTAAAATGTGAAATATGTACTTTTCCAAAGTATGAATATTTAGTTAACATTTAACATATTTGCGTACTTTTCCAAAAAAGGTTAGTTTTGGAAATGCGCATTTTTTTTTCTTTTTTAACGTAAACTACTACTTATACCTTTTTATAACTACGCAGCTTACATAATTAGGTTTTATGTCATAGTAATAGAGTTCATATTTGGTGACTGATTATTTATATTTCTGGAAAGAGTGCGTATGTTCATAATGCATTTAACATTTGAATGTATACGGTTTGGGAGTATTTCATGGAATTGTAAACCGTCCTGTACAAACGCTATATGTCAACAAGTTATTACAAATAAGTCTAAAAATACTTGTCATTTGAAAACGCAAGTAACAGTATATTGTGTCCTAAGGGATCAAAATTATATATTTCAAGCGAGGGCATACATTGAATCCTGAACGAAGCGATGGATGGATGTACAACGATATGTTGTCATTCGTGCATAGTCAGATAGAGCCATACAGTTTTTTTTTCTTACGTTTGTATTGCCCATCCGAAAAAACGGAGGCATATAAAGTTTTTTATTTAATCTACTGTCAGTGTCAGGTTTGGTTTGTCAGACTATATCTTATTTGTATGTAAAGGAAACATGCGTTTGTACGGGACTACTAGTGATATGCTCCTGTTTTTATAATTTCACAAGCCATAGGCCCTGGTCGGTACGGAAACCGCCGCCATATTTTATCTAGCTAGTAACTACGCTTTGTACATTCGATTAACTAGAGACGGGCGCGTGCAATGGAATTCTGTACCTTTGAAACCAGAGTGGGTTATTTTTACGACTTTCTTCAGTATAAGTCAACCAAACCACATGAGTAGGGATATACAGAGTCCATGCTTCATACAACCACGCTGCGACTATTACACTACTACAAACGCGGTTGCGCGTGTGTGCGTGACTACAAACTCCGTGTCACCTTCACGGGGAAATTGGTTTTGACTAGTTTGTGGCCAGAACCAGGGTGTTCACTTAGGGTGGGTGCACGATTGTATGGGAATGTTTTTTTAAGCGTTGTGCCAACCTTACTGGTTGAGGTATAATATTAGCGCGCTCTTTAGAAGCTTGGCCTCTGTGTACTTATGCGAAAAAAGTGACACCGGTTTCTCTCACGCTCGAGTTTTGTACAGTCGAGTTCATTAATATGATTGTGTGCACTTCTTCACCGGAATTCGTTGTAACAAGGTGCAAAAGTGTACACATTAATGAACTCGACTGTACCTAATATATTCAGCGGCCAGCGCTTGCATGTTTAGCGTTCTCGTAAACAATCTACAACAACCTTACTCTGTTTCTCAGGTACAGAACAGGTACACTCAATTCGCTCCATAGAACTTTTATTGATGGAGTTTGAGCTCTATGTCTTTAGCAATAAGTACTATGGAACAAAAGGGGAGTGGCCACGGAAACGAGGGTGTCAATTCGGTGTAAGTGCTTGTGTGTGTGTTACTGTCGACATTCCGGGACCGGTACTGAATATAGCTATCTCATTCACACTTGAATTGGATAAAAGTGACATTTTAGGCCATAATTACTATTTTGTCGGCCATTGTTAAAGAAAATTTCCAAATTAATATGTATACCTAGATAGTAAACGTCCTCAAGTACCGGTGGATTGTTTTTCAAGACGGCGGAATGTCTATTTAAATTTATAACATAAATGAATAATGAGATTCGTTATGTCGAATATTAAATTTCACTAAAACAGGCAACAATGTTTCTCCAAACCTCTGTTGGTGGAAAGGTTGAATTATGCGTTTTGTATTAATTGTATTTTCAATCTGAAAATAGCAATAACCTAATGACATTTGGTAAGCCTCATCTTATTGGAATAAAGAATACCACTGGTCAGTTAATGAGTCAACAATTCCCTATTTAAGGCCTCATCACACTCGGGCGATTTGAAAGCGATTTCGATACAAAACTTGTACGCGGCGAACTCACCGAGTTCACCTATATACAAAACTCGCTTGCGAATCGCAAGTGTGATAAAGTGTGATTAGGAGATATCCCCGGGAGCAGCACATCACTCACTAGTCAACAACACGTATTAAGTAAGACAAGTTTATGACGCCATCATGAATCTCATTATTGGGGCCTTCCACGACAATGTCCCTTACGAGGCCGCTTCGCACAATGGGCCATCATGGCCCATTATACGGGACGTAGTTATACAGCAGAACGGGATGGCAGTATTGTGTAACTCCTCTTACTCGTAACTGCGTCCCTTATCATGGCCCATCAAGGAGCTGTCATACAAGTCAGAAGCACTTCGTAGATTCTCGTGGAATGCACCTACTCGAGTTTTAAATCAAGTGTTGTAGGACGGAACAGACTGAGTCGGTCTACGAATTTCACTAGCGTTTTATTGAACAGGAATTTTACAAAATCGCGGTACTTAACTAGGGAATTTAGTGAATCTTTCTCTAATACATAAATCACATTATTTGGTATTTGCTCATTGAATGCTCTAGTAATATTTTATTCTATCCGATACGCTTTAGTCTCCCAGGAATGAATTATATAGATTATTATAAGGAAGCCTTAGTCAGGCATAATTATGTTTACTTTCTTACCAGACACGGTTTTTGGTCTAGACCTTTCTTCTTGACATAACAGTGAGAAAATGATCACATAGCATTTCGTTTCTATTTTTGTCCAATGTTATTGAAGCGTTACCACAAAAAACAATAATAAACACATTGTAAAAAGTCGTTATGACCATCTAGTGTACATGAGATTATCGTCTCTATCCCTATGAATAATAGATAACTAGTTGCCTAATAGAAAAATACCACACTGACTTACGATTCTCAGGTAAAAGTTACCGATTTTGAGTCTATGCCTTAAAACGCATGCCTCTGCATACGCATTGTAAATGTAATTTATTATCTATAGAGGTAGAGTCGATAATCTGTTAAACCTTCAAGATGGTTTTAATAACATTTTACATTATTGTTTTTGGGGTTAACCATACAATACCATAGTTTCCTTTTAAGTAGATTGCTCAAAAACTTAACTGAATGACTAGATACGAGTACTATAAACAATCAGCATTCGATTGCCGAGCGAGTCGAATCGTCAATTAGTTTATCGATAAAAATCTCGAAGGCGACCGCTAAATTATTGACTGTGGGTTACCACTGTTACCACTTTGTCAATCAGAAAGGCTCGTGATCAAAAACATGCCGCTGAAATATGGGAGTGTTCGACATGCCAAAACGATTCCTATGTTGTTGATATAAGGTCGATATTCTGAATGCTGTCGAATACACCCATATTTCGTTCTACACTTGTTGACGACACACATTGGTATACAATTTTCTACTTTATCCGGCTGTAACAAGGTATAAAATTGTATAAATTTGAACTGTCAATACATACATTACGCAGCTAACTATAAATATTTATTTGTTAATATTCATTACGAGAAATACATTTTTGAGTAAATTCAGTGTGGATTATATGTAAAACCATGACAGGATTTTAAAGATTTCGAGTATATTAACATTATGAATGTTTGAATGTAAATAACAGATGTAAATTCAAACTAAAAAGGATTTGAACTAAACATACCTTGGAAACAGTTATTATGCGTATGTTGATAATTTTTCCGATATTAATGAACTGATATCGAAGTCGTGTGGTAAATATTATTCTGTCTGCAACTGAAATTTACACTTCTGTAAATAAAAGTTTAAAAACTTATATTTGGAGTTTTTTTTCTGTAATACATAGTGTAAATGAATGATGGTATTAAATAAGTGAAGTAGAAACTTAACAACGAATGGGGGATTTAATCTTTTCGACGCCATGTCAAACACAAAAGCTATCACTCAGACGCCACGTCATCGAAATGTCAAAAAAGTTGCTTTATGCTTTGGTGGTGTAGGTTTATTTTACTCTGTGGTCTGTGACTGATATATCGGTCATTGGCGATGAACCTGCGGTGCTAATATATATATATACGTCTTTGACGTGGAAAATGTTAAACAGATATGTGTCGGAAAATAACTGCGGTCTGCGCTTATCCATAAATGTTGCTTTGCTTTATTTTATGCAACATGCCACACTGTCGTCCGTCAGAACGCAAATAAATAAAACAAAATATAAGTAAAGCATGATTTATTAGCGAAAATAAAAATGGAATGTAAGCAACAATAATAAACTATGTTAAAATATAATTAAGTACGAATTAGCACATAGAATACTTCTACATGTCAATATATATATATGAATCTAAAAGGTTAACACAATATATCCGAGCGATGTGATTCTTGCTAGTTACTTAAAAAAAAGCGACTGGTTGAATGAAACTTCATAGCGTTCCCCACCAATAATCTTATTGAAAAAAACCGGCCAAGTGCGAGTCGGGCTCGCGCACAAAGGGTTCCGTAGCAGCAAATATAATAAACTTATTATGTCAATTTATACACCTGGTGAATGGAGCCTAAACTTATAAGGTTCAGCCATCGTTTTCAGTGTAAGCACAATAACTTAACCAAAATTACAGTTAAATCAACCTATCTCAAAAACTATAAGAGATACTTTGATCAAACCAAAAATCGTTGAAAGAGTTAATTAGCATGCATCACCTCTATTTTTTTTAGAATTTTATACCCCGTAGTTATAAAAATAGAGGGGGGGGGACATACTTTTTACGACTTTGAGAGCTGATATCTCAAAAACCGTTCACTTTAAGAAAAATGTTTTTTAGAAAACTTTATATCATTTTAAAAGACCTTTCCATTGATACCCCACACGGGTATGTACATCGAAAAAAAAATTTTCATCCCTCAGTTACATGTATGGGGGGCCCCACCCCCAATTCTTTTTTTTACTATTTAGTGTCATAATTTTGTAGCGGTTCATACAACACATATTCCCATCAAATTTCATCACTGTAGTACTTATAGTTTCCGAGTAAATCGGCTGTGACAGACGGACAGACGGACAGACGGACAGACGGACAGACGGACATGACGAAACTATAAGGGTTCCGTTTTTGCCATTTTGGCTACGGAACCCTAAAAAAGTAACTGAAACAAATATTTATTTAATTATATTGAACAGTAAACTTTCTTTCCTCAATTGGCTAAAAAAAGGAATTTAAGTAATATTTTTGAAAAGTAACCAGCAAATTGTAACCACAAATAACTAAAACTAACATAAACAATGAAACTACGGTGAAATGGCAAGCCACTATGCGGATCTACGAAGCTTACACTAATAATACAATATTATATGCTAGGACATCCAAAATCAATCGCACACCCCATCAAATGCGAATATTCTACTAAAAAAACATAATCTCACAATTTTGTACCTTATTTTGTACTAGATAAGGCTCAATTTTCGACAACAACTACGTTATATTTTAGTTACACCTAATCTTGTAATAAATAAGGCTCAATTTATGTCACTTTCGTGAAAAGATGCCTTTGATGGATAGAACAATTGACCCTGCACTGTAAACACTGCAACCAAGCAGAAATCACAACAGCTCAAGCAGAAAAGTGGGTGGAATGGAAAATGTATTTTAATCATTTGAAGATTCAGACCAGCGACTCTGTTTAGCGATTCTTCTGAGATATATTTTACTGTGGCTACAACAGAAGCGTGACCATATCTATCTATCTATCCAAAATGCCAGTGTGACAAGTTGAAAAAATATAGGGCGAAATTATTGCACAAAAGCGATACGACTAGGTGAAAAGGGTGCCTGTTAACAAGTTATTTACTCACAGTCACAGTTAAAAGAATATAACTGATAATGACGAAAACAGTTTTATCCAAAGAAATATGCCAAAATAAGAAAATAACCAATTTACGCAATGAATTTTAGAAAGATTTTGTTATACCCCAACGAGGACACAAACAACCTTTCGCGAACCTAGTAAGTCAACAACGTAAAATATCGGTTTCCATTTTGTCCATAAAGGAAATATAGACTTCATCCTTCCACGCCCAATTGTCAAAAAACGGATATTTTATGACTAACAAACTAATTTTATTTTAATATTTTTCGATACTGTATAGAGGAAACACTGGTAACGTATTAAGTCGCGTGCGTATTACGCGCATGTTCAAAACGTGGCGTGCTATGGCGTAGTGATCTGGGGTTGCGAAGACTGCTCGGCGCGCGGTGACTTACAGTTTAGAGCGCAGGTCGGACGTCCCGGCGGCTAATTGTCAGGAGGGATCGTCGAACCTGTAACGTAATATTATTATAATGTATAAATCTTTAAAAAAAAATTGTGACCCTTATTAACTTTGTATCTAATTGTCACGGTGTTTGCTATTTCATCATTATTCTAAAATATGAAGTTAGGAACAATAGCAACTTTTGCATTAAAATATTATACATAAATCTCTACTAGGTCTAGTCAGATAACTTTCATTACACGCCACCAAGGCCACGTAAAGCACGGCTACAAGATAAGGTGATTTCAACTTGATTGGGACTGAAGTGTTTTACACTATTCTATAACAATGCGATAATTAGTAAGTGCCATCCGCAAATATATGGCACAAACGTACGCGCCTTTTACATTAAAAACCCTAAATCCGATATAAAATTTACGAAACTCCTGCAGAAAAAGTGGACAGGTTCAACTGACCTCATATTCATAGCGTTAGAGTTGCCAGGCTCCATCTTGTAGCCCAATGTCTCGTAGAACTTGATGAGCTTGTCCTTGCAGTCTAGGGACATCTTGTAGCAGCCCACTTCTTGCGCTAGGAGGGACACTGTTACGACGATTCTGAAAAGACGCGTGAAGCAAGAAGTTATTGATGGTAAAATCGTTGTTAAGTTTACTAAGAATATTTCTAGACTCATAGATAGTTGAAGTGACCGTGTACAGCTTTGTTCCTTATACTGTTGATTATCCTAAGTGGAGTGGAGTTGAGTAGAGATGCGGCTTTGATTTGTTTAGACTTAGTGTTCCATTATTTTCATCACGGATGGTGTAAAAAGTAGTCATTTGGTAGCATAATTATTTGTTTTAATGTTAACACTTAAATTCTTTGAGTGTCACCAGAAAATTTTTTTATTCCTGTACCATTTCCCATTATCTAAGGTCAGCTCTCCATGTCAATTTTCCCCGTCTGGGCGATTCTGAGCGATCTAGCTTTCCACTAAGCCATTATAGTTACACTTTCAGTAGCGGAACAATATGTTTCACTGCGTACGCATAAAACAAGGATAGTAAATTGGTACTTACAATTTCCCCAACTGCTTTCCTCTGTATGTATCATTCACGACCACATCCTCTAGTCTTCCTCGCTGAAAAGTAACGTAGATAGTTTTCAATTTGCATGTACTGTATTGTATTTGTTACGGAACAATACATATATATAAAAAAGTCAACTGACTGACGATGTTCGACGTGAATTAACCCTTCATGGCACGGACGCCAATGACGGCTACAGCCGACAGCTTCGCCATTGCAATAAGGACTTGCGCGATACTCCGTAAAGTCCAATTTTTCTTAAATAATCGCGATCGCCTGGCGTCCAGGGCACGGCATATTCCTTCGCCGCCTGGCATTCAAAGGGTATATATAAATAATTAGAAACTCTATCTGTCCTTGCCAAGTTAAGAAATCCCCTGTACCTTCGACACTATGGGGTATAAATAAAAGAAGTTTTACACTACACGCTCTGTTGGCCTCTAATGTCTCTATTTCGCGAGGAGTAGGTACCGCCTTTCTGACAGGGCTAAGTTCGCTTTACGGAAATCGCTCCCTGTCTACAGCTCCCTTTACTTTTCACCCAAAATAGAGCCCCATTCCCTGTTCTTATTACATTCCGCTGTCCCTGCAGACAGGGCCCGACGGAGCACGTTGTGTAAGACAGAAAGTGTATGATAACTAATCATTGAAACGGAATAATTACCACCACGTATGTTTGTTTTATTGTGCACCCGATATTTCGACACTGTTGCAAGCGTCATGTTCACGAAGTAAAAAGAAAGTGGAGAAAGTGTATGACTTACCAAAGAGCAATTGTGTATGAACTTCTGTTCCACGGTGAGGGTGGCGGCGCCGATCAGCTTCTTGATTCGCGTGTCTTCTATTACCGTCACGTAGTAACCGCCCGATTGCTTCATTTGTGTGAAGCGATCTGAAATTTATGAAACGTATGTCAACGGAATAAGGTTTAAAATTGTATATACACATGTCTTTCCCATCACGGAACAATGGTGTTCCGGACCTTTGGGAGGCGTACGCGGAGCCGAAGCCAACACGCAGAGTCCCTTTCGACAATTTAATGAAATGTAAGGGGTACACCGAGCGGATGTTGCACCTGCCCGAGTCATGGGACGCACGCAGAGTATATATACACATATAATTAGGGCATCAACTTCTATTGCACAATACGAGGGACGGAATAAAAAATACTTGCAAAACAATTTTAATGTTTCCTGTATTCATCTTGATCGTCGTTTGTCACATTTACACCCCGTCAATACCAACATAGACTTCAAACTGATGGAAGGGAAAATACTTACATCTGTCAGTGATATTTTACCCCTTTATCGCACTTATATACGAAAATTCAAGTGCGACAGAACCAAACTACTTTCTTTCGCGGTTAGCTGTAGGCTCTCTGATCCGCAATACCCCCTCGATACCGATTTCAATCAGGACATTCATGTCGCCGAGGATCGAAATAGATAACGGAATACCATTAAGAGAGGGAGTTAATAAGGTATTACGGCCGACAAATAACAACGGAGGAAGAGGCCTAATATTATTGTTGTTGTTTTATACTGTAACGTCGAGTTTCGAAATGTTTCGAAACTCGACGCTCTCTATTTTATTTGCATAATTTACAATTTCTCAAAAAAATCAAACTTCATTTGAACAATGCAACAGCGAATCACGATCACGTTTCAAATATGTCTCCTATTATTTTATCATAATTACTAATTAAAATATCCGCGTTATTTACGCAACCTAACAAAGAAACCAGATCAACCAGTTTCTAATTATCACTTTTAATGAGATTGGTATTTACGGAGTTATTGCGAAAATCGCAACCAGGAAGAAAATCAAGGTTTAAGAAAGGTTAAGCTCATATAGGCGTGTGCCGGTCTGAAGGTCACCCAGTTTCAAGAATTATAAATAATACAATGGACTTAAGAATACATGGACAAGGCAGATCGCCGTTGTTACATATGTATTAGCCAATTTCGCATGCACACATTACAATCGCAACTAAATAGCTCGACATGTTTTGGAACGGTCCGCGTCCCATAATCATGAGTGAGAAGCGCTTGCGGCGTTTGCTCTGCGCACACAATTTTCGACTTTATAGACGTGAGTAACCCGATATAAGTATATTAATATGTTTAATTCTCACGAGAGTTTTCTATTTAAAATGAGGCAGCTAGTGTTAAAAATTATAGGCATTCTACCGCCTCGCGCCTTGACAATAGACTACAATCGTGTTGAGATACTTGTGAGCTTCTTGGCGGCTGTACCTACTCATTTATCAAGTTAGACCCAATCTCTGCTTAAGCTAGTATTACATGACACGTTTTTTATGGGCCGATCTTCGCCTGCCCCTGCCCCTCACGACTCCCTAAGTTCCCTTTCGTTGATTACACGGGGTGAGGCGACCGATCGTCCCCTAAAAAACGTGTCATGTTGTCAGCTTTAGCCCTCGAGTTGTTGTGTGTGACGTGTAAACACGAGGGAATAAGCTTGTATGAAAATTGCAATTTTGGCTTAGCGGCGTGTCTGTGTATTCTTTGGTCCATGAACATTCTATATGTGGAATTCCATTTTAAGGCCGTCCCCTATCCCAATGACCTCGGCGATTTGAGCTTTCTTCCCCTCCCGCTTCCTTTCCTCACCGGTTATACAATACGTTAATAAGCATAAGTCGTCACCTAGGAAGAGCTGCTTGTACTAGGACGCAACCCTATAAACTACTAGTGCCATCTTACACGACTGGCCCCCGTCGCCCGCGCAGGCATCTCGAGCCGGCGTTTTCGGAAAAATGCGTGTAATAGCTTTTTCTCGAAAAGTACAAAACCTATCCAATAATCAGTAGATGCGTTTAAAGTAAACATAAATATATATTGCTATTTACGGTTTTTTTTTTTTCTCCAGATGTTTTGTTTTTCGACAATTTAGTAGAACCAAATGTAGACCAAATACCTACATACATCATTAGCTACATTATATATTTTTTTCATGCGTTGTGCTTGGAGCTAAACAAAGCCTATTCACTTTAAAAACAGTGAAATAGTGTGATAGGAAACAGTAACAACTAATTAAAAGTACCTTATGGGTTGTCACTGTGTACAATATCCATTCAAGGTGACTTGTGGGCCTAACCACAAACAAAATGCTTCACTTCGCTGCCGCACATATGTACAAAACCATATGTGCGACTAAGAGGTAAAACTTTGTTTGCGGTTTACAGTAGTTTTGGATACCATTACATGATTATTATTGCTTCTAACAGTTTACAGTTCTAGTAGGAACAATATTGCATATGTTTGTTAACTACTTTGTAAACATGCAAGTAAATGTAAAATCAAAGCTTTCTCCAAGATATCTACAATAGCAAATTAAATTAACCAGGTGATATCACCAATGAACAAAGTATTGACTATGTTAAGTATAAAATATGTAGATCTATCCATCTAGCATAACTGAAAAGTGCCTTTTCAACAGAACTTATTTATCTATGAAGTCCACACAAAAATAAGGACTTTTGGAAAGACACTCATCAACATATCTGTATGAGCGGCAGGTTTTCCCGAAAGATGGAAGGTGTGTACAAGATTTTAAAGGGTCGGCAACGCGCATGTGACCCTCCCTGGAGTTGCAGTCCATAGGCAATGGTGACCGCTTTCCATCAGGCATCAGGTATGCTTATTTGCCACCGTCGTGGTATATGTATAGGTAGCAAAATGTTTGATTAACTTTACCAGATTCTTAAGTTACAAATTGAAAGAGATGTCATATACTACAGATAAAGTGTCAAGTGAGAGTCAGATTCTTAAGTTTTCAATGATTTAAAAATGATATGCGGCCCAAAACTACATAGCACAACAACATATTGAATTTAAATTTAATTAGAATGATGAAATTGAGTAGCAAGCTCCAGCTCAGATTAAAACATAACATGCAGGGTGTATTTTCACATTTTCACAATAAACCTTTTTTTTAACTCACCATCAAACTGTTTCTGTGTGACATTTCCAACACTAGTCAGCTGGCTCAGCAACTGCAGGAATCCCTTGTCGTAATCTGACCGCTGCAGAGGCCTCACCACCATCCAGTCCTCGCCTGGCTGTGCTGCACTGATTTTAGGCTTGAATATGGCTGGACTTTTACTGAAGTCTAACCTCTGTAGGAGCTCCGGGGAATAGAGGTACTCTGATTTGGCCCCCTGAAAAACAAGTTGGTCACTGATTTTTTTCTATGTCTACTGCCAGCATGTGACTACAGAAATAATTCTTAAACATATTAAACAAAGTTTCAAGTATTTGTAAATTTTGAGTTACACAGTAAAGAACTAGAGTCAGACTATGCTTAGTTTCCTTGATTTTGAGAGACCGAGACCGTGAAATTGTGAAGTAAATGTCACAATTTCATAAAAATTTGATGTTTAAAATCACACTTTAAAGTTTGACAGTTCATTTACTTGGAAGGGATAATGTGGTTTGACTCTATGTATTTTTCAAGTAAAAGACTTTATTTTTACCATAATTTATAGGTAAGCAATGGGAAATAGCTTAAAACTTTGAATTAACTTGTATTAATTTTATATTATCTAATCTTGATCTAACCGGAAGTTAACCTATTATCAGAATAGATAATGATATGGATACATATGAGTTTTGAAATGAAAAGAAATGTTTATTTGTATAAAATTGTAAAGAGATAAGAATTGATTGTATTATTATTGCGGAGAATAACTATATTACACATATATATATATATATAGTTCCGCAAAAGTTACTTAGGTATCACAAAGGAATTTTATGTAAAAAAAAAAGCAAAGAATTTTTATCATGAAATACATATTTATAAATATAATTAAATATTTATTATTCAACGAAAGATGCTATAGGTGTTATGGAGCCGGTTACTAAAACATCATACATTTTTGTATTGTAAAATGCTTAACAGCTTAGGTAGTCCTAGTTCACAATAAAAAATATTATTGAATACTTACAGAGGCATTTCTTTCCAATCCCATCGTAGGTTATTTGTGTTATACAGTTAGAAATTAAAATTCTAGACCATTATTATATAGCTGAATTTATTTATACAAAAGTCACCACGTCAGCGGCAAAGGTGACGTGACAAGATAATAAAACGTAGAGGCGACACCTCAACGAATACTTGCTTCTGGTTTACAACCTAGCAAGAAGTGAAAGTTACGTGTATTGTATAATATAACACTCGACTCGATCTCAATCGTAACCTCCAACCAAAGTATTGGACAGTGGAGTGGACGGTTGGTATTTTAAGGTCAATTTGACAGCTAAATCTATCCAAAGCAAAGTTAAAACCGCAACTTATTTATTTACGACATTCGTTTCGCTCCTTTTACCCGGTGTCTTGAACTGACTCAACAGCTGATTGACATATTATTTGACATTTGATTTGGTTCTAGTTGTTGGTTATGTAAAAAAACGAAAGATTTAAAATGTTTTAATATATTAGTAAACATAACCGTGCAATCGAAAACTGATTAAAGTGTGAAATGGCTTTGTTTAAGAATAATATAGCCAATATACGTCAGTGTTGTAGAGCATACTCTGTATTGAATAGGGTCTTAGATAAAAGGTTAAAACTATACGATTCTACGCCAGTTCTTACTAATACACAACGATGGTTGTTTTGGGAGAGTGAACGAAAAGGTGGATATAATACAAAAGAAGATGTATCGACGCTGACACACATCAAGAATGGTTTCAATGAATTAAAATCCGAAGTAAAACTATGGCTGCAAGAAATGAAAGAATTAGCGCTGACTGATCCATTACTCATCGCCAGGCCAGGTATTTCCCTAAAAAAAGAGTATAACATTAGACTGAAGCCTAGTTGACGCTGGTGATGTGAGGGTCGTAATCTATTTAAACTATTTATTTTATACTTGTGATTTTGTAATATTTGGATTGTTTGAGAAATTGAGATAACAGGACCGTCAGCCGTCAGCACCGTTTTCATAAAAATTAAACAAAGCTAGACGTTTTTATTTGGTAGCTCAAACAGTTTGAGAGTAGATTGGCAACACTTTTTCTCTAAACTTTTTTGATCTGGCAACATAAAAGAAAAACAATGCGAATGTCATATGGTATTTTAAAAATATCCGTTACCTACACAAAATAAATTCGGTTGTAACTTCTGTTTTGTTTTTACTCTTTTGAGTGCGAGTGACGAAAATAGTAAACTTAGGTCGATTGACGAAGATTTTCCTTAGTGTCACGATAGCTCGCGTGGGCTGATAGCCGGATGTTCTCTAATATAGTTACAGTCGATCCGTCTCCGACCTTTAATAAAAACAGGAGTTTGAGCAATATATACCAGAAGTTTCAGAGTCTTCTCGGTCGTGGTGCGGATATAGACATCGGAAACTGTGCTAAGGAGGACATGTTATCCGCGAGAGGCAGTACGGTGGCATCAGACGACAGTTTCATTACACCGGTGTCTTCGGTTGGAGATCTGATGGCGATGTCACCGCGAGGCAAGCAGGTCCAGGAGTCAGCTGCTGACGTGACGAGCGACCTGCTCACGGGTGCCGACTTCGACAGTGTTTGCGATATAACCATGCGGGAAGGTCAACATTACGACGATCCTTTGTTCATTGATCCGACAAGTATGGACTACCTCGTGAAGTGCGCCGAGTCCACCCGCAGTAACAGCCACGTAGATCGCGGCAAGGAAAGCTTGTTCGTAAAATTCGATCCGCTTTATTCTGGTCATAAACTTCCAGCCACTCCTACTGAATCAATTCCAGACTCCACTGATGCTGACATAGGCTATGAAACCGGCAGTGCTGCATCTATATTCGCTGACAACAGTGTTGCTACGCCTAAACATTCAATGTCTACAGGATCTATCTCATGTGCCTGGGAAAAGCCTACTCAGGTAGTTCCGCCTGTCAAAAATTGTTTACCCAAGACTGAAACCAAAACAACACCACTGTTGGTTCGAAGTGCATCTGCTATCCTCTCATCTAGTCATGTAGCCACAGAAAGACTCGTTAATTTCATAGGTAGCACTCCACCGATGCCTGCTCCACGCAGTCCCCATCACCGCTCAAACACCCACCAGGGAGATAGACTTCATTCTCTTCGAATGATACTCCAAAAGCAGGAACATGAAGCTTTAATACTAAGACAGGAAAATGGAGATCTCAAATCTGCATTACACAGTGCTGAGAGTAGATATGCAAGTACTGTTGAGGAGTTAGAGTTGAAAGTTAAAAAGCTTACGGATGAAAAACATAATTTGATAGAGAGAGAAAATCAGCTGCTTCAGCAACTTCATGATAAGAACCTAAATAATAAACAAATGGGTACAGTCATGGAAGAATATGAGAAGACAATATCGTCTTTGATTGGTGAGCATCAGCGGGAGCAGCTCATCTCACAGGAAATGCAGCAGAAACTGAGTGCTGAACGAGACCAAGCTTTAAGCCACCTTGCAAGCATGGAGAGCTCATTCAATGACTTGCTGTCCAAGTACGAAAAATGCAAAAGTATCATTATGGAGGATAAAGAAAGGGAAAAATTATTTGAGCAAAAAATTACTGAGTATGAAGCTGGTTTGAAAAAATATGAAGAACTTTATTCAAACTTGAAACAAGTAACTGAAGAGAGCTTATCTAAAGCCAATGAAACGTTGGAATCTGTGAAGAAAAACCACAGTGTTGAGCTAACTAAGTTGACTGCTACCATTAAAAAACATGAAATCAAGATTTCATCTTTGGAAGATTCGCTAACTCATAAAATCAGAGATAATGAGGAGCTAACAAGAATTTGTGATCAGCTGATAAATGAAGTGCACTAGAATGCATACTTAATACTTTACTGTTTTAGAGATATTTAACTGTATTTGTATTATTTAAAAATCTCTGTGATGAATCTCTAGAATTATGACATTATTATGACTATTGTTGTAATTGGGTATTATAACTTTTGATTGGGAGCTTATTCTAATTACGGTATCTTGAATTCTGGCTGGTTTTATATTCCTTTTACAGGTCTTGGTGCTTGTTGACTATTTGTAGGAAACTGTTTTAGAGATGTATATTGTGAATTCATTTGTATAAATTCCATCAAAAATTAAAAACAGCTTCCATGCCTTCCAGGTATTTAGATTAGACTTGTAAACATAAAATATAACACATTAATTACAAACTACATTAACAAATTATGTGTAAACTAATCATGTTTCATGCTTATCTCGTTATTAATTAATTACCTTGTTTATTTGTTTGACTGACTTAAAATATTTATTTCTTGCGTTTATTTTCTCTATCTTTATATAATTTAGTTACTTTTGTATTGCGTCCAGATTCCCGCCTGTTTTATATAGATTACTTTGGGTCTAATTCATTTGTGAATTGAGATACCTAAAATGTGAAACATCATAGCTAACAATTTTAGGTTTTTCTTTTTGCTGAAGTCTTTATGAAACCCACATTTCCGTACTGCCTCTAAGGCATAAGACTGAGGTGTAGCGTTTATGCATTCCACCGTCCACCTTATTCTACAATATAAGTGCCTCTGTTTAGGTAGACATCTGTCTAAGATCAATGTATCTAATATTTACGCTATATGGTTGTACTTCAATTGCATTTTTCTGAAATAAAATCTGTAACTAAATATGTTATGTTTTTATTTTGACAGAATAAGAATTCATGCATACCAATGTGCCATTAGCCTAGATGATTTCCACACTTTGTATCAAACAGTTTAGACCTAAACGCCAAGATCATCATAACCTAGTAATAGTAAATGCAGCAGTCCGGCGTCCAGCAGTGGACGGAAGTGTTTATAGAAATAGAAATGATAAAGATACACAATAAAAACTTCATCTATTTACATTTTATACTAGATATCAGAGAGAACCAAAACGAATGCCACTCAGCGTATGCTGATGGTTAAGATACGTATTTCAGGATACCCATGAGAAAAAACAGAAATATATTTAACTTAAAGAAGACAAGTAAACAAAGACTGCTCTGTTTACTACTCGAATACAAATTACACTGGCTAATATTGCATCATGGTATTCCAGGGGAAATTGACCTCATCTGGTGCTTCAACGAGCGCTCAGTCCTGGACAAGTTCGTGACCACGAGCGACAGCGACCATAACGAGGGGTTCAGCTCCTGCGGGTTGGAGATGAGTCCCGCAGGCCGGGCTCTGTTCCACGGGAATTTGGATACAAGGGTACCCAAGGATGGGCGGATTAAGAAGGCGGGGTATTGTGCTGTGAGGTCGCAGCGGGTGAGGGTAAGTCAGCCATATTGTTATACGTTATACCCTCTTTTATTAGGTACCGAATTCTTGGTGAAATCATTACACGTGCAGCGGAGATAGGTATTAGGGTTTACCTTTTGCCGGGATATTTAGAATTTTAGACACTAGGGTACCCATGGACGACGTTTAACTAACCGGGCTAGATGTCTCTAATTTTCTATACAAAAAAAGTCCCCCGATTCCTACGTAACGTACAAATAGCTATGTCAGATAAACGTCAGTCGATACAGCCAGTTGGTTAAATGGCTAATGCCAAGGATGGACGGATTTGGAAGGTGGGGTATTGAGAGAACTTCTCAAGGATAAAAAAAGCATCGGCATATAGGCCATTTTTCCTTGTCCTTGATACGCCAAATCCTGATCGAAATAAAAAAATATTTTTTCATCACACCTGCTCGTAAATGGTGATATTATATGCTAGCATACTTAGACTTAAAGAGCTGTATTACTCCCATGGTTTTAAAGGATTCTCATACTACTTTACCGCCCGCCCGGAGCTCCCCGAGCACCTGCCCCCCACGCGCTCGCAGCACGTAGTCACTACGGAGTACTGTGGACTGTGCTAAATACTACACTACCGCTAATCATTATTGTTTCTGTCCTGAAACCTGTCTAGAAAGTTTATTTATTTCCTCGCAAATGTGATGAAAAACATTATGTGTACCACGGGCAGTAAGGGGATTACTAACTCGGGTCATTTAAAGCCCTCCGCCTTCGGCGTCGGGCTTCAATAGACCGTCGTAAGTAATGCCCTTCTTACCACCCTAGATGCACAATGTACTATTACATTTACAGAAATCGTTTAAAAGGGAAGCCACCTTCGACTGGCATCTGTACAACACGCTGGTGCTGAAGATCCGCGGCGACGGGCGCTCCTATCTCCTCAACCTGTCGTGCGAGGGCTACTACGATATCACGTGGAACGATATCTACCACTATGTGCTGTACACCAGGGGAGGGCCGTACTGGCAAGTAGCTAAGGTATGTTTAAAAAAAATTGTCTACTATGTGAAAACGGTCGAGAAGAATCGAAGGACACAGAGGCAGGCACGAACTAAGAGAGGTATGGGCACAGTGGATGCATATCGTTTAGTGTGGTAGGGCACAGCATAACGAATGTCGTCTCGCTCAAATCTGGAGCAGAGCCCATCTTACAGAAAACCGCAGTTAAATAACACTAGACCCTACTCATAGTGTTGTGTTTCTGTTGGTGAGTAAGGTCGCCAGAGCTCGAAGAGGATTCGCTGTGGTGACAGCTGATCGAGGACCCACGGAGCAAAGACCTTGGCCCGTTTGGCTGTCAACACAGCGAATCCTCCTTTTTTTTAAAGGGTTGGCAACGCTTATGTAACACCCCTAGTGTTGCAGGCGTCCTTAGGCTACGGTGACCGCTTACCATCAGGCGGGCCATATATAAAAAAAACGAACATCGAAAATTCGAAATTTTTGATCTGCAACTCTTTCGCTCCAATTATTTGGTGCTTTCGTGGTGTAGTAGTACCTACTTAGTACGCCAGATATTAACGGAGTGTCGTTTTTGGCCTAGGTACATGGATTGCATGGAAAATTAACTTTCAAATTCACTTTTGCTCATGAATGTAAGCTCAAAAAAGAAAATCAAGTGAGTTTACACAGACGTCAAAAAAATAATTGGTTCTCACTTTGACGCAATGTTTTTTTGTATATTTTTTTGTCGAAATGGATTTTAGTTCTGATCTGACGATGGGATTTATGAGGGATAGTGGTCAATTTTGAAACGCATTTTCTTAAGTAGTCAAGGGTTGTCCTCCCGGGAAATCAACTTCTCAGACAAACCGCTTTTTTCTTCAAAATTAATGATTAGATACTCATTTTAACACCCGAAATTACGAAACGGCACTTTGTTGCCTAGAGGTTTCTTGGAAGAATTAAAAGCAGAAATGAGAACATTGGAACATTATTTCCTTTTTCAGATTCCATTTTCGAAGTTCATTCTTGGCTCCAAAGGCAGGCTCCAGGACAAGCAGGTGCGCATGCGGCTGGACCGCGTCTCGCATTTCGGCATCACCTGCTGTGACAAAATTAATGGAGAATTTAATTTAGAAATAGAATATATAGGTAAGAGTAATGGCTACACATTGGTCGCTTTTATGCGTTATGTTGGCCGTACAAAATATTTGTAGATTACTCTCGGCAGTCCAGCTTTTGCGCCTCTCACGTCTTGAAACCCTCGCGAAGCTCAAGATTCCAATTATTAAAACCTAGGGCATTTGGGGGGGGGGGGGGGTCGCTCCCGAAATCAAAAACTGGCTACGCCCGTGTATTGTGTATCGTGTGTCATTCGATTGCGCGGAATTCAAATATTTCAAATAGTTTCAATATTTATAAGCGTGAGAGGTAAACAACAACTTAGCATCCTTGTAATAATAAATAACTATAAACCAGTTTTAAATTACCTAGGTAGTTAGCGGTTGGTTCAAATCTTATAAATTTTACTACTAATGTGTAAAAGTGGCAATTATATATTTATTGATTGAAGTATTGCTTTGTCCTGTTTCAGGTTTAGAGTTTGATCCAACGCACGACGAAGAGTTCGCGTATGAGATGTACAAAACGGAAAGATATATCGTCGGAGTATAAGCTATATGTTTACGTAAATATAAAATATACCTACATTAATTTTATTTATTAGTGATGTTTTATTTTACGTTTATCCTAAAATTCTGAGTAAGTTGGTTGGAGATGCGCGAGTGTGCAGCGAATTCACCTGCTGAATCGTATGGAGTTAAGTACGTGGCGAATGAGGACTACCGCGAGTCTATTTTCCGCTAGGGGCGCTAGTGGAACGTGGGTCCTGCGGGAGCATTTCAAACGTCACTTCGACAATTCTCTCATACTTCTACAGGACCCACGCATGAGTGGCGCCGCCTGGTGAGCGATAATACGGTAGCTCCCATTCGATCGCCTTCACTTCCAACTTGCCCACAAATCCCAGTTACAGGTTTAGTGCAAATGTTTTGCCCTCGTGTTTTGACGGAAACACCCCGAACGTGTCATGGTATTTCAGTCGGAGTCACTACTAAAAGTACCCAGGTCGATTGAAGTCTTATGACAAATACGAGCGTTTTCGAGAAAATACGAGAGCAAAACATTATGCACTAGATCTGTAGTTGCTAGATTACTTTGTTGTATGAATTCAAAACCACGGAAATACAGCTAGTTACTTGCTTTAGACCGCGCTATTACTAACTCCAACTGGGCAGATCGCACTTACGTATTATAAGGCCTATTCTTTAACTGAGGCGTCTCCCTCTAGGGTTGAGCGCGGGTGAAGAGGGGTCGTGGAACACTGATACGAGCCATCATTAATCCGTCTTATGTGCAGCGGTTTTGTCAATTACGACGTAACTGTAAATCCGCTCGTCTCTCCTCGCATACCTAACGAGACGCCTCAGTTAAACGGTAGGCTTATACTTAAGAGATCCGGAGTTATGCTCGATTACTGTATGTATACAATATGCGCATGGTAAGGTGCAAGCACAATAGCCGACCTAAAGTAATGGTTGGATCCGTTTAATCGTCTGTTAGTGTAATTATTTTTCTACGCCTGCAACACCAGACAAAGAGCTGTCAAATCAGTGTCAGTTTTACATTGTCTATGGTCTAGCAGTAATTGGTAGTGGACTTGACTGATGTCATCATCGTTATTTCCTAATAAAGTTTGTACTGTGGCGAATGTTTATTTAATTATAAAGTGCAGACATTGGCATAAGATTGTAAGCTATCTGTATCCCTAATTAGTGATTTCTATCCAAGTGCGCAGTTGTTCAAGGACATGCGGTAGGTTTACGTTGAAAGGTTTTCTTTATGCTCATATCGTATTAGGAGTTATATTTCCGAGCGTAGGATGTTGACCTTTTTATTAAGACGCTTCGGTACAATTCGTTGTCTGCAAAAGTATCACGCTAGCCTTCACTTAATTAGGACACAATGTAAAACATGTTCGTACGTTGACTCACCTTGATATTTATCATTATATATTTCCAGGTATAAGATTCGTCAATGAACATCGTGTTTAAGATATAGTGAGAAACTTTTAGCAGTACCATGTCAGGTACGGAGCAAAATATAGTGAACTCAATGCAACAATTGTCAGTTCAGCCAAGTCATAGTGGTCATACCGAAAAACCCACGCAGGTGGTCACTCCCGCCGTGAATAGAAGTACAACGCCGAAGGTTACGCCTGTTAAAGTGAACACAGTGTCTCCAGCAATTGCTACAATCGACAGACTCCTGAGCCTGGGAGGAAATACCCCCCCACCTCCACCAGTCCTCACCCGCACGTCAGACATGGACCCCCACACGGTGGAACAGCTGCGAGCTGTCAAGGAACTACTAACTGCTCAAGAAGAAGAAGCTCAGAACCTAAGAGATCTCAATCGGGAATTAAGAGACCGTCTTGAGGAATGTGAGACCAAAGTCAAAAAGCTCTCTGAACAAAATGAAGAATATGCTGAAAAAGAAAAGGCTCTCTCGCAGCGTGTTGCAGAAAAGGTCAAAAATAACAAACAAATGAGTGTTGTGATGGAGGAGTATGAAAGAACCATCTCATCGCTTATAGGGGAAAGAGAGGCTGAAGCCAAGAGATGGGCGGAGGAAAGAGTCACACTTGTTCGGGAAAGAGATGAAGCTGCATCACATCTGGGATCCATGGAGCATGCCTTCAATGATGTGCACACAAAGTATGAAAGATGTAAAGTTATCATACAAGGCTACAAAGGCAATGAAGAGGCCTTGAAAAGGTCTGTTGAAGAAAATAATGATGCAATACAGAAGCTAGAAGCGAGGTATGAGACTTTGCGACAACATGCCATGCAGCAGCTAAACAAGGCCAACGCTGAGCTTGACACAGTTAAAAAGTCCCACCAAGCTGATATATTGAAGTTGAATGCCATGTTGAAAAAGAGTGAAGTGCATGCATCCTCTCTGCAGGAGTCCCTCGCACAGAAGATCAAAGACAACGAGGAGTTGACAGCCATCTGCGATGAACTCATCAACAAGGTTGGATAAACACTTACTCTTAATCTTAATCTAAATACTTACCCTAATCTTAAGTAAGCCACATTTTTATTTCACTAACCTGCATTTAATGTTTATGCATTTTCAACAAATGCTTACTGAAATTAATTGTAATAATTAAGTAAATGCTTAAAAACTTAACTAATGTGAGCCAGTGCTGTTACCATTTCTACATTGTGTGTAAATTGTAAATAATACTGTGCAATTAATTGAAAGTGTCCCTTTTTATTTTTGTACATTTTTTATTATTTTATACATAAGTTTTAATATGTTTTGACATTGAATAATTTCATAGATTCATTTAATTTTTGAAGGGTACTTTATAATTATTTAATTCAGTATTGTTTTTGTATTCCCTGTAATTTATTATTGTAAGTAATGAAACTGGTAATCTGATGAGACTTATTATTTTATGATCCGGTTATTTTGATATAGCTGCAGTTGTAAAATACTAAAATAGTTTATCCAAAGATAAAGTAAAAGTGGTAAAGGTTTGGTGAGAAACAAGATTGATTATTTTGTAGTAAAGTTCACACCTGCCATATTTTATTTGTATGATTGTATTAGTATTATTTTATACAATGAAGTATACATTAATGTATCCATAATAATTTAAGGAGTTCATCAAAACATCGAAAGACTAACTCAACTGGCTTAGGATTAAGCTACCAATCAGAAACTCGGAAAGATTGCAGATTCTTACTTGTCTAGTCTATTCATAGTTATGCATACTTATATTAGATACAAGTTATAGATTGCTTACATGTTTGATATATTGTTTTAATTAAGCCTGATTTGCGCCAGTAAACACTTAATTGAAGCCTCTTCTATTTTGTGCTTATGAAAACATTAATTAGTAATTTGAAAATTTTGAAATGAAATATGATTGGCATAGTAATAGTAGAAGGTGCAATACTCCTAAAAGGATAACATAATATTGATTAATACATTACTCATTCTGATTATGAGAGATAATGCTACAAAATAGTTAAATTAGGCCTAGTAGTAGGGTTTATTATTGAGAGCCCATTTCCTATCTAGGTTTAATAAGTACTTGATACACTATGTACACCAATTTCAGCTGTTCATGCATATTCTTGTATATTTTATGTCATAAGTTATTTATTTACAGGAAGCTGATTGTACACTGTGCCTTTAAAATGTATCTTCTCCACAGCTGGTCCGTTATGAGAAATATTGAGATTCATAATATGATAAGTAGTTCGTAATGCTAATGTATATGTAATATATCTTTGAAGGTTGATTACCCAGATTGTTTACCCAGGAGTGGGATAAGAGCGGTTGCGTTATTTTAACCAATTGTGTTGTTATGGGAATGGGGACAACTGATTTTATTGTAACTTACAATAAAGCCATATTTCATAGATTAAATCGCTGCACAGTGAAAAGGTACATGTGCCTAGACGTATACGTGTACCTAAACATATATAGAGTGCCATTCAAAAGTGCATAGGCAATTTCTGATTTAATTCATTCATAAATTGCACTTTTGAACACGATAGTACGTCGCATTAATACATCCTTGCTCCTCTCTATGACTTCTCTTATTAAGATTCATATATTACAACTAGTATGTGTGGTTCCGTCTTTATCACTAAGTACTTATCAACACAAATTATACAACTTTGTTATCAATGTATGAATATGACATGGCTTTGATTAAATTTTCATAATAAAAGTATTGTTTAGTGTTGTTGTTGTAGGCGACTATCCCCCTTCTCAATATCAACACAATTTGTATTAAATAGTTAAGGGTTTTTGAAACCTACTTTTTGTGTCAAGTATTCTTTAAAGTATTGGCTCTTATGTAAGCCAAAAATTCTGTTTCAGACATAATGTGAATTACAAAACTTCAAGAAAATCGAATGGAATACTGTTTGTAAAAACAGATGTGATATATGCTAAATCCAGTAACCATTACTAACTTAAAACATGTTCGACATTCCACAGTGTTTTAAGATTGGGATAACTTTGTATAAGTAAAACTGTTAAAAAACGTATCATCCATATCCATTCTCGTCTTTTATACGCATTGCAGACTAATACTCTTCATTTTAAAATATACTTACCGTAAAATGGAATAAAATGGATGCTTCATTTCTTAGCTGTGATTATTTATCGTGCGAAACGCCTTACGTGAACAATAGACGCTCATGTGCAATAAGATTACTATTTAGTATTAATTTAGTGCACATAAAAAACCTAAACGGTGTTCAATGAAATACTCTCGCGCTATTTCCTCTGTATAGTAATAGCTTGGCAATGGTTAATGGTTGGTAAAGCAGTAACTTTTTTCAAATTACGCTGCTGCGCGGTATACAGGTTGTCAGTGATTTACGCTGGCTCAAAAATGATGAATGTCCATGGAGAACATGTCTCGGAAAAGAGGATCCAGTATACCGCTTAGTGTACATTCGCCATCATTATATCGAAGCGGCCAAGCTGTTCAAAAATATCTGAACATACACTCTAAGATGCCCCTTCGACCAGTTGTGATTTAATAATGATTTATTAAGTGGCAGGCAGATTCTTAATAAATCATTAATTGCCGATGAATCCAGGAATTTCCAGATTTTTTGGGCTGTAATGTAATGTTGTATAACTTATAGGGTTGCAGTACGTGCCCGCCCAGGTGGATATATACTTCTTTTCACACCCTAACGATTTAACAATAGAAGCGTGCTCAAATCTTTCTGCACACTTTACCCGTTCCGATATATCTGATGATGGCGTACTGTTGTACCCACTTATAAAGTAACCCTTTCCTGCTTCTGCCATATTTCGGACGTGGCAACACTGGCAACAGTGGATAACGTCGTTATGCCTAGTTAAGTATAATTTTGTAATCATTATATATTTTTATAATACCTACCTAAGCGTAATTTATCATAGTTTACTTGCAATTTATTCATATGAATAGAACGAAATAAATCAATTCCATATTTGTAATGGGTATTTTATTTACCACATCATATACCCCTAGACATGCAGTCTCATAAGCGCCATCTAGTTTGTTGTTGTTAGCTGTCAAACTCGGCATTATTCAATTTTACTGGCACGTACTGTCGTGTTAAAAATTGCATGGGCAGTTTATAAATGCATTCATACATAAATTACCCATGCGTTTTTGAATTTTTTGATTTTTTTAAATTTTAGTTTGGAGGCTCTTTACTGGAGTCTCTCTGCGAGATCGTATCAGAAATGAGACCATCCGCAGCAGAACCAAAGTAACCGAGAGCTCTCCGAATCGCTAAACTTAAGTGGCAGTGGGCGGGGCACATTGCACGTAGAACCGATGGCCGTTGGGGCGGAAAGGTTCTCGAGTGGCGACCGCGTACCGGAATGCGCAGGACTGATGACCTGGTGAAGGTCGCAGGAGTCCGCTGGATGCGGGTGGCGCAGGACGGGTCATTGTGGAAATCTTTGGGGGAGGCCTATGTCCAGCAGTGGACGTCTTTCGGCTGAAATGATGATGATGATGAGTATGCATGCTAGTTTGATTCAATTAAGTATCGTAATTTATCCTTGTTTCGCGGATTTCACAATACTAAATTATTTTGTTGCTTTAATTTGCTTACTTATAAATGTTAATCTCATTGTGTAAATAATTAATTATTAGGAATCAATGTGTTTAAATTAGTCAATAAGTCTCGATGTTTGCATTTTTGCATGCCATCATGCGGCTGAATTATGTTAACTTTCCAATTAACTATATAACACCTGATAACTGCCATAATTCACGCAAATAAACGTTATCTTGTCTTATCTTACATACATCACTGGTAGGGCCGGGGTTTGAACCCGCGGCCTTGGTAGCCTAGCGGTAAGCCGCTAGGCTACCAACGCATTTCATCATCATCTGATGACACTAAAATAAAGAGACAAAAATAATATTTACATTTTATTACACTTTCCCGTTTATGCATTGTCGCGGAAGACTATAGATCGATATTCACTTGGGCTTCTTCAGGATTTTGTAGGTGTCCTTACTGACTAGGTAGCTGACGGCCGAGACGACGGTGGTGGCCGCGGTGACGCCACACAGCGTGTGCAGGGCGGGGTGGTCCACGTACCCGAACACGGGGGACGCCAGGGTTGTGCCCACCTGGAATACAAATTTATTTATTATTGATAGTAGCGACGCTAGAAGTCTGCCGAGTCACGAGTGAGCCGCAGCGCGCGAGTTAGAGCCGTCTATTTTCAATTGTCAATTAGAAAGAGACGGGGAGTTCACATCACGCGCGAATTTCGTGTCGAGTCATTTGCGCTCGGTTTACTGGTTTTATCTGGCTAAAATATGTTCCTGGGTCCCCCAAATTTATGTCGCTGACGTTCACTTTGTTTCAAGCGCCATCACATATTACTGAAGTTTATTTCTTGGGTATAACATTCTGAAGAAGTATAATTGTCTCTATATAGTCTGTGGCCCGAGGTTCTCGAATGAGTGTATACCGCCATAATAAGAGTAAGGTACTCCCTAATAATGTCTGACTAAAAAAATCATGCGTAATCTTTTATGGCGCCTGTACAGTGTAAACAAACATTCGAGAAGCCGAGAACTCTCGTCACGCGAGAGCTAGCTACATACTCGCATTCTCGGTATTTCGAATGTTTGGTGTACAGGAGCTATCACATCAAGACCCATTTTGAGAACTCCCCGAGATTTAACATTATTTGTGTTGTGATTAATCAAAGACTTCCAACAATTTGGCCATATGATTACCTACCTAAGGGTTTACATAGTAAAACATACCAAAAGTAACTGGACGGCAGTGTTGACTTTGCTGATGAATGTAGGGGCAAGTTGAGCAGTGGGATGTGTTACGTCAAAGTACCTGCTCAGTGTTCTCTGTAAAAAATGAGTAGGTACTAATCAAATTTCAGAGCTTGAAATATACACTAATATTTTTACATTAAGAGGGTGCAGAGCATCCAGTGGGTTTTCATTGGGCCCTTATTGTGTTTTCTAATAAAATAAACCTTTCTAATTTTAATTGTATGAGTACAACTTAAGACTGACACTAAAGAGTTTTTATATCACTCAATTCAATAGCTATGGCTCTTCTTGAAAGTTTGCCAAGCCCTAACTAGGTATTTAAGGTATTACCAACTGAAATTTATAAACTTACTGGTGGTGGTAAGCTGACATATCTGATAACAAATGCAGCCACAACTAAAGCCACATCCCTGGCAACTATAAGCACCGTCAGAGACAGTGGGATGAGGTTCTGCCATGTGAGCGTCACAAACAGTGTTGCAACTAGTATCTTGTCTGCCAGCGGGTCCAGGAAGGAGCCCATGCGGGAAGACTGGCTCTCCCATGTCCTTGCTATCCAGCCGTCTAGCTGAAATATGGAAAACAAACATTACATAATGTTACTATGTTTAGGGCACTAGCAAAATACAAGGGCATCCTTATCCATAAACATCCAACAAGCCTCTATTAGTTAGTTTATGTTGATATTAGCTAACAAACACATTTGTGATAGTGGCAAATAGACAAACAATTAGTAACTAACTTAAAGGTATCTAGAAAATTCATAAATAATGCTAGTAGCATTTTATAGTTCAACATTAGTGTAACATGTTTTCTTGAAGTGCCCATTATGAGCTTACTTATGTGGAGTTTTGACACTTAGATTATTTAAAAGTTGAGAGTTACACAGGAACAATTATTAGCAAATAAATAAACATGTTTAAAACTAGACTCTGGTTGGATTTAGCTCTAAGATATGACATGTCACACAGTAATACCATTAAGGTCATAATAAAGTAATGTCCTCATTCTTACCAAGTCTGTAACTCCAGCAAAGGTCAATAAACCAAGGGCCAAGTGGTAATTATCTTGCAGAATAACATATCCCAAATAAGGTGACATTGCCATCCTGGTCACACAAAGAAAGTTGGGTATTGTGAACATCCTATCTTTCTGTAACAATGGACAGTTTTATCATAGACTTTTACTTTTTAAAAGAAAAAAGTTTTAACTACCTACCTATAATAAATATTTCACCTCAACTGCTTCCTCGAACCTCTCCCTGACTTTAGCCTTTGTTTCAAGGATATCCTTCACTAAATGTTCCCTCTTTTCTCTCAGCTTCTGCCCAGTTACTTCCCTCTGATGTTTGATATCACGTACCAGCTCTTCGCCCCTCTGTCGTATCCTATGCTCCGTGTCTTTAAACTGCTCCTTTTTTTGCTGGAATACATCTTTTAATACCTCAGCTTTCTTTTCTATCTGGAGCAAGTTCTTCTTTTCATCCGAGTAATACGCACATCCTAGCGGCAGAAGCTTAAAGGAGCTTCTAGCAAGAATAGGCTTCTGCTCTCTTACAAATATATCGCATTCTCGCCTTCTATTGCTACTTGTTTTGCAGTACAGAGTTGATATTTGTCTCAAAAAAGTACATCGCGCTATTAACCGCATTATAATGAAACGAAACAAACACTAAAATAAAACAGTAAAAATAATGCCTGTTTGTCGTTAGATATGGATAGAAAAAATAACAAAGCCAAAGATGATAGTTTTCAATTCATCACATTGTAAATTTTACTATTTTCCGACTTTTACTTTTCGCGAAGACGGCATGAGCTTTGACATTTTGACAGTTATCATGTAATGTCACGGATAGTTTCAGATATGGCTAAAAACGCCGATCCTAATTGAATCCTCCTTGGATCAACCTCCTTGGAGTCATTTTAAGAAATGACTCATAAGTTTTATTACTATATTAGAATAACAATATCACTATTTGTAATTACGTAAAACATCATACAATTCATAATGCATTCTAAGTTATATTGCTTGTTTAATTTTTTTCTTATAAAATGGGAAACAGCGGAGATATTCATGTCTAGAATATCGTCTTTGTGTGTGTGACAAGATGAAAAGTGACAGTGACAGCTTTATAGTATAGGAGTTCTGCTGGAATAGACTAAATTATTAATAAATAAACAGCAAATTTGTTATATTTAACAAGTGCCGCCTCTAAATCTGTAAAAATCATAACTTTCTCTTTCCTAAAACAATTGCCTCCATAACCTGAGTATGCGTCTTGTTTATTAACTTGATTGTTTTGGTTCGTATGTTACATTGTTTTGAGCTTTACGTAGTCTTTCAACATTATTATAATTATTTGTGTCTTTAGATAGTAGTAGGCTCGCCGACTGTTACTATCTACATAGGAACAGATGATTCCGCCAGTGAACGAATTACTTTTGACCTGTAGGAGGGTGAAATGATAAACACCTAATGACATAATTAATTTATCTGTTTACTTTAAGACGATACATTTACAGCGTTATTTGCAGTACCAGAATGAAGGAAACTTCCAGTAGAAAATGAGTGCTTGACTTGCACTTTGCACTGTAAAAAACAGTTTTAAAGGCCCTGCTAAAATGGCAGGGGCTGAAAAAATGAAAGAGGGGGAGCTGAAATATCTGTTACGCCTCCTCGACGATCTGTCGGCCGAAGTCTTTGAGGTGAGTCATTGTTTGATTACAAAGTAAATAAAATCTAGTGTTTGTATTTTACAAACACAACACTTGATGAATTGTTTCTAACTATGGGATAATTTTGGTTTTTAAATGTTGTGTACTTTTATGGAAAATTCCACGGAGTGTACAACATAAAATAACATATTTTGTAAAAAAAATTAAAGTTTTTATAATATTATGCTAATTGTATTTGGATTATGCCACAATATTTGTTAATAATAATTAAATAAACCTAGCTCAATTATTGTTTGCCTTTCATTCATGCCTTATTTAATTCTTCGTCTACCATGCCCGCAAATTACCAGGTTATCATGTACTTAGGTACACAATAAGTACCTACTTCCCTGACACTCTCTACATTAGAAACTGCGAATTACCGGGCTTGGTTAATATTTTGTTGATTTTCTTTGTCTGATATTTCAAACTTTTTTTAATATGTTAAATGCATGCGGTGTTTGTCTTTAAGTGATTGTTACACTAAGCATATAGCTTCCTATGTACATAATACCTACAATGTAATCTAGTGCAAACAGTTGTTGGTAAACCTAATAAATAAAATAATAGATTTTAAATAGGTATCTTGTAATTGATGTAATTAACTAAAGTCCTAAATAGTTAAGTACTTACAATAAGAAATAACCAATTTACTGTTGTGTTCTACAGGAAATACTACAGTTCTTCTATGACATAGAAGAATCAAAACCGTGTAGAGACATCTCAAATGAAACCTTAGCATTTTTGAAGCAGAACCTCATCAGCAACCCTGTCACCACCTCCATCATCCTCAGGTACCTGCAGTTCCACCTCTCGCAAAATAAATTGAACACCAACAAAATCCAGACACTATATTTAGAAGTATTAGTAAATGATTTGTCAACAACAGATAGCATAGACAAGACAATCACCCTTATGTCCCTGGTGAAATGGGAGGATCAATTTATACCCCAATTTACCCAACAAGTCCTCAAACTGGTTTCCGATGACACATACAGGCAGTATAAAAAGCAGATTCTAATTGGTCTTGTACCACAGGAGAGGCCGGAACTCCTAAAGGTCACCTCAGAGTTTATACAGCAGAATGAACCGCAGAAAGAATTCAAATTGACTCCGGAATACATGTTAGAACTCTGTTACCAAGACAAGACACATTGGTTATTAAAAGCAGCTCAAGTGTACAAGCACCAGCTACATGACATGAAGAATGTCACCTTTAAAATCAACAACTTCACTAAGCAAATACTCATAATGGTTCTAATAGATCTGACAAATAGCCCGGAGACTTACGACTTACCATCTCTAGTCCACCAACTGACTAATATTTTCTCAATCTTGGACACATACTCCACCCCTGATGAACAGCTGCAGTTTTATATCACAGAAGTAAAAAGAGAGCTGACCATTATCAAATTTTGCTTAGAAAACAATTGCAAAATCATGACTACGTCAATATTTAGTCAAGCTTTAACACAAAGTGCTTTAGCATTGATCTCCCAAGTCTGCAGGCTGCCGAAAATAGACAGATACAAAGTATCAAGACTATTAAATACAAATAATGATATAATATCAGAACTGATGGCTTTACAAGGCAGTACAAGAAGACCGAAAGGCGACCACAGTTTAAACTGGGATGTAGTCACTTATAACAGTTACTGTGCTATTACCAAGATTATAGATACTATTCTAAATGCGGCGGAAGGCCCTGAAGATGCTGTAGAAATCACTTCTTCGCTAGACGAAGTAAAACGCGTAGTTTTATCGATACAACCAATGCAAGCATGCATTGAAGTCATCGAGAACATTTTCGCATGCTTCTTCTTACGATACGAGTTCTTCTCATGCCACGAGCACTATCAAGAGTTCCCCTGCGGCACACATTCGGACTGCTCCTACTTTTACTCTAAGAAACAAGTGAAAAATCCGAAAGGACCTAAACCCGCCAGCGCCGGTTTTATGTGCAATGCAATGACAATGCAAATCATTTTGAACACATTAAAATTGTGCTTAGAGTCTTTGGAAGACAATGTGAGCGTGGAAACAGATAGTGTGGTCTTCTCGAGGTTGAAACGTCTTGTGAAAGTCGTTAATCACTCTCTTTGGAAGCTGCAGCTAGTCTCCACTTTACCTCCTGACACTGGTCCATTACAATTGAAACTCTGCCTGGACTACGTAGAAGTAGATGAGAGTAGTGAAGAAGAAGACCGCGAGCTGGATTTGAGGAGCTCTAGAAGGAAATTGAGGGTCCGCAGACGGCATACGAACCCTAAACCTGATGTGGATCAGGTAATGCTAGCGTCGACGATTTCCGCAAGTGATGATGGTAAGATATTTTTGGATTTATTAAAAAATACCTACTCTAGGAGCAGTGGTGGCGCATTACACGCGTAGAGTAAGTTTCTTATGTTACAAAAGTCAGAGGGAATCTTGTTTCGCCTTATTCAACGCCCACTACTTATTCTTTGCGTAAAGCACGCCACGCGTAAAGTTGTACATAATGCTTTTCTAATTCCCAGATAGTGAGACTTTTGCTAATTAAGAAAAATCAGGCTAATTTAACCCCAGCATGCCTATAATTTTTGATGTACCACTACTGTAAACTGCTGAGGTTTAAACATCTGTGACTGCAGGACTTAACTATTTAATTCTGTGTTTCAGTGCCCAGTTCATCAAAAGGCAACATCGACTTTATCTCTGTAATGCTAGCCAAACCGAACAGCCTGGTGGCGTTGGCTCTCTACCACAATGATTTCTCCAAAGCCAATCAAATCATAGAGGTATGTATCATTTTTTGCACAAGTATTTTGACTGCTCTGGACGACATACTAATAGGGCTTGCAATCCGGATATCCGAGTATTCGTTTTATTCGAATATCCGTTAAATTTACTATCCGGATTTAAACTCAGTTCATATCCGGATAATACGAATAATCCGAATAATGCACTTTAGTATGAATTTATGTCCGCATTGTTATTTAAAGGTCAGAAAAGAGTCCATATATAAAATGTAGATGACGTTAACGTTAGATTTTTTATTTGGATACATTTTTAACTCGTATATAAATTCTGCAACCATCAGAATCTGGACCATGAATTGAGAGCTCATTACAACAAGCCGACATAGTACTAAGTGAGCCCCAACATCTCCGAAGGATCAGCTGCAGAGCGCAGTATTTGTCTACAAATACACAGCCTTCTAGATATATTCGGTAACCGAAATCAACGCCAGAAATGGCTTAATTTGATAGCTGTGGAAAAAGAGTCCATAACCTCCAGCTCCAACGGGTATAGGATGTACTTTTGAGTACCCCACCACGAGTCCCCACGAGTGTCGAAACTGAGAGGACATTGTCTGACAAGTGACAACCTCAATCTGACAGTAGAATATGTTTTAATGTATATGCCTCCAATGCAGTGCAGGATACTTTTGCAACCATCTACGGAAATCGTTAATAACTGATCGCATAGAAGCATTAAAATTCTTACTTTTAGTTTTAGCATTTGACATTT
This sequence comes from Lathronympha strigana, assembly GCA_949128165.1. Lineage (NCBI taxonomy): Eukaryota > Metazoa > Arthropoda > Insecta > Lepidoptera > Tortricidae > Lathronympha > Lathronympha strigana. Next base: position 4,650,857 of record OX421919.1, on the reverse strand, counting down.
GAGATTGACAGTTCATGTTTAATATTTAAATACCGATTCCATATATAGTGTTTATCTGTTTAACTACGAGGTGCATCTTATAATTTTTGAACTTGTTGCAAAGCTAATTTGGTTTGTATACTCAGTATACTTTCTAAATTCCTATTACTTTGTTAACGGCCGCCTAGGTAGTGACCCTGCCTACAAGTAGTTCCCGTGTTCGAATCGAATCCCGATTAGGGCATTTTTTGTATGTTTATAACGAATATTTGTTCCTGAGTTATAGATGTTTTCTCTGATGTTGATGTAGATGTTTTGTGTGAGTGATTTATACTTTTATATGTATATACATATAATGTAAGTCAAACGTTGCGACGCGTCGTCTAGTAATCACAACACAAGCCTTAATGAACTAGCTGTGGGACTAGGACGGTTTGTGTATAATTGTCCTATAATATTTATTAAATTCTTAGTATTATATTAGTATTATGTTATTAGTGATAGTTTTTACTGACGGTAAACATTGTTTATTGGTCTGTGATAATATTTTTTTGTTTTGATTCGTCTTTTTTTAGTAGTTACACTAATATATATGAATTATAAATCGAAAGAGATGTTTATACTACAGAAAAAGAGACCAAGGCCCCCAGTGCCCAGGGTTGGGATCGAACCAACTTGTGCTTAAAAACATGAATCAAAACATTTATTATATTTAATAAATGATTTAATTCATGCTTTATAATTGAACAATATGGTGGCGTCATCTATCGCTTTTAGTTGAAAATCATTTGTAAAGATTATTTAGAAAGACAGCACTAGATGTAAGTCTGAGCCGTAAAATGGCGGACCGCACCTTAAGCGTTTGAAAAATTAGAAAGGATTGCATATAGGTACTTTGGAAATGTCAGACTCCGGTTGTCGTGGTCGGGTGGCCCCGTTGTAAGGGCGTCTGCCGCGAAAGCAGGAGGTTGTTGGTTCGATCCCAGCCCTGGGCACTGGGGGCCTTGGTCACTTTTTCTGTAGTATATGACATCTCTTTCCATTTATAATATTATTTTCGGGTTTGTTACTAACTTTATAAGTATTTCTGTGCAAAAATGAAAATATTCGATTTTTATTCGTTTTATTCGGATATCCGGATAGTAAAATAGTGAGTATTCGAAATATCCGGATAGCAAAATTGGACGGATATTGCAAGCCCTATACTAAGTGTAGGTATTCCTTATGGGCTTTAGGGAATGTAAACAACGTATACATTTCTGTATAGAACGTAAAGTAAAACCAAGTACTTAATGGTTCTTTGTATTTAGTATATACAATTAAATTGCCTCGTTTGGAGCGCCATCTACAACAACCCTTGAACGTTTTTACCCGTTAGTATATAAATCGATATACACTCACTTTTCCTACGACTTCTATATCTTACGGACCCTTGTGCTTAACTTTTCTTACAAAGTCCTTATCAAATGTTCAAGCTCCTCATAAGCCTCCTTCTCCTTCTCGGAAGCCGTGTAGATGACGTCACCGGTACTCTTCCTGAGAACTCCTGGTGGGTTCCACATGGCATAGAGTTTTGCTTCTCTTATCGTTTCTTGCGCCTTGAAGCATTTGCACACGAGACAGCAGCAACATCGACCTGAATTAGACAGTTCGTAATTACTCGCCTCCCTATTAATCAAACTTATCAAGAATATGTTAAATTTGTCTCTTTTTCACTTATACAAATATCAAAAGGACGGATAGGGATGGAAAAAGACGTTTATAAATAACGAGCCGAAACGTTAATAACAAGCAGGATTTCAGACAATGTTTCCAGAACCGACAGTATCCTCATCATCATCATCATCATCATCACTTCAGCCGAAAGACGTCCACTGCTGGACATAGGCCTCCCCCAAAGATTTCCACAATGACCGGTCCTGCGCCACCCGCATCCCGCATCCATACAGTATCCTCATAATTCATGTTAACCAGTATTTGTTCAAAAGGACTGTAAAGAAGGTCGTCCTTGACACAGCAGATGTCCATTGGCTACAGTAATCGCTTAAGCACCTTTAACTACTTAAAAAAAAGATAACTATATCCAATATTTATAAAAAATAGAACCCCTTACAAAAATACACTTACCTATGGTACACCATAGAGGAATAGCTAGAACAAAGTAGATAATCAGCCATATTTGTACTATACTCCACATCCGCTCGGCTGAAATTTCACGCGCCAATCGAGGTGAAATCTCTGCTGATTCAGTTTTATTGATACCTAAAACGATAAACTAGGCCCATTACTTTCCATCAATTGGGTCACATAAAATAGAATCAGATCAAGTTAATCACTGATCTCTACGCCTTAAGCTTGATATGCGTATGTATGACAAATCGTTGTAGATATTTGTCATACACACGATTGATAAATCTGCGCAAATCGGTTTGCACAGATTAATCGCTACGATATGTCGTTACGTGCGCAGCAAGCTTAAGATAGGCGCTGATGGGACCAGTGATCGGCGGTGGGACTAAAACGATCTTATAAAGTTATAAATAACAATAATTCACCTGTTTCAATAATGTGCGTATCATTAGATTTTCCTGTAAGTTTTGTGTTGTTATAGTTACTTCGTATTAAAGAATTGTTTTGATACACTTTTGTGGTACTACTTCGATTTTCTTTGATGGCTACCTGGAAAACAAGAAATAGGTAACTCTTTAGGCATACAAGTAGGTGGACTTCTGATCATTCAGCTAGCACTCAGGTTAGACATAATAAAAATGGGCAGTATTAACTGATTACCTTAGGTATCAATACCGCGTTGTATTTGCCGTCCAGGCTTCTGTTCTGTAGAGTTCTATTAAACTTCATTCTATAAGTTCTGGAAATGTTCAGTTACAGATATGTCAGTCAAATTAAAAAGCCCTGTGACCATAATGAATTATAGAATACTACTAAATATGGTTTGGTCAATTACAATTGAACATCCATTGAACGGCTCACCAGGTCGGAACCAGAAAAAATATGATTTCGCGGCGAATTCGCTTTTGAAAGCACCTGAAACTACTAGTTCAAGCTCATGGGTTTTTACTTCTAACAAGCAGGCTTTAAACTTCTAACCACTAACCATATTTACCTACTTGCTTAATTTGCTGGAAGTATTGCTTATTTGAATGAGTTCTCTATCGATCATTTCGATATCATCGTCTGCCATCGAGACATTTACTATATAATCCGTCTTGCGTCTAACAATCCTATTATGACTATGGTGTATATTCGAGGTGTACGTTTGCGTTATCACTATAATTATTAATAAGTAAATTAGCATTTAGTAACAGGATTTCAATATTTATTTTGATCATTTTTGACACTATTATTATATCAGTGAAGTTTAAATGACAAACATCAACAATGTCAAATGTTTTTTTTATTTGAGTATAAATATCGACGATACTCTTTTAAGTCTACTTTTTTATATATATGAAAAAGCATGTGTTGAATATGCCTGACCGCGTCCGTTTGTTCACGCGGTACAATTTGTTTTACCTATCCCAAGTTTTAACAGTTGAATAAATAATTTTGTTTTTAAGCAGTTATGATCTACAAACACATTACTTCAGAAGCTTCATTTTTCAGATGTTCGATCTAGCTGACGCCGAGATTGCAACAGAGGTTTCATTCACCGAACAACTACGTCATCTTGTAGCAAAGATCAAAAACATTATTTACTACAAAGACGGCACCCCCTACGCTTCCAAAGAACTGTCCGCCCTTTCTGTCGTCTCCACAGAAGTTATGGGGCTGGTCGAAGGGTTCCTAGCTTCAAACAGGCCTCCCAATTTTTCCTTCGACGTGATTCAACTAGCCACCAGCCATCCACACCTACAGCTTTACTGCCACCAAAATGCCTCCTTCATAAACGCTGTAGATATTCTCTTGAGCAGCGGTCTCAATAGAGAGATAACCTACGGTCTAATCAATGTCGTCGAACGAAAACTGGCCGAAGTACGCTCGTCCACTGACGTTGCTGCTGTTAAGAAAATAAACTACATCAGATTCATCGAAGACATAGCTAGCGTTACCTTTGAGATTTTCGGCAATACGGAAAAGTCCTTCGACTTCAGCGACAACGTCTGCGGCTTGATCGCAGACTGCCGAATACCAATAAAACATAAAGAGTTTTGCAAAATGAACCAACTGTCCAAAGAATTGCGTCAATGCTGCGAAGATTTATCAGATATCGTGAACCCTGGCAAGACAAGCGTCGATCCTAATCTGCTCCAAAAATACCATCAGATCTACATGAACATCGTAGCCGCATCTGATAAGGACTTATGCAATATAGGAGAAGTGTCTCGACACGGGAATAAGAAGACAAGAACGCACTACCTAAGGATGTGCTACATGTATTGCAAAACGGTATCTCAGCTGGAACTTGAAGAGAACGCGACCACGGCTACGGAATCCCCCTACTTTACAGTATTAGAGAAACAATTGCACGATATATTCGGCAGTATGATTAACAGCAAAGAAATACCAGTGACGTACTTGGAGCCTATATGCAAGAAACTAAATGTGAATTTGATACCGAAGTTGATTCTGAATTTTTGCCCGTCGATTATACTGACACCTCACATGGAAGCTAATGAGATGAACTTTAATAATCTGCTTCAAGCTGTATACGAGTTTAAAAATATGGAGGAAAATTTGTTTTTGGAACCTGACACGAATATGGCGCCGTTACCGCGAGCGCCAACGCCTCAATGCCTCACGTACATCGTCTTGAACAATTGGGTATTAGCGCATTTGATCAAGAAGATCCATACATCGCCGAATGACAACAGTTTTCAGCAAAGCATGGACGCGCGAACGAGATACCTCAATAATTATATGGACCTGGAAAGATTTAATTGTACCAAAGTTCTCTTTGGAGGCAATAAGTATTTGGCATCTCTTCATACGACGATCGATCTTGACAAGTTGTTCCTATTCTTGCCACAGCTCGTTGAGGCTGGGAAGTTGCTAAAGTGTCTGAATATAATCGATGCACTTTCCGAAAGACAAGTCCTTTGCAGTGCGAACCTGATGAACCTAAGAGACTTAATACTATTTAAATTGGCGATTCATCCAAAGATAGAGAGCAACTGGAAATACTGCCAGTACCTGAAGTGTCCGGAGCTGAAGGTGAATCTCATTCTGAACAACCTGAACAGTTGGCCCGCCGAGGGAGCGATGGAGGTGCTCGATTATTTGAGGTTCCTACTCGACCGTGAAGCATTGGACGAAGACTTGCATGAGAAATGTTCAAATTGGATGGTTAAAATACCACTGTATAATCAGGTAAGTAGTAACACCATAATAAAATATCAATCGTAATACGTCATCGTGTCTGGCTTTCACAAGGTGATGAATAATATTGCCATGAACGAAGATCGAATTGTGCTAGAAAATTAAAATGTAAAGTTGATTGTTGTTTTGGTTTCAGATCGCGTCAATAATGGGTTCCAGCCATTGGTACGACGTCTATGAGCATTCAATGAACAACCCCGAAAACGTAATAGAACTCCTCATGGACAGCCAGCAATTCCAACTCTGCTTAGACTGGGCCGAAGTCCACGAAGTCTCGGAGCACATGAAACACCTGATCGTCATGAATCTCTTACGTCAGCTGTTCGAATACACGAACGAAGCTACCCCTGCTTTAGTTAGTGAACTATTGTCGAGTCTGCCAACTAGTCAAGCGATGGATCTCATCCAAGAGGAAATGTCCAAAGTCAGAAACGTCGAAATACTCCAAGTGTGCGTAGACTTTGTCTCAGAGAATTCTTCGGATTGGAAATCGTTTGAGAACATCAAGATCGGCTTGCAGATCATGCTTGAAATCGATGTGAACTTACGACAAATTTTCTGGGAGCTGATTGAGAAACCTCTGCTAATGCTTGAGCAGTTTCTTATGAACGCCAAATTGGATGTGCTTTCAGTAATAATCAACAAGATCTCAAGTAATTTGAAGAAAGATCCAAGCGGAGATAACCTCTACTATAACATAAAGTTGATCGACAGCATAGTCATTTCAAGGAACTCCGTAGACGCATTGCTTCGTTTCTACGCCGAGAAAGCATTAGACATGAACCCGAAGAACACTTGTGTCGCCCCCCCGAAACCTTCAGAAGATTCCCTAATGCAGTCCATAGATTCTATAAATATAGAAGCGGCATCTCGGCCGTTTGTAATGCCGGAGCAGGTGCCTTCGAAGGAACAGTGGGCGGAGGACTATTCGACGGACCGCTGCATGGTGTGCCAGACATCTATATTCTCTATGATCATTCGGAGGCATCATTGTAGAAGATGCGGTAGGCTGGTGTGCCATGTGTGCTCGAGGAATAGAATGCAGGTTAGTAGCTTTACACCACGTTTTGGATGAATAAATTGAGAGGACGGAGAGTGTCTGAATAAAATCAAACTATTGCCAGTTGGCGTGTCACTTACCCAGCCCGCAGTTCAGCCAATTTTGAACGACACTCAGGATTCTTGTCAAAATTTTGTTTCACAGCCATACCATCATTGTCTGCTCGAAAAACTTTTCGCAAATTGGCGTTGTCACTAGTTTTTATGAAGCATAGAAAAACCAGGCCTGATTGAGATTAGTCCGATGTTTTTTCTTAACTGAAGAAATTGGTAAATTGGCGTTTTTATTTTATGTTGTAGAAAAATATTTTTTTGCTGAATTGGAAATCATCATGTGTTTTATATTTAGAATCGCGAGCTCTTTAAACCCTAGTAGGAGAAAAAAGTGTTTTTCTATTTTATCACCATTTTTCACAGATTTAGTATGGCGGTAGCGCAATGGTAAGTTTGAAAAACAGGCCAAGTTGCCAAGGCCTTCATTATATCCATGCACTTACGTCCTTTTTCAATCAATAGTTTTTTGGCAAAACTCAAAAACGGCTTGACCAAAGTTCAAAATAATGTTCGTAGTAAGTTCGTCTTATTTCCTATCTTCATGAATTGTTTCACATGTTTTGGACCTTCCGTTCAAAAGTTAGAGGGGGGGGGGACACTTTTTCAGACTTTCAGAGCGACTATTTCCGAAAATATTCGATTAATCAAATTTTTGTGAAAGAAATATTCAAATTATTTCTAAAGACCTATCCGTTGCACGTAGAACCGATGGCCGTTGGGGCGGAAAGGTTCTCGAGTGGCGACCGCGTACCGGAAGGCGCAGCGTGGGTAGGCCCCCCGCAAGGTGGACTGATGACCTGGTGAAGGTCGCAGGAGTCCGCTGGATGCGGGTGGCGCAGGACCGGTCATTGTGGAAAGCTTTGGGGGAGGCCTATGTCCAGCAGTGGACGTCTTTCGGCTGAAATGATGATGATGATGATGATGATGATCCGATGATATGCCACAAGTAGATAGTTGGCAAAAATTTTTTTTGTAGCGTGGGGCACCCCCTAAACATTTTTTTTCGCAACTTATAGGCAAAACTCAGTAGCGGCATACAAAATACACCTCTACTCGTAGCTGGAATATCATTACCATATATTTGCTGAGTAAAACCGCTGTGTCATACGGACGGACGGACGGACAGACGGACTGGACGAAACTACAAGGGTTCCGTTTTTGCCATTTTGGCTACGGAACCCTGCGGAAGCCGGCGGAAAATGTATGGAAATTTGAGTACTCTTGTTGTCTACTGCTACAATTGGAAGAGCTCACGATTCTAAGTAGAATCCCGATAAAAAACAAATTTAGCAAAAAATTCTTGTTATACAAAAAAATAAAAACGCCCAAATATCAAATGGCATACGCTTGGAAATGTCATTAATTTCAGCCGGGGTATTATGCCGCATACTTCAAATAGGTAGGTTACTATATATCCTAAAATACATTACAGTTTTCTTTCAAGGTGCCAACATACCCAAGCAGCGTAAAATTCCGCGTATGCAACGATTGCTACACACAAACCACCAATAAGAAGCAAGGCTCCGACCAGGACAACATGATGTTGAGCAGCAACTCAGACTCCGCTGGCAGCGGCATAACCTGCATGGACTGGTGTCTGTCCAGCAATTCTGGGAGAAACGAGGCTGTGAGGGCCGAGTTCGGATTCGAATTTACACCGAATGTCACTCTGTGTTTGAGTATTATGAAGATGCACTCTATCAGCTTGGAGTATCCAAAGTAAGTATAATCATCACCCATTTTGGACTAGGTCACAATATTGAGCAGAAACTCTTGACTCTGCTGGCAGCGGCATAACCTGCATTCGCTAGGTACTGTCTGTCAGAATTGATGGACATCAGTTCTGGGAGAAAAGAGGCTGAATTTACGCCGAATGTCACTATTTGAGTATCACGAAGATGCATTCCTTCAGTTTGGAATATCCGAAGTAAGTACACAATATCGCCCAATTTAACTAGGACAACATGATGTTGCGTAGTACCTCGGACTCCGCCGGCTGCGGCATAAAGTGCGAGGACAGGTGTCATGGAAGAACGAGGGTGTGAAAACGGAGTTAGGATCCGAATTTACACCGAATGTTACTCCGTTTGAGTATTATCACAGCGTAAGGATGTATTCTATACAGTGGGTTAACTCCGCCGATTTCTGGGTCTTCGATGGTGGGCGCGCGGGGAAGGAGGCGGGGAGGGGAGGGATCTATTTTAAGGGGTGTAAAATGGAAATTAGTTTGCCAATCTGACTGTAATATCTTTTGCATAGTTTTTGACAACCCTGAGCCTCAGCACGACCACCGAGCCGAGCCGCTGGCCGTGTATGAAGTTACCTCACTGTATGGAATACATCCCTACGCTGTGGTATTATGAAGATGCACTCTATCAGTTTAGATTATCCGAAGTAAGTATTGCCCATTGCATGTCCCCAAACATGACTGGGTCATGATGTTAAGTAGATGTTTTAATTCTTGTGGCATTTTTGCATAATTGGAAAGCTAATTTATTGACTTTTTAAATTATACAATTTTAATTACGTAGAAGAATTTCAAGAAAAAACTAGAATCTTTGAATAACACCGCTGATTGCAGAAGGCATGCGATTTTGGTGAAGAGGGGTGTAAAGTAAATATTACCTTGTTATTAATATGGTCTTAGCTAATTATAATATATATATTAGGTGCTCTCAGCTATGGTTTCCAGTGGCGTTTAGCGTTTAGTATACAAGGCCATCAAAGAAGGATGTAACCTTTTCCCTGTCGGCAGGTTTCTGCTAGACCGGAGCGACGAGATCGCGCGTGCTCTGTCTGGCGGCGGCGGCGGCGACGCGCGGCTGCTGGTGCGCGCGCGCCGGTCGCTGCTGCTCGCGGCCGCCGAGCTCTACTCGAGGGCGCCTCATGAGATCGCGTGAGTACTTTTTTTTTCTAACTTCTAGTATCACAGAATATACTCGTACTATACAGAGCGTCCCAAGACTATATATGAGACATAAAGGGAAAGTACGGGTCCGCAAAATATCCTACCTACGATATTTAAGGTAGGTTCCTTCCCTTCATGTCTCATAGTTCTTAAGAATAGATACGTACCTATTTTTTTTTCGAACTAAAAAATGGAGCAAATCTCGGATAAACAAGTGAGGCAGCAAATTTAAGCAGATTTAAGCATATTTGCTAAGAAACGGATCCCAGACCGTCGGCTGGGATCAAATTTTGAATTTCGAACGGGAATTAAAAAATGTTCGAATTCGGACTAGGTACTGGTTAAAGAAACATCTTCCTTAAAGTGTCATACAAGCGTCAGAAAAAGACAGTATGACTCTCTCTGACTATCACACACAAATGAGAACAGGGCCCTTACCATGACGTCTTAACCCGATTCAGTTAAGGTTATTTGCTCAGTTGTATAGCAGCGCCTCAGTTTAGGTCCATTAATCGCGTAAAGAAGTTATGGTAAGGGCTTGTGCATAAAGGGTTTTCCAAGGAGACCTCACGTGCATTTTTCTGCATTGAGCGAAAATATAGCGAATTTTACAAAATTTTGGAATACGTAGATAGAGCAGTAGAAATTATTAATTAAATAAGATTAACGGATACAATATTTTTTTTTTATATGAGGTCTAGGGAAAAGAAGTACACGTGATGTGTTCGATATTTAAATTGGTGGTTATTGTTATAGCGGCACCGGGCGCGGGCGCATAGCGGAGACCGGAGCAGCGCACGCGGCGCGCTGTCTCGCCCACGCCGACGCCATGGCCACGCTGGTGCAGCAGCAAGCGCACCATCTGGTCCCGCGCATTCAGCACCCTAGTAAGTACTTCTAAAAATGTACCCCGTGTCTACTGGAACAATCCGGTGTTTGTATATTAATTGATGATAACTCGAGTACCGTTTATCGGATTTTCTTGAAAATTGACAGTTAAGATAGAATATTTAAGTTCGAATATGAGCCAATTCGGTTTCCGAAATACGTTATACGTTCACGTTCGAGGTGACCAACTAGTTTACCTTTCTTAGATCAAGACGCATTTTTGATACTTAAAGGCTGGCTAGGTCGAATAGTTACGATTGTCTTCACATGTTGAGCGCACAATCTAAAGCTAACATTTGCAGCACATTCGTTACATTGGAATCAAAATGCACTTTATAATAAACATAATATTTAAATGCAACTAATAATAATACAACCGGAATTTATATGAAACAGACAATTGGCCGGGTTTAATCAACTATTTCTTATCAATAGTTGCAATGGTTACGGTCTCCTGGGTCACTTTTAAAATTACGGCTTTACGGCATTAAAATTCACAAAACATATTTTTTTTTACTTAGTTATATTCCCTTTCCATGATAGGACATCTACCAAGCATGAAACAGAACATACTATAATGTTTCTTCTAACAAACTGTGCTGCATTTGTCCCCTAATTGACGGGACAAAATAACAACAAGAAATAGTTGATTCGCGGCCCCATAATACAATTTCAGTATGACATTATACATTCACTATGTAGAGTTTGAAAGGTCCTTTGAATTTTATTCTGTATAATTTTGTAGGTCAAATAGTCCGTTCCCTACTCGAAGCCGAGAAATGGGAGCTGGCCCTAGAGATAGCCACGAAATCCGGGATCCCGCGCAACAGCGTGCTGGCCGCTTGGGGCAAGACGTGCCTCAAGGCGGGCTGCTTCAGGCAAGCACGGGAGAAGTTCGCGCACTGCTTCAAGAATACTATGAACGTGTGTATGGAGGTGGCCGAGGACTGCGAGTACGGCCGGGAGGCGGCGGAGCAGTTCATCAACAGGAGGTTGCAAGGTAGCCTTTAATTCCTCTGTAGAGCATGCTCCAATGAGATGTTCGTTTGCAAAAATTGCTGACCGCGTAATGTTTTGTGATTCGTCTGCCTGATACCCTCGACATTATAAAAAGCCATGTTGCCGCACACGGTCATTTGTCATTCAGTGCTGCCAACTGTTTATTATACAGGAGTAAAAAAGCTATACGTGGAAAACGGGTTTTTTGCTAAAATTTGGTTAATTTCGAGTGATTATTGAAGTTAAATTTCACAATAATAAAGGGTTTTCGTCTGCCCAGGCTTACGACAGTCGGAACGCACCAGCTCCGTGTCAAGCACCCAGTCAGAAGGCCGGCCGCGAGCCAACCCGCCGTTGCTCAACGAGATCATCAGTATGCTGGAGGACATGAACTACCCCGTCAACCAACACATCCTCACCAAGGCCGAAACTATGAAGGTACGGAGTCATTTCGGTATAGACTTACGGTGAAGAAGTCCGTATTAACGCAGAATAAATAACACTACTAAAGTACAGAAGCCTCTCTTTCCTACATTTGACGTTTAGCCTGTCAAGCATGCAAATATCAAGATGACCTTAATATTAGGGTTGTCACCACGCTGTCAGGTGCGCATAGTGGTACAACATTTGTATAAACATATAAAAAAGAACAATATATAAACTAGTAGGTATGCGGAATGCTCCAATACATTTATGAATCGATAATTGTAACAATTATTGTTCGCATTGAACAATAATTTAGAAGTTTTTATCATTTGTAGGATGCCTCAATGTTGAGTCCTTGTTAGCATTTTTACTTAAATTTGGCTGAACGAGAATAAATAACGCTAAGAATTACTTTGAATTAGACATCTGAGAATTCTGAGATCGCAATCCTTCAATAGGGATAACGACTACGTTGAAAAACTATTATATTTTATCCGTCAGTTAGATTATCCAAAACGATTAGTAACGTATTTTTTTCTTTTGTAAAATAACTAAAGTTGACGAAGATGAATAACGTCAAAGTTCCGGGGTGGGGGTTGGTGACGTTACTATTAGGTAAGAATTGTATTCTTAATTTTTCATATTACGAAAAAAAACCGTGTCGAATATTTTTAAATAATGTAACAGACGTACTAATTAGTTTTTTGTCATATAGCCTAATTTTCTTCTTTTCAGTCCACAAACGAAAAACTGACATCCTTAAACGCAAGCAAAGCAAGCAAGCGTATCCAAGTCACAGAACCAGCGCTCAACATCATGCACACACTGGCCAGTGTCAAAAAAATAAAACAAGGCGACTACAGCGACTTTCAAACCGCCACCGTCCAGCCAAAGAAAACCCTCGCCCAGGGCTTACTCCGAAGAAACAACAACCACGAACCTAAAGTTGATCATATGGTTAAAAAACTGGACCCGTTCTTTTATAAAGAATGCGTGTACTATCTTAGCAACTATGGTTCCCATGTAGCCAACATAGCGTTTTATATGAAGTATAAGAACATGTCAGAAGTGCTGACGTATTGCTACGATAATTTGGTGGACAGGGAAACATTTACTGAGTCGGTGTATATGGAGTGTTTAAGGAAGGATAAAGTCAATGAGCTACTTAAAGCTATGAGCGATGTGGATAGCACACTCGATTTGTGGTCGGTGAGTAATATTTTTGTTTTAGATTATTTTTATCGAATTTAAACTATCGTGAGACATATTAAAATTATAATCAATTACGGCCGTCCTGAATAATCCCGCCTGCGTTGTTGCGTACGGTACTCGACAATTGATAATGGCATCCTAAGATAAAAAATAAATTAATTTAATTGTTTATGAAATTCCTTATTTACAGTTTGTTATTAAAGAATAAACTTATTACCAAAGAGGAATGTCGTGTCGAGAAATGTAAGATTCTCTGTATCCCAGGCAAATGCGAATAGAATTTACAGTTTCGTCTACAAAATAAATTAATAATCTACGAGTCTTACTAACTACGAGAAAACATATAGATAATGGTATGGGAAAACATATAGGTAGGGAGCGCGACTGTTTAATTTAATCACTCCTACTTTTTCGACTTAAACTCGTGTAGAATTAAAAAAAGCGGCATTGCAATATACCAACGTAAAAATGATACATGTGTTTAGTGATCTCCTATTTGAAAGCTTCATAATATGTTCCTATTGTGTTTAGAACTGTATAATCTAGCCGTTTTGCCCGACCCCATGAAACAAAGCGTCGTAAATTCTAATTTTTTTATGTAAATTTAAATAACTATAAGAACATAGCGAACTGATTACGTTGCGGCCTATGTCTTTAAGCACTCAAGAGAACTAAAAACATCCATCCCAAAAAGCATTGCAACCTGGTTTATTTCCAGGAATACATAATGCACATCTGCCGCACGCTCGAAGCCACCAAACGCTTGGAGGCGCTGTACGCGCTCCAGTGCGGCTCGGGCCAGCACGCGCGCGCGTCGGCCACCTGCGCGTTGCTGTACGCGCGGCCGGCGCGCAGCGCGCCGTTCTCCGCGCTGCTCGACCGCAGCGGGACGCTCGCCGCCGCGCACCATCATCTCGCGCAGTGCGTGCCTGCCACTAGTAAGCATTCACCCTTTCCTTCTTCCTAGAATCCTATTGTAATCTTAAGAAATAATTGAACTGTAATTGCTAATATACCTGTGTTCTTTTCTTACTAATAGTAGTTTATGCAATATGCAACAGTGATATAATAAGGGTTCTTAAAACTTAAGGGTCGCGTTACAAAACGAGGCGAAGCCGAGTTTTGTAATAATAGACCCGAGAGTTTTAAGACCCAATTATGAGCTGTTGCATACCCTAGTTTTTCTACGACAGCTAAAATAGCGTAAAAAGCTAAATCTAAAAACGTGGCAGAATAGGGAAGATGTTGTGCCCACTATAGAAATTAAAAAAAACAACAACAGTGCTGCTAATATATTGTTTGAAAATCCATAGGAGCAGGGTTCTTATGGAATACCATAGACAACGTTATAATGTAGACTTTTTGAATATCGCTGTCAGTCAAATTATTGACAGATAGAAGTGCTGGAGTAGAAAAATGTAATTGTGTGACGTGTAAATTATATTGACATTTACCAATAAAATATCTGAATCTGAATCTAGCGTTTTCCCGGCTTAGGCCACGGCTCAGAACCTGGGGTCCGCTATAGCATAGCGTAGGGATGTATTCCATACAGGTAACTTCATACACGGCCAGCGGCTCGGCTCGGTGGTCGTGCTGAGGCTCAGGGTCAAAAAATATGCGAAAGATATTACAGTCTGATTACCAAACTAATTTCCATTTTACACCCCTTAAAATAGACCGCCGAATTTTCATAGAAATTCGGCGGCATTTCCTCCGCGCGCCCCCCATCGATGACCCAGAAATCGGCGGAGTTAACCCACTGTATAGAATACATCCTTACGCTGTGGCTATAGTAACCAATACAAAGATTTGGCTTAGGCGCTAGTTTTACGAACGCGATTGCCATCAGTCCTTCCAACTCAGACGGTAAACTAGGCCTTATTTGGATTAGTCCGGTTTCCTTACGATGTTTTCCTTCACCGAGAAGCGATTGGTAAATATCACGCGGCGAAAAGTGGACACTTTTTTCCGTTTAAGGCCGTCCCCTATGCCAATGACCTCGGTGATTTGAGCTTTCTTCCCCTCCCGCTTACATTCCTCACCGGTTATACAATACGTCAATAAGCATAAGTTCCCACCTAGGAAGAGCTCCTTGTACTAGGACGCAACCCTATAAACTACTAGTGCCATCTTACACGACTGGCCCCCGACGCCCGCGCAGGCAACTCGAGCCGGCGTTTTCGGAAAAATGCGTGTAATAGCTTTTTCTCGCAAAGTACAAAACCTAGCCAAAAATCAGTAGATGCGTTTAAAGTTAACATAAATATATACTGCTTGTCTTAGGTTCTTGTACTTACAACGCATAATAAGAGAGTAGATACAGATTTAAGGTAGAAAAAAGGGTTTACGGTTATTTTTTTTTCTCTTGATGTATTATGACAATTTAGTAGAACCAAATGTAGACCAAATACCTAGCTACATTATATATTTTTTTCAAGCGTTGTGCTTGGAGCTGAACAAAGCCTATTCACTTTTAAAACAGTGAAATATCAGTGAAACAGCCGGGTAGCCCCTTAAGTAATAAAACCAAAAGAAAGTAATATCAAATTATATCATATAGACGAAAATTTGGGGAATTAGTTGGACTACAATGATGACACCATTGTAGAGAAATGTTAAAGTGTATTAGAAAACACAATCCCCACTAATGAGGGCGCCACTGGACGTCCTGCGCCCTCTTAAACCAATTCTTATTTATTTATTTCACAAAAAAGTTACAAGTGACATTACAGTCTATAAGTTATATATCATAACCAGACTGCCAACTGCGATGAGGGCATGTATGTCGCACACAGCCATTTATTCTTAATTTTGGTCTTTGTTTCCTTTCGCAAATTCTAAATGAAAAAGTAGAGTGTGTAACTTGGGTGACTAGTAAAATTTTCCTGTCTTGAGCTTTTAGCCCTCTCACTCTGTTCGAGCTGTTGTCAGTAGTTGTCTTTTATACCTTGGTAAGCGATTATCTTAAAAATTCCAAACTATAATATTTGCACGGATTATTTTTCATACAAAAAATTACTCACAGGTTTATAACGAAATTACTCAAATATTTTGTATTATTATTGTTTCTTAAGTCGATCACACTAAGTTTTAGAATAATTCTGCCTTTTTTTAAGATTTACATACTTAACGAAAAATACAAAAATATATTCTAAATCCTAACAAAAACGCACGTTTTTATATTCACGCAAATGAATCAGCGCGATTGGTTATAAATTATATTCGTCAATAATAATATGAAAAAGTTTCCTAAATATCCTAAAACTAGAACTTTAGAATAAATAAATAAATTGACTAAGTACCGCAGTAAGCCCAATAAGGCTTGTGTTACGGGTACTCAGACAACGATTATAATATACAAATACATAAATACATATAAAACATCCATGACTCAGGATCAAAATGTACTTGTGCAGATAAACCTTATGGAGTTTTCTACGTTAACTTTTTCTTTTGCAGAAACAAATGACCCGAAATCTATCCACTTTCACTTAGACAAAGTGACGATAGACAACCTAATGACCACAATATCGCGTCAAATGGAGGTCGCCAAGTACTTGGCAGCCAACGAAGCGGCCGGTCGCCTGCCTGTCAACGTCATAGATGAAGTAATACCATTGCAGACGAGGAGAGATCCGGATGCGAAGGAGTTTAGACCACTTACGTTGTTCGGGTCCAATACGGATAAGATACGGATAGTGGCGCTGATACTGGCTACGGGGCAGTCCGTTAAGGATGGATTCGATTTGGCTTTCAAGTAAGTGTTTTGATGTATATACCTAACTATTATAGATGAAGTTATACCAGTGCAGATGAGGAGAGAAACGGATGCGAAGGAGTTTAGACCACTTACGTTGTGCTGGTTCAATACAGATAAGATACGGATAGTGGCGCTGATACTGGCTACGGGGCAGTCCGTTAAGGATGGATTCGATTTGGCTTTCAAGTAAGTGTTTTAGGTTATGTATTTGAAGTTATACCAGTGCAGTAGAGAGGAGATCCGGATGCGAAGGAGTTTAGACCGCTGACGCTACGGATGCAATACGGATAGTAGCGTCGATAGGCGGTTCTTAGGGAAGATGTCGTATACGAGGCATATGGTGGAGAAATTCGGGGCCACAGGTGTGGTGTCGGTAGCTCAGTTGGAAGAGCGATGGGCTGGTATCCTAGAGTCGCGGGTTCGAGTCCCGCCCGAGATCATAAATTTTTCTACTTTTCATTTCTTCCTGAGAAATATTGATTTCTTGATTTGACCCTTTGTTATATGTGTTCAGGGTAACAACGGAACATAAGCTGGACTCCATGAACATCTACACGCACGTGGCCAAGTACCTGGTGAACACCGACCGCTTCATGGAGGTGAAGACTTTGGCGAAGTGCATCAGGGAATCCAAGGAAACGGCGTCCAGGTAAGCTGTAATGCAGTATTTTTGGCTTATTGTCATTATCACAGACACAACTTATTTAGGCATTTTTTTATTCATCAGTTTCATAGATTTCGAGAGAAAAAAAAGTTTTTTGAGTTGACCCTCCAGAGGGATGAAACGATACAAACGTTCACGAGTACCTCCTTTTTAGACATCGTCTGGTTATAGTCTGACAAGCCAACACTGTAGTAGATTTTTTTTAAAGTCATGTGTGTCTCTATTTTTCGGCATAAAAAAAATAAATATATACTGCAGATTAGACTTTTTTGTACTGACTCGCCATTGGGTTGAGCGATTGTAAGCGGTTCTATTAAACTCAATATAACATTTTAGTTAAGGGGCTACCCGGCATATTTCACTGTTTTTAAAGTGAATACGCTTTGTTCAGCTCCAAGCACAACGCTTGAAAAAAAAAAAAAATGTAGCTAGGTATTTGGTCTACATTTGGCTCTACTAAATTGTCGAAAAACATAAATACATCAAGAGAAAAATAAATAACCGTAAACCCTTTTTTCTACCTTAAATCAGTATCTACTCCCTTATTATGCGTCGTAAGTACAAGAAACTAAGACAAGCAGTATATATTAAAATTCTCATAGCGGGTTACTCACGTCAATAAAGTCGAAAATAGCTCGACATGTTTCGGAACAGTCCGTGTCCCTTATTCATGAGTCATGCGTGTAGCCGCGGCGACTGCTCTACGCACACTGCGAGCCCCAGCGCGGTCAGCTCTCGACTGAGGCAACGACGCGGAGGGAGCGGCCCGCACCCTCCGCGCCTGCGCCGCCCGCTCCCTCCGCGTCGTTGCCTCAGTCGAGAGCTGACCGCGCTGGGGCTCGCAGTGTGCGTAGAGCAGTCGCCGCGGCTACACGCATGACTCATGAATAAGGGACACGGACTGTTCCGAAACATGTCGAGCTATTTTCGACTTTATTGACGTGAGTAACCCGCTATGAGAATTTTAATATGTCTGATACTCACGGGAGTTTCCAAGCAGTATATATTTATGTTTACTTTAAACGCATCTACTGATTTTTGGATAGGTTTTGTACTTTTCGAGAAAAAGCTATTACACGCATTTTTCCGAAAACGCCGGCTCGAGATGCCTGCGCGGGCGACGGGGGCCAGTCGTGTAAGATGGCACTAGTAGTTTATAGGGTTGCGTCCTAGTACAAGCAGCAGTCCTAGATGGCGACTTATGCTTATTGACGTATTGTATAACCGATGAGGAAAGGAAGCGGGAGGGGAAGAAAGCTCAAATCGCCGAGGTCATTGGGATAGGGTACGGCCTTAA
Source organism: Lathronympha strigana (assembly GCA_949128165.1). NCBI lineage: Eukaryota > Metazoa > Arthropoda > Insecta > Lepidoptera > Tortricidae > Lathronympha > Lathronympha strigana. Next base: position 4,632,271 of record OX421919.1, on the reverse strand, counting down.
TATACAGCCTTGAGCTTTGTTTCAGTCTTATGAGCGACCAAGTGCTGGAGTGGGGGGTGGGCGCCGTAGTGGCGCGCTGCGAGGCGCGCGGCCAGCTGCACGACGAGCAGGCCGAGCTGCTCATCCAGCACGTCTCTAGTCTCAGCATTAAGGTAATCTCATGAGCGACCAAGTGCTGGAGTGGGGGGTGGGCGCCGTGGTGGCGCGCGGCCAGCTGCACGACGAGCAGGCCGAGCTGCTCATCCAGCACGTCTCTAGTCTCAGCATTAAGGTAATCTCATGAGCGACCAAGTGCTGGAGTGGGGGGTGGGCGCCGTGGTGGCGCGCGGCCAGCTGCACGACGAGCAGGCCGAGCTGCTCATCCAGCACGTCTCTAGTCTCAGCATTAAGGTAATCTCATGAGCGACCAAGTGCTGGAGTGGGGGGTGGGCGCCGTGGTGGCGCGCGGCCAGCTGCACGACGAGCAGGCCGAGCTGCTCATCCAGCACGTCTCTAGTCTCAGCATTAAGGTAATCTCATGAGCGACCAAGTGCTGGAGTGGGGGGTGGGCGCCGTGGTGGCGCGCGGCCAGCTGCACGACGAGCAGGCCGAGCTGCTCATCCAGCACGTCTCTAGTCTCAGCATTAAGGTAATCTCATGAGCGACCAAGTGCTGGAGTGGGGGGTGGGCGCCGTGGTGGCGCGCGGCCAGCTGCACGACGAGCAGGCCGAGCTGCTCATCCAGCACGTCTCTAGTCTCAGCATTAAGGTAATCTCATGAGCGACCAAGTATTAAGGTAATCTAGGAGGCGGGGACTGCTGTGCTTGTCTATAAGGTGACTTTTCACTGTAGACCCCTTTTTACAAGCATCAAGGTAAAGGTGTAAGGCGTTCGCTGTCAAAGTAACCTCGCTTTCAAATAAAGTTAAGCCAGACCAAGTTAAGTTTGTATTGATTTGAATATTAGACTGCGCAACTGCCATTTTATTTATTTGAATGGTCAAACTTTTATGAAATTATGACGTTTACTTAGCTTTCGCAGCCTGTGCTATCAAAATCGATGCAAGCATACTCGTAGCTTAGTTGGACTGTATTGACACGATTGCGCCGGTTATTTTCCCATATAGTGACGGCTTGCGTAAGAAAGGGCACGACTGGATAATAGTAGATTATATCCTATCATATACTCGACTACTATATTGGTCCTCGTTACACTCGGGCCAATAAATAGCCTCGGCTAAAATAGCTTAGTTTATGCCCTTGATATACAATCTACTATTTTTTAACCAAACTTAACATACTGTAGGAGGAGGCCTTTGCCGATTGGCAAACAGACATGCAGAGGATAAGGAAGAGAGATATACTGGAATACTAAAAACTTAAAATTTCTGCATGTTCTGATAAAAAGGCTAAGATAAGATAAGATAAGATAAGATAACATACTGTAAGCCAAAGCCAGTCCTGTCGTTTCACCTGGACATTAAAAAAATGAGCAGAGATAAAAGTGTGAAGCACTTGCTGTGCGCAATTTTTGGCACCTAAGCACAAGTAGGTACGATTTTTACAAGTTGTGTATTTTGTCCAGATTTCGTGCTATTTGCTCTGCCGCAACGTCAGCAACGCGTACATACTGGCGGCGCGGCACGACCGCTCCAACGAGCTGCGGCGAGTGCTGCACGAGGCCGAGCGGCTCGGCCACGACCAGGTGCGCTCCGCCTGCCTCAAGCGGCTCGCCTCCAAGTCTACTTTAAACTAAACGTGGCTATATAGCCAGTTAGCTCTCGACAACTTTCGGCTTGTATAGTACTTTAACAGTGTAATATGACAATGAGGCTAATTACGCCTTACATTATTAGGCAAGCCCACGTAGGCCGAGCCGCCGCGCTAGGAACTGCCTCGAGAAGCAGCTAAATGTGTCTCGCCCGAGGCATTACCACAATATATAATAGTTCTTAAGAACATATATTTGTATCTCATAGGAAAAAGGAACACAGACCGTTTTGAGCACTACGCAAAAAACAATTGACGCTCGGCCGTCTCTTCCCCGCATAACGCTAAGGTTGCCTACGATTAGAAATATATATTGTATAATGCCCGGGATGTGTGGGAAGCCCGTGTGTTACAAGACAAAAGACGACCGATTCGAGTTCGCGCTGGGAGCATGGACCTGGCATTACATCGCGTACGTTTGCATCGGGCCAGGCACGTCTATACCGACCGAACTGCTTCACGCGGCAGTATCCTCGCCAGGCGGCTCGCTCTGTGTGAACCTTCACGGAATATTCAATATCATAGTTTTGAGGTATATTATATTGAAGCGATTTCAAAATTCCTTATGCTCATGTTGCTCGTATAACCAGAGATGCAAGCTAGTCAGTTAAGTACATTATAATAAGTTTACCGACTGACCGCAAACATTTTCCATCCGTTCTATGTATGTACACAACTATTATTTCATTAATATTTGTTCTTGTGTTTTTGTTTTTCGTTCATTTATGGTTATTAAGATAAACCTTTTAGAAAAGGACAAGAAATCTGACAAGGTGAACATTGAAAAATGTGAAAATTAGCATTCAATTCTCTTAACTTTTGCGATGTCCACAGAAGAGATATAAGGCGTTAACTATACAATGGAATTTGTATCATCCACAAAGTACTTTGCACAATGAAGGCCTTAAAAATATATGTACAAGCTCTTGCCAGTAGTCCAGTACCCTTTATTGTAGAGCCATATCTCTACAAAAAGATTATAAATTGAACATTTATTACCATTTAATAAATGATTTGATTCGTGCTTTAAAATTGTCTACAAAAACAGTTAGATATTTTTGACTCAGGGCCGTAGCTAGGGGGGCATATGGGGTAACGCCCTACCTTAAAATTCAATTTGCCCTAACTTACAATGCTATCAACATGTACCCCGAAATGCTTACTTGCGCCCTACCTGTACTGAAGAATGCCCTATCTTAACTTCAAATCCAGCTACGGCCCTGTAATTTGACTCCTTTATGTTGTACAGTCGCCATCAAATATGTCGGAGCGTCCGAGGTGTTCACAAATATCTGAACACGCCTCTATTGTCAAGGTGTTAGAGTGCTTGTTCAGATATTTTGAACGCCTCGGACGCTCCTATATATCTGATGGCGACTGTCCGTATTATTGCAGGTAACTGTACCTACCAGTGCAATATACCTTTAAAATCTGTTTATTATTTAAATATAAGGAAGAATGGAGCTATAGTATTTTTGTTAACCAAATCAGATGATTTAAGTATTAGTGAAAGTATATTGCATGTTTTTTTTATAATATTGTTAAGTATGACTTTTGTTAGCTATGTATTTTATGTAATGAAGTCTCTTTTTCTTTCCTATTTAATGTTTTGCTATTGCTTTTTGTGTAAATGCAGAGTTTATATACTCATTCGTAAAAATGCAATCTAATAAATAAATATTTCGCAATGGACTTTAAGACAAAACAATGTTATGTTTAAAATCGATATAGGTAAGTGGTTGTGTGGAAGGTAACCAGGGGCCCGTTTCTCGAAAGCTTGTAACTTGTAAAACAAGCGGAAGTCGCTGTTTAACTTCTTTTTTTAGACAGGGACTCCTGCTTGTATTTCAAGTTTTGAGAAATAGGCCCATGACATCCTGATTTACACATACAAAATTTGTTTGATTATCAAGCACCTGCACATAAAAATAATATCAATATGAAAGATTATTTCTCGATTACGAACAATTAACTGACTAAATATGAGCACTATGGCAAATATTTATGTTGATTTTAAGCATACAGAGCCTATTTTATAAATGTCCTGAATATTAATATGGAATCCCGATTTTAGAATGTACTTGTCCTAAGTCAGGAAAGCTCATACCTTTACTATAAGTAATATATATTTTTATACCAGAATAATAAATGAAGTGTTATAGTGTTATGATTGGCAAGGCTCAAAATATGTATTTAAAAATTATATACCTGGTGCTTGATATTATTGTATAAAATAAAAGAATTATAATCCATGAGTTAGGTACATTATAATTTGTATTGGTCTCATTCTTATTGTGATATCCTAAATTCTATAATGAATATAGTTGTTATTTTAATATAAAATCAGATGACATAAAATATTATACATGAAATCAAAATACTTTGTTTTATTTGGATCAAATCTTGAAAGATAAATTAGAATTACTTACTGATGATAGACCGGACTCAAGTTTGGTGAATTAAATACCAGTGACTATTAAATACTCTGGCATCATCAAGCTGATTTGGTGCTGGAAACCAGAACTGCCATGTTAGATTTGTCACTCATTGAGAGTTTCACTTGTTTCAATAAGGAGTAGACAAGTCAAATGTGAATGTCATAGAAACTGTCATAAAAACTCGATGCATTTTTTTACATGGATGTTTTTATTATATCTTTTTAACACATTTTTCAACAAAAGCCTTTAAAATTGCTTTAATCCTTTGTATACCATGCCCTCGAATTACCGGTTATCATGTACTTAGGTACACAATAAGAACCTACTTCCCTCACCCTCCCTACATAATAATCCACAAATTACCAGGCTTGATAACAAAGTGTTTGTATTTCATTTTTCAACTGATGTGTGTATAGCAACAGTTTGTATAATAGTCAGTCCATTCACTGGAAACCGATCAATTTACAAGATAACACATAAAGTTAATTCAACCTTGTCAGACCCAGATCAAACTATACTTTAATTTTGAAGCATCTTCATTTATAAAAGAGTATAAAAACTTGATTTTTACTGAACCCATAAATATAATATTAAACAAAAGGAAAACACCAAACAATATTAATGGCATTATATTTATTTGAAAATGTAGACTTGGATGTATAAATAAGTTGACATTAGACGATGGTCAAGGAGGAACAGAGCCTGCGTCGCTAGCGCATGGACCCAACTCTTCCATCTCTGCCGAGAGAAGAGCACAGTTCAATGGACCTCCAACACACTTAGCACACCATGGTGGAACACTCACAAAAGTCTGTTTCTTAGAACACATTATAGCGCACTATATTTTCAGTCTCTTGACACATTGTCATGGCATTCATTGCCATTACTGAGTCGCTACAACCTTCTTCTTGGGTTTTTTCAAGCGTTTTAACCCGTTTACGCTCGTTCTTAGTAGGTTCGTATATGCTGTACTGAATTTTTCCACTTCTCTTTGCTCAATAACTGTAGAAATTTTCTTGCTGCTAGATTGGGCCCTTATAAGGCATTTGTACTCTGGGTTCTTAACTACTGGTGTTCCGTCTCGTGGTTCAGGTTTAGTTCTTCCATCGTCTAAAGCAAACAAAAATTATAAAAGAAATCTTTCGATAGGTATAACATTTCAACTAAAATATTATTAATACTTACATCTTTTCATTGTCATAGTTATGGATCCTGATACACGTGCCTTTTGGAACAGCTTAGTAAGCTCTACGAGGAACTGAAAAGTAAGAATATGTTGATGAAGGCAAATTTAAATGTAGATAGATTAGTCTGAATGAATTAACTAGAAAGTCATAGTCACCTCATCATTACCAAGCAACACCATGTTTATGAGTTGTTACGATCGTTTCTAATGATGTCTATCAATTGTTTTATTCAGGAATGCGTGGTCAGACCAGCCACAAATTATACATTTTGATCGAAAATTTAATGAAAGTCAGACCGGACCGCACTTAACTTAACAGCAAGCAAATGACATGTTACACGTTGACGTTTTCGCCTAACTATTTTCACGTTTTCATTTAGTTCCGTAGTCTGTGATGGTCATCCGTCGGGACGGCCATACATATCCCTCGACCTGGAGGGTTGTGCGAGGGTTTCGGTCTAACTCAGGGGATGAGGGGAGGGTTAGTTATATAAAACACAGGGTAAGCTTAACTAATATGGGTCATTTATGCCCTTTATTAAAATATGAAAGTAAACCTAACTTATACCAAGTATCGCGAGATGTTGGCACGGGCCCTAACGTCTATTCCGCGAAAGGGGTAGGGGGTGTGTTCCCGCCAGGGGAAAGAGGGTGGATAGGGTACCCTGACGCCCTGGTCGAATGCGTAAGACACGCGCCGACACCGGGGCAACGGGGGGGTGTAAGGGGTACCCTGAAGCCCTGGTCGTATGCGTAAGACACGCGCCGACACCGGAGCTACGGGGGGGTTTAAGGGTCAGGATTCGGGAATTCCTGGTCGTATGCGTCATACACGCGCCGACACCGGGAATCAGGAAGGGGACGGGGGGAGAACGGAGGTCCTGGTCGAATGCGTCACACACGCGCCGACACCGGGGCCTCCGGAGCAACCGCTGCTCTCCGAACGGGCGTCGAGCAGCGACTGCCTGCCTGTGCCTTCGCGCGCGGGCTTTTATTCCTTCCGCCGCAGAGTAGGTGGCCGGCCGCGCAGCAGGGATGCCTGCCGTTGCCGCCGCCCCACGCGTCTCACCCCGAGCGCCGCGTGCCGCTTGTAGCCGGTATGTATTAACGTCGCTCATGTGACAATCATGTGTGTGTCGTTAAGAAAAATATCAAATGTCTAATAAATGTTCACGAAGTTTTTGATTTCCAAAAATAAATTATGATTACATATATAATAATATTATAAATCGTACCGCTTGTTTTTAACACGTACTTTGAAAAACGATAATCTACTAAAAATATCACTGTTGTAGAAAAATGTACGTGGAACGGGACGCTTACCGTCTGAATAGCTCGCTTTTTTTTTAAATAGCAGCCTCGTCTAAGATATGGATGTAATTTCTACAAAACTAAAAGTTTAATTTATAATATAATGCATTTTGATAAACTTGCTCTTGTAACTTAACTTGGTCTTGTGATAATTGAAATGATTAAAATAATCAATACTGGCCGATCTCTGGAGATTATGGCAAAAAAGTGTCACTTTGGGCATGCCATTATTTATTTCCGGAACTCCCAACGGATTGATTGCTAATAAGCAAAAAAGTATAATGACTTATTAACTATCTAAGAATTTAATTAAAATTATAAATAATGATGTGTTTTATTTAAAAAAGCGATATTGAATATAATTATTTTAAATGGGACTTAACCGATTTCAATATACAGGACAGGTAAGTCCTAATATCTATACGCGGTTATTTCCCGTTTGTTAAGATGCCTTTTTCAAATCTGCAGCAGAACCGACTTCAAACGTATTAGTTAGCGCATTTGGGCTGACTTCCTTCGAACAAAAAAAATTACTAAAATCGGATGTCGTCATCTGATTTAAGTTCTTTTTTGTTCGACAGATATAAACGAAGAACATACAGACAGGTGTAAATTCGAAAAAAAAAACCACTTTGTATGGAGATAGATGCATTCTCGATCAGTTGTTCCATACAAAGTATTCTTTTTTCTAATTTTAATTGGCAATTAATCCCAAGATTTGGCATAGGCACTAGTTTTACGAAAGCGACTGCTATCTGACCTTCCAACCCAAAGGGTAAAACAGGCTTATCGGGATCAGTCCGGTTTCCTCACGATGTTTTCCATCACCGAAAAGCGATTGGTAAATATCAAATGATATTTCGTACATAAGTTCCGAAAAACTCATTGGTACGAGCCGGCAGGATTTGAACCCACGAACTTCGGAATAAAAGTCACACGCCTTACCGCTGGGCAACAAACTAGTATTTACTAAGCGAAATTATATAATCGAGACACTGTGGACTGTCCTAGTCTTTGTGTACCACAGGGTCGAGCGAGTCATGGCTCAATTCCCTTTTTTTACATTGTCTGAGCACTTTCTTTAGATTATCTTGATCGAAAAACTGAGATTACTGAATGCAGGGTCAAATATTCATAACTAAAGAGTGTTGGATATGAATCACAGCTTGCTAGCACAAATTTTTCCCAACGTCACTACTTGAGGGTCCAAAGTCCAAAAAATACGAGTCACTGTTCCCGACCTACAGTAATATTCAGGCGAATTGATAACCTCCTCCTTTAGGGAAGTTGGTTGAAAAATAACGATACCAAACTACTCAAACCCAATACACGGATGATGGCTTTTGGTCAGGGATCGAATGAAAACCGAGTATTCACTTTCGGTATCTCGGATGTTAATGTATATTTAGATAAATTGTCCCTACCTAAATACCATTCTTTAAACTCAAAGTAATATTACGAATGTTGGGCGACATTTAGATTTTTAGTAAGACCCGTAACTATCCATGCTTTTGCTATGTTAAAATAATATAAATTCTAATCATTGAATACGGAAACTTAAAAAAGTGTCGCCCTTGCCTCTGCCGTATTCTTGCTTAGTGTAAAGAAAGACCCGCTGACTAGGTGCGAACAAGAGTGCCCCCTTAAGTAATTACTCGAGTCGAAACACTCGAAACTGAAGTCTATCGACTCGTTCGATGCGCGGCGTTAGTGTTCGCTGTGTATTATTGTATTAAATTCCATTAATATTATATTTCGATTGCTTACAAGTGTATGAAATTGTTCATCATGCTGAATCATGGTGAGTACCTACAATCAACTATTTTTGCCAGTAAATATTTAGGTAATTGGGTAATAGTCGGTACCTACATTTATGAAATGGATTAGATTCTTTCGAAAAAATAAAATAATTTCTAGGAAAGATTTTAATAAGATATTATGAGCTAAACACCTTTGTAAAGCAGTTAGGTAATGTACATGAGTACTTATAAAATGAATGAATTCTTTAAAACCCATTTGAAACCTGAAGGACATTCGAGCGATTCTAAAACTTATCGGCAGCTTATCTACTGTGTATTGTATCAAATTTGTATGGAATCGAAGTTATAATGAGATAAGATATCTTGAATGTTGAATTATACAGTGCCTTGGTGTTGGTTTTACTGTCTTGCTGTACTTACCTAAATAAAAAAAATAAGTCTATCATAACAACTCTTAATATCTACTCTTACAAACGACCTTGTTCAATACTCATCAATATCTTGATAACATTCAGCTGTTTATAATGATGCAAATTGCAATGGTTAATTAAAGTACTTGCTACTCTCACGTCACTTGAAAAATTGTAACACTTCGTTCCCACGCTCCGCCGTAATTCGCGGGCTCTAATGTAGGGAGGGTTAGAAGTACATGATAGCCCGGTAATTCGCGGGCGTGGATCAGGAAGAAGGACTGGTAAAAATCACCGTCAATGGAACTTACTAACAATGCATGTAAAACGGCGTCACATGTTTTGTTACTGTTTCTCCTTGTATTTTCACACTAAGTACCTCATCAAGTCATCAAACACCACTGAAACCATTCACTACTAAAGCGGTCGTATTATCGTAACATACAATACATACGATAAATAAGTTAATTTTGGAGATTTCATTAAAAACTTAAAAGTTAGGTTTTTACGATCAATATGGCGGTTTGTTTACATTGTTAGGAAGTTCCATTGACAGCGATTTTACGACCTTTAATTTGAAATGACATCTTTAGGTCGCGGTCACATGTCACATTCAAGCTGTCACGAAATTCGTTCCGTTACTTCCGTTTTACGCAATTCTGCACCTTTGACCGTCCACGTTACTCGCATGTTATATGCGGCGCTTGTCCGCAGCGTGCTGGGGACGAACGCAGTGGTTAGGAGTTAGGAGTCCACATGAGAGCAAATATTCACTTAGGTTGGAACAGGGGGCCGATTTTTGGGATTCGATCGCTCGAATATATCACTCGAATGTGAATAAAAACGATGAAATGCTATTTTTGAAATACGAACGATAGAAAGTTCAAATACGAGTGGTGTTGACCACTCGTATTCAAATTCTATCAGTAGAAAATACATTATGTACGATGTTAGAATTTGAAATTTGTGTTTTACTTGTGTTTATTTTGGTACCGCTGATTAATAAATATGAAAATTTGGCCATTTTGGTTATTTTTTACCGTGAGGTTGGCAAAGAAGCATACGGTCCGCCTGGTGGCTAAAGGTTACCGTAGCATAGGAAAGCCTGTAATCCAGAGTATTCACTCGGTACCAACACCTAAAGAACCTATACACTCCGCTTTCGATGAACCTCATACTGCAGTCCCTTGGGAAAGCCTCGGCAGGAAAGGAAGTTCGTTCCACATGTGGAACGACCCAGCCGGAGCGTTTGCGGGAGGAAATTACTCTTAAAGCGCACAGTGCGCGACCTATTAGGACGTCAGGGTGTGGAGATGAATGCTGCCGATGGTGAGGGGTGCCGGTGGTAGATACAAAATGGCTATGGAGATCATTGAAAGCAGTTCTTTAAAGTACAAGCCATTGAACTACCAACGACGGTCCCGGCGGCCTTGGTCCGCAGGGAGCTATATATATTGGCAACCATTTAGACGCTCTTTGAAGTCTTGAAAATAGAGACATGTTTATATATTAGTAACCCTTATCTTACTTTGTGTGTAAAAATTAGAACTTTCTTGACTTTTGGGGTGGTGTTACCTCCTTCACTAGGGTTGAAGTGAGGAAGAGGAAGGACAGACAGAGAAATATAACTCAACATGATATTGTAATTTTTTGTTTTATTTATATCATCAAAATGAACAATCATTGACATCATTGTACTCAGTTCTTATGTGACAAATAAAATGTTCATAAACAAAGATAAAATTTCTAACAACTTTAAAAGAACTCCCATTTTTACAGTAAAGAATAACATAATCTAATAAATTATTACTTTGATAAAATTGTACACTTAAGTAAAACTTTTCTATGCATTCATCAATAATGAATAACAATTGTGCTTTAGGCTTGTGTCGGTCAGGAACTAAGAACTAAAAGGAATGAAATCCCATCACGGACCGAAAGGAACTAGTTCCTCACCAAAAAGTTAAATCAGTCGTCTTTAGTTCAGTTTAGTTCAGACAGAGTGAAAAGAACAAGATGGGAGCACCCTTCAACGACCGAGCGGCCACAACTCTATTTTGCTTAAATTTTTGTCATATATAGACAAAACAATTTTAAATTTAAAATAATCAACAATACAGTCAGTGTTTTATTACATATTTCTACTTAACATTTCTATAAAATTTCCAATATATCACTTAAGTTGATTTTTTGTCTATACAAGTGCACATATATCATATCTATATAGACTAAATTAATAATTATTTGATCTGAAATTGGAAACAATTTACCATAAACATAAATAGATGTCACATACTAAAAAAACTTACTAGAGCCTTAGCCAGGTTTTGGAATTTTGGTGGGAAAATTTATAATATGCCAAAATTTGAAATAGTTTTGATATAGTATTACATTTAAATAATATTTAAAACGGGTCACTCACGTAATTTAGTCGATTTTCGCTCGACATGTTTCGTTCTGAACGAAGAACGTGTGTGAGTGTACGACTTGCCTCTGTCGCGAGTGGGCGCTCCTGATGACGTTCTTCGTAAAGAACGAAACATGTCGAGCGAAAATCGACTAAATTACGTGAGTGACCCGTTTTAAATATTATTTAATATGTTCGAGTCTCACGAGAGTTTTATAGTTAAAATAGTATTACATTATACTACTGCTTGGCTCTGTAGTCTTGAGGTATTATATCTAGCACAGAAGTTTGCTTCGGCATGGTTTAAAATGTAAAGGCAGGTGTAAAACTAATTTTTTGCTTCACATAGTAAAATTTCAATGGCACATGTCGCTGGTTCTATTAGTGGCTGTTCCAATTTGATCACCATTATCTGAAACCAAACATATTTGTTAAATTTTGATAAACTAGATACCTACATCCCCTAATTACTACATAGCTACACTTGTACATATTATAACAGCCTCCTAGCCCAGTTGATAGTGACCCTGCCTATGAAGCAAGAGGTCTTGGGTTACTTGGGGTGAATTACTTTGAATCCTGGTAAGGGCATTTATTTGTGTGTTTATCAGTGTTGTCTACTACTGACAACGCAAGCCTTTTTGAGCTTACTGTGGAGACTAGGTTGATTAGTGTGAGACTGTCCCATTATATTTTTTTATAATATGTAGTAAAAGAGAAAACTTAGCACTGGATCAATAAATACTAACACAATGTCCACATATCAAATTTATTACTTAAGTATATCAAACAAGGATCACTCACCTACCAAATTGTACTAGGTACAATCATTCCTTTTCTCCATCCGTGTCAACTTGAAACCACTTCGTTGTCAGTATCTAATCGGCGACTGCTTCAAATCAAACAATCAAACTCTTGGCGTTCCTTGTCTTCGTCTTGCTACGTCTTCTAGCTTGATCCATGGATCCTAAGGTCCATAGATCTAGATCCATGAATAGATTACATTTCACCAAGCGGTTGCATTGGACTAATTTCCCGTTTTATTACAAGCTTTGGCTTAAGGCGGTTCTTTGTTATTTATTTAATTCAAGCAAAGAAATTAAAGAAAACTGTATCAAAACCCAACGAACATATAATCCATATTAATCCATATTCCACAGATAAACTTAAAAGTCAAAAGTCAATGAGACATTTTTACTCCTCATTACGTGAAAATACGAGAACCGTTTTGAACTTTTTTATATTATAAATATTTTAAAAGCTGAAAATGTACTTTATTTTTAATGTTATTAATACAACTAATGCTTGTAATGATGTTTGATCTTTATTTCATTTTTTAAATACAGTTTTTAAAAACCGGTAAATATCGATTTTCTGCGTACAACGTAACGCAAAAATATCGATAGTCAACCACTAGTCTTTCGAGTGAAAATTCCAGTGGCTTCCAAAAATACGTATTATTGGTATCATGCGACAATAATCGTGACAAATTTTCACGTGCGATTATTTTCGATCACTCGTTTTTGTATTCGAGCGTTCGAATCCCAAAAATCGGCCCCCAGGTCTAGTAAATGTATCTAAGGACGCTATACAATAGGATCCAGTTATATTATTCTTATAATAAATACCCTACCCTCACAGTGAACATTATTCTTACACGGTCATTTAGGCAATGACTCATTGCAGTTGCGTAGATTAATTGCTCTAGCCAAATTTAGTAAGAGGAAAGATCGATTGTTTAGGTCTTGTCGAAGCATTCGTGCGTATTTGTGTCCCTAGCTGCTACATCCATGTGTTTGCGGTGCCGAGATCGCGCACAGGCCCACGCACGCGCACAATTCAATCACACGCGCGCTAGCGTTCCTCAACTCGGTGCACGAAGCGAAGCGCACTGGATGCCTACCACGAACATCGAAAATTGGCATTGACGGGAAAACTTCTTTGTCGCTTCAATATGCAAGTGTGGCAGAGATGGAGATACAAATCCGCAATCGTTAGTTTTTCGTGGTATACACTCAGCTGCAGTTACCTCTCATGCCTTGATATCCTCCATGCCTTGCTCATTATTATTTCAGCCCCCTACGCGACGGCAGCTGCCGTGGCAGGCTGCGTCGCCGGTAGCGCGTACTGCATCTACCACATCTACAGCAAGAACAGGTTACCCACGGAGTGGACACACGTCGGTACACTGGAGAATATCTACACGTACCCGATCAAGTCGTGCGGGGGCATCGTCATGGAGGCTGCGACGTGCACGACTTTGGGGTTGAGGGATGGCTGGTTAAGAGACAGGTGAGAGTGAAATGTCGTTCAAAATGGTACCTGAGAGCACGACCGACCTATGAAAAGCAGTGGCTTAAAGTTATAAAAATTACATAAAGTAATTTGGTCACCTCGTAACCTCATCTCTTAAAAGCCCTAACCCAACTGATTAGGGCCTTGTCACTATTCTAGCGTTTTGTGGGCGAATTGAGAGCGAAAATGATTGCGCGGGGAGTTCCCCACCTACCATTGATAAATTGATAGCAGGAAGATCAGGTTATCCACGGAGTGGACACACGTCGGTACACTGGAGAACATCTATTATACTCGTACGCACCCGATCTAGTCGTGCGGGGGCATCGTCATGGGAGTCTCCGATGTGCATGACTTTGGGACTGAGTGATGGCTGGTGAGAAAATGTCATTCAAAATGGTACCTTATTAGGGCACGACGGATCTGTGTTTTAAATTCAAATTGTGATTGATACCTATCTACTTATTGTAGGGTAAGTTGTGGATCTATGAAACACTCAAATTTCAAACCATTTTATCTCTGATGTTTTTAAAAAATCACACTCATAGTGTGATTTTTCGAGCGAAGATTAAGGGACTGAGTGATGGCTGGTGAGAAAATGTCATTCAAAATGGTACCTTATTAGGGCACGACGGATCTGTGTTTTAAATTAAAATTGTGATAGATACCTATCTACTTATTGTAGGGTAAGTTGTGGATCTATGAAACACTCAAATTTCAAACCATTTTATCTCTGATGTTTTTAAAAAATCACACTCATAGTGTGATTTTTCGAGCGAAGATTAACAATTTCGTTGGCAATCGTATGGTATTCTTGCTTTTAGGGTTCCGTACCCAAAGGGTAAAAACGGGACCTAGGGCGGGACTATGGGGGGTACACGCCCATCGTCCTGCGAACTGAGCTACCGAGACCACGCCAAAAGCCCTGAATGCGCATTTGCATTTTATGCATAATATTGACCATGTTTTTGTTATTATTTTTGTTGCTTACTTGGCTAATTGCTATGGTAGAGCGATGGGCGAGTATCCCAGAGTCATGAGTTCAAATCCCTTCGGAAGCCGTGAATTTTTATACTCATCTCGTTAGCATACTGTATAAAGTCAGTAGATGTTAGATACCTAACTCGTAAGTATCTCGAAACTTCGAAAGCACACAAATGACCAATATGGTAAAAGGAATCTAATTATTCATTGAAATTAAACACTTTAGAACGGATTAATCGCATTTATTAACACCATGACCCTACATTTCGAGCCCTTTACAGCACTCGTTTTCACAGAGTTAAGATGAAGACTGAGAGAATGCGAATTCTCCCCGTCAATCAAAAAAGTTACTTGTGCAAACTATCTACATACAAAAATATAAAAATAATTAAAAACAAAAGCTAAGGTTGTTCTACAATGCCCAGAGGCGCTTACTTATAAAGCTAGTAATACATTGCCTGAAGGGCATTCTATAATAAAAAAATTAGAATATTAAAACAAATTAGTCATCATAAAGCATAAGTCACCTAAGTGGTCTCTATTAGTTCTCCAACGTTTCCAGAGTGCTGATGGTAGTAGACGAGAAAGGCAACTTCGTGACGGCTAGGAACTACCCGGAGCTGCTGCTGGTGCAGCCCAGCGTCAGAAACTCCATCCTCACGCTGAAGCACCGTGACATGGAGCCCGTCTATGTCAATCTGGCTGAGGTAAAGGCATCCATAAATCCGGTTCGAAGGACCGTAATGTTCTTTAGTTTAAGACTCAGTTTTGAATGTGTAGTGGCGCGGTGCACAGAAAATGACGTTTTTCATTGTAATTGCAACTAAACTACTGACCTACTCACTAACTCACTATCCTATATAAGCAAAAAAATATTCATGCATCGATTGGTTTAAACAGTTAACTATGGTATGGAAGGAATCCATTTCTGTCTAGATATTTTGGTGCTCGAACCAAGAGGTACTTTGCTTAGGGCTTCTTGTATCATCCGGGGTTAGCTAACAGAGCCAACTAACCTGGAATTAGCTGCCTAATTCCATACTGAAAACGCTTAAATCCGGGTTAGTTGGGTCAAACACCTAACGATGTTCCGAGTCTTTCCGATGACTACTCAAAAGTTGATTTTCTATTCAATCCTTATCTGCATTAAGGCGGATGTCACACTGGATACGATTCGCACCGCACTCCGGTTTCTGAGTGAGATAACGCTACGCGCGTGTATAGCGCTGTCCCCCTTGCACGCCGGCGTGCGGTGCAAATCGCATCCAATGTGACATCCGCCTAAGAGGTACTCCTTCTCTAGCACAGTGTATGATACAAATCATTACTACATGTCCATAAGCTGTTAACTTTTGACCACAGGAAAAAAGTGTGTGTTCAGCTGAACCGTAGAGCCTATCTTTCCTGTTGCCAATAGTTAAGAGCTTGTGGACACACCATGAACTGTATCATACAATTCAATAGAAAGGAGTACCTTTTAATGTGGACAAGGGTTCAGTAAGAAAAACATTTATAACCCTTAATTTTTGAAACGTTTACCGGCAAGACGTGTAACATTGACCCAGTTGGCAACCCAGAATCATGCAAGTAACTCTAGTTAATCCGGCAAATAGCAAATGGATATTTTATTAATTTCAGGTAGTTGCGTTGCAGAGCCCTAAGATGGCTGTGGTGTGGGGAGTGTCCGTTCCTGTGCGCGACTGCGGTTGGGAGGTCTCTGAATGGTTTTCTAGGTAAATACCTGCTCGTAAATATTGTACACGATAAAATCTGGGCATGCATGATCGCGATCCAGTCTCCTTCCAAAACCACTGCTGATTGTAAAGCCATAATTTTACACCAACAAACTGAATATATAATACTAAAGAAAAACAATACAACCGTAGTAAAATCTTAGGTTGTGAGTAAGTTTTCGACTTATAAATCAAATAGTGCCTATGATTTTTTGTGCAGAAATTTTTGAAGATGTTCAACGGTTTTTTAACGGCACAACCATATTTACAATATTAAACGATGTTTAATTCTCCTACCAAAACGTTGCCATTTATATCTGTCTATGTAGCATAAGCTTTACTCCAAGCACAGAAATATTTTTTATATCGGAGGCCATTTTCCCCGCCCGCCTGCTTTCATTCCTACTTTAAAAAAAATGAGAACTGCAACACCTTATTTCTTGGGATTTTCAGACTATTGGACCTGTCTTCGAACAACTTCCGCCTAGTCTACTATGCGACGCAGAAGCCGAAAGAACTGAATTTGATGGGCAACACGTTTTACAAGTTCACCAAGAATGATACGGTTTGTAGAACTTAGATCACTTAGATACTTTTCCCAAATGAGCATCTTCTTTAAGCGTCATACTAGTTCATACGTCGTAATGTACCTTATCTTCTAATTACTATGAAAATATTCCGAATACCTAATTCATGTATAATAAATATACAAAAGTATTGCATGTAGTGGCTCTATGATTGGAAAAAATACAACTCACTTGTTATTCAAAACAAAAGAACCACAAATTTATTTTGCGACGGTGTTCGTTTTTACGAAAGTGACTGCCATCAGACAACCCAGAAGGGAAACTAGGCCTTATTGGGAATAGTCCGGTTTCCTCATGTTTTCCTTCACCGAAGAGCTTTAAAAAGTAGTATTATTCTAAATTCTAGGGAGCGCTCCCCGACGAGACCTCGTACCACGTAATCAACGCGGCCTCCGTCGCCGACCTGAACGCGCGCCTGCTCTCATGCCAGGTCACTCACCACACCTTCCGGCCTAACTTCGTTCTACAGGGGCCGCAGCCGTATGAGGAGGATAAATGGCGGTTTCTTAAGATTGGAGACAACGTGTTCGAGGTTATCAAGCCGTGTTTGAGGTAAATTAGCGCAAAGCAAACATACAATACTTAGGTGCAATATGCAAGTATTGAATTTTGCAAATAGGACTTGGCGACGGCCTCGCGCCTGTTTGGATCACACAAATATCTCGCTGATGCCTCAAAGGCGCGTCACTGAAACATGCACAATCAAAGAAGGGTCCCAAAGGAAGGGAAAAAACTCACAAGTTTATTGTCACTGGTGCGGATATTTTGCACTTTCCAATGTTCTGTTGAAATAATAATCATAAGTACCTTCCATTTCGTCGTACCTTCGTAAGCTCGACGAAAATGCAAAGTCAACGGTATACCATCAAGATGGTATAAAACAACGAAATCTGATTCATTGTTTTCTTTTACAATAACTTATGTAAATTCCATATTTTTTACAGATGTGTATTGACAACGATCGATCCGGAGACTGGTGTACGCAGAGAAGAGCGGGAACCACTGAAAACATTGAAAACGTAAGCATCTTCGCAAGTTTTATATTATTTTTCGTCCATGGGTAAAACGTGGAACACATTGTTGGCATCAATAGCTTTTTCGATCAACTGGGTACAAAACTTTATTTTTCCTCATCTCCAGCTACCGTCAGATCTCAGACCCGGAGGAGCGACGCGCATCAGGCAACTCCCCACGCATGGGTCTTCAAATGGCGCTTCGTTCCGGACACGGACTTGTTTCCCTTCACGACTCCGTGTTTGCCGCGTGACCTCATTCTAACCTAAAGCAGGGGCTAAAAAGAGGAAATGAAAGCGTCCCATAGACAGATGATGCGTTAACAGCTCAGGCCGGGTGAATTTTGGAAAGCTAGCCTTCGGCACTTGCTCTCTCTATCCCCAACTAGTCCGACAACCTCAGATGGCCCTTCGATCCGGACTCGGACTCGTCTAATTTCACGACTCCGTATTTACCGCGTGATCTCATTCATACTTGCATGGTAGCAGGGGCGTAGCTAGAAAGATGAAAAGAGGAAAGGAAAGCGCCCAGGGCAAGCTTTGAATTTACACCACCCAGTGTATGATACGTTGTCAACTGTGGCTAGTGGACTTGGCGCCCTTGCTCTCTCTGCCCACTCGTCTTTACGCCACTGCCTGGTACTAGCCATATCTTCGAGCTACAGGGGCGCTTAATTCGAGTCGGCATACGTACCGTCTCCCCTCTGCCGAAGTACAAGCCCAAATAGACGTATAAGACATATTGTACGCGGGTCTATGCCCTGACTAGTCCCTACACAAAAATAGATGCGAGATCGATTCTCGTCGGATGCCGTGACTTTTTTCCACATTTCCTCTATTTCTAAGTATTGTTTGCAGATGTTACTGCTTTTATCAATTTATTGAGCGGTTTTAATATATCTTGAAGGTCAAATTGATCCTCCAAGGCAAACATTACCGGTTTCCTGTCTACTTAAATATTATAGGTAGGTATAGTTAGAATTAAATATGGTAATGCAGGTTATTCATTTAACTGACTGATTTATCTCTCTTTCATAAAATCGCAGATTTTGTTAATTTATACTGATATTTTTTATGGTTATTATTAAGTTTAATATAAACGTTCTCCTTTTTTACCGACATTGAAATGCGATTTTCTCGATTCCACGGATTTTTTAACTTGAGTAAAATGAAACCGATAGAAATCATTTATAAAAAGAACATAGGTATGCCTATAAACAAGACAATTTGATAGTTATTTTCATGTAGGTAACGTATATTTGTTTTCAGTACTTTTCTAGAAAACACCGTGACAGTGTACCCCTTTTCAGCGAAGACAGCCTTCAGTTTGACCACTCTGTCACGGTTTTTTGAGTTAAATAATGTAGGTAAGTTACAGTTACTACCCGGGGAAGTAACAAGTAAACTGTACTGATGAGGTAAACTAAAATTTCGGGCATTTACTTCCTATAAGAATGATAATAATTAAATTCTAAATCAGGTATTTTTCATTGTCGCTAAAAAAGGAGAACGACCCATTAATACTAAAGACCTGTAGGTATGAAAATGTGCAGCTTATGGCTTTGTTTTAAAAATGCCACTAACGAGTACCTATTAGGTAATGATTTTACACAGAAAGTTATATGCGATTTATAAAATAAATAGTTACTTCCGTGGTTTATTTGTTTGTTTTTTAACGTCCGTTTTTTGTTATTTACCGGGCCTCTTCGGATGCTACTCTCTACGCTTAAATTATTTCTGCACTTTACGTATTTTGGTAACCATTTTCCTGAGTTAGCTCTTAGATAGTCTACGAGTATAACAAAATAAGTAAGTAAGTACCTCTACTTATTAAAAAAAAAAACAAATGGAATAGCTTTATGTGAATGACGATGTGTAACATAACCTACCCGTGCATCCGTACCTATACCTCCATACCTGACCTATCAAAGGTCAAGTAGGTTCATATAATTCGATTCCTGCCGGCTTCCCTTAAGTGCATATAGCACAATTTTTCCCTAACTACTGAAACAAAAAGTAGGCCAAATCATCTCCGGTTTGCCTAAAGAAAATTTTGTCATCACTGGTAAGTACTTATTTATAAAATTTAAAGTTTAATTAGCTCATGATTTAGTATTACTACTAACATGAGAACATGAGGTACTTTTACACAAAGTAAAGTTTACACATGATGCATTATTTTGATATCCATATAAAAATAGATCTCATACACAAACATAGAATACTAATACGTCGTCTCTTGTGACAAATATTTACTAAATGGGTAAATTAACATGTACAGTCAGTGACACCAGTGATCCATTTCGTAATAATTGTTTGGTGTCATATCATATCTCACTTGTAATTGTAACAAATTAATTTTGTGGGTTGGCTTTCCGTATCGAAAGATGACTTATGCAATTGTCATAAGGTACATTTTGAAACGGAAAGCCTAAACTAATGGGAAACTTTATGTAGGTACTGTACCTATTTACTTAAACCACGTAAAAATATTAGCTCTAAAGATGTCCATTTATTTGTTTGTGATTTCATCTGTGACCATTCTAATAATTCAATACTTATTTCAAATGTCGTTAATGCGCAGGTCAGGATGCCTGTCGCGAAAATCGAAAATTGAAACGTCGTTGTCTACCTCTCTATCACTCTTGCATATTTGAGTGACAAAGAAGTATAATGAACGAAGTGCTACGGTTAACGAATGAGGACTATCGCACTACCTTCTAAAACCCAAACCGACGGTCTCTTCGTAACCATATTGCAAGGGCATTAGGTCTCTTATCGTTTGCGTTTATTCTATAAAACCCGTTAAAATTGCCAATATGCTTCTTTATCACTCCAATGAGCAAGTGCGACGGAGAGGGAGATACAAATTTTCGTTCCTTCGATTTTCGTGGTACCTACTAGGCCGGACCAACGCGTTGTTGACAACTGGAAACCGCAAGATAACGCCGCCGTGTCAACTTATAAAAACATCTGCTTACTACTGTATGAACAAAGTATTCCCATCGCATTTAATCGAGATTGCTCGTTTTTATCTCGCTTTCTCAATTACTTACCGTACGGCGGGTTTTAAAGCTAATTGAGATAGAAAGATATAATTATTCGGTCATTTCCGCCTAAATACAACCGGAAAAGAATATTCACTACCTACATCTGTACATTCGTTTTTGTTTGAGCCCCAGACCCCGACAGTTTTTTTCGCGATTGTCCGCACGAACACGTTTTACCTCGTGATATTAGTCGTAAGGACGTAACTGAGCGTTCCAGCCGCGTCGCTGCTTGAATTTTAAATTTGTATTGTTATTTTTATTTGTGCCACAGCTTTGGCGGCGACATGAATAACTACGGTAAGAATTTGCTGTTTATTACTACTATTTAGGTAGATATAATATATATTTAAGTTAATTTTCATCAACCCTTCCTCCCCCTCTCCATCTCGCGTCGTTCTCACTCTTCCTACCTATCAAATGTCATTCAAATGTGACGCGAAAAAAAAGACAACAAAATCAAAATATGCCCATAACCCTTCCTCTTGAATGGCTATCTATTTAAAAAAAACCGCACCAAAATCCGTAGGCCGTAGCGTAGTTTTAAAGATTTAACTATACTACTTAACTATTGTGGTAATAAAACTAGAACCTATTAACTTAGTGCCGCAGCTTATCGACTTCTCTTTCCTAGTGTGGGGATCACTGTATATTGTTCTTTTTCTGTAATAAATATATTTTGAATCTTTCTGATTTTTTGATTTGAATTCTAAATAATAATTTGGAATGTAAAAGGTGATACATGTATGTACATCAGCGTTCGTAAAGCACGCTAGAGCGTGTCGAGGGTTTTATATAACGAGAGCTAATTGCTGTATTGCACAATCTTATTACTCGTAAAGTAACTTTGTTTACACATTGATAATTTTAATTAACTGCCTGCATGGCGTTGATAATACACCTTGTAATCATTGTATTTACCTTTATATTATAATAATTAAAGTTTCAGACAAAATAACAAACTATTAGTGATGTATAAGTGCATGTAACGTTTATGACTTTTTATTAATTAAAATTGCAATTTTAGACCAAAATATACTGAGTTTCAAAATATAATTTCATTAACACTTCATTAGAACAGGTATTTACCTACCTACTTTTTATTATTTGACTCAAGTAAAACCGACTAAGATATCCTCTTCAAACAGTGTCCTGTTCCAGCTCCATACACCACTGCAGCCGCCGTGACCGCCGGCGTGCTCGGTAGCGCCTTCTGCGCCTACCACCTCTACCAGAGCAGCAAGCCCAGGCTACCGACCCAGTGGACGCAGGTCGGCACCCTGCAGAAGATCTATACATACCCGATCAAATCATGCGGCCCTGTTGTACTGGAAACTGGGGAGTGCTCGACGCTTGGCTTGAAGGATGGCTGGCTTAGAGACCGGTAAGATGTTCAGATCAGATGAGTCAGTAAATTCCTAGGGACCGCTATCGCAGTTGGCTAGAAGTCTGTCGTTTTTGTGGTAAGATGTTCAGATAATAGGAGTCAGCATATTCTTAGGGACCGTGAAAGTCTGTGGTTCTCTTCCTACACAATGTAACGCTGAAAAAACTCCTTCAACAACAAAAGGCATTCAAATAGCTCTACACACGACGACTAGGCAGGACCAAAACTGCACTCTCAATTCCAACGAAATAAGCTTGAGTAGTCGCGAAGTAAGAGATCTTTTACCCTTTTTTCCTTCGCATCGCAACAGTCCTCGCCATACAATCGTGAGTGACCAAGACACCTCTAAAATAACATGCGGTTATTGTAGCTCTACTAACGCCATGCTTCCTTTACAGAGTCCTAATGGTGATCGACGAGAAGGACAACTTCATAACAGCCCGAGCGTACCCTGAGATGCTATTGGTGACACCGTGTATGCGCAGTTCCGTGCTCACTCTCACACACAAACATGACAAGCAAGTGCCTCCCGTCCACGTCAACTTGGCAGAGGTGAGACTTCATCACAGCCGAGACTACAAGTTAAAAAACACCAAAATTGACATGCATGTGCTTTTATAATTGATCAAAATGTATTCTAGATTGGCATAGTAATAGCATAACAAACCTAATATCATATACTTAGAGTCGAATCTTGAATCCCCTCCTTTTATTAAGTTGATTGAAATAGGACAATTACCTACAATACCTACTATTAAACTTGACGCAAAATCTCGGGTTCAAAACCCTGGGTGGGTTATGTTAAAGAGTTTTTCGGAACTTTTATACGAAACGGCATTTGATATTTACCAGTTAAGTAGTTGCTTTTTGGTGAAGAAACCGTGAACATGGAGAGATAATCTGCATACCTACGTCTGGGTAGAAATATAAAGTTGCATGTATGTATAGTCTCCAACCGGCATCGTCATTGACTAGAGTCCAAGCCCTCTCATTAGTGAGAGAAGTTAGGACGTACGAGTTAATAGGTTGCGATGATAATGGATTTAGATTTATGCAGTGGATAAGCTGAATGTTAATTTTCAGGTGATCGCACTACAGAAGCCTATGAAAGCCAAGGTGTGGGGCGTCCCAGTGCCCGTCTATGACTGCGGCAAAGAAGTTTCAGAATGGTTTACTAAGTAAGTTCACAAGACGCAATTCATTTCATGACTTGACGAATTATAATGAACCAAAACTGCATCACAAGAGACAGAAGGTGACCTCTGGTAGGGATTTAATTTATTTTACACGCGCGAGTTCTAGAGGAGATCGGGACGGTACAATAAATAAAATCAATTAAAAACAGGAGTTGCCCAACACAATATGAAGCAACGACTTATAAAAAAAATTTTTTTTCTTATAAGAAACCGACGAAAAGTTCAAACGTAACAAATCTATCGAGATTGCAGGGTGTTGTAAACTCGTCCTAATGACTAAAAAGACCTATACATACTTTTGCAATCAACCGCCTTTACTTTAATGACTTATACACATGATGACTTATACACTATACGCTAAAACATATTTAGGGCGAGCGTAATTTAGTTTATGTTTTGTCAAACGATAACCGATAAATTAAATGTAAAAAGTAGATCAAGAGTTATCTGAAGTTACGATAGACGTTGAATGTTGACCTTATTATTACTATTAGAGTAATAGTACATTACATACCAAGGCCGTTTAAGTGGGAAATGCCTCGGATTCCATGTAATTGTCGGCCGAGGCGAAGCCGAGGTCGACTAACATGTGATCCGAGGCTTTCCCATTTACCGGCCGAGGTTTGTATACTATTTTTCAGCCCGACGGAGCCGGGAGCCGGCTATTTAGTTTTGCGTAAAGTGGCGCTTACCGGCCGGAGGACTGAAAAATACATTTGTAGACTGCTTATTAAAATAAAACCGATTATGATTATGAATGTTAACAAGTTTGAAGTAGGAAAATAAGAATTCTTATTTTGCTACTTTGCAAGAGTGATTTCTTTACTTAAGGTAGCTCAAAATGTAGTTGCATGCATTGACTTCCCGCACTGTCTTCAAAGTGTAGTCCCCGTTACTAGCTCCTCACACGACAATAACAGACAACTTAATGAACATGATAACTGCTTCCAGTCTTTTGGGCCGTCCTTCGAGCAAATTCCGCCTAGTGTACTACGCCACCCAGCAGCCGCGGACACTGAGGAGCAACACCAACAAAATATACAAGTTTACTAAGAATGATACGGTGAGCATACATTTAAATTCACGTAAAGAAATATGAAAACGTTATGACAAGAATATAGGTACCTACGCATGGTAACTGGCTCGCCATCTCTCGCCTACTGCTCGTGGCAAGAAACCTCGGGATTCGTGAAGTACATAACTACATACTTACCGCACTAGCACCGAAATGTACTATACCACAACAGCCAATACACTAAAATATGAGTATTTTTTAAATTACGAGTAATTTTTGTCTTACTTTTTTTATGTATCCTTTTGTCTATGGCGCCGATATCAATATGACGAAAATCGAAAACAGACCTTAAATATTTCCAGGGTGCCCTTCCAGACGAAACCCCATTCAACCTGATAAACGAGGCATCCGTCGAGGACCTGAACTCCCGCCTGCCGCTCACGGACCGAGTGTCGCACCGCGCGTTCCGGCCCAACTTCATTCTGCAAGGGGCGCAGCCCTATGCCGAAGACAATTGGAAGTTCCTTAAGATAGGGGATGTCGTGTTTGAGATCCTAAAGCCGTGCACCAGGTAAGACATACTTAATTACCGTATGATACTTTTGAAAACTTGTTCGAAAGTATGAGTAAGAGGTCGAAGTATCGCAGGTACTTACGTATAGACGGAAAGAGCGCATCGCGCACGGCATCGAGCGTTCCCGCCTAATTTAATTATGTAAGGGGCACAGTCCTACGCTGGAGACAATGGGAAGTTCCTCAAGATAGGAGAAAGGGACGTTGTGTAACAAAAACAAACACAAATTATGGTAGACACCACCCCAATGCCAGATTTCCTCCGAGTGCCGAGACATACCTAAGCTCAGGCCCAGTGAGGCCCAGCCAGCCAGCAACGATTTCGAGGATTAGGAAGGGACCCTAAATGCCATGCTCTAAAGCAGGGCCTGTCCACATAATAGACCTAGTAATAAGCGACCGAGCAAAGCACGGAAAAAACTCGAAAACTTCCGTTGTCTCAGGGATAAGACCAAGCATTTCGGTTTATTTATACCTCTAACATTAGTTCACTTATTTTGCAGATGTGTGCTGACAACTATAGATCCGGAGACGAGGGTCCGTAACCCGAACACCGAGCCGTTGGAAACTCTTAAGGGGTAAGTGTCGGAGAACCAGTAGATAGTTAAATTCATTTAGAAAATTAACATTTTTCATTTGTAGCCATCAATTTTGCATGACACAGACAAAGTGTGTCATTCAAAATTGATGATTACAAATTCTACTTGTATCGCACTCAGGGTCATTGACCTTAACAGCTGTTGAAGTATCGTTTGGGACTTGTGTTGTACCAAAATCCTACGCTATTACTTCTCATGAAGTCAATAATTCGATTGATAAATCATGTATCCATCCCCAGCTACCGGCAAATCGAGGACCCGGAAGTGCGACGCTCGGCAGGAAACTCGCCGCGCATGGGGCTGCAGATGGCGTTGCGATCGGCTCCCGGGCAATGGCTCAAACTCAACGACCCTATTTATGTCGCGTAAACACTGCCCAACGTTCCTTGCCACTGGAGTACAGGGACAGGGAGAATGCTGTCTTTTTTTCGCCAATGGTATTGTGATATGGGTCGTTAATCGAAACACTTTGACTGGAGTATAGGTTTATTCTGACTAAAATAACACTTACATGCGCTTATATAATGCGGCTATACTAGTGTGAGTGAGGCGTAGTACCCACACTCACTACAATATGAACCCCCAATAGAAGCCCTGATCGGTGACACTGGTGAAATTCTTCCATAGTATAACATTGTAAATCATAGACATCATAGTTTGACCCAGAGGTGCGTTGGTCGGCCTCTCCCGGCGCATGGGGCTGCAGATGGCGCTGCGATCGGCTCCCAAACAATGACTCAAGCTCAACGGCCTTATTTACGTCAGGTAAACGTTCGAAGATTCTTGCTACTGGAGTAGAAAAGTGGTGCGAAATATTGTCTTACTTACACTCTTTGAGTTTGTGGGATTCTGTCAGTATATTTAAGAAGTTTTAACATTGTACATGATTGTACTTGAAAATATACACCATAAGTTAGGATGTCAAATCCATTTATTTTTAAGATGATACAAATATATGTACATTTCTGTTTGTTGTATTTTCACTAGATATTGATAAGGGTTTTGTTTAACCAGTTTGTAGTACATTTTTTATATGTTATGTTTTTTTTTATTAAACGTTTATTTACTGAATAGCTTGAAGTTTTATTTAAGAAAATAAAATTTTAGATTTAAGTTTATGTTGCATCCTGAAAGAGCACTTTTTGGCATAACAAGTGACTGCACGAATATGTAAGAAATATACTAGACTACCAAAACTGTATGGAAAAATGGTTTGCAATTTCATTATTACTATAAAAGATATTACTCTGTTTTAAAACGACTAATCACTAAGATAGCTTACCTACAACAAGCCTACCGTTTAACTCGGGCGTCCTCCCGTACTAGCGCGGGTTGTGGGGATGTGTGACCACATGTCAGGAGGGCGTTGACGCGTATCAAATAACGGCTCGCGAAGATGTACCGCCGCCTGTGCCTTTGATAAATGTAACTCTAAAAACTCAATTAAACTATACTACCTATACTACTAGACTACTACTACTAAATAGACGCATTTACTAACTACCAACGCATACCAAAGAATATGGTTACAAAAGAAACACAGGCAGTACTTACAGGATGCTTTATTATGAATACTGTGTAACGATATCAAATGCGAACCACTTGCGCCGCGACGCGCCTCTTGTCGCCGTCGACGTTAACGAGTATGCGCGCGAAGGTGCCGCCGCCCGTGCCTTTGCTGAGCCGCTCTGGGTTCACCACTACTGTACCGTTCACCTCCTGGAAACAGGTTTACGTCGATAAGTCAATTCAGAGAATAACTCTGCAACGCTGCCTTCCTCAACTTTTTTTGGATCGTACGGCCCACCAGATATAAGAAGGACTGGTTCAATAAAGCGAAAACTACACAAAAATGCAGCATATTTCTCCCAAAATAGCATTTTTACTGTGTATCCATATCCATAATTAGAGATGGCAATGATATTGTAAGGATTGAGAATTTACTTGTAATGAAGGGGTTCACGATCTGAATTTCGCCGAATACGGCTTAGAACATGCAAATAGATAAATACTTTGAGTTGGCAATCATTTTGTGAAAGTTGAGACAAGCTTCACTTGTAATGAACATTTTAGCAAATGCTAAATTACTGGGTTGGTTTCACAGAATTAAGCGATTACGGCTTAAAAACGGCGAATACGCTGCGCAGCCGGCGCGGGGAACAGCGGACCGTAGCACTGCTGCCACACGTGCGCCGTGCGGGCTAGCCTGTCACCCGTCCCTCTCACTCACCTTCACGAAGTATCTGAAGTTCGACGGCAGCAGTAACACATGCGGCGTGTTGGGCAGCTGCGCGTGTTGCGCCCACAGCGCCGCGTCCGTGGGCTGCGCAGCCGGCGCGGGGAACAGCGGGCCGTAGCACTGCTGGGACACCACGTGTGATGCCATGCGGGCTAGCCTGTCTCCCGTCCCTCTCACTCACCTTCACGAAGTATCTGAAGTTCGACGGCAGCAGTAACACATGCGGCGTGTTGGGCAGCTGCGCGTGTTGCGCCCACAGCGCCGCGTCCGTGGGCTGCGCAGCCGGCGCGGGGAACAGCGGGCCGTAGCACTGCTGGGACACCACGTGTGATGCCATGCGGGCTAGCCTGTCACCCGTCCCTCTCACTCACCTTCACGAAGTATCTGAAGTTCGACGGCAGCAGTAACACATGCGGCGTGTTGGGCAGCTGCGCGTGTTGCGCCCACAGCGCCGCGTCCGTGGGCTGCGCAGCCGGCGCGGGGAACAGCGGGCCGTAGCACTGCTGGGACACCACGTGTGATGCCATGCGGGCTAGCCTGTCTCCCGTCCCTCTCACTCACCTTCACGAAGTATCTGAAGTTCGACGGCAGCAGTAACACATGCGGCGTGTTGGGCAGCTGCGCGTGTTGCGCCCACAGCGCCGCGTCCGTGGGCTGCGCAGCCGGCGCGGGGAACAGCGGGCCGTAGCACTGCTGGGACACCACGTGTGATGCCATGCGGGCTAGCCTGTCTCCCGTCCCTCTCACTCACCTTCACGAAGTATCTGAAGTTCGACGGCAGCAGTAACACATGCGGCGTGTTGGGCAGCTGCGCGTGTTGCGCCCACAGCGCCGCGTCCGTGGGCTGCGCAGCCGGCGCGGGGAACAGCGGGCCGTAGCACTGCTGGGACACCACGTGTGATGCCATG
Source organism: Lathronympha strigana (assembly GCA_949128165.1). NCBI lineage: Eukaryota > Metazoa > Arthropoda > Insecta > Lepidoptera > Tortricidae > Lathronympha > Lathronympha strigana. Next base: position 4,603,435 of record OX421919.1, on the reverse strand, counting down.
CGGGCTAGCCTGTCTCCCGTCCCTCTCACTCACCTTCACGAAGTATCTGAAGTTCGACGGCAGCAGTAACACATGCGGCGTGTTGGGCAGCTGCGCGTGTTGCGCCCACAGCGCCGCGTCCGTGGGCTGCGCAGCCGGCGCGGGGAACAGCGGGCCGTAGCACTGCTGGGACACCACGTGTGATGCCATGCGGGCTAGCCTGTCACCCGTCCCTCTCACTCACCTTCACGAAGTATCTGAAGTTCGACGGCAGCAGTAACACATGCGGCGTGTTGGGCAGCTGCGCGTGTTGCGCCCACAGCGCCGCGTCCGTGGGCTGCGCAGCCGGCGCGGGGAACAGCGGGCCGTAGCACTGCTGGGACACCACGTGTGATGCCATGCGGGCTAGCCTGTCTCCCGTCCCTCTCACTCACCTTCACGAAGTATCTGAAGTTCGACGGCAGCAGTAACACATGCGGCGTGTTGGGCAGCTGCGCGTGTTGCGCCCACAGCGCCGCGTCCGTGGGCTGCGCAGCCGGCGCGGGGAACAGCGGGCCGTAGCACTGCTGGGACACCACGTGTGATGCCATGCGGGCTAGCCTGTCTCCCGTCCCTCTCACTCACCTTCACGAAGTATCTGAAGTTCGACGGCAGCAGTAACACATGCGGCGTGTTGGGCAGCTGCGCGTGTTGCGCCCACAGCGCCGCGTCCGTGGGCTGCGCAGCCGGCGCGGGGAACAGCGGGCCGTAGCACTGCTGGGACACCACGTGTGATGCCATGCGGGCTAGCCTGTCTCCCGTCCCTCTCACTCACCTTCACGAAGTATCTGAAGTTCGACGGCAGCAGTAACACATGCGGCGTGTTGGGCAGCTGCGCGTGTTGCGCCCACAGCGCCGCGTCCGTGGGCTGCGCAGCCGGCGCGGGGAACAGCGGGCCGTAGCACTGCTGGGACACCACGTGTGATGCCATGCGGGCTAGCCTGTCACCCGTCCCTCTCACTCACCTTCACGAAGTATCTGAAGTTCGACGGCAGCAGTAACACATGCGGCGTGTTGGGCAGCTGCGCGTGTTGCGCCCACAGCGCCGCGTCCGTGGGCTGCGCAGCCGGCGCGGGGAACAGCGGGCCGTAGCACTGCTGGGACACCACGTGTGATGCCATGCGGGCTAGCCTGTCACCCGTCCCTCTCACTCACCTTCACGAAGTATCTGAAGTTCGACGGCAGCAGTAACACATGCGGCGTGTTGGGCAGCTGCGCGTGTTGCGCCCACAGCGCCGCGTCCGTGGGCTGCGCAGCCGGCGCGGGGAACAGCGGGCCGTAGCACTGCTGGGACACCACGTGTGATGCCATGCGGGCTAGCCTGTCACCCGTCCCTCTCACTCACCTTCACGAAGTATCTGAAGTTCGACGGCAGCAGTAACACATGCGGCGTGTTGGGCAGCTGCGCGTGTTGCGCCCACAGCGCCGCGTCCGTGGGCTGCGCAGCCGGCGCGGGGAACAGCGGGCCGTAGCACTGCTGGGACACCACGTGTGATGCCATGCGGGCTAGCCTGTCACCCGTCCCTCTCACTCACCTTCACGAAGTATCTGAAGTTCGACGGCAGCAGTAACACATGCGGCGTGTTGGGCAGCTGCGCGTGTTGCGCCCACAGCGCCGCGTCCGTGGGCTGCGCAGCCGGCGCGGGGAACAGCGGGCCGTAGCACTGCTGGGACACCACGTGTGATGCCATGCGGGCTAGCCTGTCACCCGTCCCTCTCACTCACCTTCACGAAGTATCTGAAGTTCGACGGCAGCAGTAACACATGCGGCGTGTTGGGCAGCTGCGCGTGTTGCGCCCACAGCGCCGCGTCCGTGGGCTGCGCAGCCGGCGCGGGGAACAGCGGGCCGTAGCACTGCTGGGACACCACGTGTGATGCCATGCGGGCTAGCCTGTCACCCGTCCCTCTCACTCACCTTCACGAAGTATCTGAAGTTCGACGGCAGCAGTAACACATGCGGCGTGTTGGGCAGCTGCGCGTGTTGCGCCCACAGCGCCGCGTCCGTGGGCTGCGCAGCCGGCGCGGGGAACAGCGGGCCGTAGCACTGCTGGGACACCACGTGTGATGCCATGCGGGCTAGCCTGTCACCCGTCCCTCTCACTCACCTTCACGAAGTATCTGAAGTTCGACGGCAGCAGTAACACATGCGGCGTGTTGGGCAGCTGCGCGTGTTGCGCCCACAGCGCCGCGTCCGTGGGCTGCGCAGCCGGCGCGGGGAACAGCGGGCCGTAGCACTGCTGGGACACCACGTGTGATGCCATGCGGGCTAGCCTGTCTCCCGTCCCTCTCACTCACCTTCACGAAGTATCTGAAGTTCGACGGCAGCAGTAACACATGCGGCGTGTTGGGCAGCTGCGCGTGTTGCGCCCACAGCGCCGCGTCCGTGGGCTGCGCAGCCGGCGCGGGGAACAGCGGGCCGTAGCACTGCTGGGACACCACGTGTGATGCCATGCGGGCTAGCCTGTCACCCGTCCCTCTCACTCACCTTCACGAAGTATCTGAAGTTCGACGGCAGCAGTAACACATGCGGCGTGTTGGGCAGCTGCGCGTGTTGCGCCCACAGCGCCGCGTCCGTGGGCTGCGCAGCCGGCGCGGGGAACAGCGGGCCGTAGCACTGCTGGGACACCACGTGTGATGCCATGCGGGCTAGCCTGTCACCCGTCCCTCTCACTCACCTTCACGAAGTATCTGAAGTTCGACGGCAGCAGTAACACATGCGGCGTGTTGGGCAGCTGCGCGTGTTGCGCCCACAGCGCCGCGTCCGTGGGCTGCGCAGCCGGCGCGGGGAACAGCGGGCCGTAGCACTGCTGGGACACCACGTGTGATGCCATGCGGGCTAGCCTGTCACCCGTCCCTCTCACTCACCTTCACGAAGTATCTGAAGTTCGACGGCAGCAGTAACACATGCGGCGTGTTGGGCAGCTGCGCGTGTTGCGCCCACAGCGCCGCGTCCGTGGGCTGCGCAGCCGGCGCGGGGAACAGCGGGCCGTAGCACTGCTGGGACACCACGTGTGATGCCATGCGGGCTAGCCTGTCACCCGTCCCTCTCACTCACCTTCACGAAGTATCTGAAGTTCGACGGCAGCAGTAACACATGCGGCGTGTTGGGCAGCTGCGCGTGTTGCGCCCACAGCGCCGCGTCCGTGGGCTGCGCAGCCGGCGCGGGGAACAGCGGGCCGTAGCACTGCTGGGACACCACGTGTGATGCCATGCGGGCTAGCCTGTCACCCGTCCCTCTCACTCACCTTCACGAAGTATCTGAAGTTCGACGGCAGCAGTAACACATGCGGCGTGTTGGGCAGCTGCGCGTGTTGCGCCCACAGCGCCGCGTCCGTGGGCTGCGCAGCCGGCGCGGGGAACAGCGGGCCGTAGCACTGCTGGGACACCACGTGTGATGCCATGCGGGCTAGCCTGTCACCCGTCCCTCTCACTCACCTTCACGAAGTATCTGAAGTTCGACGGCAGCAGTAACACATGCGGCGTGTTGGGCAGCTGCGCGTGTTGCGCCCACAGCGCCGCGTCCGTGGGCTGCGCAGCCGGCGCGGGGAACAGCGGGCCGTAGCACTGCTGGGACACCACGTGTGATGCCATGCGGGCTAGCCTGTCTCCCGTCCCTCTCACTCACCTTCACGAAGTATCTGAAGTTCGACGGCAGCAGTAACACATGCGGCGTGTTGGGCAGCTGCGCGTGTTGCGCCCACAGCGCCGCGTCCGTGGGCTGCGCAGCCGGCGCGGGGAACAGCGGGCCGTAGCACTGCTGGGACACCACGTGTGATGCCATGCGGGCTAGCCTGTCACCTGTCCCTCTCACTCACCTTCACGAAGTATCTGAAGTTCGACGGCAGCAGTAACACATGCGGCGTGTTGGGCAGCTGCGCGTGTTGCGCCCACAGCGCCGCGTCCGTGGGCTGCGCAGCCGGCGCGGGGAACAGCGGGCCGTAGCACTGCTGGGACACCACGTGTGATGCCATGCGGGCTAGCCTGTCACCCGTCCCTCTCACTCACCTTCACGAAGTATCTGAAGTTCGACGGCAGCAGTAACACATGCGGCGTGTTGGGCAGCTGCGCGTGTTGCGCCCACAGCGCCGCGTCCGTGGGCTGCGCAGCCGGCGCGGGGAACAGCGGGCCGTAGCACTGCTGGGACACCACGTGTGATGCCATGCGGGCTAGCTTGTCGCCACCCATGCCTCTGCAACAACGTATATAATATTTGAGGACTTTCTTTCATAGTATTCTTATTTTTAAAAAAATCGAAGAAAAAAGCATTCAAAATGAGTGTTCATGAGTCAAAATTTGGCTTCCTAGAATTTTCAGATGTAATAAAAAAAACAACTTTCGAAACAAAACTGAACCTAATTTTGTATATATTTGAAATATCAGTTTTACGCAGATTACAATGCCATCGCTATTACGTATATGTTGGTAGAGGCTAGAGTAGAAGGGTAACTCACAGCGATATCTCTTCCTGGCTTATCTGCATGAGCACATCAGCACTGGTGGCCCCCACGATGATGCCGCCGACGTTAAGTGTGCACGGGTCTGGCACGAAGTGGATGTGTGGGTGCTTCCTCCGCGTTGAATACGGAGGTGTCGGGAATATGTTCAGGTGGAATGCATCCTTGTAGCTCGCTACTATGTAGATTTTTGTAGATGGGCTGTAAAGGAAAAAAACAAGAATCGTAAAATAACCGTATTACATAATGTACAACAAATAGGTTAGCATTGTAATAAATATGTCAATACACAATTTGCGGTATGGCCCTGTAAGTAGTAGATATGAGCGCCGCGCCGGCGCGCCGCCGCCGCCGGTAAAAAAGCTCGCGCCGCCGCCGCCGACGCCTCCACCGGCGTGGAATCGGCGTGACCTTGATGAGGCATACCAAAATTACACTTATTTTGGAACTTTAAAAATTGAATGTTTTTAATAGCTAAAGTCGTTTTAAAAGCCACCTTTCGATATGTTTTGACGAATATTATGTTTAATACTTTTTAATTATTGATTTTAAAATCAACTTTCATCCCGGCGATGTTTTTTATACACGATAATTCATGATCATCATCAGTGATCGGATACTATTTTGTCTAACTCAGTAATTGATGGGAATCACGTTGCAGTCGAAATTACACGGATTTTGTTAAATCAGAATTTTAATTTTGAGATAAAACTTATACTTGAATGATTCTTCTCCATATTTATACATATGGTATGGTTGACGCACTGATACGACAAAGCGTCTGGACTACACAGTGGAACGTCAACCAACCCTTTTACCGTATGTAAAAGGAGTGTCAGATAAGGTTGCTAATAAAATAAGAGAGAAAACTGTTGGGGATGAAGATAGACTACGGACGTCGAAGGACAGTTTATCACTTGAACGTCCAGTGTTGAGTTTACAAAATAGTAGCTATGGTAGAACCTACATAAGACAAACTAAGCGTACAATCGCATGCCTTATAAAAAAACCCATACAAGCGTTTAAAAACAACGAACTCAGAAAATCAGCAGTCGCCGAAACCGAATATCTTTTGGAGGCAGGAAAAAATCGCTGGATTGAGTTACATAACCCTCAGGTAATCTCAACAGGTAATGGCGTGTATGGTGTGATGGCGTGGCAGTTTATGCTTCTGTGCTCAACAGGATAAAAACCGGTAGTGATCACCGAATGGTCAGTGGTTCACTGAAACTATAATACTAAACTAAACTATTATACTTGAAAGGTCCAATCTGATGAAGTCTACGCTCCGACCCACCCAAGCCCACATTCAAAACCCCGAAAGCTTTCAACTCGAGCTCTCGAAGCGCTTTTCTTGCCTAGAGAACTTTGTTTCAGTTGACGAGATTAACGACGGGCTAGTGGAAACTGTGCACGTCGTAGGGTCTAAGTTCTAAGACCTCAGAAATTGACCGAGCAAACCATAAAACTCATGGCTACAAGACGCTCACTACAGCTGCAGTCTCCAGATGACGCTAAGTCATATAGGCAGCTCAACAGACGTATATCTAAGTCCTTGCGACATGATATGCGTCCCTTTAATACTAACGGTGTTAAAGAGACTATTGAGCGAAACCAAAGGAAAAAGGAAAAATCTGCTGGGCAAAGCCAGCTGACAAAGTTGAAAAGGGAAGACGGCAGCATAGCGTCAGCAAAAGCAGAGGCTTTAGGTGAGATCGAGAGGTTCTATGGACAATTATACACCGGTCGCAAAGCCCGTTGACAGCTTGGTAGGAGACTCAAGAGCCAGGCTGTCCAGACACTACACCGAAGATATCCCAGACATCAAATTATACGAGATTAGAATGACCCTAAAGTAGCTTAAGAACAACAAGGCGTCGGGCAATGGCGGAATCGCCACAGAACTTCTGAGAGCGGGTGGAACACCGGTACTTAAAGTCTTCCAGAAGCTCTTTAATTCCGTCTTGTCAGAGGGCAAAACGGAACAGAGGAACATGGAACAGAGGCGAGGTGGTGCTGTTCTTCAAAAAAAGGTGACAACAGCCTTTTGAAGAACTACAGACTCAACATGCTCCTGAGCCATGTTTATAAACTGTATTCAAGGGTCATCACGAATCGTCTCGAACACAAACTTGATAACTTCCAGCCTCCCGAACAAGCCGGATTCCGACGCGGCTATAGTGCCATAGACCACATCCATACGCTATGGCAAATTATACAGAAGACCGAAGAGTATAACTTGCCACTATGCTTAGCGTTTGTGGGCTATAAGAAAGCCTTCGATTCGGTGGAAATATGGGCGGTGCTTGAGTCTCTTCAGCGATGTCATATTGACTACCGGTACATCGAAGTGTTTGTATAGTACCGCCACAATGTCGGTTCAAGTACAGGAGCAAAGCACGAAGGCGATTCCATTGCGAAGAGGCGTAAGACATGGAGACGTTATCTCTTCGAAACTGTTTACTGCAGCAATGGAACGTCATCAAGCTCCTGGAATGGCAAGGACTTGGCATGGTGGGAACTCACAAAAACAAATACCTATACATGGTAAATATCTTGTTTTAAATATCTCGTCTTAAATATTATTATAATATAACTCTTTCTCATCACGGAACAATGGTGATTCGGATCTTTGGGAGGTGTACGCGGAGCCAAAACCGACACGCAGAGTCCCTTTAGATCATTTAATGAAATATAAGGAGAACACCGAGCAGCTTATGCACCTGTCCGACTCATGGAACGCACGCAGAGGCAGCACCCGCCAAGGTGTATGGACTATCCAGAATTATTGGAATCTAAAATATACTGGACTATAAGGTGGATGGGGTGAACTAAATACTGAGTAATGGAGAATAAAACCGGACGCCTGCCTAATACAATGCTAAGTAATTTTATTTTTGGCAGACGGTGAGTCGCATATAACATAAAATGGACCCCCACAAAAAGCGACATCTAAGATGGCTCAAGGGCAGTATCAGTATAAGGGCAGGGGTAGAGAGGTGTCCCTGGACTTTAAACATATAGCCAAGTCACCACTTTGGTTTATAGATCTACCCTGGAGAACACAGCCCTCGCGACCCCACCCTGGACGGCTATTTAAGGCAAGCCAGAGGCAGAGGACTTGGGCGGATGACAGAGCCTCCTCAGGAGCGCTCAGGTACGTGGGGTCACTACTCCCCAACGACTCGCGGCGAGCTGCCGTGCGTAGACTGATTCGAAACCAATGGGCGATGGGATCGTCAAATCCCTAATCCCTTCTTATACCATATCAATATTGTTTTTCACTGTAAATATTTTTCCAATAGATACTTTTATCGAAGCGTAATCATTCTGCATTTTAATCGAGCAAATACTATGACTTCTATATTTTTATGTGTTGAGATTTGTTTGAAATATTGTTACATTATTTGACATTCGAATTTGTAAAATAATCAATGTAAAATAATTGATTATTTTACAAATTCGAATGTCAAATAATGTAACAATATTTCAAACAAATCTCAACACATAAAAATATAGAAGTCATAGTATTTGCTCGATTAAAATGATTATGGAACGCATTAGTTAAAGAAATTAGTGATATTTCTTGACTTTTAATCCTATAGACAAGTGTTTTCAAGGCCACGCCGCCGATTCGCCGCCGCCGCCGATTGATTTTGACCGGCGCGCCGCCGCCGACCATTTGGTCATCGGCGCTCATATCTAGTAAGTAGTCAAAAGCTATTTACAACCGGTTGTAAATATGCAATTTGGCCTGAACGGATAAGCATATGCTAACCGCAAAGCATAATGAAGTGAAAGAAACAAGTTTCCTTAAGGAAAACGTGCCATACCTAGCTTGTGGAATTTCTGATAAAATCCCCGCTGAATTGGTTGGCGACCTTGCCAATGCGACAAGTACGGGCTTGTTTTTAGTTCGTAACAATCTATGAATGATTAGGTATTAAGAAATATTAGTCCGATTGTAAATTCTCGGGTCGGGGAAGAGTAATTTGGCTTAAACCCCAATAATACATTGACACTAATATTTTAAATGCGAAATCATCTCTATACTTAATCGTTTGTGAATAAAAATCTACTACCTCTACTACTGCTAATCCCATCCCATGCATTCAGAGCCATGGCCACAGCTAGTAGTATTTCATATCACACGGACTGTCTAAGATAATGAAACATTTAGACACATTTTCGGTTGTTGATAAAGTAATTTTCCAAATTCATCTTTATGTCAGAAGTGCCTTATCGACACCGGGCAATGTGGAACCTTTAGCCTAAAAACGTTACAAATATAGATAATCTTGTCAACTCACCAACTAGTACTGAGCTCAGTTAAACTATCCACCAGCTTCTCGAACAGCGACTTGTAAGTCTCCGCCAAGGTGTTGTCCTTCAGCTTGGCGTGGTCGGCGTCCATGAAGGGGCCCGTCATGATAACGACTTGCGGTTTGTGCGTGGCGATGTACGCAACCAGATCCTTCAGGGGCTCGTACGACAGGTTGTCGGAGGTAGTGTAGGGGCCAGCCGCGACAACCATTGACATGTTGCCTGAAATAAAATTATATGTAGTGCGGCAATTAGCATTGTACCAGTTACCACGCCCAGACCTGGACTAGCGTCAACAACGTCTCTCTCTTCCGTGAGCTGCGTAAGGGAAAGAGACTTGCATCCTTAACAACGATAATGATGAACCTAGAGTTAGTTTAACTTAAACCCATATTTATATTCCATACTATAACGTATTCAGTTTCAAAATAGGTATGATAGGTCCCTCCGTTAGTGTATTTCAAAATGAGTGATACCTACGTAAAAGTTTTAACATGCATTATGCGGTCTCATATCAAGAACGCGAACTGACAATCTGATATTAAACTGGCGGGTTTCTTTCCAGCTATATTACTCAAAGTTTGAAAGTCCTAGTACCTAGATGGAATCCTCAATTTTTGCACAGGAAGCTAACATTCAAAATTCAAAACTAACATTTGGTCATACCTTGTACCGAGTTGATTATGTCCGCTCTATGATCAGGTACAGGCAGCGAGCCATCGCAGAACACCTCTTGTGCCAGGAACTTGTCTCCGCGCGGATTGGTGCCGCGCATCACAACCACTTGACCAGGGAAGAGGGAATACTGTTTCAAACTGGGCAAAAATGTATGCGTTAGTTGAGGGCCGGAAGTTTGTGGGCTTATCTAGTAAATGACCACAATTCACGTGACACCATGTCGATATTTTCATGTGTGAATGGGTTTGCCATATGTCAGGATTTTTGACCCTTTGCCCCGAATGCGGGCGGTACTTGGCAAGGGCCAGCTCATTTAAAAATGGTCTTTTACTACTCGATGCGATGGTCACTCACGCATTAACGGCAGTGTCCGCAGCACCAAATCTTTTTTACATGAAATGTCCGGACTTTTAGCGCGATGTCAGGATTATTATCAGGAAATTTGCCCATATGGCAACCGTATATGTAGGTAAGTATGTATATCTACATTTTAACTTAATAAAAAAAAACCTTTTGTGTAACAAGGAGTTATTCGCTAAGGCTATGAAGACCACATGATGTCATAATATGACATTCAAACATAGTACCTACTGTCAAGTTCACACACCGTAGCGACTTGCGCCACATCGAGGCAGTAACTCACCCGTCTAGATCAACCGGCACGGCTTGGCTTAGCGAATGCTCCCATGTGCCTTGCAGAACCACGCACTTGGGGTTGAGCCGCGCGTCCGCGTCGCACTCGATCCGTCCCGCCACCGTTACTTCCGTCTGAAATCATACTCGATTATAAAGTAACAATAAGAGCGTTGGTGGCCCAGAGGTAAGAGCGTGCGCTGTCAATCAAAAGGTCGCGGGTTCGACCTCGGCTCGCACCAATAAATTTTCGCAATTTATGTACGAAGTATCATTTGATATGTACCAATCGTTTTTAAGTGAAGGAAAACATCGTGAGTTAACCGGACTAATCCCAATAAGGCCTAGTTAACCCTCTCGGCTAGAAGAGCAGATGGCAGGAGCTTTTGAAAAACTAGCACCTACGCCAAATCTTGGGATTATTTTCCAAAGCTGATCCCAGGCTCCCTAAGCTGTGGCATAAACAGAGCAAACGCTAGGAAGGAGGAGATGAATAAGAGGTGACCTCTTACAGAAGAACAATCCATCTTTGGCGAATGGGTGTTTGAGGTCTTCTTCTTTCCCGTGATATCTGAGAGCTTATCACGAACACTGAATTCCCGTCTCCATCGCACTTACTCGAGCGAAAGGGACACAGATACGTGGTAAACACAAACAAACCTGTGTTTTGTGCCTAACGGAGCTGGCCTCCGTGATGCCGGCCTTCTTCATGATGTGCTGCGACACGTAGTTGATGTGTCCGTCGTATATGCTCGCCTTCTCGGGCAGGAGCTCAAAGCCGAACCTGCGACAAAGCAGTTCAGTTCAGTCAGGCCCTAATTGTTAGAAGATCGCACTAAGTTGTTATCTGTCTTTCTCTGTCTATCGCACTTATTAAATAACTATTTAAGTGACAGAGATGCAGCACAAAATGTTCTATGTTCGATATTCGCAGTAGGCGCTCCGGTTCAACCATCGCCGAGCGTTCTACTTGTCTGTACGGCTTGTCGTGTTTCATAATTATACGAGTATCAAGTCATGCTTGATGATATATGAAGTTACATGGGCTATACTTAGCACCTATGCGTCGCTGGCGATCCATTTAGATCTATACACAACTTTAACAGTAAAAGAGTGAAGTATATAGATGGTATGATTTGGAGCTATTCCTGCAAACATCAGATTTGGTAAATAATGTCCCTTTTATACGTAAATATGTACAACATATTCAGCAACCCAGTTACAAAATATTTCCACCATAGCGCCGCACAGCCATACCTAGTTACTTTCATGCCCATTGTGATTCAATGAAAACGTAATTGTATAGCAATTGTTTGTCATGAACAAAATTGTAAATTATAGTCACAAGCAACGCAAACTACGCAAAGTACACAATTATTTTTGACAGTAAAGATGTAAATCATTGTGACCACAATTCTTGTGTAGAAATGTTAACTATAAGCTGACACTGTTAAATGGGAAAAGGAGATAAACATACCTATTTTGCGATACCTATTCAGGATACGTTATCGTAAAGGCGTACCTCTACGAACCATTGTCGATACAAAGCGGAAAAGCCAATTTATCGGCTACGGAGTAGCGCTACCAAATATCCTTAGCGGTGAACGAGTTAAATCGATATATTGAAATGCCCGAAGATATAATACCATAACGTCCTTAGTTCCTAGATGTTCTACTCTATTCCATTGACTGACAACAGTGACAACTTAGGTATCACTGAAGCAATCGATCGAAGAATATATTTACGTAAGCCTTAAATGTAATGGGATGGGAGTTTAGATTTAATTTAGTCTTCAAAGCGATATTTTCCGTTAGTCTCTAATTTGAACTCTAATAAGGATAGCTGATACTTACACCTACCTCCACGCTGAATGAAGCATAGCGGTATTAGCGGTTTTCCATTTACATATTATGAAAAATACAATAGGTGCTTTTATGGTTGGTGTTATTGGACCTCTTGTTCAGCAACACATTGGTAATATATATGGAGATAAGTTATGACTTCTAATATAGATGCTAATAGCTACTTATAAGGAGATGTATACTTATGCATATAGGTATTGTGAATAGTTATCCTAGTCGAGATTTAAAGGAAAAACCTGCGGACACGAACACAAGCATTATTTTTCGCTCTGTTGTATGAGTGCCGCTTGCCAACAAGTCACCGTCGCTGTAGTACACCCAGCATCAAATCATTAGTGCCAATCGGAGTAGCCAAGCATATCACATGAATCATAACAGGTCCTTATCTCTACGGCAACAAAGGTGTGTTGCAATATATTGGCCGCGAGCTCCGATCCTCCCGCCAAATAATTATTTCTACCCCACTCCATCGATCCGGTTCTATGACAAATTCTTTCGCCGTCTACGCAATTCGCCTCTGGAACACCCTCCATTTTGATATACGGAATTAACGGAATGCTCAGACAAAAGCGTCATTTAAAAATAAGTTACGAAGACATCTTTCAGAAAAGTCTCATGAATAAGTATCATAGTAGTTTGATAGCAGGTATGTATATGTATATATATGTATATATGTACTTAGGTATATGTATTTTATTTATATATATATTACATTATGTTAATATGTATATGTATTTTACTTAGGTATTTAGAATTAAGTACATCCAATGTACATAATACTAGTTTTTTTTCTCTTGTTTCATAATAACTTACCGCACCTATAAATTTTGATCTCTGTTTGGCCCAAAGGTTAACTGGTAAAGAATGCCTTCTGGAATTAAGTCCGCCTTTTGTACATTATTTACTGCGCAATAAAGTTTAAATAATAATAATAATATTTGGCCGCTTTGACAGACTACCTGTATGATACTGACTGTTCTGCAGTTCCGGAGTTGCATGGCCATACAGGGGGTATTACTTACATGGCTTTAGTGTACAGTTCGCCGTCATGATTTGGAACTTGCGCAACATTGAGGGAGTCAATGGGTCCGCTGGGTGTGGTGATGGCTTGCAACAAATCATCGTCGCCATAGCTGTGGAGGACTGTTCCCGCGTTGCCTCGCGTGCTGTATTTTGTTAAAGCTCCACTGAAAACAAGGTTTTTGTAAAATAGTTTGCATTTTTATAACTACTTTCTATAACAAGAAAAATTGTTTTATTTAATAGGAATTTAAGAACGATCGAAGTAACTAAAGGTTAACATTAGCCTTTATCCCATTAAGTGATGGTGGATCCAGTTATGAATGTTGATTATACAGAGTGTAATACCCGTTCAATGCTACACTGCGCTCGTATCCTCAAATACGTGAGGAGTTTTATTTCTATATCTAAGTCTCATCAGCAGTTCATTTGGTCAATAAGTTGATATTTGATTTGCTTATCATACGCTTGACATTATGCCAGACAATCTTCTCTCGACTTAATGAATTGAGTGACAAAAATAATATTTTTTATTAACACGAAATCTGCGTCTTGAGCGTAAACGGGCTTACAAGGGAAGACGCCCAGCCCAGGATAGTGCAAAGTGGAGGAGAGGATGTAGGAAAGCGGACCCTGGCAGGGGCTGGGATAAAGAAGAACACGAGATCTGCGTCTCAATTCAACTAAGGGGAAAAAGAAGTTGGCAAATCTCTATGACAAAGCTGCCTCATGCAATTCGGTATAGTAGGTACAGTCAACCAATTGAAACCCTAGGCCACGCTAGAGCCATATCAAAATGACAAGCAGTAAGAGTTTTCTTACAATCTGATTAATAGCGTCACTATGACATAGTCCTACAGTGGCCTAGGGTTCCTGTGTTTTGTTTGATTGGGGATTGGTTGACTGGTGTTGTCACTTACGTCTTCGGGGAGTATGTTGCTGCAGTTAACTCGTTCTGTAGACTTGCATCCTCCACTTTTATCCTCTGAAAAGGGCATTTTATTTAGATCAAAACAAAACGAACTATATACTATTTATTTACTTCGACTCAGTACACATGTACAATCAGCAACACCCTTAATTGCCCATCAGAAGACCTTATGCTGTTGCAACAGGGAATATAAATGGCCAGTTAGCAATGTTGGCGATGGTATAACTTCAAATCATCAACTTCATCGTAGAAACAGAGCGAAATTGTGTATTGTCTTCGGCGTGTGTAGAGGTGGGAACAAATGGGAGTGACAATATTGCAGATGACTGAAAACTAGTCATTTTTCCTCAAGCGATAGTAGGTAAACCACAAATATGTACGGTCAGCTGCAGAGTTAAGTGTACCCCCCATGACCCATGTGTGTAATTTGGTGACACCTTTGCTGCTATCTTTTGTTTTCATTCCAAGCCACCAATACATGTACTTAAATAAAATGATATTCGATATATGAGAGCACAAACAGATGCGTCCCAGTTTAACATGCACTTTGACCCAGCAGGATCTATTGCGACGAACAGCTGCATCAAATGGGTCGCCGATTTAGTTCAATATCGACAGCGGGGAATGATTTGCGCCAATGAGTTGTTCATAAAGCCGGCCATATACGTCTGTTCGGACAATCGGTCGGATCTCCATAGGGAGTATGTCCGCCGGGCATCCGCTAGACAACTTTACCATACTTACTCGTACATATACGTTCGGGCACATCCACCGGATCTGCCAATGAATAGCGTTCGGACAATCTGTCAGACCTTCATAATGGTTTTAATTTATTTTCAATTAAAAATGCCCAAGCTACAACAATTAAATGTTTAGTTATTGGGGCATGTGGGATTGTAAAAAAAAACCTTTTACGTGCCCTAAAAAAACATTATTTCACGGGCAGACACAGACAGACATGGCGAAACTACAACGATTCTTAGTTGACTACGGAACTCTAAAAAGGAATGCGTAATATATGTTTAGTTCCAAAGATGGCTCATTCTTAGAGTCAATATTTTGTCATTCAAACAAATAATTTTGCGCAATATTGCAGAAATATGAGCCATAGGAGACAACTATAAAATAAACAAACGCCTGGCAACATTGCGTTTTTACCTGCAATTTAATAGGTTAAATTAAAAAACTAGCCCACCACTGATGAATAGCTGCCAGACGCCGCAATGTTTGGTGATAAGGATAGATTGGCAAAATAACTGTGAGGTTTTGTTGCTCCCAAAATTGCTAATAAATTTTCTATTTCTCAGAATAATTCAAGAATTCAAAGATTTTTTTAAAAATAGATTAGCTAAACATTAAAAAAATGGACTGTCGAGTTCATTAATAAGTGTACATTTCTTCACTCCGTTGTGCATAAATAGGTATCTAAAGAAAAGAAAGTTAGAATTTCTGATTTCATAATCACAAGTCTTCAATATGCATGGGAAACAAAACTCATAGCCTACCTACT
The DNA here is from genome assembly GCA_949128165.1 of Lathronympha strigana. Lineage (NCBI taxonomy): Eukaryota > Metazoa > Arthropoda > Insecta > Lepidoptera > Tortricidae > Lathronympha > Lathronympha strigana. The sequence continues at coordinate 4,588,005 of OX421919.1, read as the reverse complement.
ATAGATACAATGGTTATAATACTGGGATTCCACTGCTACATACATTAAAGTGTAATTGTCACGGCAATCAAATCGCGATTAGAAGGCAATGAACTCGTGTAGGAGTGTAATGTGTATGTAGTTGTGTGTATTTGTGTATATATGGAGTCAGTCTAGACTAGATTAGGCATTTTAGCCAGAATACATGTTGATTTATCAACATGTATTAAAGATTAATTCATTTCAGACCTATTATGTACTAAATGTTAAATCCAACACCCTTATTAGTCGTATTCCACCAGAGGGTATAAGAAGCACTTCAGATATGGACTTGAATTATTTTTTAAGTTAGGTCATTCCCAGTCTCCATCATGGTATAAAAAAAGACTACCGGCCTATCTCATATCTACAGACTGTCGATGGATAAGGCAAAGACAAAGCCAAAAAGACTGTTAAATGCTGGAGAAGGTTGATGTGCCCACAGGGCACACCTAGCACTCGCGCGTTAATAGAACTCGATTGCTGCCAGCTTGGCCTGCTTTTTCATCAGATTGGCTTGCAAGGGTAAGCCAATCTAATGAAAAAGCAGGCCAAATCAGCTCTTGACTTGCCTAAACAAAATTTTGACGCTCCATCACTGCCGCCTAAATCATCTATTCTTATGTCTATCATTCAGTCTAGAAAAATAAGGTTACTAATAAGATCAGTGATAACATATTACATCGGCATATAAATTATACAAGTTTTCCCAAATATCAGCTTCATCAGCAGCTGAGTGGTTGAAATCTAAACTAACCAGAGTCATGGTAATTTTTAGGTATATACACCTAGATACTATCCTTAAATACATTTATTGCCTCCCAAGACCAAGCAAGACATCTGCACCAGGAGGCCACCATGAACAAATTCTTTCATTTGTTTGTCTATTGGCCTCATGATCGCTTGAATATGAAAGAGCAATTGGGTAAGCAGTACCCTGCTCACCAGTGAATGTACTAAACACTAACATTTTTTAACTGTAAATGCTTATACAACATATAAAGGTAGTTAAAATTATGTTGAAATAACTACTATTACTAGAAATAATTAGCACAATTCAAAAACTACAAATACGGTACTAGATTTCAGTGTTAATATAAAAAAAATATTTTGATTCATACCATAGTTATTTTATTATTTTAAAAATCATAATTGAAACAAGAAAATAACATTATTAATTAGGATAGAGTTCAAAAAGCATACACATTAATAAAAAGTTCAAACTTTCCTACAACTTTTTTAATCAGATGATGAGCAGGAAAAATGTCAATATACATTGACGTTTTTCCTGCAGAAATGGCATAAGTACCATAGCAACACCTTGTTGCTTATTCTATTTCTCCTCTCCAGCATTGATATGTTACTATTTAAGAACTTTTCCAACCTGCGCTGTGTACATACCATAAACCAAGGAAATGTAATCCAGTACTACAAATATGATCTGATGTTATTAAGCATCACTCAATACTTATTAGTTTTATTTTGGTGTCATTAATATGGTAATGCCTTAACAAAGATTACAACCTAATATTGGAGCAGTCGGGAGATTTTGTACTATTATTAGATTGATTTACAGTAGTTCAAATATATGAAAATTAGCTGCCATAGTCATGTTGAGTGAGTTGATGGCTGCAGACGAGTATGGATCTAGTCATGGTATCAGTGACACGAACTAGAAGCATACTCGCCCACAAATATCATCAAGTCAATTGAAATGTTACTTCATAATCAAGTCTTCTTGTCTTCATCGGTGTCAGTACCACAAGCACTCAATGAGTGTAGATCTAGTCACAGAAGGTACACTGCGCCACTAGATTCATACCCATTCAGCACAAGTAGAAGGATTCCAGTTTGACACTTCCTGTATCAGTTATATACAAGATAACCTAGACCAAAACATCATATAACACGAGAAAAATATTGTTTCTCACACAAAATACATATTTTAACAAATAAATTCTCAATCAAAACTTCTGTCAAGCATAAAACTACAATAAAACATCATTACACAACAAACATTTACAATAATGATGACAAGTACAAAACCAAAATTAATGTCTATACTTCTAAAACATGTATTACATCTAACAAAGTTTTTTATGTATGCTTGCTATAGTATGTCTCTCTCTAACTTTCAGTTCCCACAATAAGAAGATAAGGACAGCATGTCACTTCAATTACTTCTACAAGGTTAAGTTGTTACAAAGAATAATCAAAGTAAAATAACGTACCTTTGGAGTTACTGCCATGTATTTAGATAGGACTTCATTATCTGGCCTAAATGTCAAGAAATATTACAACAATTTTGTTGAAACATGAACACAAAATGCACATAAAAAAACAATTAGTAACAGTTTCAGATTTAGAGGAAATGCGTTATAAAACTTATTATCATCGTTAGAGCACGTGGAACCTGTGAGCAAAAAGGATACTGAGTAGCAACGGACGCTCCGTACACAGCGACACTTGTGCCGGTACTCGTTCTAGCATCTTTAACGGGCGCGCTGAGGCGATCCGCCCGCTTGGAAAATTCCTTTCTCTCGAGTGAATCCAAGCTATCCAAATTCGGAGGAGCACCGTTTAAGTTCGTTAAACTGAACGCCATCCATTGTTCTACAAAAGTCTCGGCGTCGACGTCGTATTCTTCGCATAAACTCACACCTTTGGAATACAAGTGAATAATAAAACAACCTTGAACAGTCATTTTCATAGCGGTACAAGTCATACAAACAATCACGAAATGCGGGTTATTACAGAGTTGCGGTTAAGTGGACCTTGTACAAGTAATTAGTTAGGTACTCACATTTTGCTAAAACTTCTTTCTGTACGTTAATACCTAAAAACTGAAATTGCTCAGTCAGCAACTCCTCGGTAGCCATTTTCTGTAAATTTGAGAGAGTGAATGAAGGGAAGGAAGCAAGGAGAAGACCGCCAGTCCGCCAATCAAAAAGTTTGCGTCAGAAAGTTTGAACCATAGACAAATCAAACCAAGGAGTCCGTATAAAAGGCAGCCAAATAATCGGCAGCCCAATAATTCGTGTCCATTTTTTTGGTTGCGGATTATTGGGTTGCTGATTATTGTACTGCTAAAACTGTGGCTTCGGATTATTGGCCCGCTACCGAGCTTGTCCGACCCGATAAAAGGCAGCCCAATAATCGGCGACCCAATAATTGGCGACCACGATGTACATGGATTATTGGGCTGCCGATTATTGGCCTGCTTCGAGAATGCTCGACCCAAGAAAAGGCAACCCAATAATCGGCGACCCAATAATCCATGTACATCGTGGTCGCCAATTATTGGGGCGCCGATTATTGGGCTGCCTTTTCGCGGGATGCGAAAAAAGTCGGCTCTGGCTGTTAGGTCGCAGTTCTACCTAACACTCCTCCTCGCTTCGCTCGTCGTCGTACCTAAACCGACCTGCCTTAACATTCGATCTAAGGAGTCTGTATAAAAAGCAGCCAAATAATCAGCAGCCCAATAATTCGTGTCCATTTTTTTGGTTGCGGATTATTGGGTTGCTGATTATTGTACTGCTAAAACTGTGGCTTCGGATTATTGGCCCGCTACCGAGCTTGTCCGACCCGATAAAAGGCAGCCCAATAATCGGCGACCCAATAATTGGCGACCACGATGTACATGGATTATTGGGCTGCCGATTATTGGCCCGCTTCGAGATTGCTCGACCCAAGAAAAGGCAGCCCAATAATCGGCGACCCAATAATCCATGTACATCGTGGTCGCCAATTATTGGGTCGCCGATTATTGGGCTGCCTTTTCGCGGGATGCGGATTAGTGGCACCCAAACCAAGCTAACCAAAGACAAACTAGATAAAGTAGAGAGGAATGAAGTCGCTCTCAAAATCGTTATTCGTCTTTACAATCGACTACAAATCATGTAGAATTTACATTTACGTTCTACAATAAATATTTACATGGAAAGTAATGGCGAGTGAATATTTTGTCAATATGTGTTTCTTCCGACAAAAAAAAATGATATTTAAAATTACTCTCGTACAATAATCGAACTCAATCAAAATCGATACGTTAACGTCGTTACTGGCTTAAAATAATTATTTCTATCTAAAAAACAAAGATTTATACGTAAAAAGTCAGTTTTTCAAAAGAATTGAAGTTTTGAGAGTGACATAGAAGTTTTTAATATATAATTCTAGGCTTTTATTTAACTAAAAATGAATATCCTTGCGCGTATGCGGATAATTCCGCGGGTGAGTGCTCCTATTTATTTATCCAACGGAATAATCGTTCTATCAATTCCATCATTGATATATCACAAGGATCTGTCGTATGAAAAAACCGCGGTTTCCCATACAAAAAAATAACCGATTGCATTCTCTAGTGTTGACTGTTTTTCGCACTTGTTACAAAAACTACAGAGGTGCAAAACAAAACTTCGTTTGCGGTTTGCTGTTTTTAGGGTTCCGTAGTCAACTAGGAACCCTTATAGTTTCGCTCTGTCTGTCTGTCTGTCCGTCCGTCCGTCCGTCCGTCCGTCTGCGGATAATCTCAGTGACTGTAAGTACCTACTAGAAAGCTGTAATTTTGAACGAATATGTATATGGATCACGCCAGCAAAGTGGTAAAATTAAAAGTGGTTATAATTTCTTTTTTAGAGTACCTCCCTTTCCCATGCGCGTAAAGTGGGGGATGATTTTTTTTTTCGTTTCAACCCTAGTGTGGCATATCATTGGATAGCTATTTGTAAAATAATGAGGGTTTACTAAGAACAGTTTTTGATAAAGTCAATATTTTTGTAAATAATCCCTCCAGAAGTTTAAAAAAATGTGTCCCCCCCTCTAACTTTTGAACCATACTCGCAACCGTCCAATGAATAAAGCTGTCTTGAATCATGAAATCACTTTGCAAATTGCTATAAATATTATTAGAGTATAATGTCGCAAACAAGTTAAAAAAATACAAAAATAGAACTTAATAAGAACTTTCTAGGAAAATTATTTTGAATTTGATTGGTTGAATACGCTTACGGTAGATGTCGCAACTCAAATGAGGAAATCGGTAGATCCTCACGGTGGTTGGACGACCTGATAGAGTTACAGGACTTGCAGAGACTCATTGGATGCGGATTAGGTACTTCTACTCGGCCAATATGGAAGGAAGTCTATTTTGTATCCAGCAGTATTATGGGGAGTGTTCCGAGGAATTGTTCGGATTAATCCCTGCCGCTTCTTTCCGCCATCGCCCTACGCGACAATATTTCCACTCTCACCATTTAGATGGTTGGCAGTCCTCAACTGTGCGCTTTTCCCGAAACTTCCTGCCTCGCACAGCTAAACTGTGGAACGAACTGTCGCCAGCGGTGTTTCCGGACCGATACGACCTTCAAACCTTCAAGAAAAGAGCGTACTCCCACCTTAAAGGCCGGCAACGCACTTGCGACACCTCTTGTATTGCGGGTGTCCATGGACGACGTTAATCGCTTACCATCAGGTGATTCGTTTGCTCGTTTGCCCCCTATAGCATAAAAAAAAAAAAAAAAAAAAAAGTAGACAACCTACCTATATATGGCTGAAGTGATGATATATCATATGCATAGAAGGATTATGATGAATATTTTTACTGTAGACGTTGTATAGTCTCGGTAGCTTAGTTGGTAGAACTATAATAGGATTAGTTACACAATGCCTCCTGAATGTCTATCGTGAACATCGAAAATTGAAATTTCGTAGGTATCTTAAGTCTCTCTTGCTTGAATAAATAAGGGGGTAGATCTTTGTGGTAGCGCAAGTAGACTACTATGCCTCGAACATGAAGAGTAATAGAGAGGCAGATTAACCCTTCTCCGGCGTAGTACGTTTCATCAACCACATGAAAAAAATAAGTTTTTTAGAGATGTTGAGAATTTTTGAATTAACGTCCACTCTATTATATTACTTACTTATTTTTAAAAGCATACCTACCTAGCTGTAAACTAAGGCCGATGTGATAAATAAATACAATTTTTAACCATTGGATTGTAGACTCGGTCATCCGGCTAGCAGTGCACATCCTCCTGCTTTCTTGATCCCCGAAACCAGGCTTTTCCTGTGCAAACTTTAAATGCATAATATTCTAAAATAAACTGTTGTTTCAGTATGTTATAGCTGCCAAGCCCATGGTCCATGGGCGTGCGATATCCACGACACCATACTTGCGAGAATCAGCGGCCCTTACAAAGTTGAGAAAATTGCAGGCAGACTTTCAAGTATGTGTACTATCAACTGTAGAATAATTCTATATGCAATTATTGCATAATATTAACTAACGAATATGTACACACGCGTTCAAAAGTGCATGGGCACTTTTGATGAATTCATTCATAAAGTGCCCATGCAATTTTGAACGCGATAGTACATGCAGAACTGATACGCAGTCTTCAACGTAGGTATAGTAGCGATCAAAGAATATAGTAGCGATCCTATAGCACTTTAGCTTTCGTAATACCCCCAATTTATGAGTGAATTCATTGATGATGATGACGGTTCGGACCCTAGGAGGCGCGCGACGTGAATACTGTGCTCTTGTCTTTTATTAAGAATAGTTTCAAACATATTGGTTTAGAACTGAATTTCGCAAACTGCGAACTGTGCATTCAAAATTCATCTTGTACTTTTGCCGATTTAAAACACAAATTTGACGATCTGGCTCCTAATATCAAGTTAGTAGACAAACGTTATCTTTGTCTCTTGGCCTATATTTGAAGAATCTTTTCCCGACTATATTTCTAACTCTATATCAACATTTTAAAAGTCACATAAATCGTTTAGCTACTCGAAATTAGCCCTCATTGTGCTCTTGTTGTCCCTAAATTCACGCATGTGCTCCGATGCTGTCCCTTTTGGAAATATCTAAATTTACTATCACCTATAAGATGATTTGATCAAAATTAGTTTAGAGACGATTCTAAACATTCAGCTGAATGGGCTTTCCTGGTCTCAGGCGTCCCTCCCTATTCGGTTCGGGGGTTTAAAAATTCGCAAAATTTTCAGTGTGGCTTCCCCAACCCTTTTAACATCCACTCATAGCACAGCCGGTCTCATGGGAAATATTTTAAGGACTTTGCCCACAAACTCTGAGATCACAAGCTTTGAGGATGCTAAAAATGCTTTTAAAATTCTCTGCCCGGGCAAAGACTTTCCAGACAACCCAAAATCACAAAGGAGTTGTGATAATGTTTACTGCCATTTGTACTTGTTGTTACTGTGCAATAAAGTTTAAATAAATAATAATGTTTACTGCAATTTATCTTACAATAGTCTTTTAAATAACTCTACAGGTCCAGATCACGCGAGGCTTTTGGCGGTCAGATCCCAGGAAGCCGGTTACTGGTACTAATACTGGTACTTGCTTGGATCTGGCCTCCCTTAGACTGGCGACTGGTTTGCGACTGGGGGTTTCGGTGTGTGCGCCACACTCATGTCCTTACGGCACAGGTAGACTTGGACCGACTGGGACACCATGGATTGTGTTGTAAAAAAAGTGCAGGCCGTTTTTCGAGACATGCGTCTCTTAATGACATAATCCGTCGGTCTCTTGCCACCATCAACGTGCTTGCTCTCCTTGAGCCGACTGGCATTTTCAGGGATGATGGCAAGAGACCCGATGGGGTGCCCTTGGTTCCTTGGAGTTTGGGACGGATGCTAGTGTGGGATGCTACCTGCGTAGACACGCTGGCACTGTCCCATCGCCAACGAAGTAATGTAAAAGCGGGCGGAGCGGCTGAAAGCGCCGAATTTTGAAATCGTAATAAATAGAGTCTGGGCAGAGAGTACCTTTTTGTATGATTCGGGGTCGAAACTCCTGGTCCATGGGGTCCCAGCCCAGCGCACGCAAGTTTTTCGTAGAAATCGCGAAACGTCTGGTTTATGTTACTGATGACCGAAGAGTTGGTGGCTTCCTCGCACAACGTATCAGCATTGCGATATGAGGAAATGCCGCCCAGCATCCTAGGTACAATGCCTCAAGGACCTATTTTAGATTTAAGGTAGGTAGAGGCAGGTAGTAATATTTTGAAAATAAATGTTTTTATAGTTTTTAAACAGTATAGAATCTGAATATAACTATTGTTTTCAGTGTGATGATGGCAAACCAATCTGGCTGAAACGCGGATTTATGGATAGAATCCTGTACACCTCCACTATTGTTGGATGTTGCGTCGGTGTCGTTCTGGTCATCTTCACCCTATATGACCATGCTAAACCTGAAAGCTGGAAAGTCAAGTGACCAATTTCCTAATATTTGGATAAGTTTGTTTTTGGTGATTTTTAATGTAAATTGGTATAAGTTCTTTATAGATCAAGAGAAATTTCATAATTGTAAAATTATTCCACAGAGTTCTAGAATGTAAATATTCATGAAATTTTGTGGATACTTTATGGGACTAAAATATTGTATCTATAGATAAAACATTAAATCCTACTGATATTTTTTAAACCTTTTAACAGCTTCAAAATTTGAATTGAGTGTGCTTGTATTGCCACTCGAAATTACACAAAAAAAAATCTTATTTATTTTATCAGACATAGGCAAAATAAGTTGGAAAATGACTATTAATATAATTGGACTATGGCCATTAAAAGGTTAAAAATAATTATTAAAAATCTAGTTATTTAAAAATCAGCTTGCCAAACTTGTTTTTTTGTTAAATTATTTGTTGAATAAAACATTATTTTACAATAAATATTTTATTTAGTAAGTTATACTCTCTGGACATGGATGTGGAACTTGCAGGAGGGCATGGACTGCACTTCGGCGGTGACAATGCTGTTGATGGACAGGTTCGCTAGGCCACCTCGTATCAGACCACATGTGTAGGCCACATACTGAAAGTAAAACCATGATGTTGCAATAGTATTGAAATCAGCTTAGTAACACTTATTGGGTAAATTGAACCTGCAGAACAGCATTGCACTTTAAAGTTTTACAGTTCATTTGCTGGACAGAGATAACATGGTTTGACCCTAAACCCAAGCATCCTAGTCTGTAGAAATATCCATCTTTATAAATTTTTCCTTTATCCCCAATGCCAACAATATCTTGAGTTGGCAGAAGCTAGATTAAAAATGTACATAAAAGATATTATAGTCATATCATATCCCTACTAAATTAAAAATTGAAACAACTCAAACTTCATCAACTAATTAAAATCTAAGCTCATCAATAAGTGCTATTATTCTGTAGCAGAGTTTATTGACGACATGTGATATTTTAAACACTATAGTATTCTTATTTGAACCATAGTTGTTCCTATAATTGTTACTATTAACATAACTTAGTTCTAAGATGTTGCTACACCCCTAAGAAGGTCCATGTAACTAAATGTACTTTGGTTGTAAATAAAGATCTCTATCTCTACAACATTGATATACCTATTGGCTTCATTGTTGTGCCTTTCTCTAGATCAAAACAAGATAAAATGGTTTAGTTTGACTTCTCTGACACACTTTTACGTCATACAGTTAGTTACCATGATACTATCCTGAGAAATGAGTTACTTACTCTAGGAGCATATTCCAAGTATTGCTGGCCATTAGAAAAGTTTGTTAGAAATCTGAATGCATTGTCTTGAAGTACATACACCCCCTGGTGGTTTGTGCGCAAATTATCAATTTGCTTTTTGTAAATGCATGTCCAGAAATCTGTGCACACAAACTTCATGGTATCCAACTCATCTTTGAATCTCGACCACTCTCTTGTTAGTCGCTCCATCACTTTATAACCAGCTGCAAAACCAATGTACTCCACAATAGACAAGTCTGCCTCCTGAAATTGTAACAACAATCCTGTTATATCCAAGCTATCCAATTATGTGTAATAAATATATACGTGTAAGTGCTGTTCACCTTCTTTTCATTGTTATCTTTCGACTGTTCCATAGCATAGTTTATAATTTCTGAATGAAGTAATTCGAAAACAATATCGTCAGCCATCGAAGAAGATTATAATTTTTGGGGGGCCTAAATTAGGTTTCTAATATTTTCTTACATGCAATTAAATTGCTTTTAATTATTAAACACTGTCAGAACTAAAATGGCTATTTAGAAATTTAATTTATTATATTATTTATTTATTTTTCAGTCTCTTTAATCGATTGAATCTGACATTTGTAACATGACTTTTTTTTGTGTTGCCAGAGCACTCATGCCAAATTGACACATACATGGTACATTAACAAAAAATAATGAATTGGTTGAAAAAAGTATTGGAAATTATAGTAATTCTATTGTAATAAAATTAAATGAAATTCTTCCAATTAGTAGCGCTCTTTATTTTGCCACTATAGTAAAAATAAAATAATGAAATTTAATTAATCAGTTTCTTATATTTAAGTTATTGAATGTTTATCAAAATTATAAATAAAATATAATATAGATAGTCATTTTATAGCTTGATTTCATACTCTGAGCTATTTGCGATTGAACATGTAGGTACTTACAAACGAAAATATTGTCCAGAAAACATACTAATAAACTCTTTTAGACCAATATATATTTATTCTAAGACTATATTATAGTTAGTTCCACTGATATCATGCATATTTACAAGACATAATCCAAATACATCAAAAACTAATCGCTACTTTATGCACAAAAAATGGTGATAAAGAGGCCTCATTACAGTATACAAGGCAACTTGTTATTGTCCTAAAGCAATGTAATTTTCTATTGTAATACAACCACTACCATCATACAAATACAGTCTCTCCTACGAAATACTACTAGATGTACCTTGCAACACTGCAATGTGGTAGGCTGTACAGCCGTGTACAAGTACAAAACAAATATAAAGATGGCGATATTTCAATATCTGTGTGTAGGTCTCCGCACTAAAAAATTGAGTATAGTGATTAATTTACGTTAGAAGCTGAATATTGTTCGTGTGCCCTACTGTAACTGCGGTTTTGTCATTGGATCGGTAAAAATTCAACTCTAATTGAACTTCTAATTTGAAATGGATGTAAATATCATTTCGGAAAATAAAGATGGCGATTCGACGCGCCCCAGTGCGCCAGAAGCGCCATCTATACTGGAAGTGCCAAACCAAAAACTTGAAGGAACCAAGAAGAAAAGACGGCGCGGGAAGTCTAAAAGAAAAATCATGAAACCTTTTGTGAAGACGCCGTGGCAAGATGGAAGGAAGTATGATAAATCGAAGAGGAACTATCGATTCAGGAAAATGGTTCTAGCGAACACTCATGCTCCTTTCAATAACAACCAGTTTTTAATGGAAATTCACAAACCAGAACCTGAAAACCATTTTAATGACCTGCAAACCCCATCAGCACGCACTCGCGACTCAAGTTTCAGCGTGGATTCGGAGGATAACTATTTTTTTTCTCTACCAGAGGATGAAGAGGAATATTTGACAAAAGAATTTTCCAGTGTTTATGAGGATGCTCAAAGTGAGCGCTTGTCAAACATGTCTAAGAGTGACCTGATTCAAGAATATCTTCTGCTTGAAGCCAAATATGATAATCTTGTTAAGAGAAGTGATCGTCGGCCCAAAGGAATGGATGAGGACAAGGACACCACAGGTGAACTAGATAACTCAATTGATAAGGATGGTATGATGATTGAAAAAGACACTTCAGGGGCTTCCATTGAGTCTAATGTTACTGAAGAATCTTCCAGTGATTTGTTACAACGCTTGAAGGAGCAGGAGGAGCAGATTCGCGAACTTCAAGCTGCCAATGAGAAGCTTCGCCTAGACAATGAGCATTTAAGACAGAGGTCACAAAGCTCTTCTAGTGAGGACTCCGAGAGTGACAGCTCAACCTCCGCCGCCAGTGATAGCAGCTCCAGCCGGAGCAGCAGTCCAGTGGAGGAGCCAGCCACTGAGGTGGAGGTTAATGGATATGCATCCACAGAGGAGCCAGTCATGGTGAACGGAGTGAATGGCACAGCCGAGCCCCAGCCCCTTGTGAATGGTTTTCATGACCCTAATGACCTCGAGCTTGATGAAGATCCCTAAACTTTTTTCTCTAGAATTAATTAGTTTTTATACTTTAAAAGTCTGTACATTATTTTAAGAGTATTTCAGTTTCATAGTTTTTTGTTTATACCTGGTTTTATAATTGTTCTTATTGAGAACAGTCTTTGCACATTATGTATAATTTTAAATATGTATGCATTTAGTAATTGCAGGTGTTTCACAAAAAATCCTTTAAGATTGTTACACTGTAAGAATGTAATGGTGAGATCTCAAGTTATTAGGCTTAAAGTAAATCTGTGATATCCTTTATGATGTGGATATTTTGTCAATGAAAAAATGGTGAGATGAAAGTGATATTTCCAATAGGTCTCACTTTTATGTTGGTACAGTGGATTGTATATTAGATGTAAGGTTTAAAATGTATGTGAAGAGTTATAATTTATTAGCCATTTCATGTAAGGGATATTTTATGAATATTGTTGGACTTCTTAGTTGTAGGTATCCTTTTTTATTTCTTACAACCAAATTGCATGTGTCAAGTAGATGGAGTAAGCTATATATTAGGCCACTGTTGTATTTTATGCTTAAACAGGGTTTTTTTTTAATGCCATCACAGTAAGCTCCAAGGGGAAGGAAGGTTACTAGATCAGTAAATTATGTGAAATGAAATGGGTGTCAGAGGGAGACTGTATGAATGTACTATGGAGTAGTGATTAGTTATTGCTCTGATCTCTTGCAGTGAATGTAAATTTTGTTTCCAGAACTGCTGATTGTTTATTTTGATACCTTCCTGTCTCTTGGGCTATAAAAACCTTTTTAATGATATAAAGTTACTGAAATAAAAGTACTATACATGTAACTTGGTGGATTTTTATTAATACTAACAAAGTTATATAACTTTTCATAAATTAAATTACAAAAATTACTCAATGTAATGAAATCACTCTTCATCTTAGATTACATAATGACGCGAAATAATAATACAAAATGTGGAGGTAAATAGTTTAGATAAATCAGTTGAATATTTCACGCAAGTATGAGATATGATTGATCTGTGCTGTAAAACATGAAACACAAATGTTATCTCTGTGAAGTATATTGCAATGCAACATCAACCTGTAACAATTTTTTACATGTTGATTTGATGTTATTCTACAAAAGCAAGGAAATAACATTATTAATTATCTTATTTCTTTTTAACTTTAGGTTCTGGTGCATTAGGATTGACACCCTTGTAGAACTGTTTCAGCAATGCCATGGCCTCATCTGCCAACAGGTTCCCAGTGAGTGTGTAGTTGTGCTCATAGTAATTACTGACATCTATTACTGTCTTTCCTCCAAACCTGTCATTTGCACAGCCATACACTACTTCCTCAACATGTAGGTCGTTGAGAGCCGCCGCACACATTATACATGGCTCTACTGTTACATACACAGTTATTTTACGGAATAATTGCTTATAATCTAAGTTATTTGTCTTGCAGTAGTCAATGACGGTATCTATACAATTGATTTCAGCGTGTCTTGTAGGGTTTTTTGTCAAGTTCACGCAGTTTCTGGACTCTGCGATAATTCTTTCGCCATCTGTGAACACGCATCCGACGGGAACCTCCTGTGCGTTCAGAGCTTCCTCTGCCAGCTCAAGAGCCCTCTTCATTAAGTCCACCATTGCTAATGGTCGTTTTTGAGCCAGGATAAACAGAATCTTTTAGCCAGGTATGTAAACCATTGCTTTAGGTGTTCATACTTAAAATATCCAAATATATTAATATTGATCAACAAGAACGAAACACTTTCGTAAGTCGGTTTCAGCTTTCAATACATTGTACCTAACATTAGAAATAGAATTATTTTTAACAAAGACTTGAAACAGATTCAGCAATGTCAGCATGTTAATGACAATTTGACAGTTTTGAAATGAAACCAACCAAAGAGTAAAGAAACCAACTCATCCATAGTGTCACTGTCAGTGACTGACAACTTGGCAAGAAATAGGATGTGACAGAAAACAACTATGTTCAGAAACCAAGGCATATACAACTAGAAATAAGTCGTGATGCAAACTTGTTAAGTTGTTATGCCAAAAGCACTTAAATTTATTTTTATTCACAACGATATTAAAAAAGTACACATTATAACGTTGTCTATGGTATTCCATAAGAACACAGCTCCTATGGATTTTTCATACAATATATGAGCACTGTTGATTTTTTTAAATTTCTATAGTGGGCATATCCGGATAGAGCAATGCGACTACAAAAGTGTGTCCACATGAGATAGTACTACTTGACCGTTGCATCTCTTTCTAATTAGGGTGACCATAAGTCATAAGTATGTCGGATATTAGATTGGGAGCGGTTACACGAATGATCTGGATCGACGTTATTGACATATCGTATCGTTATCGTTTCCATCCAGTGTCGTCGTCTCTATCGTCTTTCCAGAATCATATTGGGAGTGGTTAGACGGACGATGATGTATTTGGGTACACGACCACAGAATAAATAATAGTACAAGTACAGTACAGAAGATCCTCTGTTTTGATGTTCACGAATGCCGCCTTTTTACGTGCCTATTAATTATTATTAGCACGGACCGCACGCGAGCCGCGCCGTCATTGAGTTCTATTGCCCGGCGCGAAGGTCGATATTACTCCGCACCTTGCCGAAGATAGGGTTGTCATTTTTTTAAACGACGTCGGTGGCAAACAAGCGTACGGTCCACCTCGGCGACAATAAGATATTTAAATGTATCACCTACGCATCTTGTACCTACCCGTGATCCAATAATATACACACAGAATACGCGAATTATAAATATTAGACAGCACGCGTGGTATATCTAAATGCATAAATTATTACACTTAGCAGCTACTTAGGTAAATAACACCGAAAACATAACAGGCGTGTGACCGCGAACCGTAACGAAGATCGTAAAGTCTATCCCCGTCTCTGTCACACTTACTATTCGAGTGACAGAGACGGAGATAGACTTCACGATCTTCGTTACGGCACAGAATACATATTAGTATAAGTACAGAAATCCCTCTCCAACAATTATATTCACGTAAAGTGCGCTCTCTTTCTATCGCGTAACTCGTTCCTTTTCTGATGATATCGAGGTTGTCTCCTTTGAATATAATCTAAATACTTAGTTAAGTACTACCTTTTTCATATTGCTCTACTTTAGCTCGAATAAACCTAAATTATGTCTTAGTGGTATGTAGGTTTAATTCTAATAAATTCGCATGTAACTAGTTATGCATAAATGCATACTTACTTAGATAGGTACCTTAATTGAAACAGGCCTGATATTTCATATTACCTACTCAAAGGCCTTGAATAATTCCGCCCTTTAGTTATTTTAATATAAATTCTATGACAGCGGTCGAATCAGTACGTAGGTACGAACAACTCTCGCGCGTGCGTCACCGATCGCCCGTGAGTCCCTACTTGGCCTATACCACGAAAATCGAACGATTGCGGATTTGTATCTCCATCTCTGTCACACTTGCATATTGGAATGACAAGGAGGTTTTCTCGTCAATGCCAATTTTCGATGTTCGTGGTAGGCGTGCTGATTTGCCTTTGCCCCTCGCGAGGGGTACTTACAGTTCTATACCTACACACGCGAGTGGGACAGGCCTGACACGACCGACCGTCTAACCTGGAGGGCTACCATGAACCACTTCTTTCGTTCGTTTGTCTGCTTGCCTCTCTATCGCTCTTGCATATTCGAGTGATAGAGATACAGAGGTGGACGAGTGGGTGAGAAAGGTGGTTCGCAGTAGCCCTTCTCGACTATTGTCTTTGCCATTCCAACGGATAGGCTTGAAAATGAACATGGACAAGACGAAACTTATGTCAATGCCAATGTTATGCCTATCCCAGTCTCTGTTGAAAGCTCGTTTCTCTACATCCCTAATCCTCATCTACCTAAGGTAGATGTACGAGTCAACAACTTTATCCTACCTAATTGGATTACTAAGTAATCCAATTAGGTAGGTCCAACTTCGAGAAAGGTCAACCGCCGAATCCAACTCGGTTGGGCAGCGTTTGGGAAACTACGCAATGTCTTTTCGTCCGACATACCTCAGTGCCTCAAGACGAAAGTTTTCAATCAATGTGTGCCCACCAACCAGTGATGACTTACGGCGCCGAAACGTGGTCCTTTACTATCGGCCTCATCTCAAAACTCGCTCAGCGAGCTATGGAGAGGGCTATGCTCGGAGTTTCTGTACGTGACCGAATCAGAATTGAGGAGATTCGTAGACGAACTAAAGTCACCGACATAGCCCCCCGGATTAGCAAGCTGAAGTGGCAATGGGTAGGCCACATTGCACGCAGAGCAGATGGCCGATGGGGTCGAAAAGTGCTTGGGTGGAGACCACGGCTTGGCAAACGCAGCGTGGGACGTTCACCCACAAGATGGACAGATGACCTTATGAAGGTTGCCGGGAGACGCTGGGTGCAGGTCGCCGGGAGACGCTGGGTGCAGGTCGCTTCCAACCGGTACACATGGAGGTCCAAAGGTGAGGCCTATGTTCAGCAGATGCAGATGATGCATTTTAACAATCACTATAATGTGGTACGCTTGTGGCCGTTCTTCAAAAGTTTTAGAACGGTCTGGCGTCTGGCGATAACCGATTTAACCGAATTTAAGGTCGCCTCACACGTCCGGAATCAGCGCGCTTACCAGGAACATCGAAAATTGGCATTGATGGGAAAACCGCTTTGGAAAAAACTTTGTCGCTCCAATATGCAAGTGTGACAGAGATGGAGATACAAATCCCCAATCGTTCGATTTTCATTGTATAGGCCCAGGCATCCAACACGCGATACCCAAATATAATTTTTTAATAGTGTTCAGTTATTCCTTATACAGCTTGTTTTATAGATAAGATCATAATAATAATACTATCAATATCTGCCTCTTAATTCGATTGCCTTATGCGAGATCAAAGGTTACGTTACTTAGGTGTTCAAATGGATGTACTCTTATGGTAAATAGTTGACTGGTTCTATGTTAAATCATAAATGTTACCATAATATATCATAGCCTTGTTTTACGTTATTGGTGGCAAACAAGCATAGAGGGCACCTGGTAAAATAAAAACCAGTTACATTATAAACTTGATCATAGACACAAGGAACGGTGAAACTAAAATAAGTAAATAAAACTTATACAATTTTTTTTAAATTTTAATCTTACATATTGTAGATGAGATCACAAATTTAAATAAAAAAATACTAAAAGCTAGTAAACTTTCTAAAAGTAATAATACAATACACTTTAAGACTTAAATCAAGTCTTAACTCTTAAGTAAACATAATTCAAACAATATTTTCTCGTATTAAGGGTACATTATAATTCTTATTTCTTAATAATGAGTTTTTTTTTATAAGAGACATACCTTAATTATTTTTAAATTGGTAGGATAAATCTTGATTTGTGACTTTTTTGTGTCACTTTGGGAATTGTTACTTACTGTATAAAAAATATTATGTTTTTATATAATATTGCATTAGGTTAAGATTCTTCAAGTATCCAACAGCCTTTTTATCCCAGTCATTGTTGTTCACGGCTCTAGGGCTTGGATGTGGAATGTAAAGTATCTGAAATAATAATATTAGTACATTGTGACTGTGTATTAAGGATGGTAATGTGGTAAACAAGAAAATTACAATAGTAAATTTAAGCACGTGTTCGTAATTCTTGTACCGCCCGTGATACATACAATGTCTTTCATCACATTCGCGAGGAAATAAATAAGCTTATGCCACGGCTTATGTGGGGAGCCTGGAGTCCGCTTTGGCAACTAATCCCAAGTTTTGGCGTAGGCACGATTTTTTTTCAGTTTTCACATAAAATTCACAATGACTATAAAATTTGAAAAAAACAAATTTCGGAATAAAAACGGAATACAAATTTCCTTAAAAATCATTTTAGGGTTTTATGGTGGTTGAAAAGTATTACATTAATAATAATCAGGAAATTTCAAGTGTTTTTCAGTCCAATACTAAAACCAGTCCAGTACTAAAAGTTTTAAAAGACAGAAATTAGCTAACACCATGAATTAGTGTAGGCACTAGTTTTTTAATGAAAGCGAATTCTATCGACATCTTTGACGCAAATAACTAGAAATAATGATTCTTTTAGAATTCAGGGAATTTACTTAAGGAACATTCGTCACGTAATCATCAAAAAAGTTAAAGATAAACAATACTTCTGTTAAATTTCGTATTAGGTATTAACAATGGGTGCCAGAATTTAAACCCGCAAATTCAGTTTGAATAAAGCATTTGAGAACTAATCTGACCCTAACACTTACTAAAAAACTTGATAATAATCGCTTAATGTAACAAAATTTAAATCATAATTTAAAACAATCGAAACTAACAAATCTAAAAGACGCTTTACTTTCGTACGCAGCCTGGGCCCATACCACGAAAATCGAACGATTGCGGATTTGTATCTCCATCTCTGTCACACTTGCGTATTGGAGTAACAAGGAGGTTTTCCCGTCAATGTCAATGTTCGATGTTCGTGGTAGGTGTGCTGTTGTGTTCTCAAAGGGCGCCGCTACGCCGCAGCGGCCTTTGTGCGTGTGTCGGCGCTTTGATTTCAAGAATAAGACGGAACATGCGCCACTCTCTGCGTTTAGAGAGAGAGAACAGGAACCAGTAGGTTTGCATTGGAATATTGTAGCGTTAGCGCATGGGCAAGTTTGGGTCGGCTGCAAATGAATGTTTTGCTTGTTTGATGTTGAAAATATAGTTCGAGAAATATAAATTGGTAACTTCTTATCTACTTTGCGATCTTTTGTTCGGCGATAACACTTTTACCGGTCAATGAGATGTCGAGCACCCATATCTATTGGGAGCCGGAGTGATTAAAGTGCATTTTTTACACGCGATTATACTATGTACTTATTTTCAACGACGTATAGCCTTGAATAGTGCGAACACTCGGGTGCAGGAATGGCTACTACTCAATACTAGAGTCAGTCTATACTAAGTTTCCTAGATTTTGATAGCATACTTATACTGTGAAAGTGTTAAGTAAACGTCATAATTTCATAGAAGTTTGACGTTTAAAATAACACTTTCAAGTCTGACAGTTCACTTGCTGAGAAAATTTAACGTGGTTTGACTCTACTCATGGATTGAAAAATATTGATTCTATTTGTTTTTTTTCTCTTGGGTGCAGACAGTAATCTAAATAAGTAAAATAAAATAATTTTACTTTTGGGGATCTAAGTATTAAGATTTAAGTTATTTTTATGACATTATGTGGGTAGTTTAGCAGCTATCGTCAATTTTGATTGGCAAGTAATGCATCTCTATCAATTTATAAAAAAATATCATTTCGTATTGCACATTTTATTTTTTACTTTTCTTTTTTAAATAAAAATGTGATACGAAATTGTGACGCAAATATCATGATTTTTCGGTCCGCTGTGTTGTTTGAAGAACGGGGGCACTTTTACAACTAGCTTTTGTTTGATACTGATAAAAAGATTTTAGTGGAGATAGTAAATGTTCAATTCATATTTCCTGGACTACCTAAGTGTAAATTCGGCCAGTTAGTTCTTAACGCGTTCTTCGTATCAATGTGACAAATAAGTAGTTGAAGTGTCCAGATGATGACATTAAATGCAATGTAACTGTTAAAGTGTACGGCCCGTGGACTCGCGGCAGTTGGTAATTTGGAAACTAAAAACTAAATAGTGCAGGCGGAACAAGCTGAAGCGTGAATAAATAAAGGATATTACTTATTACCAAGTGTAAAATGATCGATGGTCTTAAAAACCACACGAAAGTTCGTGATGGGGAGCGTCTTGCAAAATGTTTAGGGATATTTCTCTCAAGTTACCATTTACCAGTATTTCTTAGGAAGACTTTTAAATACTTGCAAAAGATTGAAAAGGAATTTCAAAGACAACGCAAAGAGTGCAAAAACCCGATTGTGCGGCCAGCCTATTGGTTTATAGTAGGGCCACTGAATCAGCTGATTACCAGCAAGAGATCGTAAACCTTTTCGTGAATTAGTAAGTTTTAAAGCAAAAGCCTTCATTACTTTTTATCTTTGGCGATTTTTTAAAAATATTTTTTACGGATTCTACCCACGTGTATACATATATATGATATATATACGTAATATACGCCCTTAAACGGATCACCTACATTTTCGTTACACCCTGTACCCTGTATAAGCATGCTATATGTCATTAGCAGTGATCGGATCTTTGCTACTATTTGGGGTGAATGACCTCAAACCTTATACTTAACATGGATGTACCTGGGTATACCTAGTGGGTATGTCCCCGGTATCTAATTTTTTTTTTATCGAGGGCTAAGATAAATAAATATAATTAATAAGTTACATTCTATATAAAATACCTCTGACAAAATTGTATAAATCAGTGAGCTGATGCGATCTTAAACTATTAAAAATAATAATAATCATGACATACAACCAGAAAATATTTAATATTTATGTGATTGTATCTGATCACTGGTCATTAGTTTTAGCTAGATAGTAATCATTTTAAGACATTAATATGGATGCAACCTGTTACAAAATTGGGGGTAACAAACTGCCAAATAAAATCTGGAAAAAAATTGTGTTTATTTAACCACACTAGCATGGTCCACCTTATAAGGTATTAAAGGTATGAATAAAAGAATACCTGGTAAGATTTATGTGGGCAGTGCATCTTCAAAGCTTTCTGAGCTCTTGTTTCACAAAACTTCCCAATGGCCACTATAGTTTTAACTTCATACAGTTCCAGGACTTTGATGAAAATTGGATCGCAGATATCAAACAAGCTTTGCATTTCTGAAACCTAAGAATACATATAATTTTAATAATTGGTGTTTTGATTTATATACAGAGATTTATACATGTATTTAATCATCAATTAAAAAGTGGATTATGCTTTCAAAAATTGACTCAAAGATACAACATTTGGAAAATAAAATATAAGTATGTAAAAAATACAAGTTTTAAATATACATAATATATACACAATGAATATATACTCTGCCAAACCAAGTGTGACAGTAAACAGTTGCAGGTGTGGCAGTATTTTTTTTTTTGGAGTGAAATAAAGGGAAGCATACAGATTTTAAAAAATCTACTGTCTGACTTGGTTTGTTAGCCTATAATTGAATTAATTCAAAAGCAATACTGACCCTAAAATCCCCTGGAGTGAGATTGCAACCATTGTTCTTCATCCACTGCTGGGGCAGGTAGTTGTACACAAAACTAGTTTGAAAGAAGTTTTCTGGTGTGCCACAGATTTCCTTGAATAGTCCCCAGAATCTTTTCCCACTGACCTTAAATTAAATATATACAAATGAATTTTGTCTATACATACCATCCATACATGAGTAAAAATTAACTATATAATTAACTAATTAAAAAATAAATTATTGACTTGAAAAAAAAAGCATAGTAACAATTTTACTCACCTCAGTCCTAGTACACTCAAAACCTTGAACTGGGCGATCTTTTATTTCATTATCAGGTTTATTAACTGGTCCTTGTATTCCTAGCCAGTCTCTAACTGAGCTTATTTCTCCAAATGGCACCTGAAATCAGAAATAGGT
Source organism: Lathronympha strigana (assembly GCA_949128165.1). Lineage (NCBI taxonomy): Eukaryota > Metazoa > Arthropoda > Insecta > Lepidoptera > Tortricidae > Lathronympha > Lathronympha strigana. The sequence goes on along the minus strand of OX421919.1, from coordinate 4,566,423 downwards.
ACATATTTTCACTTTCACTTTTACTATAGCACCAGCAGTTTTTTTTTAAATTCCTAAGGCATTCTTTTACTTACTCCAGTCTGCGACATGCCCCATGGACCAGGGTTCATTCCGAAGTACATTATTTCCTTTTTCGTGTTGCAGAATTTTTTGATGTACATTTCAAAAGTTTCCCGCGCATATAGCGTAGGATTGTAAATGCATTCAACAGATGGAGGTAATTTCAGCTTTTCCAAGGAATAGTTTAAATCATCCACTAGCTCTAAGAACTCATCACTAACATCTTTGGATGCTTTCAGAGTTTCATTTTTAAAAGAAAAAAATGAAGACACTACTTCGGCTTCCATTCTTAATAACTTTCAGATTATTGAGAAATACAAAGATTTGATTTGATTTTACATTTACAAAAAATATAAACATACAAATACTACAACAACGAGATTGAGATGTTTTTGTTTTGAACTTTTGACTTTTACAAAAAACATTCAGATATCTGAAATTATGATGTGTTTGTCACGAACATAAAGCGATTTATTTTTTGTATCTCATCATAAAATAAATAAACGATGAGGAAAAATATAGTAAATGTTGCATATGTATTGTAAACTCATAGTTTAAATTATTAAAATTTTGAGTTCTATTTTTATATACGTACCGTTAACGTAATATTTAATTAATTGAGACTTTTGAACGCTGTTAGATACTGAAATGTCACTTAACAAAGCGTTCCAAAGTGTATTAGTGTAAAATTAATAATAGACTAGAATCATGTAAATAAGGCATCGGAAATCCAATTTTGTAGTTTAAATTTTAAAACTTGTATTTATCCATTTTTATATATCTGAAACTCTTTCTTGTCAATTTCTAAGCGGTCTGATTTGAATAAATGTTTTAACTAATTGATTGATTATTTGTCATTTTGGAACATTGATTCTAAACTGTCATACATTTGTTAGTGTCACTGACATGACTGACATGTTTGTTTGTAGGTACGGGTGCCACTAATCCGCATCCCGCGAAAAGGCAGCCCAATAATCGGCGACCCAATAATTGGCGACCACGATGTACATGGATTATTGGGTCGCCGATTATTGGGCTGCCTTTTCTTGGGTCGAGCAATCTCGAAGCGGGCCAATAATCGGCAGCCCAATAATCCATGTACATCGTGGTCGCCAATTATTGGGTCGCCGATTATTGGGCTGCCTTTTATCGGGTCGGACAAGCTCGGTAGCGGGCCAATAATCCGAAGCCACAGTTTTAGCAGTACAATAATCAGCAACCCAATAATCCGCAACCAAAAAAATGGACACGAATTATTGGGCTGCCGATTATTTGGCTGCTTTTTATACAGACTCCTTAGATCGAATGTTAAGGCAGGTCGGTTTAGGTACGACGACGAGCGAAGCGAGGAGGAGTGTTAGGTAGAACTGCGACCTAACAGCCAGAACCGACTTTTTTCGCATCCCGCGAAAAGGCAGCCCAATAATCGGCGCCCCAATAATTGGCGACCACGATGTACATGGATTATTGGGTCGCCGATTATTGGGTTGCCTTTTCTTGGGTCGAGCAATCTCGAAGCAGGCCAATAATCGGCAGCCCAATAATCCATGTACATCGCGGTCGCCAATTATTGGGTCGCCGATTATTGGGCTGCCTTTTATCGGGTCGGACAAGCTTGGTAGCGGGCCAATAATCCGAAGCCACAGTTTTAGCAGTACAATAATCAGCAACCCAATAATCCGCAACCAAAAAAATGGACACGAATTATTGGGCTGCCGATTATTTGGCTGCCTTTTATACGGACCGCTTGTCCGACCCGATAAAAGGCAGCCCAATAATCGGCGACCCAATAATTGGCGACCACGATGTACATGGATTATTGGGCTGCCGATTATTGGCCCGCTTCGAGATTGCTCGACCCAAGAAAAGGCAGCCCAATAATCGGCGACCCAATAATCCATGTACATCGTGGTCGCCAATTATTGGGTCGCCGATTATTGGGCTGCCTTTTCGCGGGATGCGGATTAGTGGCACCCCACCGACACCACCTCGACATTCTCGCTCGACACTTGCGTTTGATTCGATAATCTTGTGGGAGTGCATAACAATCACAGACGGTTCATAGGTATCTTCTTAAGAAACCGAGTTCGCATTTTAAATATTTAAGATGACTGAAACATTGTCTAGCGATTTAGTACGCAAAATTACTCAAAATGTTACAGTGCCGCTTGTGTTCCGAAATTTTGTAGCAGACTGGTCAATGTGCCGGTGGGACGAGGAAATATGGTGTTCAGTGTTTGGAAATAAAGAAGTACCGTTTAGGTGTTTAAGAAAACATTTAGTGTCTGACGAGCCCTGCTGGGAGAGGAAATGCGATATAAAATCTATGACTTTCAAGGATTTCATTGCCCAGTCTTCTACCAGTGAACAATGGATGTATTTCGATTATAAACATTTACCCAAGTGGTTTGACGAAAATGCTGAGTTTGTTAAGGTAGACACTATAATTATTCTCTATCCCTTTTATTCCCTTGGTTGCCGCAAATGGTCAGAGTTTTCAGTGTCAGAGCAAGGCCTTAATTTTCATATAGGGCTTTTAGAGGAGATCCATTTGTACTGCTGTTTCTGAACTTAACCCTACCTGTCATCTTGACTAAATAAGCCTAGTGCAGCCTTTGACAGAAACCTTACATAACAATCAGAGTTGTTATCTTATAATTTGTAAGGGAACATTAAAACTGCCTTGCAGGTATATCTGTTACTTGTAAAAAGACAGTTAATGATAATATTTAATGAATGGCTAAGATGTGAACCCCTGCATACAAACTTTCTATGCAGGGGGGGGGGGGGTAACTCTGCAGCTGACTACATTATCCTTTGAAATTAAAGATATGACTGTTAACGTGTTTTTAAGTCAGGTTTAATTTGTAGGAAATATCTTGGCAGAAGTTTGGATACCCTGACAAAGGAGCATCAGAATCAACCCTGTGGGTCGGCAGCAGCGGTGCACACACCCCAGCTCACCAGGACACCTATGGATTCAACATTGTAGCACAACTTTATGGAAAGTAAGATACATGGTACATACATTTTTTTCAGATTCAGTTTAGAATTCACTTATTTCTCATTATAGACAGATGTTACTCACATAAGAACTTAAGTTTTAAGACTCTTCAGTAAATAATAATCGTAAAGTGACTTCCACCAAACATTCTCCTCATGTGTGAAAGTCCTAAAACTACGACATTGGCAAATCCACCTTGCTTGGATCAGCAAGGAGTAAAAGCCAGAGGAAGAAAGGAAAAAGCAAAAGGAAAAAAGACTCTTCAGCCCTAAATAAGATGTGATTTCTTTGATAAGTTTGAAATAATTTAACCATTATTTTTTACTTTATAGTTAGCTGCCTTTTTTAGGTTTTGATTTAACAAAACCTCTTCTTAACCAATGTAACATACTGTTAAGAAAACAAAGTTTTGGCTCTGTATTGATTATATAATTCATAAGTCATAAGGATTGATATACATAACACTATACACTACATTTTCTCTAAAAACTAAAAAATAATAAAATTTTGACTTAAATTTTTAATTATAAACTAGCTGGTGCCCGCAACTTTGTCTGCGCAATATCTTTATAAATTGTAGCGTATCTGTTATTCTGATGTATAAGCTATATTATTGTGAAGTTTCATTAAAATCCATTCAGTAGTTTTAACGTGAAAGAGTAACAAACATCCAAACAAACATTCGCGTTTATAATATTAGTAGGATTTAAAATTTGCAGGAAGCGCTGGATCCTCTTCCCACCAGAGTCAGGCGGCATGAAGCCCACTAGAGTTCCCTATGAGGAGTCTAGCATCTACAGTGAACTGAATTTTTACTGTCCAAGCAATATGGAACCTTTTAATGGTATGTATGCCTATATTTGTGTATTCTGTATGCGTCTTCAAGCAGCTAGTTATTTATGGACAAAGCTCCATAATAGAGTAATAAATTATAGGAATGAATTTTCCACTGACTTGTCTATTTTAATTCACGTCAGCTCAATAATATGCACACTCAATGGAGAAAGTGGTGGTTTTCGTAAGTAAATGCTTAATGAAAATACGAATTCTATTATCTATGCTTTTACCTTGGAGCTACTTGTGTTTCTCATAAATCCTATCAACAGATCAGAATTAGAATTAGAATCAAATGGACCCTTGGAGGTATCTCCTTACAAACAAAAACATCCATATTAATTCACTATTAACCAGGGTATTATGTTATGTAACAAATTTTCAGACACTTAGTTACAGTTCAATCGTGAACCTCCTACCATTTTTAAATTTGTGGAAATTATGTGTCTGGATTTTAAAGAGACAATTTATTATCTATATGCAACATCAATGGCAAACACCTGCAAACAAACATACCATCCATGTGATAATAAGTGGATGCCTGCCTGCTATGTTAAATACCAATGCAATGGTATACCATTACCAACATTGTTAACTGACCATTTGTAATCCCTACTGCAATGCCATTAGCCCATTACCACAGATTATATTATAATCGTTTTTAAGAACAGAATCGATATTTATCTCTCATAGAAAAATCGAATGCAAACCGTTTCGAACACCGCAAAAAACAATTGACGCTCGGTCCCCGCATACTGATGTGCAAATTGCGAACATTTTCCAAAATGCTTAAGAAAGCTCTTTTAAACAGGTAAGTTAATTCTAGACTTAAGATTTATAAACTAAAAAAGGTCTTATAAAGATGTATGTTAACATTAGACTTAAGACCTTTTAAAGTATTTTGGAATGTTTCCGCAATTTGCACATCAGTATGCGGGGGGATAACGCTAGGGTTACCTACGATTAGAAATAATATATAATAGTGGCGGCGGCGTGCACCGGCACGTGCCGGAAGTGTGGGCAGCCCGTGTGTCGGTACAGACACAAAACAAAAGACGATCGATTCGAGTTCGCGCGAGTTCCATAGGCCTGCCATAAGGCCCACCGATGGTGAAAGAAAACGTGAGGAAACCGTATTCATCCCAATAAGGCTTAGTTTTCCCACGGATTTCGAAAAACAAGTGGCTTACATAAACCCCACCCCTGTACTTTTCACGCTGTACCCTAAGCCTCGGCAAAGATGCTGATGATGATGATGACTCATAATGTTGTAAAAGGACCATAAAGTTACGGGTGACTTCACTTTTCTTTAGTCACACTGCCATATGTGGCAAAATATGTCCAAGGTTAGCTTACTTCATGGCACAAACTCTTGTATGTCTCATCTTGTATGATGTAAGAGAAGGCATGAGGTCACTTTGAGGTAACATTTCAATTCTTTCATGAGCCCCGAGTTACCTCGTTGCATTGTATTTGAATTTCAATGAATAACTTTACGATTTGCTAAGGTGTAAAGACGGGTTCAAATTACGTGCGTAGGTACGTGAGTTTGCATCTGCCTTGACTTAATGTGGACGTTTGCCTTGTGAATCGAGTTTACGTCGCGGAATCGACTTAAAACTAGAGTTTTTGACAACCAAGATACCCATACTTGTTTACAAGTAAGCTAGCTATACCTCTTAAAATCTTAAATTTGGAAGTTCGTTATGAAGATTCTTATATTTTTTGGACTTGCGGTTCAAAAGTAAGAGGGGAAGCGTTACAATTTTTCAAACTTTCGGAGCGATTATTTCCGAAATATCCACTTTATCAAAAAATGTTATTAGAAAGTCCCTATTATTTTTCATATACCTATCCAACGACACCTCGCACTTTAGGTTTTTAGCGAAAAAAATACGATTTCTACTACTAACGGTCACTGAGCTAAGCCGCAAACGGACGGACGGCTGCTCTCTTCAATTGATCGAAAAAGCGTGGTACTGCACTAGCAGAACAAAAGTAACGAAACGAAACGTCGGAGGTTATTTTGCAAAGTTAGGGTAGGTCATGTTGGTTTGTTTACCTTAGATATGGTAAATATTAGCCTTACAGCCGCCTTGGTTAGTTGGAAGGACTGGCTTTATGTGTATTTCAAATTGAGAACTCTAGCCAGTGCTGTCACACCAAGGGGGGCGATGGTTGATTGTTCATTCTGTGCGTGGCAGCCTTCACGTAAGGTTCTGTGATCGATAATGTGTTAATAAAAAGATATTTAAGTAACCATAAAACGTGTGTTGCTCCTCACCACTAGGCCGAACCCTTTACATAGTACACTTGTTCTAGGGCTCAGTCGAGGGCGGATGGTGGAGCTGTGCGCGGGCGACGCGCTGGTGGTGCCGCGCGGCTGGTGGCACTACGTGCAGAACGTCGACCCCGTCAACATCACGCTCAACACGTGGCTGCCGCATGTACGTTACCTAGATATACGCCCGCGTTCCACTGCGAGTGCAGCAGGCTCCGTTTGCAGTCCATTAAACTGCAAAAGCTAAAATTCTTCATTTATGTTGTCAAGCCCGTTGCCTGAGTTTTACATTTATTACAACCACGGTCTCAAATTGTATACAAAACTTACAATAAACATTAGGTACCTATTATACTAGTAACTTGTTTTCAAAATTTCACAATAATTGGTTGATAAATGCGACCTGTAGAGAACAAATGGACAGACACACGAAAGCATTTTCGCCCAAGCTAAAACGGAGCCGCTTCGCTCACTACTCGGTCAAAGATATCTACGTATTTTATGTTTTCAGGAGAAAGACAATTCGACCCGTGTGTCGGAAGCGCTCACGAAGATAATGGTCGCACAGGTGTGCAAGGACCTGCCCCAAGACACAGCTAAGCTCCTCGTCAACCCAAACGAGGTTTGTGTTAAACTTTCAACGTCTAGAATCTAGAGTTATTAAAACTGATCCATTTCCTTGAATTTTTCCCGATTTCCTGGCTTTACCCTGTAGTCCTACCTAGCGCAAGAGTATGGCGACAGTATCTAGCGCTCGAGATAGACACCCGTCACTGTCTAATCCGAACAGTTAGAAGGTGGCAGATGTTCATCTCGAGCGCGAAATACTGTCGCGATAATCTTGTGCTAGGGCTATTGATATCGGTTATAAATATATCTACTACTTAAGAATGTAAGATATACTGAGTCCCAGGGCGACGCCCATTGCGGCCGTTTGGCTAAAGAGTTCTGGGCCTATACCACGAAAATCGAATCGATCGCGGATTTATATCTGCATCTCTGTTACACTTGGATATCGGAGTGACAAAGAGATTTTCTCGTCAATGCCACTTTTCGATGTTCGTGGTAGGCATGCTGATAACACTTAAATTTACTCTTTGACGATTTTTTACACATTTTAACTATACTAAAACGGGGCTTACCCACTCGTGCAAAACTTTGGACATTAACCTCCGACGATCAGTCGTTCTCCGGGACCACGAGGCCAATGTCGCCCTCGAAACGTCGGAGGTTAGTTAGCAAAGTTTTACGGAATTAAGCCCCGACTTAGTAAAATTATAATCAGTTCTAATAATCACGGTGTTATAGGACAAATACCTTATTTGCAGTATAACTACAAATATCTGTTATTTTTATTTCAATAACTCAACGTTTAATGACAAGTACAATGTTCTTTAAATTTACCAGCATTCAAATTAGCGTTGGTACAAAGCCAATATAGCGCGGTTCAAAATGCACTTTACCGGCCGCACAATTCCAAAAGGTCTTATTATACAACTTTGGCAATGCTCATAAGCCGTTTCATTCTTTTTCGACTTGAGCCTAATTCTCATGTCAGTGTCCAAACCAGTGTGGATTTGACATGCTGTAACTTTTAACACTATTTAATTGTAAAGTTTGGCACTCGCCGTGCTATTCGATTTCGAAAGCGTTAATTTAGTCTTATCATTGCATTGCTTTGCTGGCTCTCTATTCTCTTTGACAATTATGATTAAATAATTATATTATTGATTTAAAACTGTTGCACGATTTCACTCTGCTTACGTTTTCCTTGTGCTGTAATGGTACACTTATCGACAGTAGATTTAATTTTATCCACGTACCTATACGAAAGTTACTTGGCACAGCCCTGAGCGTCCGCCTAGTGCCCGTTTAGCGGGCACGCGGCGTGCGGCATTGCGGTATACAGTCAACCGACTGGAACCTAGGCCACTCTAGAACCATGTCAAAATGACAAGCAGTAAGTGATTCCTTGCAATCTGATGTATAGCGTCACTATGACATAGTCCTAATAGTGGCCTAGGGTTCCAATTGGTTGACTGTACGTCGTAACCCGCTTGACGAGTTCTGGGGTGCTGTTCAAAATTTTGCCCGGTTGCGAAAGTGCTGTTATCGTGAAACACATTATAGTACATTGTGCATCTAGGGAGGTAAGTACAGGATTACTAACGAGAGTCTGTTAGAGGCCCGACGCAGCAGGCGGAGGGCTTTTAATGACTCGAGTTTGTAATCCTCTTACCGACTGTGATGCATACAATGTTTTTCATCACACTTGTAAGGGAAAAAACAAATATACAAATGAATCTATTTATTAAAGTTGAATAATACACAGTAAAGTTGGTTTATAGCCAAGTTTGAAGATTTGAAATAAGCCTTAGCTGATGCAAAACCTCCTTAGTCTGAAGTGAAATGCCGTACGATATTTTAAAACTAAACTCATAACTCTCTCGGGAGTTATATTGTACTGAAATCTATAACTCCCGAGGGGACTAAATCGGCTCTAACCGCTCTATACGCCTGCGCGTTATAACATCATTACCGAGCAACTGTGATGAAAATATTATAACACAATTACGGATAACACTCACGTATTTTTAGTCACTTTGCGCGGCATGTTTCGGACATCCTATGAATCATATCGCGTAATGACTTAAAAATACGTGAGTGGTTATATTATTATGTTTTTAAACTGATTGAAGCTTTCACGATTTTCACTCATTAGGTATACAACTAAAACTTAATAAGTCGGAGGTTAGTTTTCAAAGGGCTTAGGTACGCGATGAAGCCCGGCCCGTTTTAGTAAATTTATAATCTTTAATGTTTTTGTTTTTCAATTTAACAATTTTAAATTATTGACTGCACTTAAACCAGAAATTAATACCTACTTTCAAATGTGTATTTTTTGTTACCAGACAATTTCATTTCTTTTTCTTTTTTTTAATGCTATATGCTATTTTATGGCAAACGAGCAAACGAATCGCCTGATGGTAAGCGATTAACGTCGTCCATGGACACCCGCAACACCAGAGGTGTCGCAAGTGCGTTGCCGGCCTTTAAGGTGGGAGTACGCTCTTTTCTTGAAGGTTTGAAGGTCGTATCGGTCCGGAAACACCGCTGGCGACAGTTCGTTCCACAGTTTAGCTGTGCGAGGCGGGAAGTTTCGGGAAAAGCGCACAGTTGAGGACTGCCAACCATCTAAATGGTGAGAGTGGAAATATTGTCGCGTAGGGCGATGGCGGAAAGAAGCGGCAGGGATTAATCCGAACAATTCCTCGGAACACTCCCCATAATACATGCGATAGAAAATGCAGAGTGAGGTTCTTTCCTGTTTCCCTATTCAACAAGACATTGCTACATTAAACAATAGCTATACGGTCGTGCAATCCGTCGGATCTGCTGCGTAGAAGGTATGTCCACCGGACATCCGCCGGATAAATTTACCATCATCATTCAGCCGAAAGACGTCCACTGCTGGACATAGGCCTCCCCCAAAGATTTCCATAATGACCGGTCCTGCGCCACCCGCATCCAGCGGACTCCTGCGACCTTCACCAGGTCATCAGTCCACCTTGTGGGGGGCCTACCCACGCTGCGCCTTCCGGTACGCGGTCGCCACTCGAGAACCTTTCCGCCCCAACGGCCATCGGTTCTACGTGCAATGTGCCCCGCCCACTGCCACTTAAGTTTAGCGATTCGGAGAGCTAAATTTACCATAATAACTAATATTTGAAACGGGATAATTACCATGTATGGTTGTTTTATTGAGCACCCGATATTTCGACACTGTTGCAAGCGTCATGTTCACGGAGTAAACTATTTAAATATCGGGTGCTCAATAAAACAAACATACATGGTAATTATCCCGTTTCAAATATTAGTTATAATGCCAATGACCATGTTAGCTTAAAATCGTAAATTTACCATACATCGATTGGCAAATCCGGCGGATATGCTCGAACGTGTATGGTCGGCTATTGCTTATAATGACATATTACTATACTTAGACCGGGTTACTCACATCTATAAAGTCGAAAATAGCTCGACATGTTTCGGGACGGTCCGCGCCCCATAATCATGAGTGAGAAGCGCTTGCCGCGATTGCGCAAGCAAGCTCACGGGAGTTTTCTATTTAAAATTGCTTATAATGAGCGAAACATACGGACTCTTTTTTTCCTTCGACGGAAAGGAGACTGTTTATTTATGCATTTAATTTAGAGTGAGAGGATGTTTGTTTTTGCATAAAAACAAATCGCTTTTAATTGTTTAGATGGCGCTATTCCAATTTGCCGCAGGTTTTATGCATTTTTAATAGTCGTTTATTTAAGTTGTTGTTGTAAAAGGCTATGTTTTTTCTTTAATTTCCAGGATGACCTATCAGACACCCCGCTAGCCGTGCTGTTCCTCCAACTAGAGTCTGTGACCAAATCCTACCTGGACAGCCGTCGCAAGCAGCGCCGGGTCAAGCGACAACGCACGTGCAACGACGATGCGCCCCCTCACAACACTGAAGAACTCGACCTGCAAGCTATACTCAACCATAAACACCTAGAGGTACCACCTACTATAACCTCTGATGAACTTATAGAACTCTTGAAACAAAATGTCAAAGAGTATGCCAGTACTGAAGTTTCTTTTGATGGAGACGAGATAGATGGGACGGGAAGTCTTTGTTTGACAAAGGCGGTTATAGATGCGTTCAGTGATAGTCATGTTATAGAGTTAGTTAAGCAGAATCTCTTTTCTAGATTGCAGTGATGACGAATTTCTTTCGGCTGTTGACTAGTCGATGACTTAGGCGGATGTCACATTGAATGCTATTTGCTCCGCACGCCGGCGTGCAATGGGGATAGTGCTATACACGCACATAGCGTTGTCTCACTCACACGCCAGAGCGCGGTGCGAATCGCATCCAGTGCGGACGTCCCCGTTAAAATTAACATTAAGACATAAGTTGCTGGTCACTTTGGGTACGTTTAACGGTTTCAGTACCGTTTGAGCGCGGCTTTCGGGAAATTTTCGATTTCGGGTCCAAATATTCTCCAACAAGCCGGAACAAATTTGTATTTCCTTTTCATCATGAGCCGGAGTAAGATTGGGCGAAAATATGGCATGCCGATGGCATCAAACTCATAGACGCCACCACTGACAGGAGTTCCTTCCTTTTGACAAAGTGACACTCTTTAAAAGACTCAAGAAATGCTCAAATGCAGATTACTAATTCAGAAAAAAAATAAGGAAGAAAAAACATGTGTTTGTATCGGACAGACCCGTAGTGTGGTCGTTTACAGGATGATAGGATTAATATATTTTTTGTTTATATTAGAATGTTAATGATAGATCTTTTGGACATTTTAAAATTGACTACAACGGGGCTTATATAATCGCGTAAAACATTGATAACTAACCTCCGACGTTTCAAGGGCGACATTGTCCCCGTGGTCCCGGAGAAAGACTGGCTGGGGTTGACATTTAATCTCTCCTTTACTACGAACTACCCGCACTTGGCTAAGTGCGAGTAGTTCGTAAAACCCGCGCGGCTAGAAGATCTTGATGTCAACCCCAGCCAGTTTTTACCCGGGACCACGGGGACAATGTCGCCCTTGAAAAGTCGGAGGTTAGTTATCAATGTTTTACGCGATTAAGCCCCCGTGTAGTAAATATTAAAATGTGTGAGGATCGTGAAAGTTTAAATAGATCTCTTGGATTTAGGTACTTAGCCTATTTTTTTGTATTTATGTTGGTATTATTCGATATGAATTGTACACAAGTTAAATGCAAATTTGAATGGTCTGACCAAATTTAAATAATAAGACATTGTGATAATTCCACAAATGTTTATTTTAGAATGTTTTAAAGTAAGGATGTGTTCATTTATATTGATACATGTATTGGTGCAATATACCAGCAACTGGTGATGTTGTATTAAATATGGTGCTATAAGCGCTTATAGGATAAGAACTGGATTCTAAAGAATACAATTTTAATGTAAGTAAATACTTATAAAGACTTAAAAGAGTATATTGTGTATTTTTTCAATGTATATATACGTTTTATTTCCATCTTCAACGATATCTGCAAATACAGAGATACACCATTTTTATGTCATTCAAGATGGAGATAGGTAAATTAGTATTTTTAATTGCATAGTTACATATTATTACTCAATAATCACCTAAGTACGGACAAATAATTGAGTGCCTTGTCACAGTAACCATCAATATGAAAGTTGCTAGCTATCTCATATTATTCCTATTATTAGCACTTTGATAATAAACGAACAACTTCATGAGTAGTGTCAATTTGGTTGGTTATGTTCTGACTGACTTATCATAATTTATAATTAGCGTAGAGCCAAAATTACTGAATGTACTATAAGTAAACGCGCCGATAATGGACGGTGTATGGGTGATGAGAGTTAACCCTTAACCACTGACGTACGAATGTGGTACGTCGTCAAGTTCGCTATGGGAACGCCATAGCGACTTTGACGTTAAAGTTCAAATTCGGCTACCGCAAAAACGTGTCAGTGATTAAGGATTAAATGAAAAAAATCCACATTATTCCATTTATTTAGCTGCCGAAGATGGTTTTGGTCATACTCGTATGTGTCTTGTCGGTTCGAAATGGCGGTAGGAGGAAGGAGGTTGGGCCGATATCAGCGGGTTAAGCTTAAAATTTGCGTTACAAATTTGTATTCCATTGTTAAACCAGCATGTGTTTCGTTCTTTGAGTCAACCTGCATTCAGTTGTTTTTGCAGAAATGTTAATGTTTAGTCATATTGGACTAGTTTTCACTGGAAAATCCCATTGTCGGTCTAAAAAAATGCGGTTTCGTTTGGCCACTATTTCAAAACCGATAAACATATCATGAAACACTTTATACATATTAAATAAGAGCTACTCAACTTTTAACATCTTTTAAAGATATCAGAGAAATATCAAAAATACTCCGAATTCGCTCTTAAATGCCCCATGATCGGTGCAGTTAGCATACCTTGGTCTATTTACAGTAGGTATGTCAAATTTGAATTTGGTTAACTTTATAAAAGGAAAAGTGCAACCCCTAAGAGTAAAAAAAACGCGAGTGAAGTCGCAGGAAACAGCTAGTAATTTCATTAAAAGTCAGTTTCTGGTTGAAGAGTTACTGCTTCTTAGGTTTTTTTTGAATATAAGTCTTATAATAAAAGTCGCTGAACATGAGCACCATGAAGAGGTTCTGCGGGAACATGATGTAGGCGCAGGGCCGCGGGAAGTCGCACTCGCGCTTCACCACCAGCGCTCCAAAGTGGATCATTAGGTATGAGAATTGCAACTGAAAATAAAATCATAAAGCAGATGTGAGTTACTTACTCAAACTAGACCACATGGTCAGTACTACAAGCAACAGCCCCATCCTTTTACTCGTACTCATCATTATCATAATTTATATGTTTTTCCCATTACGGAACAATGGTGTTCCGGACCTTTGGGAGGCGTACGCGGAGTCGAAGCCAACACTGAGCAGCAGAACACCGAGCGGATGTTGCACCTGCCCGAGTAATGGGACGTACGCAGAGGCAGCACCCGCCAGGGTGTATGGCCTATTGAGATTTAATGGAATCTAAAATATACTGGACTATTAGGTGAAAGTGGTGGACTAAATACTGGGTTGCGGAGAATAAAATCTGTTCTTTTGCACGTTAAAATTATTTTCATGACACTTGCTCGTAAACGATTATGTTGTATGCAAGCATTCTTAGACTTAATGAGAATACGTACTTAATGATTTTCATACATTTTTACCGCCCGCTATGTGTGCTGTAAAATAGTGTAGGGTGGTACTCGGTAATGTTCATAGAATCTTAGAAATTTATAAGTAAAACCGCATATCGAGGCCTAGTAGTGGGTTAGTTGGCTAACTTAGGTTGGAGCAAGTGGCTCTTAGTCGGTCAAGGGTTTGCCAAGGTATGGGGGTCGCGTTCGGGGTGAACCACTAGTAGGTATAATATATTTACATAGGGAGTACAAACTTTTATAGCTTTCAATTACACATATATAACCATTATCTATCAACTTTATTAGTAATTACTTACCGAGGCATGTAAAATAAGAAATGTTTCAGATCTACTGTACAAACATGTGATCTGAGGCTTTCTTATTTACTAGCGAAGGTCTACCTATGCACTATTTTTCTGCTCGACGCAGTCGGCAAGCGGCGAATTTGTTAATCGTAGCGGCCAGCAATTGGCTGCTTGCCGGCCGGATGGCAGAAAACGCTATTTATTTAGTGTAGACGTTCTAGTCGTAAATATTAGTTGTGTTGTGTGTTACTTCCTACAGCCAAGATTTACTTACCTGCATCACAGACCACCTCAAATACAACCTACGTAATGTAGACTAGGACTTACAATTTGTAGCTGTGTCACGTGTTTCTTCCACCACAGCGAGTGCTTATACGAGTCGTCCCAGGAGGTGAGCAGGTAGTACGTGTACATCACCATGTGCACGAACGAGTTGATCGTCACCAGCATCGTCATGTGGCCGCCTGTTTAAACATCCCTGTCAGTTCAAATTGAATCAAAAGCGGGTTAAGTAATTCAACTAATAACCAATATTTGAGGAACGCCAGATTGTTTATATACGGTTACCGGCAAAAAATCAACATCACGAGGAAACTTGCATCAGACATCTGTCCCCCAATCAGAACGTACAGTCAACCAATTGGAACCCTAGGCCACTCTAGAACCATGTCAAAATGACAAACAAATCTGATTTATTATGAAATAGTCCTACAGCTAGTTGCCTAGAGTTCTAAATGGTTAACTGTACTTATTGTTGTTGGCATCTAGGTGGAATTAAAAGTGTGAGTGTTTTGATCAAACTTGAATCTCACCTGGCACCCACTTGGTGATGCCCCAAGCCACCATGATCACACCGAAGTGATGGTACACGTGGAGGAACGTCACTTGCTCTTGTTTCTTTCTCAATATGAAGAACACCTGTAGGAACATAGGTTTAATGATACTTGATTTTCAAAGATAGTCAGGAAGATCAAAGGTGTCATTCTTCATCATTGGCACCGTGTATATGTCTGGCTGTTTCTTACTTCCATTAAGTGTGTGCAGCTGCATCACAATTTTGCTGTAAATAGTTATACGGTTTTAAAAGCCAACGGAGGGATCTATCCTGACGGTTTTTGCTGCCAACTGACAGTTCGTGCTTTTGAAGGTACTATCGCGGTCAAAATTGCATGGGCAATTTCAAATGTCGCTTGATATTTGTATGTTGCAACTTCTAAAAATCATAAAAAAAAAAAATTAACTTAGCTCTCTGTGGACTATAACGCAACAAATAGGAGGAGGTTAAGATTAGGACATTAAAATTGTTGACTTGAATACGCTTGCACCGTAATTGACCCTCGTTAGTGATGGAATGGAACGGCATTTGAATTCAATAGTAAGATTTGCATGACAGTGCATATAATATCCGCTGACCATGCAAATGATTCCAAAGTAGAGAGGTAGGTTAGGTGCAGTCAAAATGTAAAATGTATGGAGTAAGTCAAAGGGTTGGGGGTCTAGTTTTCGGTAGGTATTGTGTAGGTACATAAGCATTTCATGATGTACATAACTACACAGCTTTTACTTGCTGTAGGTACTAAGAGTAAAAATATTTATACATTGTATATAGGCAACGGTATGTAAGGAAGGTGCGACGCGTACTCCACGCTGCTGGGGCCCTCATCCACCGGTTGGTAGAACACGCGGTAATGGCTTAGCCAGCCCAGGGCTTAGGGAGCGTACCGTGTCTAGAAGATCGAAGATCTTGATGTAGAAGTAGCTGTAGCACACGTGCCACGCGTACTCCACGCTGTTGGGGCCCTCGTCCACCGGTTGGCAGAACAGGCGGTAGTGGCTAAACCAGCCTAGCACGAGGCTCTGGAATAAAAATCATGTAACAAAAGGGGGTAGTGTCCCCTAACTGACTCAAAATAAGTACAAAATTGGTAATAACGTGTGCCTAGATACTTATTCAATCACATAGCCAAATTACTAAGTGGCTGCTTTGGATGAAGTCTTATACGTCTGGATAAAGCACATCATCTGCAATGTATATTGATCTGCATATAGAGCGATGCCGATGGCACTCCGCACTCCGATGGTATCGGCCCCGGACCATGCGGCCTCAGATACTTAGATTAACTGCTTACTTTATAAACGACGTAGCCACACAGAAGGATCTGCGTGGCGTTGTAGAGCGCGATGACACCGCGCAGGTCATAAGCACGACGCGAGCGCATGAAAGATGGCAGCCAGTAGAAAACGGACGCCAGGTAAAGCACTATGATACCAACGCCAGGCCACGGCGTCCTCATAAGGAACCAGTCTTGGGTTCGCGGATCTAGGATGATACAAAGACCTAGTGAGACCTGAGAAAATTATCTAAGAGTTAAATTAGGTTTTGATACTTAGTCTTAGATAATTTTCACTGATTTAATCCCTGCAATTTCCTGTTATCAAACATTGTAGCTATGTGTGACACAAGTTCAATTAATGTTGATTTAAGATTAAACTGGCAAGGGTCACTTGCACTACCCAGGGTTAGCAAACTAAACTGGAATTAGCTGTCAATTTTCATTCTATAAAACGTCCTGAAATTGCGTTAACATTGGACTTGGGGTTATCGGCTCACGGATTTTCAAATATATTAGGCAGAATACCTATCTACATATTTATTAGGTCATTTTAATTATTTCGACCTCAACTTACCTGCAATATCTTCATTTAAATAGTAATATAATCTCACTGCAGCTTTTAAAATAAGCGCCATTTTTTAAATAACTGTTATTTTAAACACTTATATGAATATAGGTGCACTCGTAGAGTGACTGGTTGGCAATGAAAGTTCATTTCAAAGTGGAATGAAATTCAAAATTATAAATTGTAATTGTATATGCAAACTAGATATAGGTATCAAGTCTAAACCAGCTACATTCTACATTGTAGTCAGTATTCAGTCAGTAATAAAATCTACTAAGTTGTTGCCCGCGACTTCGTACGAGTAGAATTGAATTTTGTTTGTAATTATTTTCTTGGACAATAAAATATTAGGAGTGGAACCTATAATAAAAAAATCCGTCGTTTATTATATATTGTGTTCGATCGTTATATAAAGTCCACGGGACTCGAACCCGCGACTCTGGCAGAGCGGTGAGCTGGTAACCCAGAGTCGCGGGTTTGGCTCCCGCCCGAGGTCATAATGTTTTCATTTTTCCTTTCTATCTGAGAAATTTGGTATCGTTTGCAGACGTTTTTGCGTAGAAATAATAGTTTAGTATGGGTTGGTATGGGGTAGGGAATTGGAGAAGAATTGTGCAACGTGCCACCACCAAACCGGGGATTACGCCTAAGAGGCGAATTCTCAATATAATTTGACACTCCACTTGCCGAGTAAGAAGTACATTCCTACGGTAGATGTTGCTAAGCGCCTCTCTTAGTTTGGTGGAGAAGTTCGGGGCCACGGGTGTGGTCTCGGTAGCTCAGTTGGCAGACCGGTGGGATGGTATCCCAGTGTCGCCGGTTCGAGTCCCGCCCGAGGTCTTGAATCTTTCCACTTTTCCTTTCTTTCTAAGAATATAGTTTTCTTGTTTTACAATCATTGGTCTATGGACGAACTTTCCAAGACTCGCTTCAAAAATTACATAGCCTCCATAGTTCCATACAGTCTTTCAACCCCTTTTATAACCATTTGCGTTGTGGGATAAATTTCGGAAAACCCAAGAATCACTTATCTTGTATTTTAAAAAGAAATTTGTACACAAAGTATCAAGTCTCTCACTTAAAATTGTACGTTATCCCCATACAAACATATAATTAGACATAACATAATACAGCATAAAATAAAACATATCACAATGTTTGTACGATAATATTTTTATTAAAAAATGTTTATAAACTCTTGACATCAAAAATATTCTTAGAGGTAAAAACCTACTAGCTAAGTACTAGTCGGCATGATAAAAATATTCAACAATCAACAAATTCGAGTATTTCTTATTATTAAGTCGTAATTTTTAGAACTTGTCAAATACTGTGATGAACTGATGATGTTTGTTACAGGGTATGATAAAAAAATATACTCTGATGTTTTTATGCGCCAAAATCGAGCTACACTCTATACTGATTAATAAAGTGGTCTAAAACGTTTCAATTTATCTTTATAATCCACAACCGGTAGAGCAACGAGTTATAAATGACAAAGCATTACTAGTTCATTCTCATAAGTGGATTCTTCTTTATCGCTTAACCACATAAACTTTAGAATTGCAGACGACCTCGAATTTATTTCTTGACGCTGCTTTATCGTAGTAACATCTCTTTGCATCTGAATTTATTAGGTACAACATACTAGCGAAATTGGGAACAGTAATCTCAGCTTCTACTACAATAGAATAGATAACTTTAACTTTTGAGGACATTTTCAATGCCTGCCAGTGTGTTCGTATCTCATGCTTGAATATCTATTAGGTAGCGAAGAAAAAGGAACTTTAATAGGTAGTTTATACGGATCACTATGGTATAGTAAGGTAACTTGTTTCGATCCCCTATTTCCGAGGCGCTTAGTAAAAGAAACTTTATACCCTAGTGTTTATAGTTCAGAATGGAAAGGCTACTTCTTGAATGGGAACTCGGGGTGTTTCTCGACGCCCGGGAAGAAGCTGAAGTCGCATATGCGACCCGCCTCGCCGCGGTCCAGCGCGTTTAGTTCTGTCATCTCTGCGGCGCTCAGTTCGAAGTCCCACACCGATATGTTCTGTTGGCAGATATATTTCAAGTAATTTAATCAAATACCATACTCGTGTATAGTTTGTTTTGCTTATAACAAATGCTTGTTATGCTTGTAAGTTTTTCACCAGCTTACCGGCGCAGATCATATAAGCCGATAATGAAGTGAAATAAGCGGATACTAAGCTGGTTAAAGAAATTGATGCGCGGCTCAGAACCACAACAATAATTTGCACGCTAAGATCTGTCCGTCGGATATCCATGTGACAGGCGGATGTATCTAGCGGACAAATCCGTTAATGTAGGTAAACTCGTATGTCTGCCATACACCTGTATACATGACAAATTCTCGCGAAACCTATTTGTGCGCTAAACATATCAGCTATGGTCAGATCTGACGTATGTGTAAGTGCAGACTGTAGATGTCAGAGTGAGAGTGCATAATGATTTTATCTCGTACTTTCTTTGGAAATGGTCGTATTTGTCATGCTGCTTCAATCGACCTCGGTACTTTTAGTAGTGACACTGACTGACATAGCATGATAAGTTCTGTCATTTCCGTGAAAATACGAGGGAATTATTTGACAAGTGCCCAGTACTACTAGTTCCAGCGTCAGCAGGTCTAGCTGTCACTAGTCCTTAGCATTGACTTATTAAAAGAAATTCTTCTTCTTTTATCCTATATCTAATACTGTTTGATCCGCTGCGGGTTGGTGCTTTTGGGTGTGGCGGTGACGCCGCACTGCAGCACATGCCGCAGCAGGATCTGCGCGGGGGTGCGGCCGTACTTCGTCAGAGCTACTGTCCTGAGGGTCCTCACATGAGTGCTGCGCGTGCAAGAGTCAGTAACCAACCTGTTTGATTCGCTGCGGGTTGGTGCTTTTGGGTATGGCAGCGAGGCCGCGCTGTAACGCATGCCGCAGCAGGATCTGCGCGGGGGTGCGGCCGTGCGCCGCCGCCGCTCGAGTCACCGGCGCCAGTGTCAGCAGGTCAGGGTACGAGCGCCTGGAAGTATATATATGCACACATTAAAATCACAATAACATTGCCGCATCATGAACACAGGGGTCGTTACGGGAAATAAAATAACGTAATAAACGCTATAATGCAAATACATTTTTTTTAATGAATTCATTCATAATTTGCTAATGCGCTTCTGAACGCGATGTATGTACGAAGAAACCGGTATCCAAAATGTTACTTTCTTATAGCCAATTATCGGAATGTTAGACGCCTTCGGAATACCTTAGCTAAGAAATGTGTCAAAGTTCGATCTCTGCTGATAACGGCAAGTGTTCATTGCTGTGGTGTCAAATCTCCCAGACCAGATATATGTATCTCTTCCAAAATTAAATTATCTGTCCGAATTTATTCATAAAGGGAAGTTAATGCGAAATCGAATGTCATAAGAAAGTAATAGTCCATTACGAGTGTAGACGTTTCTGGTCTAAAGTTTCAATGCCAACGCGTTTACTTTTTGTCTTTTTAACTAAATCCGAGGTTTTTTGTAGTTTTCGTTTTGTAAGGAATAAAAGAGCAAAGTACATAAAACAATATGATTAATGTAATAAGTACGGTAAAATAATTTGATTTAGGTATCTCTAGTAGCTAGTCTAGTAGTAATGGTAAGCTTTGTAATTTGGGTGGTGCGAATGGTAGCGGTTGCATAAGTGGAGCGGGTACCTGTATGGGCGGTTTAACGGCGATGGTAGTAGCCCCCGAATCCTAATCCTAATCCCCAACTCCTAATAACCCTAACCCTAATAGTTCACCAGGCGGCGCCACTCATACGTCAATATGAAATATTTGTCAAAGTGACATTTATTTATTTATTTATTTATTTATTTATTTATTCAATAAGTTAACACGACATTACAGCATACGCCAATGCGTCATGAAACTAAGACAAATACAAACATAAAAACAAATGTAAACATCGTCATGAAAAACAAATTTTAAAACATAATTAACTAACTAATATTTAGGCGACGTAACAGCGTGGCTCCGTTGCGTCGTCTGAACCGGCGTAGGATTCGGCAGGTTTCCCCGGAACCGCCGAAGCACGACGCCCTTGGGCCAGAAGTCCGCACTCGCGATGGTGTCCTGCAGCGGCCGCGGCACGCGCACCACAAACGAGCTGAAGTGCACGTAGTGACTCGACCGCAGCTGTTGAACCTTCAGCGAGTAGGCAGTCTTCCGGCGGACGTAATCCACCACCTCGTCGGCTGTGGCGGAGTAATGAAGGCGCGACACGTAGAGCGCCTTACTCGGTGTAGCGACACGTAGGCCTGAATTCACCGGCTCGGCTGTACCACACTGAGTTTTACGAGGCGCCCTGTGCGCCTTCCTCTTCCTCTCCACTAGCGTGAATCCCTCCTCATCCTCCTTGGTGCGGGAGATCTTCACCTTGTGGGGAACCTTTACTTCACCGGCCTTCGAGGATGAGTTGACCCGGTTAGCTGCGACAGGCTTTCCGGCGACGTCAGCGTAAGCACGCTGACATAACTTCGAGGAGGCAGGTAGCGGGCGCTCGCGCGGGGGCTGCGCAGGCGGCGGGGCGGCACGTGCGGCGCGTTTTACAGCGTCAGCAGGCAAACGGACCGACTCAGGGCTAGCGCCGGGTCGGACTTCGCTCTTGAAATTTGACACCGCAGACCGAGTTAGATTACAATTACGCAAACTGGTGACTTCATTGCGTAACTCGGCAATAGTAATTTGGGCAGCATCAAACTTCAAGATAACTTCGGCAAGACTTGTCTTTAGGGCCACGATTTCCTTCAACAAGCTGCGAACGTCCACGTCATCCGGAGGATCAGACGGCAGGCTAGCTTCCGTCACCACGAACTCTGGAAGGCGGCCTTCGTACTCTTTGAGGATTTTTACAACATCCCCAAAGGTTTTCTCTCCTCTTTCGTCCCCTCTTCGACATGTAAAACTTTTTCTTACCCGAATGGATTCACGGCCGCGCACGTAGCTTACCATTCACAATCACTAACTAACTAACTACGCTGGCTCAGCGACCCAAAATGAGTCTTGGCTTCCGACACAAGAGCACGCCACTCTACCCGATCCTGTGCAATCTCTCGCCAATTTTTGACTCCGAGATCACGCAGATCCCTCTCCACCAGATCTATCCAGCGGTAAAGTACCGCTGGATTCACAATCACAATAACATCAAATCCCTCTAGCTGCTATGATATTGATTGTCACTGTGACAAGGTACCAAATATACCGACCTACATAAATCAAATTCCTATAGGCAAGGATACGCCAGGACAGGATACGCAAGCAGACGCCACATAAATTTTCAGTATCACCCATTAAAACCAGTCTCCTTTCGATATGTAATTGTTTGCTATTCTGTTTTAGTTATGAGCTATAATGCAAATACATTTTTTTAATGAATTCATTCATAATTTGCTTATGCGCTTCTGAACGCGATAGTATAACTATGTCGGCCAGCGCCTTGGATCCGAGCCGCGAATAGATATGCCACAACAGGCACGCCTAGCTAGGTTTCGGGTAGTAACGCCGGCTGCAGGTGAACTACTAAACTCACCCAGTCTTCTCCGGCAGCATGTCGGCCAGCGCCTTGGAGCTGCGCGGCGAGTACGTCACTACACTACAGTCAGGACGAGCTAGGCTTCGGCTAGTAACGCCGGCTGCAGGTGTACTACTACACTCACCCAGTCTTCTCCGCCAGCATATCGGCCAGCGCCTTGGAGCCGAGCGGCGAGTACGCCACTACAGGGACGCCGAGCTTCTTGGCTTCGGCTAGTAGCGCTGACTGCTGGCACAGCAGGTGTACCTCCACCTGGTGACAAGAAGTAATATTCTTTCAACAGTCTCTCAATAATATTACTTACTAGTGTTTACCCCCGAACGTCAACTTGCGGCTCCTATATTTATTTATAAACTTTAATGGACACAAAAAATTGTACAAATGGCGGACTTAATGCCGAATGGCATAGGTACCAGTCAACAATAGGGCCATACAAGACATTTAAGTAGATTCAGGAAATAATTGTTTTATGGGTCAGTCAACTGTTACAAACTGCTATAAGAATCTGGGATCTGCAACAATAAATAAAAATAAAATCCATTTATTTCAGACAACAGTAGTCCATACATTTTGTTAGAGTTAACTTAAAATTTTAAATTAAATTAAATTGTTAGTACCGTTACATAAACCTTAACAATAAAAAAAAATCTTCCTTCTCAACGATAACGCGAGTGATGGGTTTCACACAAACAAATATACAAAGCCGTACTGTTCCAATAGACTCGGAGCAATGTTGTCATTTTCAAAATTAAAGGCATCTTTCGCCTTTCATCTTTTAGGTTCTCTTTCGTCTATTACAGGGGCCGATTCGGCTGATTGGCTCCGACAGATTGCACCGTGTAATACTAGCATTAGAGATAGGTAAGCTTTATTTGAAGTCCGCTTCGTACGACGTATTGTCACTTCCCTTCGATGTCATGATAAGCGGATTCTACAGTATGCACAAACCTGCAGACACGCCGGTTTCCCCACCGCACAAACCCGTGCAAGCTGCTCCGCGTTCAGATTGGACACCCCGACGTGTCGCACTGCGCCGGATTCCTTCAGCTTCAGCAAGCTCTGAAAAAATCACAATTTAATACTTTGGGGATGTTATTCTTCTGTCGTGACTAAGGAAACTGGGGAAATTCTAAGTAGGCTTCTACACCTCAGGGTTGAAAGATTTAAATATGTACAGTCGCGGAATGAAAAGGTTGACCAGTTTTCAAATAAATTCATTTACGCGTTGCAAGCACATGTTTTACCTTTTTTAATTTTCAAACTGGACCTATTTGTAGGCCACGTAGTGACTTGACATTCATTAT
This sequence comes from Lathronympha strigana, assembly GCA_949128165.1. Taxonomy (NCBI): domain Eukaryota; kingdom Metazoa; phylum Arthropoda; class Insecta; order Lepidoptera; family Tortricidae; genus Lathronympha; species Lathronympha strigana. Next base: position 4,542,614 of record OX421919.1, on the reverse strand, counting down.
AACGTTATGTGTCATACTCGTTCGATAAAGCAGATACTGAGAATTTATACTGAACAAGCAAAAACAGATCTTAAGGTGGTCAACCTTTTCATTCCGCGACTGTACCTACCTTCGTAGGTATCAATACTATCCATTATTATAATTAGGTACTTAATTACAAGGTACCGAGAAGGGTTAGGGTACTACAAGGATTATGATTTATGACAAAAACGAATAGGTATTGTTACATAAATAATAATTATATTCACAACAATAATTATATTTACGAGCAATACGATCTGGTCAGTAGCGAATTGATGGCGAACATTTCAAAATAGCGAGAACGAACCACAAGAAAGAGTCAATTAACACTCTTTTTCAACATAACTATGAACAAAATTATAATACTTAACAAATTAGGTATTTCTAAATGATAATGCTTGACATAAGATACCTTAGCGCAATATACCTACCGCAAATCGCCGAGAGACGCTAGGAAGATGATGACTTCTTGTACTTGTTGCTGCTGTATGAAATACAATGCTAAGGGCAATCGAAAGCTAGAGCGCTGAGTACCTATATCACGAACGTACCTTCCGGATCCTCGACGTGGCGTGGCGACGTGATGATCGAAGACGTCGCAGATCACCCATGCGATGGAATGACTGGAAGAAATGCTGCGAACCCGCCGAGACAACAGCAGCCCCCGACCCTCACTCGTCTTCATGAAGATGTGCCACGAGTACCACGACCGCTCTGACAAGAGCGAAAAGAACACGAAGAAGCCGAAGCTAAGGAGCATAGCTGGGATGGTGGTCTGCCACGGGCGTGTACATACAGAGTGTAAATAAACAAAAAAGCGACCAAGCGCGAGTCGGACTCACGCACGAAGGGTTCCGTACCATTATATATAAAAATGGCAAAAGAAACGTGTTGTTGTATGGGAGCCCTGTTGTATAAGTTGTACTTTAATTTAGTTATTAATTTTTAAAGTGAATACCTATATAACTAAGTAAATATTCTGTGAATGTTTCAAGCGTCTACCTGTTGCCGTTATCAATAACGAGTAAAAACGAGCAAAAAAATCACGTTTGTCGCTGACGTCGCTGTGTTTGCAGCCGCAATAGCGTCCTAGCCATGATCGCGGACCGGCTGGACTGCCCCTTTATGAATCTTTGTATAAGGATTCACGTCAACGGTACGTGAACACGGTATACAAAAGTTTAGAATAAGTAATTTAATAATTAGTGGTTACATTTTTTGTTTTATTTTCATTTGTGTAAGACTAATGTAATGTTAATGTAATGCGTGTGGACTATTGTTGTCTGTAATAAAGAAATGATTATGATTATGGGACCTAACTGAAATATTGATATGTTTTGTAGAAATTAAACACTTTATAACGGATTAATCGCGTTTATTAACACCATGATCCTACGTTTCGAGCCCTTTACAGCACTCGTTTTCACAGGGTTAAGATAATTTTTCTTGTATTTGCTGTTACAGCGGCAACAAATGTGAAAATTTCAAACGACTAACTATCACGGTTCATGAGATACAGCCTGGTGACAGTCCGACGCACGGACGGACAGCGGAGTCTTAGTAATAGGGTCCCGTTTTACCCTGTGAGCTCGGAACCCTGGGATTGGTCTCGATGTGGTACCCACTAATGTAACAGGGGGTACCATATAAGCGAACGCGAACTTTCAAGTGGTTACTGATTACTCAGCAGACATAGGAATCATTGGGGCAGATTTTCTTGACAGGTTAGGGTCAAGAAAATTTGCTCCTCCGATTCCTAGGTCCGGTCTGCGTGATTAGTCTGTATAATACGCAGCTTGTAAAATAAATATATACTTATAGGGTAGGTACCTATACGTTCCCGAGTAATTTATAATAGGTATAGGAATGTGAAGCGAATAAAATACATCTTAGGTATTTATAAAGGGACTAGACACTATTTATTTATTTATAACTCAACTAACCTATTCATAGTATTCATGATTTATCAATCGTTGATTGTTAAAGGTTTTTGAAATATGTTTGATGCAGCGGGAATCCTCAGCATTGTCGAACTAGCACTAAACTGGAAGTCTGACAAATGTAACACGACGGTGCTATATGATGCTTTAGGAGTTAAAGGAGGTATTCTTGATTTCTTGCTTAGTTTTCGTAGCACTGCTTTGAGATAGAATGCCCATCTGTTGTGTCGCCTCGACTGACGTTTCGCAATACGACTAACACGAGTACTCTCATGTGTCGATGGCAACATTGTCTGTTCAGAATGAGAATCCTTATATATTTTGCGACTGAAACTATCGTGTTTGTGTGCGATACTTGATGTTTGATAGTTTACACTGTGCGAAATGTCCTTAAGTGGTCTGGTGCCAGTTTTCACTGCTTTAGTTGAATTAGGTTTTTCACCGTAGGAAATGTTAGCAGCTGTGTTTATTTTTTTCTTTCCCCAAAGCCAAAATAGACCATTTGACAATGGTCTTCGCTTAGGTTGTTGAACGAGAGATCGATATCGGTCATGTGTGTTATCGCAATCAATGTTTTTTTGTTTTTGGGTGCATTTCGGATACCCATAAGGTAACGTTTTCGACACGTAGATACACTGCAATGACTGGCCGTAGTCATAAAAGTGCGGTAGAAGTTCTGAAGATATTTTCCGCTCGTCTTCTACTGACTTTGTATCTTTAAAAAAATTGTTTGATTTCGATTCTTGCAATGGCCATATTGATTTCAGACTTCCAACTCTACAGTAATAAAGGTAATAAACGTTTTTCCTATTTTTCGATTTAGGCTCTTTCTTTGGTTTTTTGTCTGCACTCTGTGCGCTTTCTACTATTGGCTCGGGGGGCGATATTTCTGGTGTTCCTTTGGCCTGGACAGCTTGAGCTGCAGATTGTAGATTACTAGGACCCGGAGTTCCGGCAACAGGTGACTGTGGGAGAGCATTAGCAATAGCACCAGCCGCGCTAGGTGATGCTGGTAGGCCAGGTACTGATGGCTGGGTCACCAGAGCAGCAGGACCAAGTGCTCCTGCTGGCTGTATGGCTGCACCAGCTGCACCAAGTGGTGATGGTGGTTGGATGGCTGCACCAGCGGCACCAAGTGGTGATGGTGGCTGGATGGCTGCACCAGCGACGCCAGGTGGCGCTACAGCTGCTAGCGCTGAAGACGCGCCCGGAGTCGCCTTCTTTTTGCCCCAACTTATTCCTGAATCTGTGACCGGTGGTACACCTGGTAGGTTTAGGTTTCCTGCAGTTTTTTCTTTCTTCCTTTTAAAGCATTTACTTGTACATTTCTTAGTGCAGCACCATCCGCAGCAACACATATACTTACAGAAAAACTCCCAGTCAGCAGACTTGCTTTTGAACGAACTACATGGACACGGTTTTATTGTATTCGGTACTGCTTCACAAGGTGGTTGCTGCCGACACGGTCGCGGTCTTGGAACAGTTATTTTCCGCGGTGGTAGACATTGTTTGTGATAGGATGAGGGCATCCCAAACCCGATATTATTATACACACGGCCTATTCATTTCCAAGTTTCACATGGGTGGAAGTTTGAATAATTATTACACTTGAAATATTTGTGTTTTCATTATTTTATCAATTATGTAGTAGCATGAATGTGTTTTTTATTTCTTTAACGAAACATGGGGCTTGAAGTATGTCAGAAGGCAGACAGATGATTTTTCTTTCGTGACAGATGACTGTCAGATCACTCCGCCATAAATCTTTTAAAAGAAGGTTGAATTTAGTTGATGTAGATTGAAACCAGTGTTTAGCGGCTATTGACAGGTGTTCCCCTCTGACGAAAGCATATAGGTAGGTATGTTTTCGCGCTAACGCTTAAATAGTAACAAAGTGAGCAAAAGAGAAGCCATCTTTATATTAATATTTCAGAACAATTGAAAAACCTCACCATTTTTCGCATCAACGCATCAACCCCTAACCCTATACGAGAATACAAGTAATATATCGGTCTTGAAAATATGAAAAGCAGGGACCGGACAACCCTTTCCTCGATAAAAGCCTTTCAAACGGCGTCCCTTTAAAACGACTTACCCAAAATAAGACTTAGCCGTTCGAACAGCTAGCCCATACATTTGACTAGCCCTTACCAAAATACTGACCGAACAATAAAGCTAGCCCTTTGCAATTGCTTACCGCTAACCTATACGTCTTGTTACCCTTATATAAGGGTTACCCTTATAATTAAGCGCTTTTTATAAAGCTTTCCCTTTGGCAATTTCATTCTTTATGAGGATGCCGCCAAACAGCGGCAGCCAATCAGCATCAGTTATTGAGTATCTGCTCTAAGTAGGTAACTATTTCGTTCGGTGTAGCACATTTTTGGTTTACATTTACATTCGCTGTTTTTCTTCCAACTCGTCTGTCGTCCGTCGCGCTACTCGCGCTGTTTGAATGTTTTTAATCGACTTCGAGAATTCGACGGAGACGGTTATGTACCTATTCATCTGTTTGTATATTCAACCAACTTCAATATTCCTAAAGGAGGAGGTTCTCAATTCGGCTGAATTTTTATTATTATTATATTTATTTTTTTAATGGATGTTACCTCAGAACTCCCTCATTACTGAACCGATTTAATTTTTTTTTTAGTTTCTTAAAGTAGATGGTTCCAGGTTGGTTCCGTTTTTTTCAAAATCCATTTCTGATGATGGGATCCATGAGGAACTGAGGGAACTCCTCAAATTTGAAAGGTACATGCATAGTCATTTGGGTATTTTCTTGAGAACCTCGAGCATTTCTTTACAAAACCTACCAGTTTGGTGGAGCAGACCTGATGATGACGACCACGGATGTCAAAGAGGAACTGCTCTATAATTCGCGGGCCCCAGCTGTATCATTCATCTTTTGTTTGTTACAAAATGCCTTCGAGGTAGTCCTATTTGATTTTAATTATATTTCGATGATCCATCATCATGAGGAATTAATGGAGCTGATGCTGAACCCTGGCAGTACCTCATGGAACTCAGGTTTGGTAAAACTTACGAGAGTTCTGTTTTCGTCATTCAACTCGTATCAACGATCAATTAGGGGAACAGTTCTCAAGATGGAGCTGATGCTGAACCCTGGCAGTACCTAGTGGAACTCAGGTTTGGTGCAACATAGGCGAGTGCTGTTTTCATGATTCGATTCATATTAACGAGCCATTCAGAGGGCAGTTCACAAGATGGAGCTGATGCTGAACCCTGGCAGTACCAAGTGGAACACAGGTTTGGTGCAACATAGGCGAGTGCTGTTTTCATGATTCGATTCGTGTTAGCGAGCAATTAGGATAGCAGTTCACAAGATGGAGCTGATGCTAAACCCAGGTAGTACCTAATGGAACTCAGGTTTGGTGCAACATAGGCGAGTGCTGTTTTCATGATTCGATTCATGTTAACGAGCAATTAGGAGAACAGTTAACAAGATCGAGCTGGTGCTGAACCCTGGCAGTACCTAGTGGAACTCAGGTTTGGTGAAACATACGCGTGTGCTGTTTTCGTTAATCGACTCATGTTAACGAGCAATTAGGAGAGCAGTTCACAAGATGGAGCTGATGCTGAACCCTGGTAGTAATAAGTTTTAAATACGATTTGAGAAAAATTTAACAAAATAAAAACATAAATTAGCAATAATTCGCTTACTTTAACTTATACCGGGAAGTCCAATTGAAGTCGGTTTTTTTTTCTTTAAAATTATTTTTTAAATGTATGTTCACCGATTACTTCTAGCGCCATCGTCCGATTAAGGTGTTTTTTTTTACGAAAGGTTACCTCCAATTTAATTAAGGGAACTCCTCAATTTTCAAATGCACATGTATGATGATTACGGTGTTTTCTTAAATAAATGAAGGAATTTCATGCGAAAACCATAAATAGGTAAGGTAGACCTGATGATGAAGACCAGGGATGACAAGTGTAACTTAGGATACATTAGCCGATAATTCCGAGCTCCGTCGTCCAATTCGAGCAATTATTTTTATGTGAGAAAAGAGTCACCTCCAAATTGGTCTGGTAGCAATTCGGTGCTGATCTGATAATGAGGTTAATGAGGAATTAAAGGAACTCCTTAACTTTCAAAGGCACATTTATAGTGATTTCGGTATTTTCTTAAGTAAATGAAGCAATTTCTTGCGAAAACCATAAATTTGGCCAGGTAGACCCGATGATGGAGACCAGGGATGACATGTGGAACTTCAGATACATAAGACGATAATTCCGAGTTCCCTCGTCCAATTTGAGCAATCTTTTTTTAGTCGAAAAGAGTTGCCTCCTAGATGGCCCATGTAGGATATTGGTGCTGATCTGATGATGGGATCCGCGAGGAATTAAGGAAACTCCTCAATTTTAAAGGCACATGTTTAGTGATTGCGGTCTTTTCTTAAGGAAATTAAGCAATTTCTTGCGAAAATCATAAATTTGGGACGATAGACCTCATGATGCAGACCAGCGATGGCATGTTGAACTTTAGATACATAAGCCGATAACTCCGAGCTCCGTCATCCAATTTGAACAATTATTTTTTTGTTAGATAAAAGTTACCTCCAAGTTGGTTCCATAAGAGCTTGGTTCTAATCTGATGATGGAATCCATGAGGAATTTAGGAAACACCTCAATATTCAAAGGCAAATTAGCAATTTTGGTGTTTTGTTAAGTAACATAAGCATTTCCTTCCGGAAAACTATAAATTTGGTGCAATATACCTGATGCTGAAGACCAGGGGTGGTATGTGGGACTTTACATAGGTAAGGTACTTAAGCTGATAATTCCGAACTCCGCCGTCTGATTTGACTATTTTTTTCTGTTTATTAGTAGTACTGCGTTACTCATACTAGTACTTACCAACTAAAATAGAAAGATTAAACTTTTTAACAATAAATTAAAACCGACTTCAAAAAATGAAAAATAAAATGTATTAATTTTTATTTGCTGTAAGATTTGGAAAGGATGAGTAAGCAAATACATGAAGGTGGTCTATCGACTGATACGTTTGAAGTCGGTGCCAAGCAAAATAAACACACTTCTGGCAATAATAAAACTCAGCGTTCTCTCTGAAAAATAATAAATATGATATGATGACGTTAATGCCATGCATGCCTACATAAAATGTTGTCAATGTTGTTCCACTTTGCCATCCCTGGTCTTCATCATCAGGTCCATTCCGCCAAATTGATGGTTTTCGTAAATATATGCTCGAGTGTCTTAAGAAAACAGCCAAATAATCATGCATGCGCCTTTCAAATTTGAGGAGTTCCATCAGTTCCTCATGGATCCCATCATCAGAAATTAATTTTGGCCAAGCTGGAACCATCTACATTCAGATAAAATAAGAATTTTTAAAATCGGTTCAGTATTGACGGAGTTCTGAGGTAACAAACATCTAAAAATAACACACAAGAATTGAGAAACACCTCCTATTTGAAATTTAAAAGTCGGTTGAAAATTAAACCTTATTTCATCTATTGCGGCTTCTACCACTCGGAAGCGGGCGAACATCAAAGAGTGCCGCCGCTGACTACGATCGCTTGCTATCATGTACGAATAAATGTGCGTTTTATGCACAAGGTAGACGGTTTAAATTAGCACGCCTTTACTATAAGGGTAGCCCTTTATAAGGCTAACCAATATGCAAGGTATTGGTGAGCGAGTCATAAGGGTTTCATAAGGGTATTGGGATATTGATTACTCATAAGGGATACCGCTAAGATAAGGGCTTTAAAAGCAATATGAAAGGGTTTTGTCGCGTAAGGGTATGGTGAGTTAAGCCTTATTAAAAACCCATACAAAACCCTTTATAAGGGATAGCGGGCCGGTCCCTGATGAAAAGTTATGTTTAAGAGATCTGGTGTGTGATGGGTACGTCTTGGATTATAATGTTACAAAAGAAAATAATTCACATAATCATATATTAATTTCGATTTAATATTTTATTGATGACAGTTGACACCTTGCGTTTTTGGTCACGTTTTCAATATTTGGCAAGCAATTTTTGTCATAAAGAAATAAATGTAATGTTGTATTTCTGTGGCCGAAAGCATATGACCAATGATCATGTTCATTGTATGGCCTAAAGTTTATATGACATAGCTATTTGAACGTTACGTAGGAATAGCGATACCTACTTGCATTTGAGGTGCTCCTCCCTCAACCATCGGCAGATTTTTTTTGTATAGAAAATGCCACTCCGGTTGATTAAATGGTGTCATACTTTCTGGCGGTGACATGACAACGTACGGAATTAAGTCACATCAAAAAAATGTACGAAATATGTACTTCTTTGTACGGTATTTAAAAAAATGTACTATACGTATTTACGAGAAAACAACGATCAATCTGTCACCGCCCGGAAGGATGGGCGGGCGCTATCTGATTCACTATGTCAACTTTTCAACTTTCTTCTGATAAAGAAAAAAATTTGTTAAGAAAATGACAACAACAGAAACAAGGATCAAAGCACGAAACAATTCAATCAACAATGTACTCTTTGTAATAAATGATTAGATTCGAATTCAGCAATTTTTTTTTTATATCATTAAAAGTTGAAAAGTTGACTGGAGTACTGGAACATAGTTAAAAAGATAGCGCCCCCCAGGAAGTATCCTTCCTGGCGATGACATATTGAATCAAAGTTTTGTTACAATTTTTATTAAATTAGCGTACAATTTAGTACATTTTTTCTGTATCAGAAGAAAGACGAAAAGTTGTCTGGAACATAGTGAAATAGAAAGCGCCCGCCAGTAAGGATGCTTACCAGCGGTGACACATTAATCGTTGTTTTGTCGTACCTCGTTAGTACAGTCAAGTGAAAAATATGGTTCGACATAATCGACTCATAAATATGGTACTACGCTCTTATTACACCGGCATAAGGTGCTATGGGACACAATTTTGAGTAAGATGTGCACCACCATATTTTTACACTTGACTGTACGTGTAGTACATTTTTTTTACCGGGTTTCGTGCCACAATAGGAATTCTTATAGGACCACTTTGCTGTCCGTCCGTCTGTCAGCCAAGACCCTTTATCTCGGGAACGCGTAGAGGTAGCAAGTTGAAATGAATTGCACATACACAAGTCTGCGGTGCCTTGAAGCTGGGAAAAAAACCAAACCTTTATATCAACGAAATAAAAAGATGCGGCCGTTTAAATCGCATTTTCCATACATCTGCAACGGGAATCAAAATTTATAGGGTACCTCCTGTTCATCTAGAAATTTGGTAAAAAGTAAGAGCTTATAGTAGCACATTGAAGTGACAAGAGGTTTTACAGTCAATGCCAATTTTCGATGTTCGTGGTAGGCCCTCAGGTTATACGCAAATTCGCGCGATGCCGATGTTCAACTGCGCACGGTAATTAGTCAAACTTGGGCACGCGGCAGATGTCAGCGCTGAAATTTACTGTCTGTGTGTCACGCTCACGGCCCCAGCGTTGCCATGAATGTTTGATCCCGCTAACGAGCGCTTTTCACTTTTATCTGTGCTATATAAGACAAGGATTTTATTTAAATACATAAGTTGATATAATTTTTAAGAAAAAAAAACCGACTTCATTTGGTTCCCGGTAAAAGTGAAATTTTGAATTTGTTTGAGTTAGCCAGTTTACTTCACAAATATCCAATACACATGTCCCAGGGCTTCCATCATTACATGTGAAGTATAATCAAACGGAACTCCCTTATAGACCTTTAAAACAAAAAAAATAACAATGTGTTAAATTGGATGACAGACTGTAAATTATCGAGCAGTTTCATTATGCCATCCCTGATTATCAACATCAGGTGCACTCCAGCAAGATAATGGCCACAGTAAGAAAATGCCTAAGCTAATTATGAACACCCTCTAATCACAATGAACGTGCCGTTCAAATTTGAGTTCTCTGAATTCTTCAAGAACTCCATCATCAGAATAGAAATCAAATCAAAAACATGAATGTCACAACTAGGATAATAAGTAGAGCTAGGTTTATCGACCAGTTCCACTTTGCCATCCCTGGTCTTCATCATCAGGTCCACCAAATTGATGATGTTCGTAAAGAAATGCTCGAGTGTCTTAAGAAACTACCCAAATCATCATGCATGTGCCTTTCAAATTTGAGGAGTTCCCTCAGTTCCTCATGGATCCCATCATCAGAAATTGATTTTGAAAAAAAAAACGGAACAAATCTGGAACCATCTATTTTCAGACAAAAATATATTTTTTAAAATCGGATGATAGTCCTGGGAATTACCAAGCAGTTCCACTTTGCCATCCCTGGTCTTCATTATCAGATCCACTCCACCAAATTGATGATTTTCGTAAAGAAATGCTCGAGTTTCTTAAGAAATCACCCAAATCAGCATGCATGTGCCTTTCAAATTTGAGGAGTTCCCTCAGTTCCTCATGGATCCCATCATCAGAAATAGATTTTGAAAAAAACGGGACCAACCTGGAACCATCTACTTCAAGAAACCAAAAAAAAAAATTCAAATCGGTTCAGTAATGACGGAGTTCTGAGGTAACATCCATAAAAAAAAAGATAAAAATTCAGACGAATTGAGAACATCCTCCTTTAGAAATATTGAAGTCGGTTGAAAAGGGCGAAACAGGCTGCTGCCCATTACTACCGCCCGAGACGACATACAATACAAATTGTTTCCATACTGCGTGCGAGGCGACCTGCCTCGCATGTTTTGCTTGCACCTAAAACGGGTATTACATGGGGCGACTCGCCCCGTGTAATCGACGAAAGAGAATCGAGGGAGGGGCGCCATGTACGAGTATTATCCGTTTAAAATGAAATCGACATCCGTACCGCCCCGTGTTACTTCGAGCTCGGCAACCCTCGACCTGCGGCCAGCGCAGCGGTCGAGCGAGCCGCACGCACCTAATCTACACCCGGGATATAGGTAACTAAATATTACACTACTTATTATTTACTTACAAAAAACCATTGGATAAAATGAAAGAAAAAATCTACCTTATTCCACAGCCTTCGTGGTGTCGACTTGAGTTTATAATTGGGTTCTTTGACGAGTCTGTTTGATTGTAATGCGTCTTTCTATTAATTGAATTTGTGGATAAATTCTGCTTCATGATAATTACAAGTTTTCCCACGTATTGATTATTACAGTTTTAAAGGAGTTGAAGTATTTTTTAAATGTTTTTTTAAGGCGCATACCCTTTGGCGTGTAAGTTACAATACTCAACAAGGAAGCGTCTATTTCAACAGGTGGTAAAGTAACGTTAGATTTTTTAGATAAATCAATGCTTTCGTAGGAATTATTCGGCTTGTACATAACTCCAGCATCTTCACCTGTGCAGCAAGGACAGAGGAGTCTCGGTAAATTAAATGTTTTCCGTAACTTTCGCGGCACACGAGGTTTGGCTTCAACCTCAACGTTTGCAATTCTGCAGCTGTTTAGTGATTCTACTGCGGCTGTAAGTTCTATTTCATGAAGACTTTCCTTTTCAATTTCATTGACAGGGAAAGAACATACAACTCCGTATTCGGGTGGATCACTTTCCGATAGATCTTTCTTCCTGACAATGTTAGTGTCGGAAGGAGGGGACCTGAGGACATCTGACCAAGGATCTTCATCATGGTTTTGGATGTTTTTTTTGTTGTTGGCGTTCTGCGGTGTTTGAGTTAAGATGCGAGACTTGATTGCGTTAAATATCTTTTGTGGCTTAGTTTTAGTATGGCTACACTCCTTGTACACTTCAGCATAGCGAAAAATTCCATTGATGTCGTAAGTATTTAATTTTTCAGTAAATTTCACGCCCATTTTAATAATTAGTTTGTGTCTAGTTGGATCAGTTTGTATTTATGCTTTTTAGTTACTGTATTGTAGCAGAAATCACTGAAATTTTTAATTGTTTGATGGAAGGTGGAATAAATTTGTGAAGCCTATTGTATGTGACAATCAAATTTTGACAGGAATTATTTGATTTTACAAATGTAAAGATGACGGTGACATTTTGAACAAAGAGTTTTGTAAATAGATAAATCTTAGAGAAAACAATTTTCCCCGCCTTTAATTCGCGTTTCTTACTAAGTTTGCTTTCCTAATTGTAGTAGGGGAAGCCAAGATGCTTTTGTAGTATTTTGTAGGGAACTATTATTAGGTCATCATTTCAGCCGAAAGACGTCCACTGCTGGACATAGGCCTCCCCCAAAGATTTCCACAATGACCGGTCCTGCGCCACCCGCATCCAGCGAACTCCTGCGACCTTCACCAGGTCATCAGTCCACCTTGCGGGGGGCCTACCCACGCTGCGCCTTCCGGTACGCGGTCGCCACTCGAGAACCTTTCCGCCCCAACGGCCATCGGTTCTACGTGCAATGTGCCCCGCCCACTGCCACTTAAGTTTAGCGATTCGGAGAGCTATATCAGTTACTTTGGTTCTGCTGCGGATGGTCTCATTTCTGATACGATCTTGCAGAGAGACTCCTAGCATAGCTCTCTCCATTGCCCTTTGGGTGACTTTGAGCCTTCTTCTATTATTAGGTATGACAATGTTATTGTTGTAGCACTTGCATTAAACTGCCATCCCTGCATTAAACCGACATATTCATAGGTAAGTATATGTCGATTTGATGTCTATTTATACCGCTGATGTGATGATGACGTACAAGTATATCTTAGTCTACAAAGCAGAAGGTAAGGACGGAAATTGGGGGCTTATGACCTTGTCTCCTAGACGAAGCAGAAGGTGTCCACAGTTTTCCATGTCGATCGGTCTTGAGCTTCTCACTTGACTCTATTTCAAGTTTTCCGATCCTCTTCCTACTCGTCTTTTTTCCTTACACGCATTTAAAAATATACTTGATGTCTAGGTTGGGCAATAGAAAGTATAGAGACATACCTTCCAAACTGCTATGAGATCAGTAGTGAGGTCGACCCTCATAGAGCCGTCAGGGTTCTTCGGATGCGCGTCTCCAGGCACGTGCTCGAACGCGAACGGCGTGTGCATCAGGTACAGGTCCAGGTAATCAAGCCCCAAGTCTTTTAATGACGCGTTGAAGTATTCTGGCACTAGCTCGGGCCGATTACCTGGCAAGAAAAGAAGTCGATGATAAAAAGTTAGGTTTAATTATTAGGTACTTACATCTAATATCTAGGATCCTATTGGGGCTTCAGGCACATGTGCCTGCTTTGGAGCCTTTGCACGGTTTCTAATCTAAAAGGGATTTCTTTTCGCAGACCAAATTGTTAGGATCGCGGGCCGGATTTGGCCCTCAGGTCGTAACTGCAATGTACCATGGTCCAACACCGCATATAAGTAATACCGCACTGCGTAGCTTTTGGTCTTATCAATAAACTTCTGCAAGTTAACATTTTTTCCTAGGTATTTGTAAAAACTGACCTCCAGGTGGCAGTTTAGTGACAACGAATAGCTCCTTCCTTCTGGCAGCGCTGCCACCGATCCACCGGCACAGAGAGCGCCCCAGGGCTGCTTCGTTCTCGTATGCTCGCGCCGAGTCAAAGTGGCGGTACCCTGCCTCAAGAGCCGCGTCTACGGCGTTCTCTAATATTTCGTCAGAAGCCTGTCAGAATAACTAAAAACGTTAGTGCTGTAATATAGTAGGTATTTAGTTCGGAATATCAAATAGAGGTCACAAATGAGTACCGCTACCGCCCATACGTGCCAACTTATTAGGTAGGTCCATAGAGCCCGTCTATGCTAAGTTTCCTAGATTTTGATACCACAGGCTGTGAACGTGTTGAGTAAACGTCATAATTTCATAGAATTTTGTTTTTGTTTAAAATAATACTTTAAAGTTGGACAATTCATTTGCTTGGAAGAGATGATGTGGTTTGACTCTATATACCAACGAGTACATACTCGTACCTGAGAATATTTTACATACATACCTACTTCTTGTCCACACCATTCTCTTTGGTCCACACTCCTTCAAGCAACGTAAAGGAGCAACGTGTTGGAAGCCCAATATACTATTATTGTCAACATTTGAGTAGCTTAACTTCAAACTCGGATAAATCCATCTGTCAGATTATGCGATTTTGGTATTAAGAAGAGGTAATAAGGTAGATATTAGCTGAGGGTCGAATGGATTTACCGAAGTTTGAAGTTAAGCGACACATTTAGAAAATATAGGTACACTTTTTAGTAACACTTGACATCCAAAGAGAATCTTTCTGTCTTCTGTCAATGCCAAACACAACTAGCTTTGGAAAAAACTTTGAAAATTTATAGAAATCATATTCTGCAGTGATGTCCTCGAATCTAGAAAAACATTATCTAGAGATAAATGACAATTTCCGACTATATGCCGTCAGCCAAAAAAGAGAATAATGATCGTGCATATGTAATCGAATGTCGCAAGAAGCTGAGCAAGCAGAAGATAGGTTTTCGCTCGAGGAATGCTGTGCTTCTACTTCCCGTCGCTTGTCCCACTCCAGCGGGGATTACTCCGAGTACTCCAACGAGGAGTTGATCAACAGACTTCGCCAGAACCCGCGCTCGTACGGTTGCCCGACCTCTTGCAATAAGCCCTGTGCTATCGCAGACTCCTCCACTAAGCTACCCAAGACCAATAAGCGATGGCGGTCTGTCGTGAACTTCTTGAAAAAGCGCATCAAAATTCCAAACAGAAAGCGAAAGATACAACAAAAAGATGAAGTCCTTATTCGTGAATCTAAACCCGCTAGTGCTGTTCTTTCATTGAAATAAATATTTGTTTTGTATCGAGTACCTACATACATTTTGGTATTCACACTCCTAAAGCCAAGAGACGGGAGCTATTTTTTGGTTAATATCTTGGGTTAAGTCAGAGATGTTTGCGTGATGAGTTGATGACAAAATACTTCTCCTCGTAGCATTGTAGCATTACTTTTAGCGCTCTCCGTACTCACCTCATTTCTGATAGCAGCACCATAACTGTCCAAGTTCTCTAAAGGCTGTAGACGCTGTAGTAATTAGTGGCATAATAGGTGGTCCGTTCTTTCACAAACAAGTGCCTCGGTAGCTATTAATTGGTAAACAAATTAACATTTATCTACTTTATTGTGTTCACTTGTGCGTCACTGTTCATTTTAATCTACGAAGGCAAAATGTAGTGTTATGTTATGATGTATTTTTTGTAACATTTTCTATACCACTGCTGTCGGGGGGTTTTAAATTTACAATTGTATATTGATAAGAGAAGAGATATAGAAATTTAAAATTTGAAGAGGAGATTGACCGGTTGGCTGTTTGTCTCTCTTATTTCCTTCGAAATTGTAAGCCGCAGCTTTATTACGCGACCCAGGAGTTTTGTCAGTCAAAACATAATTACTTACAGTCAAGTGTAAAAATATGGGTGGACACATCTTACTCAAAAATATGTCCCATGGCATTTTATTCCATTGTAATAAGAGCGCAGTACCATATTTATGAGACGATTTTGTCGATACGTATTTTTGCACTTGACTGTTCAACTCGTCTCTTGACGCTCAATTGTTTATTCACTTAACTATACTCAAGACACTGGCAGATAAACGAGCTAATCGTCAGCACCTTGATCAATTCACCACAGGCATACAATACACCTGCCAGGTACAAAGTCATGCAATACGCTGTCCCTCTACCCGATTTCATAGTCTGTAAAAGACTTAAAGGCCCTTGATGATACTTAACTAATTTGGTATTTAATAGTGTATAAAGATTCTACCACCATTAGCAACTATGTGAAGAGTTACAAGATATACATATACATATATATACATATTTACTATTTGTAGTGCTTATGTTCAAGCCCCCACCCACGTAGGTCATGTTGTGACGGGATATTTACATAGATCAATAATACTGCCGGCAACAACCGGCCAACTAATGATACACAAACTATCATAATTATGAATGCCTACCGCTTGAAGTAACAACATAAGATAAAGATGACTATAACTATATGTACCTACTATAATATAATTGCATTCAAATCTCAGGTTCTAAACCAGTACCTATACTAACTTCTTATAACCTGAAGAGGTATTACGAGTAAAACAACTCCAAATTACTACACAGTACCTAACTTCCGAAAAATCCGATATAATGTAAATGAGTCGCGGGAATTATGACCTAGTTACACACTTAACATAGTAACATACATATATGTAAGTAACAAATGCACTCACCTGCCACGTTCCAAACCCGATCCTGGGCATACGATCTCCATTGCTTAACTCAAAATACTTCGGTAGAGCCATCTCAACGTTCCTTAACTTTACGTTGCTTTAAGCACAGTTATAGGTGTTCTGCGATCGGTGAACCGCGCCACAATGGCGAGAGGTAAGGGACAGTGCAGTGGCCTTGGCCAGGGCGTTTACTAACGGGTCTTGAAAATGCATGCATGATACTCAATTAAAGTTCTTCTCGCTGTTGAAACAAGGCACATATTTTCTTTACAAGGTTTTCGAAGTTAAATTGTCATTTGTTTAGCTGTAGTTACAACCTATACATTAATATTACCGACAACTTCCCTACTGGCGGTAATTGACAAGCATTGTACCTACTAATTATAGTCTGACAAGCCAAGGCTGCAGTAGATTTTGTTTTTTAAATTATGCGCGTCACTTTTTTTCAGTATGAAAAAAATAGGGAGGCACAGTCATGCTAATTAGTACAATGGTTATGTATGTCAGATAAATCAAATAGCCAAACTACCCAAACAATACTCATCAGCATCATCATCATATCAGCCATAATACGTCCACTGCTGAACATAGGCCTCCCCTTTGGACTTCCATATGTACCGGTTGGGAGCGACCTGCATCGAGCGTCTCCCGGCGACCTTCATAAGGTCATCTGTCCATCTTGTGGGTGGCGTCCTACGCTGCGTTTGCCAAGCCGTGGTCTCCACCCAAGCACTTTTCGACCCCATCGGCCATCTGCTCTGCGTGCAAAGTGACCTGCCCATTGCTACTTCAGCTTGCTAATCCGGAGGGCTATGTCGGTGACTTAAGTTCGTAAGTAAATAAGGTTTTCCCATCGTTTATTGATAAATACACCCG
Organism: Lathronympha strigana; assembly: GCA_949128165.1. Taxonomy (NCBI): domain Eukaryota; kingdom Metazoa; phylum Arthropoda; class Insecta; order Lepidoptera; family Tortricidae; genus Lathronympha; species Lathronympha strigana. The sequence continues at coordinate 4,525,621 of OX421919.1, read as the reverse complement.
AAATAATCTTTCTATCTCAATTAGCTTTAGTAAGTTTAGTCAATTGAGACAGCAAGATAACTATGTATATTCGGTAAACCTACATTACAACTCTTCACGCTAAAACCGCTGAAAGGATTAAGATGAAATTTAGTATGGGGATAGTATAACTCCTGAGAAAGTTATATAGGACATAGGATAGTTTTTTATACCACGACGGTGGGAAACAAGCATACGTTCCGCCTGATGGAAAGCGGCCACCGTAGCCTATGGTCGCCTCCAACTCCAGGGGGTTCACATGCGCGTTGCCGACCCATTAAAATCTTGTACACTCCTTTTTTGAAAAACCCCATACTGTAATCTTTCGGGCAAACCTTCGGCAGGGAGCTCATCTCACAGCCGTTTTTGTTTTAAATCCATGCAGACGAAGTCGCGGATAAAAACTAGTTTCCTATAAATTGTCGGAATGTATTAATTAATAATATTCCCACATAACAAACAGGAAATCGATACGTGGCCACCAATAAATCCTACAATTGAGACGAAAACAATATTCAGCAAACATCTGCCCTTATTTTGAAACCTCAACGTTATCAAACAATCTACCGACCCATCTTGCTACTAAAGTACAATAGGGTTTCGTTGGACACAACCATGTCAATAGCTTTTGTTACGATTTACACAATAAAATAATGTGGCACTTGAAGCAAATAGCAGATAACGTGATTACATCACTTGTGAATAATCGGTTAAAGACCCCGTTATTATAGTGGACGTTAGACCACAAGTTTCGCGCATGAACATACCTAAACATTGTTATTAACAAACGTTTGTTTTATCGATATACTTGAACGCTCTATCGGGTAATGTACCTACCCAATGTTCTAAATACACAGTTATTTTATGTCTAGGTATACGTTTTAACCTAATTTCCTGTTAATATTGAAATTATCTAGCAGGAATTTATCTATATTATTTGCAAAAGAGATTTACCGAACCGTCAACAAATATATAGTTAAGTAATGAGGTCTGTGTTATTAAATTGTTAACTGCAATAATAATTAAAAACAGTAAACCCTAATGCAATTTTAATAGGAAAGTATTGTATTACCAATCGCGAACGAAATTTAAATTACATATTAATTCCCACATGCTAGTAAAGTAATAACATTCTTTTGTGTGCAAACAGTATCGTTTACCATTCAATTTGCTGTATGAATGAGTTCACGTCACAACATTCCGGGGGCCACCGAAGCGTGCTCCCTATTCAGTGCGGTCACTGATAACATCTATATAGGGTATCCAAAAATCATCCCCGAAAAGGCGGAGCTTAGTAGACACCTCCCTTATCCCGTCTATATATTTTAAGGGTAGCACACCCGTTTAGTTAGTGCAAAGATGGACGTGTCTCCTGTGCGGAGTTCGAAGGGAACGGATTTCAGTATAGAGCGGATTTTGAGTGCGGAGTCGAGTCGCGAGGGCCCAGAGACTCCGAGTTGGCTGTGCTGCACGAGGTACCGACCTCCACGGCTTCCACGTTAGTTTCTGTTGTTTCAATTAACCTAATGATTAAACAACTGCGTTCTCTTTCTCCTATTTATTAGGTAAACATTTTCTAAAAACACGTCTCAGGTACCATTTTCACGTTTGCAGACGTGGTTTTCCGCTTAGTAAATATGTACATAAAGTTAAAAATAGTCAACAAGACATTACTTTGTACATAGTTTTACTTATAAAAACCAAGTATAAGAATAGATTGTCTATTACATAAGCAGGTAAGCTACTTTATAGGCTACTAAGATGTGTTAAAAACGTGATGACATAACCAGCATATAGGTACCTGCGGTTGTTATTCGTTAGCGGGAATTTATCCGTGATCTCTCAATGTTACCTTGCTTTGTATCTACCTGTAGATAAGTCTCCTCTCTTTTAAGTTTAATTAATGCTTAAAACGTCACTTCGTCATTTCTCCACAAAAATTCTAACGATTTTGTCCTATTTTTTTAAATCAGTGACTCAGAAGGTTATCTCGTGGCTGTACCGGTTTGTGATGTTTCTGGAAGACAATTTCGAGGTCATTTGTGGAAGTGTCTTCAAGGTGACCTGACCTAGTTACGAATGTTTTGATATTTGGGTTCGTCTATTACGCTCCGCTTTGATGTGCTAAGTGGGTCTTATGTTGTTACATCTAAACTGATTAAATTGCCTACAGGAGCAGTCAACAACGTGTGCCGACAGCGGCGGTCGGGACGGCACGCGCGGGTGCCGTTCACAGCGGCGCAGGCGGCGGCGCTTGAAGCGGCCTATGCGCGGGCGCCGTACTTAGCGCCACCCGCGCTACGCGCGCTAGCTGCAGCACTGCAGTTGCGAGATGATAGGGTAAGGACTCCTGGTTTGTGCGACGTGTAGCGGCAGCGTCCCTCATACCGCAGTGCAGGCGGCGCGGCGGAAGCCGATGCTGCGAGCGTTGGCTGCAGCTCTACAGTTACAACTGTTATTAAGATTACAGGGTGAGTCTAGTACGTTTAAGGAACGTGTAGCGACAGCGTCCATTATATCGCGGCGCTAGAATATAGGGTAAATGACTCCTGAATTTTGGAGTGGCGTCTAGTAAAAATCGCTAGAAACGCCCTATGCAATGCACGCGCGCCGTATCTACCTACTTAGCGCCGCCGGCGCTTGCTGCAGCCCTACAGTTACGTGGCGACAAGGTAAGTCACACATACCTACTTATGTAGGAGGTAGGAGCAACGTGCAGCGGCAAACATCCTTTAAGTAACTGCATGCAACGATCCAGTTACGAATACCAATATCGATTTCGTACCCACATGAAATTGAGGTTAATAATTTAGTAACGGTAACTGCTCGGTTTTAAAATGTGTATTTTGCTAAAACTCATTGACCAATTAAAGGCATGACTTCTTTGAAATTTAAATAAGTCTCTTGATATGTAGGTACTTATATTTACAGTACAGGAATTATAATTTAAGCAAACGCGCAAACCGCGTTTTAATGACTACCGTTAAATGACGCGTATACGACATTAACCTACCCGCTACAATGTGTGAAACTTTACAGATAAAGATCTGGTTCCAAAACCGGCGAGCGAGAGAGCGGCGAGAGAAATGTACCACCATCGCCCCGCCGCGCGCCGTGGCGTTACCACCTTCACGACCAGTTCCCCAGGCATGGACCTCTAGTAACAACCCCAATGTGCATAACCAAGATATTTATAGAAGAGATATAAATTTAGATGTTGGAACTATACGGGAGCTGAGTGAAGAAAGCAGAGATTCTGTGGACGAGGATTCGCCTTTAGACGTAGAGACAGTTGATGATTAGTATTATAGCGAAGATTAGGAATAAAAGGGGTAGGTCACAATATAACGTTTTAGCACCATCAAACTAACGTGATGATGGTCCAAAAGGTATACATACCTACACTGTTTACTGGGACACTTCGATATGATTAAGTATAATGATTCGTGTCGAATTAATCTTATTTAACTTCGAATGTCCAAATACTTGACAAACATAAATGAATAAGTTATGTAAGTATTCTGATTTATGTATTATCTAAGAGAGCACGAGATTATAAAAGTATTAGATAACATGCCCATGCAGACTGTAAATTTTATGAGCATTTTAATAACTGTGATACCTATTGTGTGTAAATTACGAATTAAATTAATTATGAATAAGCATTGTGTAATTCTTAACCAGTTTTCACGTAACTTCTATCATACCAGGTGTTTCCTGTAATAGGAGCAATAAATTTAATCGTAGGCAGTACTCCTAAACTGAAGAACGTTTGTTAAGCGACTTTTAAAAATAACGTTTTATTTGATTTTTACACTTTAAAGTTTGTTAGAAGTCGCAATGTACTGCGAATTTTGTTAATTTTGAAGTATGACAAGATATGTCAATTAGGCTGATGTCAACGCACATTGAAAATACTATTTAGTTTGTATGAAAAAGTGAATACACAATTTTTAAAAGTCGTTGTACAAAACTGGTTAGGTTTGAGGAGTACTGCCTACGATTAAATTTATTGCTCCTGTTACAGGGAACACCCGGTACATTTATTACATAGTATTAAACAAAGTCGCTTCCCGCTGTCTGTATGTATGTATGCTTAAATCTTTAAAACTAGGTACGCAACGGATAATGATGCGGTTTTTTTTAAATAGATAGTGATCCGAGAGGTAGGTCTATATATGATAATAACCCGTGCGAAAAGCCGGGGCGAGTCGCTAGTCTACTAGAAACGGAACAAACTTATTGTTTTTACAAGAAAAGGTCAAATGAATATTCGCCAATTAAGAATAAGTTTACGAGAGTTGAAATAGTAACGATAAGCGTAGTTTAGTAATGATACTCGTATTAAAAATAATTAAGCAGCAGGACAAAAACGCCATTTATCTTAGAATGACATAGTATAGTAGGTATATTGTTAACCAAGGGTTGGAAGTGACACATGAGATATTTTGGCGCTAAAATTTCGAAGGTGAAATTGGTGCTTTTACCCGGGAAGGCCGGGAAAAACAGTACTTGTCATTTCGAATATGAGGAAAGTAAAAGACTACAAGTACATTTAATAAAATCAATTTGGGACTAACAATTATGATTACACTAACCAATAAATAAATACAAGTATCGTTCGAAGCAAATATACCTACCTACGTAAAAGCAAACATTCCTTTAAAGAACTGTCAATCGACGATTTTGCCCCGTCTTTTATCGAAGTCAGGAGTCAAATTAGTGTTTACTCGATTCGTTTTATCCAGAGAAAAAAAAATTCAATGTTATATTTGTTAACAATTTACTATTCCGCGACCCGCCATTTCAATCATCATTTTATTCATTCCACCGTCTATGGTTTCCAACATTATTATAATTTGACAAGCAAACGAACGCAGTACGTAGGACAAACAAAACTATATGCCTACAGCCCATTTTTCGGGATGGTAATACTAGCGTAAGAGAAACACACTATGATACTCTTTAACCTAACCTACTTATTGTTACTGCGTTCGATTGCTTGTCAGATTATAATAATGTCGGAAACCGTAGACAGCTGAATGAATGAAATGATGATTGAATAATGGGCTGTATAGAAGTAAATACCGAATTCGTTGCGGCTAGAGTCCGTATCGTATATATGCTAAGTTTTCTAGATTTTAATAACACAGACACTAGGTCTTTTTTTATATAGCTTAAGTTAAGATTATTCTTGGTTGCTCATCGTATCTAAAAAAAAATACTTTCCACCCTAGGGTAGAAATAGTAGATTGCAAATCAAGGGCATAAAATGGGTATTTATGCTAGAGGTATACAGTCTGCTTTTCACTTCGATTGTAAGGAAAATATTAGGTTTTATTTCACTTTAAGTCATTGAAAATGTAACATCCATACTCGCGCGCTTGGGTTCTCCCCGCCGCGCGCCGCTCCCAGGCGGCCGGGAGCGCGGGGGCGAGGCCACGGCGAGCGCGCGCCCCCTGCTGTTACTTTACGCCCTAGAGCATGAAAAGCGATTTTGTGTCGCCTATCCAAGACATAAACGCGAACTTTTCGAGCAAGAGAAGTGAAATAGTAGATCGTATCTCGAGGGCATAAAGTAACCCATTTTAGACGAGGCTAATTATTGGAAAATATTAGGTTTTATTTCACGTTAAGTCATTGAAAATGTAACATCCATACTCGCGCTCGCGCGCCGCTTTCAGGCGGCCGGGAGCGCGGGGGGCGAGGCCGCGGCGACCGCGTGCCTCCTGCGATGTTACTTTATGCCCTAGAGCATGAAAAGCGATTTTGCGTCGCCTAGCCACGACATAAAAGCGAACTTTTCGAGCAAGAGAACAAGAGAAGTGAAAATGGAATTCGTATGGTTAATTTTACTCCTAGGGTAAAAATGGCCTACTGGCCCCGGGGACCTCGCCCCACACGCCGCCGGTGGCCTCGCGCCGCGCATGTTTGAGAAAAGCACGATATCTGCCTCGGCAGAAACATGACTTGCCTGAGCTCGGCTATCCGGTCTCGGTAAGCCTCACCCCGCCAACCACCTCGTCAGTCACAATCCCTAACTTTCCGTCCCTCGCCAGTAATGTACTATTAAAGTTTGACAGTTCATTTGCATGGAACAGATAGCATGGCTGACTCTTGCTTATAATTGACTGAATCCGTGGGTTAATCCCGTTCACGTCTCCAGGTGATATACACCATGTTTTCTAATTGCTTTAACTTCGGCATACAGCAAAGTACATTTAAAGGAATATAATGGCATAGTTAGTTTAATTAAATTCCTAATTTTTTTTTATACAAAATAATACCATGTAGCATCACACGCTAATTAAAATAGGCATTACAATTAACTTTACTAAGTAAGTGACAACAATGACATAGCAATGTGATGTCGAATACTCAGTCCATAGTCCGTTTACATACATGATAAATACTTTATCAGATAAAATTAAATTTGTGTTAATTAGACTACCAGTGTCTTTGAGAAATTAATTTAATGTAAGCTAAGGAAAGTATCCTTAAAATGAAAGAAATTAAAAAAAAGCGCGGTGTAGAGACACACGAGTTTTTTTAGGGTTCCGTAGTCAATAAGGAACCCTTATTATTTCGCTCTTTCTGTCTGTCTGTCCGTCCTTCCGCGGATAATCTATTTGTAATCTTTTTTTTAGGGTACCTCCCGTACATGTAAAGTGGGGGGTGATTTTTTTTCGTTTCAAACCTAGAGTGTGACATATCATTGGATAGGAATTTGAAAAATAATGAGGCTTTTCTAAAAACTGTTTTTCATAAAATTAATATTTTTGGAAATAATCGTTCCAGAAGTTTAAAAAATGTGTCCCTCTAATTTTTGAACTATGAGTTCAAAAAATATGAAAAAAATATAATAGTAGAACTTAATAAGAACTTTATTGGAAAATTATTTTGAACTTGATAGGTTGAACGGTGAAATTTTTTTATCTTGAGTACTTACTTAATTTATCATCCCGCACTTACATTCTTTCTAATAAAAAAATAATGATTCAAATCGATTCACGCGCTCAAAAGTTACCCCCGAAAACCCAACACACATAATGCGTCTTGTTTGTATAAATTAGTAACCCAATCCACTTCGCGCTGTTAAGATTTTTCCAGAGTTGATAGGGCCCGACCCTATCGGGTATCGGGCGTATTATAACACTTTTTAAGGTTGCCTGTTGTGACGGACGGTAAACTACGAAACCCAACACTGAGCGTGGCCCGACATGCTCTTGGCCGGTTTTTTTATTTATTAACTTATGTTACCTCTTAGGTACTTACACGTTTTAAAAATAATAACTTGACAAAGTATAGATAAACAATTCAGTTTCGGGGGAGTGTCTCATCTCATTCTAGTAACCTTAAATTTTTATCTTATTATGCAAGTGTACGCGGCGCAGCTGTAGGTAGCCAATTACGTGTTGGGGTCAAACTAATTATACTCAAGTCATAGAGATAAGGATTAGCAATTACCGGTCAATGGAAAGACGTCATTATCTGTTATAGTAGCGACGTGATACAAGAGCCCGATTTTATGGCAAAAAAAAAAAATATGAATGCGGTGGGCGAATATTTACCGTATTTTAATAACATATAAGTAGTCGACTTTCATGATTTGATGGATGCAAAAGAGGATCTCACTATCGTCAAACAACACATAGCCCAACTTTTTTTATTAATATTTTTTTTTGGTGTCAGACTTTTACGTCAAACCTGAAGTCAAACAAACTCTACGCTTCGAAATATAATTGAATTATTTTACTATTAAAATTATTTTTTATAGTGAACTAATGTTGTTGAAGAAAGTTGAACTCTATACCAGGCGTGTACTGGTTAAATTTAATTGACAACAGTTTTGTAAAGTGGATTGGATACATACTTAAATATGGGGCTTACGCTTGAAAGGATCTGAATACTTACGATTTTTTGCCCCTAATACTCATACAATATCACGCCATAGAATTAGTTACCTAAACCATTATTGTGGCAGATTAACTTGTAAGTGATACTTTGTAGGTTGCTAGCAAATATTTCACATCTAATACGATTTTGCATCATATTTATTGTATTGGTTGGTCGAACTTATTAGTTTACCGCTTAACTAAGGCGTTGTGCTGTGATTTTCGAGCAGCTAAATTTGTAAGACAACTTTTTTTAAGGTAGCTTTGTTTTGGGACTATAACTAGTTCCAATTATTACATTGCTTTGCTTACTTACACCCAGGGCTTCAACTAGTCAGCAGTTGATACCCACCAACAATACTAATTGAACATTTTAAACTTTCACGATTTTCACACATTTTAAATAATCAAAACGGACATAATCCAAGACCAAACCATGTGACCTTTACATAATTCCATTTTTTTAAATACTATGACGGTGATAAACATGCATACGTCCCGCCTGATGGTAAGCGGTCACCGTAGGCTATGGACGACTGCAATTCCAGGGGTGTTACATGCGCGTTGCCGACCCTTAAAAAAAGGAGGATTCGCGGTATTGACAGCTACAGGGGCAAGCTTTGCTCGGTGGGTCCCCAGCTGTCAACACAGTGAATCCTCTTGGAGCTCTGGCGACCTTACTCACCAACAGAAACACAACACTATGAGTAGGGTCTTAGTGTTATTAAACTGCGGTTTTCTGTAAGGTGGAGGTACTTCCCCAGGTGGGCTCTGCTCCAGATTTGAGCGATACGACATTCGTTGTTCTGTGCCCTACCACACTAAAAGATATGCATCCGGTGTGCTCAATTGCTCATACCTCTCTAAAATTTCGTATTCGTCATATGATGACGAATACGAAATGTTATGACCTATTTGGCCAAATTAGCAGTCACGTCGTTGTGTCTGTTTACATTCTTTTCATTTAAGTACACGGTATAGTCCGGGTAGTTCGAAAAACACGCGCAGCTAGACGACGTTGATGTTAACTTCGGCCAGTCTTTCTCCGGGACCCCGGAGGCAAAGTCGCCTTCGAAACGTCGAGAGTAAATAATCAAAGTTCTTTCGCCATGAAGCCCTGTTTTGGTTTCTACCAACTGCCTCAGTTGAAGGGTAAACCTATACACAATCTTTTACGGTAATACGATGGTAGGTTTCATAATTAATTAATAATATTATGACAAGAAAAAGAAATCAGTATTTATTTGTAAAATGTTTGTATTTCTTCAGTTAAAACACTTAATTGTTATGAGAATTATCAGTTTTAGGTACTGAATGATGAGTTAATTATTAACAACCTGTCAAACTAGTATAACGGAATGTGGTGATGGACGCAACTATGTATATTTGTTTTAAACATATTCTCATTATTATGTTATAATATTTTAAAACAAACCATTGCACGTGAATGAGTTTACGACTATTTGAGAAAATAATAATAAAATAAAAAATTATACTTATTTACATAATTCTAATTTTGGTTTCCTGATTTTTCAGTCATCTTTAAAATAATGAATCAGTAATACGTAGATTTTATTCCAAATTAAAGTCAACTTAAGTATTGTCTTCTGCTATCGCGATTATTATTCATTGAATAAAACACTTTAAAAACTTTTTTTATCGATGGGGAGAGAATTTGTATTCTCTCAGTCACCATCTTAACCCTGTGAAACGAGTGCTGTAAAGGGCTCGAAACGTAGGGTCATAGTGTTAATAAACGCGATAAATCCGACTCAAAGTGTCTTTAATTAATTCGCTACAAAAGTTCTGCATAAGATATGCATAAATTTTCAATTACAAAAAGAGTTCATCTTTAATGTCATGTGTAAAATTACAAAATATGTCTATTTTCGGTTGTTATAGTAAAATAACAGTGTCAGAGTATGGCAGACTAGGAACAGTAAATAATCGAACAATTAGAAACAATAAATGATCACAAATGTCGAAGATGTAGAGTTGATGTTGATTCCTTTCCTATAGATAAATTGTTTCACACCAGTCATGTAATATATAAATGCCCTAACACGTTAAATAAAGTAAATCTTAGAAAGGATTAACTTTAGCTTAAACATGCGGTAAACGTGTTCGTACAAATATTGAGTATTTATGATATTTATTTCCTTTGAACCTTTGGTAGTTTTCAACAATTAGATGAATAATCGCGTTGTATAAACTTGAGTCACTCTGATTATGATTAGTTATGACTTATGAATTTTTATTTTATTTTTATTCATAAGGCACACAAAACAGACAACATTCATTACATTATTACAGCAGCTATATGTGGTAGGTATAAAATAAAAATGCCGTCCAAAACATGCATGCACAGCAAGAAAAAAAATAACAATGAGTAAAAACCTATCCTAAAATTACAAATTACATTTTTTTAACACAATAAATGAAATTTAAGTTAACAAATTAAGTGAATCAAAATTATAAAGTGTTCATTTCTTGTTATGGTGTACGATGGCCAAGAACTTCGACAACTTGCCTCCTAAATACCGTCAACTTGCCTCCTAAATACCGCTAACCGTGAGTTGAAAATATCGATATTGTTATTTTTTGAGACCAAATCATTATACTGACGACACATTCTAACTATAGGATTATAGAAAGAGGTATTATTCTTGTAGATCTGAAGGGCAAAGATGTTAAGAGCACGGGTTCTAAAACGAGGAGTATGGAAAGTAATTAGGGATAATAAACTAGGAGAGTGAACATTATGATGTAGCAATTTGTGTAAGAATAAAAAGTCATAAAGACGGCGACGAGATTCAAGGGAGAGAAGGTTAAGTGACTGTAGTCTCTGTTCATAACTCAGACGTGTAAGGTCAGGTTTATACCGATAGGACAATAGTCTGAGACATTTCTTTTGAACTCGCTCAATGTTGCCAGAGTGCACAGCGTAATAAGGTGACCAAATGATGCAGCCATACTCTAGAACACTACGGTTAACATTGGGGCACACTTTGACAACACTACGGAACACTTTGGTTACATGACTGTCAGCTGTCAAAATATTTAAATGTATCATGAACGAATATAAAACAAGAGACATTGTCTGTATAAAAGTGTATCTTCAAATACGATCTGTTGTTAGATAACGTCATGCTCACGCCATCGCCATCTCACCTTCATCAACAGTCTCGGTTCCATTTGTTTTGTTAGGCATTTAGACCCCTGAAGGCGAGGTCTACCATAACACAAACCACTTCTTTCATCCGTGCGGTTATTTGCTACGGTTCGACCGAGACTACTTTTTTTTCGGCCGAGACCGATACCGAGACCTAGACTATAAATTATAATATAATATTTACGAAAAACACGCATTTTCTACAATAAATATGCAATAATCAAAACTAAACTGTTGTTTGATATAGCAATCGCTGAAACAGTTAATTTAAGCCAAAGTTTCAAATAACGTCATAATTTCCAGTATGATGCCACGATACACTTCATACATAATTGGCTTAAAATACTGGAGAGTAGTGAGTACACACCAAAATCGCAAAAAGTGTCAGGATGGAAGGTTCGGCCAGGGCCGAGAATCTCGGCCCTTTTTGTCCAATTTTGACCGAGACTGCCGAGCCCGAGACCGAGATCTCGGTCGGACCTTACTATTTGCCTTTTTAACACTCATACCTATATCTAAAAGCGATAAAGAGGCGAACAAAAGAAGTGGTTCGTGGTTGGCGTCCTGGTTACAGGTTCAAGTTCTGCAGCGCTATCTGATACTGAACGGTAGGTATGTTGAGTTAAGACCTACGCATCGAACAAAATGGATCAAAGATCTGTTGTGTTAGTGAAGCGATAGATGATGCTTTAAATTATAGGCTAGAGCAATCGCTAACTATGGTTACTACGGGAGTTCGTTTAGGCATTGAAAGTGCCCTCGGTTTTTGTTCGATGTTTGTTTTAATAAATACTACAGTCTGTACTTTTAGGTATTTCAAAAAATGTAAACAAACTAAACTACGTGTCTGGGATGTTGGACGAATGACACGATGAGTAAGGAAATATATGGAGGAGCCGTATTCTACTATACACACTTCAGGTTGTACAAATACATATGAAATCGACATAGAAGTCCAAAACCATAGTCTGTTTCTTTCTTTTTAAAAGCCGATAGCGTAAGGTGAAAGAAATGACATGACATTTCACTGCTCTCAATTCCGATACAGTTTAACGTTTACATATACCACATGTTGGCTTCCGGCTGCCAGTCGCCATTTTATCTGCCGAGTTGTTTACAAACAATCAGCTGTCAAGTGGTGATCATCGTTTTGGTTTTTTAAGTGATTTTCTACAATAAAAGCGTTTTTAGCATTTGATTTATAGTGTGGACATCAAGTGATGCAATCGCAATATGCTTGGGTACTCAATAAAACAGTGCAGTGCCCGGAAATAAAAAAAATCGTCGGAATTTGACTCTTCACAGGTTTTTCATCAATAAAGTACTGTTCGGGTTTAGGTTTTGCATAGATATTGTAAGTTTTTAGACGTATTTGTCATATTTAATGGCACAAAGTACATATTTACTTTTGTGCTGCGGGCGTATTTTGATGATTTAAATATGTAGCTCATTTGACAGTTAAGCATAGTGTTGGGCTGTTGTCGATTGCCGACCTCGCCTAGAAAAAGCTGCTTATACATATATTTGTTACAACTTTACAGCGTTCCTACTTAATGAAGTTTGCGGCGTAGACAATAGCTTAATGCCATTGGCCCAGACAACATAAATCCCCGCCACAAACAGCTGGTTATCTGCTCCTCACATTTTGAGGAGTCACATTTCAACAGAACCTTGGACTTGGTCCGGTTGCGAGTCGATGCCGTACCAACGTTGGTTAATGTAGTAAATAGGATAACTTAGAATACTTAATATGTAACTGGACAAAAAAACGACTGATTAGTATTTTTAAGTAGTTTTTGTCCAGAATCTATTATAATTTGTGAATAAACAGACTGTCCTTTTCTTTCACTACCACCACGTCGTAAAGAGGGATGGATACAGTATATTCTTTCTATTGTTACTGAAAATCTGGTCTGCCAGATATATCGATGTATTTAAATCTTTGAACGGACGACACTAGCGGAAGTACGCCATTTTATCTGTCAAGTCGACCAAAAGTCGGCACGCTTAATTTGTAGGTATTTCTTGTCCATATTATATACGTCAGTGGAATGACATAATCCCATATGATGACATTGACATGACGGATACGAAATGCTGTAACCTCATTGTACAAATTGCCAAGTTGCGTGGTTTCGTTTATTTATATTTTTTTAATACCTAAAAGTACAGAATATTAATGCGAGGAAAACTCCACTTTAAGTCTTACAAAATCCAGATAAGTATTAAAACGCTGTGTTCTTAAAGACTACATCAGGTAATTTCTTGTTTAACATCTTTGTTCATGAAATAGTAGATCGGACGAATCTTTGCAAAAAGATCGTCAGCATTACGTTAAAACATTCGATAGGTTTAGAAATGTTATTAACATTAAGAAAGCACGTCCTTTGAGACGCAATGTAGCCAGACGTAGATAGCCCATCTTTGGCTTCACCTTCTAACACTCTGGCTTAATGGAGTTAGGTTTCTGGTAATTCTGTGTTGATAGTAATGTGAATCAAAAGGACCCACTTGGAGGATGGATGACGGCGAGCTGGCCTGCTGACTAGGTGGTGGTGAAATGGTACAGATGTTAGGTCTCCTCTTGGGTTTCTGTGGGTTTGCTTAGTATCTCGTAGTGTGCGGCTTCTTCTAGCGCTGGACTCGTCTCATCCAAAACGTACCTGTAACAAACGATAAGTTATTATGTCAAAATTATTATTAAAAATTAGAGACGGACCGAATAGTCGTACGTTAATTGCCTATATACTAGTAGGGAAAGCCGATCCGGTGCCATTTGTGGTCGGCGATTAGTCGAAAATTGCCGATTTTCCGGTACTCAAAAGACTGAAACAAGGAAAGTGTGAAACAAATGCAGATATAGATGTGGATTTTTAAAATAACCGTAGAAGGACCGCAATAAGGCGAACTGCCCTGTTTTAGTGAGAGCGTCCAAGGAAGTAAGTGTACTCTTGTAATGTCTTATAATGTAAAATACTGCTTTGTAACATATTTCTGTTGTTTCTCCAATAAAGAAAATAAATAAACTGACGATCTGACCAGTACGCCGTGACTCTGATTGATTAGTGGTAGTTACTTCAATGAGAACTGCAACCGGTCATTGTGGACATCCCTGGAAGACACCAGCAGGGGCCATCTTTCAGTTATTATAATGCTAAGGATTAAATGGCGAGACGAAAGGAGAGAAAAGAAGGTTTTGCGATTGTCCCAGAATTCAGCCGAAACAATTGATCGTTGGCCGTGCGTGGAAATATGCTGGCTCACAGGTTTTCGCGGTGGAATAATGACGTCAAAAATATTTTAATCAGCGGCCAAATATACTCGGCAGGCGTACAACGCACTGCGCATACAGTATAACATAATAGTACATTTCGATGCTAGTGCGGAAAGTATGTCATTACTTCACGAGTCCCGAGGTATCTTGACACGAGCCGTAGGCGAGTGGCAATACTCGGGATGAGTGAAAAATGACATGTCCGCACGTGTATCGAACGACGTTTTTCAATACAGATGCGAAAAAAAATTAAATACATAAGAACGAATTTGAAAGTTTTTTATTACTTCCGTAACACTATTGTAACTAAACTATCAAGAACATCTTCAAAATATTTATCTTATCTTCTTTACTTACTTACTCATTTTCAATATCATAACCATTATTTCTCATTAACAAAATAATAAATCGCATGTGACAAATCGTATCGTCATGTCTTAGAGGCCCTTCGAACATGTTTACCTAATTGAAAAACGCCTCTACTTTGACTGACGTTTCGTAGGCTCTGTTCCGTTTCATACACACAGATTTATAAGAACTGTTTTCAATGTTAATATTTTTAATGAATGATCATTAGTATGATGAAGAAGTAATTATTGAAATATGAAATATCAATATCTTTAATATTATTGCGTTAATAGTAGGTATTTAGTTTTATTACGGCTCGGTAAAGCTAACGAACAATAATACTCTTTGGTAAGCAGTCATGAATTGGAACACAACTAAATTTAAAAAGATTGGAAAAGTAAAAAGCACTAGTTCGCAAAAACAAACTTTGCGCACGCAAAACAGCCAAAAAAAGGGCACTTTTTGAGCAACTGTATTGAAAAAACGTTTTCAGGATACTAATGGGACTACCACGTTATTGTAGCGCGTCCGGAATGTTTGCGGCGGCACACACGGACGACTTTTACGCAATTTTATGCAGCAGATCGGCGTCACTTGTGCTGATATTGAATGGAAGTGACAATAGTATCCTGAAAACGTTGGCAGGTAGGGTGGATGAACCGTTGCTTAAACACAGGAACAGCCTCCCTATGGCACCCACTGATGTGGATAATGGTAATGTAGCTCACCAAACGAAGTAAACTCAGAGGAAAAAACTCATGTATAAGCGAATTGGCTATACTTTTTTTTCTATTGGCCACAGTTTACGAGTTTTTTGCAAAAAACTTAAAAAAGGGACCTTTACACCCCCCTCCCCCCGTTAGCTTCACCCCCACCCATCAGTACTTTTAGTATGTGGTTTAAAACCCTATTCCTTACAACTATGCCAAAATTCGCTTATACACGAGTTTTTTCCCTTGACAGGCAAATTTTGGTCTTCGTTCGGTGGGGTGCATCTAGAGGGCCTGCGTACAACTAGGCTTTAAATTATTTATCTATTTTTGTTTCTATAATGTTATATTTAATGTCTTTATTTTATTTTTGTTTTATTGTAATAATATAAATTTAAGTACAACTTAACCCTATTTTTAAGATTGTAGCTACACTAACAACATATGGATCTGTGATTCGAAATAATTAATTTTTCATCACACTTGCTCGGTAATGGTGTTATAACGCGCAGGCGTATAGAGCGGTTAGAGCCGATTTAGTCCCCTCGGGAGTTATGGATTTTAGTACAATATAACTCCCGAGTTATGAGTTCAGTTTTAAAATATCGTACGTCATTTCACTTCAGACTAAGGAGGTTTTGCATCAGCTAAAGCTTATTTCAAATCTTCAAACTTGGCTATAAACCAACTTTACTGTGTATTATTCAACTTTAATAAATAGATTCATTGGTATATTTGCTTTTTCCCTTACAAGTGTGATGAAAAACATTGTATGCATCACGGTCGGTAAGAGGATTACAAACTCGAGTAATTAAAAGCCCTCCGCCTGCTGCGTCGGGCTTCTAACAGACTCTCGTGAGTAATTCTGTACTTACCTCCCTAGATGCACAATGTACTATAAATTGAATTGAATTGACCGGCTTTGCATAGTCGGTACATCTCTATTGACTATTAAGAAGCTTTTATGGCCGCATAATTTTTTTTCAATAGTCAGATGACTCAATCCTCTCCCGCTTCGGTGACATGCACAGTCGCCATCGAAGTGGCCAAGGTGCTCAAAAATATCTGAACAAGCACTTAACGCCTTGACAATAGAGGCGTGCTCAGATATTTGTGAATTTTGACGCTGACTGTACTATCGAGTTCAAAATTGCATGAGCAGTAAGAATGAATTCCTTCATAATGCCCATGCACTTTTGAACGCGTGTGTACATCTTCCTCGTCTCAACACGATGAAAGGCAGTAAGATGTGCAGTTCGCCGACGTGTTGTTAGTGTCATAAGTTATGAAATTGAGTCTCACCAAGTACATAGTTACTGCATTTTAGTTCTGGCAGAACACTTGCGGAACTGAATTGTATGTAAGAATATAATTTAGATTGTTATTTAACTATATCGCTGCAAAGATGTGATAAAATTAATGAGGCTCAATGACATAACTATACAAGACTGCATGGTGATAAACTCTGTAAGGCGTATCAGTGCCACGCGATGCGTTTAGGTGTAACGTTCATATCCTGTTAGTATTCTCGTTGCTGTTACCTACTGAATTGTAGTGATGTAATTGGACGTCGTCATAAAAATTTGATAACGCTACTGCAATATTCCGGATTGTCACTACATTTTACTGATATACGATTTTAAGCTAACATTGTAATTTGCATTACTTAAAATTACAATCTAAAACGGGATATTTATCATGTTTGTTTGTCTGAGCACCCGATATTTCGTGAACGTGATCGAGTTTTAAGTGAGAAAGCGGGCGGTAGTAGTGCTAACTCGCAAAATAAGCGAGCCCGTAAGAGGGTAGATCGCTATGGTCCGTGAGACCACAACTAAAAACACGCAGCACGACAGTTACTCCGTGAACATGGCGCTTGCAACAGTGCTGAAATATCGGGTGCTCAGACAAACAAACTTAACAAACATACATGGTAAATATCCCGTTTTAGATTGTAGTTATATTATAATATAACTAATACCTACTTAACATTTTCGTTATAATGACTTAGTAGGTTAATATATTAATATAGTAAAAATAAGTTCAGTTAAAAAAAAACATTTTTTTTTGAAAACGTATACCTACTTAATATTTCTTGCCAAAATACTTTGCGCGGAGCACCCGATGCCCAAGTCCGCGTCGCCGCCCTTCCGCGTCCACTTGTATCTCGTAGTAACAATAAGGAATTCGGGAACCCATTTCTCAAAAGTCTTATACTTACATAACTTATTATGATAAAAACCCCTCACATAACATCTTTTTCAAAATGTTTTTAAGAAATGCGCTGCAGTTTCCGCGATGATAAATTGATAATACTGACCCACAGGCGCGAAAGAAGGCGCTGGCGGCGGGGTTGTGCGTGAGCGCAGTCAGGCGCACGCAGCGCATGCGCGTGGCGAGCGCGAGCTTCTCCAGCACGCTCAGCACGCGCTGCCCGAGCCCGCGCCGCCGCCCCTCGGCCTCCACTTGGACCTCATAGCTGAAACAAACAATCAAGTGTTCAGGTCATGACAATTCCTCTTTCTTTCTCATTTCCTCATTGTTATTGTAGGTATATGTAAGACCACCGTATAAGAAAGACGTTTCTTTACCCAGTAGTCCGACTTTAGTAAAATGCTTAATCTTCCGCGTAGTCACTTGTTTTTACCCGAGACCCGCTCAATTGTTTTGTTCGAAAATGGACTACAACTAAATACAGGGTATAAATTGGTTTGGTTAAATTGTTATCATTCAGACGTCTAGATCTCAATATTAATAACAACATGGTACCTTATATTCACATAGTTAAAATTTCAACATATTTCCTTCAAACTGGTGAACGTGAAAACATGAATCTTAACAGCCTTGAAACTTTTATTTTTGAAAAACATGTCCTTTTTTACATATTTTGGTCAGAACGTCGTAACCCTTGAATTTATAAACATGATTCTTAGTTAAAATGTTGAGTAATAACTAGTTCTTCAATCTGGTAAAATCTTTATCTACAAAAATTGTACTTTAGTGGTAAACAGCAATTATTTGATTACGCGACCTACACTTGCGGCGGCGAGTGATGGCACTTTTCACACATGACTAGTGTTGTGAAATTATTAACGTAAAAAAATCAGTCAAGAGCGAGTTCAATAAGTAGTATTCAAAGTTAAGTATATTTAAAAAAAGTTTCTACATAAATGACGCATAAATAAAAGACCATGTTCTATGATAAAATTAAGTATTTAATGCACTTGTCTTTGAATAACTTGTACCTGTAGCGGCATCGAGTGGCACTTTTGACACCTTACTCGTACAATAAGGTAGATAGTGAAACACTTCAAATTATAACCGTAAAAACATCAGTCAAGTGTGACTTGAGAAAATCTGTATAAAATATACTTCACTTTTATGCAGATTTTCTTTTTAAAGAGTTTATTTAATAATTAATTTGACTTGACCGTTATTCGAAGCTTATTAATTGAGAGAGGCACGTCGTTTCCCGCCATGATATTGCTATCTCTTTCTAACATATAGCCATATTTCTCTCTTTTCCCCCACCATTGGTGGCCCACCACCGGGCAGTGGGGATGAGTTTCAACTTGGACGAAATCCCAGGTTGGTTGGTCATTGGCGTCTCGTTTCCCGCCGCGGAAGGTCGTGCTAACAAGAAGTACGACTTTGATTTAAAGATTACCTTTAAAATAATTGGTTGTACCAAGCAAGTATATTTTACGATAAAACGTTTGAAAAATAGGTGATCAAATACTGTAATATTCGCACGTTATTTGTGACGACATATTCACGTAAGTAATCTTCGAGCATCTAGTTATTATTAGATTTTTGTGACGAAAGTTTTTCGAATCTACCCTATACTTTATTGGAAGAATTGAAGTTATTTAAACGGTTTTTGCCGTTCGATACTTATTGTAAATTTGATTTGTAGAATTATGGAGGATGTAGACGGAAAACCTGAAGACAAATCGGATATACCAAAAGCAAAACGTAAACATGAATGCAGTGAATCAAGTAGCAGTGACTCCGGTTCCTCCAGTTCCTCAGATTGTTCGAGGTCAGATTCGAAGTACCATGCTCGCAGCAAAAAAAGGGGGGGCAGAAAGAAATCCTCTCGTAAACTCCATTTATTAACTAAACAGATAAACGAGCTGCGAGCACTTATTAATCCTGATTGCCATTACAGTCGTAACAATGATTGTGACGCATATTCCGTAGTTTCGGACACTGTCAGTCGAGATCTTTATGCTGAAGTCGAACCTCAGCCAGGCCCATCGAAACCTTTTGTTTTGGGCCTTGAAACCAAATTAAAGGAACCGACAATACCCGAGGCTACGGAACAGCAAATAAAACTCTTATGTGAGGTACAACGTCTCGATAGTAAGGGCTGGAATGATATTCGGTATTCCGAGACTCAGAAAATGTATAGTAGGTCTCCGGGCTACACCGATTTAGAGGTAAATGAGGAAGTTAAGCAGTATGACTCATACCCTAATTTGGTTCATTCGGACAGAGCGCATTTAAGACTGGGCCCAGTGGTTCCTTTCGGGGGCGCCAGTCTAAGCAATACCAGCAAAGACCCCATCATCAGCATGGAAATGCGAGAAAACGAGGAAGTTCCCCCACGGGGCATAAATACAATAAACGAGGTAAATATTGACATGAGGTTCAAGGCAGGCCGCCTGGCACAATTTTACAGCGTATGGGAGAACATGAACGCACCGGATCACTTACTGAGGATATTAAGAGGGTATCGCATACCCTTCACACAAAAGCCACCTCTAGTTTACCCAAATCGTTGCCGCAGCAATCTGGAATGCCCACAATCAGAGGAGATGACGCAAATTATCAATCAAATGAAAAGTCAGGGTGTGCTAGAAGTAGTGGATCCGTCTCCCAGTTTTCTGTCGACCATGTTTATAGTGCCAAAAAGCGACGGCTCGTCCCGACCTATTTTCAATCTCAAGGCTTTGAACCGGTATGTAATGACCGAAAATTTTGGATTGATAAACGTGCACCGCGTGCCGGATTTCATCCAACCAAAAGACTGGCTATGCAAAATAGATTTGTCCCAAGCGTACTTTCATCTACCGATAAGCCAATCACACAGGCGATTCCTGCGCCTTATCTACAGCCAAGAAATCCTACAGATGACATGCTTACCGTTCGGGCTCAGTTCGGCGCCGAAGATCTTCGCAACCTTCACCAATTGGGTTGCGCAGGTCCTAAGAAACATGAATATCCGAGTAATAGTATATCTAGACGATTTCCTAATTGCGCACCAAGACAGAAACACGCTTGCCAGGCAGGTGGAGACAGTTGTGAAGAACCTAGAAACCTTGGGGTGGTTGGTCACTTACGAGAAATCCCGATTGACTCCCCAGAAGGCACTGGTATATTTAGGTGTCTGGTGGGATCCCTGGCAAAATCAAAAACGGCTTCCGGAGGAAAAGATTCCTTTATTGACAGGCAGGATATATCAGATGCTTTCTGCAGCAAGAACGAGCCGGAAAGATTTAGAACGGTTGGTAGGGCTGTTGAACTTTGCAAGTTTTACAGTCCCAAGGGGCAGATTAAACTACCGTGCCTTGCTACACCTTCTCAACTCAGTCCCTCGCTTTTCGAGCAAGAGCCAGACGTATGCCATTCCATTAAGGGTGAGGAAGGACTTGGTGTGGTGGTTGAACCATTGTCGTACACCTTCTCCAATCCACGTGCCTCCGCCGACGCACTTCCTAACAACAGATGCGTCAGACCTGGCTTGGGGAGCCCAATTAGACGATCAAGCTCTGACTGGATTTTGGACAGGATCGGAGCAAAAGTTGCATTGCAACCAGAAAGAGATGCTTGCCATCCAGAGGGTATTAGAAGATCACTGTCTGTACCTGAACAACTCAACAGTGCTTGTTCAATGCGACAACAAAACGGTATTGGCTTACTTACGCAATCAGGGCGGGACAAAATCAAACCCGCTCTTGGAGTTAACGTATCAGATTTTTTACATTTTGGAAAATTACCACATTCATCTAAACTTATTTCACATACCAGGAAAATACAACACCCATGCAGATCACCTATCTCGCCTGCGCTTGCCACCGGAGTGGCATCTCCTCCCGGGGGCCACAGAAAAGGTATTTGCGAAATGGGGCGTTCCCCAGATCGATCTGTTTGCGTCTCACAAAGCACATGTAGTGATCAACTACGCCTCGCTGGACCAAAACGACCAGAGAGCTTTATTTCACGACGCATTCTCACGAACATGGAACTACAATCTAGCCTGGGTGTTTCCACCGCCTTACTTGGTGCCGAAAGTGCTGGCTCATCTCAATCAGGCAACAGGCGTGTACCTGCTAGTGGTGCCACGATGGAATCGTGTCTTTTGGCGAGCAGATCTCAGGATACGCGCCCTAGCAGCCCCCTTCACTCTTCGGACTCTGGAGAGGTTCCTGATCGATGTCACGACAGGCTTGCCTCCACCGAAAGTTCAGGAAATGGTGCTAGAAGTATGGAAGTGTGGGGGTGGTCAGAGAGCTTGACTGATTGGAATTCGGATCAGATTAAGTTGCTGGAACAATCCTGGCGTACTTCTACTAGGAAAACTTATGACATAGCGTGGAAGAAGTGGGTTCTCTGGGCTACTAATCACAAGGTGGAATATACAAAACCATCAGGTTCGGATTTAGCAAAGTATCTATCCGACCTCCATCTAATTCATAAACTCTTGTATAGAACCATATTACTTTATAAGTCCGTTGTGTCAACACTATGCAATGCAGAAGGTTCCGGCATTTTAAGTTCACACATTCTTGTTAAACAAGTACTCAAATCAATTGCCCTGCAGAAGCCCGTTTGTCAGAAACCTCCTATTTGGAATACAGAAATTCTTGTTGATTATTTGAGAAAGTGCAATTTAAACTTAGAAAGTCCTTTTGAATCATGTAGGCACACTGCAATATTACTACTCCTCTGCTCTGGCAGGCGAATTCATGACTTAACATTGTTAAAAATTGATGATCAGCATTATATGCAATCTAATGATGCTATTGTTTTTTGGCCGACATTTGGCTCTAAGACAGACTGCGCTGATTATCGGCAGTCTGGGTGGAGATTGTTGCAAAATCCCGATTGTCAAAACTTGAATCCCGTATTTTGGGTAAAGCACACTGTATCCTTATTAAAAGGCAGGCGTGAGTTAGCAAACTCAAATGATTTATTTGTAACTTTAAGAGGTGAGGTTAGATGTGCCTCCCGAACAATCATTTCGGGATGGATCAAAAGCTTGTTGAAGGAAGCAGGCATTACGGCAACCCCAGGCAGCGTCCGCCCCGCTGTGGCGTCAAAAAATTGGGTAGACAATTTTCCCGTTGACGACATTTTAGCGCGTGGTAACTGGCGCTCAGAAAATACTTTCTGCCGTTATTATAGGCGTGAGGTAATGCCTGTATCCCCCACAATTGAATCTGTATCACACTTGTTTGAACCTATTATGTAAGATTAGTAAGACAAACTTTTCTTGATTCATTAAAAAGCTATAGTTGATTAAAAGCTTTCATTTCTGTTTTAAAACATAATACCTATGATTATCAGCACATTTCAGAACTCATTATAAACTTACACATTTTAACTATCAAATAATCATCACTTTGTTATGAGGTCACATTGGCATCTCCTTTTCCACCACCACCAGGCGATAACAAACACGTCTCAATTAATAAGCTTCGAATAACGGTCAAGTCAAATTAATAGCCGCGTTTTACCTACCAATAAAACGCATATTAATTTACTTACCTTATTCGAAGCTTATGAGTAAACTCTGCCTGGTGACATTAATTTCGAGCCAATGACCAACCAACCTGGGATTTCGTCCAAGTTGAAACTCATCCCCACTGCCCGGTGGTGGGCCACCAATGGTGGGGGAAAAGAGAGAAATATGGCTATATGTTAGAAAGAGATAGCAATATCATGGCGGGAAACGACGTGCCTCTCTCAATTAATAAGCTTCGAATAAGGTAAGTAAATTAATATGCGTTTTATTGGTAGGTAAAACGCGGCTAGTAACGCATACAAATAAAAGACCATGATCTATGATGAATTAAGTACCTATTTAATGTACATAACTATTTTAATCTGAATCACTATCACGCCTTGACGAATCACTGCATTCATCATCTCCTACATTAATTATTATTTCATTATCTAAAATGTTATCTATGTTCACATCTCTTTCATAATCTTCCCTTATTTGTCGCATGGTACTGTTTACGACGTTTTCCCAGTCTTCTTTTGTAACACAATCACAAGCTTCTTGTAATCATTTTAACATTTTTGATGTGGTAGGTAAATGGAGGTTCTGTGTTGTGTCTTGCTGCATATCCCTTGATTTGTGCCCATATCAACCTAAATGCGTTGTATTCACAATGCTCGGGCGGTAAGCGTATGACTTGGTGCCCATGTTCGGCTGCGAGCTCATCGATAACGTACCGCTTTTTTCCTGATTTAGTTATTCTTAGCAAATGTACCAGCTCCGCTTTTAACATCTTCATGTTTGCATCTACACCATTTCGTTGCAGCCATGTAACGATGTCTGCTTTTTTTTTGAGACTGAGTCGGTGGCTTATCGATTTGCATCGAATGATACGGAGCGTTGTCCATGATAATAACGGATGGTTCAGAAAGGTAATACCTATACAACATGGAAGTAAACCATTCCGTAAACTTTTTTCCGTCCATTTCTTCGTGGTAGTCTCCGGTTTTTTTTGATGCAAAAGCCATAAAGGCATCCTGGACGAATCCGTTCGCAGTACCAGCGTGACATATTATAAGTCTGGCTCCTTCTCCGGTTGGAACTCTAGATACATGCAGCGGTATCATCGGTCCAAGAACAGCTAACTGTATGATTGGCATAAAGTCATGTCTCATCCAAGAAAACCACATTTTCTATTTGTTTTACTTGGAGTAAAAAAGTATATCTTGCCATCACAATATCGTACCTTTCCATTAATATTTTGCGTTTATTACTCTTTTTGTATCGAAATCCAATATCTTTTAAAATTTTTGATAAAGAACTTTCCTTGCCGAAAAACAAGCCGGCTTCTTTCAGGGATTGGACTAACTTCTTTCTCGTTGGATATTCTTTGTGTACATAATAGTAGCCGTATATATGTCTTCGTATAGCGTCGGAATCAAAACTATCAATGCCTACAATTGGTTTTGATCGTTTTTTCGTTTTTGGAGTGTGAAGAACATTTTCATCCATGCCTGTGTCACCATGATTTTCTTTACTAATCCTGATGACAGTTCGCTTTCCAATATCCAATGCATCAGCTACACGATCAAGCACTTATGCCAATGGTAACAATGGACCACCATTTTGGGCCTCACGTTCGAAATAATTATGTAGCCGAAGAACGAACTCACGCGTTTGACTGTTTAAAACAGTTTTTTTCGTATGTTTGGGCATATTGACGAGATCCACATTAGAAGCGTAAACGGAGTCCAAATTAAAAAGCAAGGGTCAACAATTTATAGTAGGTAGTATCGGTGTCCAATATGTTTAGCCATGAGGAAAAGAGTATCTAAGTCACACAATAAGTTCACTCTGTAGTAATGTCAAGACAAAATGGTTGACAGCGAATGAGAATCTGCGAAAATCTAAATTCGAAATTTATTTACTTAAGGCCAGTATGGGTAAGCCTGTCTAAAAAGTAAAAAGGTAAGTCCGTCAACACGTTATAAATAAATAAAATAAATTATAAATATTTGGGGACAATCGTACACAGATCAGACTAGCCCCAAACTAAGCAAAGTCCGTACAATAGGTGCTAGGCGACGATATAAATGTATACCCCATTCTTTATAATTACCAAATAAACGGAGAACCATTAAATAGAGTCAGTGAAGTTAAAGACTTGGGGGTTAAATTCACATCGGACCTGAGGTTTAGGGATCATATCGTCAATATTTGTAAAAAAGCTTATAGAATGCTAGGTTTTGTGCTCCGGCGGTCCCATGATTTTACAAATGTTGGCGCTATTATCGCCTTGTATAATGCGCTTGTCCGAAGTAGTCTGGAGTGCAACGCAATGATCTGGGCTCCCCATGAAACGAAATATCAATTAATGGTGGAGCGTATACAGAATAAGTTTGTCCGTTTTTTGTATTGGCGGAAATATGGGGTATATCCTTTCTACCCCTTAATGTATCCTACCTTATTTGTGTTGGGTATGGTGGGCTACAACGAGCTGCGGGTGCGCAGGGAGTTGTGCCTGGTGACATATTTGTTTAAAATAATAAGAGGGAAACTGTACAACAGTCAGGTGTTGAGGTACGTGAGTGTGCATGTACCCGATAGGTACGTGTGGCGCCGGCATCGGCCGCGACTGCTGGCCGAGCCGCGCGGGCGCACCAACCTGCTCGCCCGGGCGCCGCTGACGTGCGCTGTGCGGACCCTCAACGTAATAGCGGAAAAAATTGACATTTTCTCGTGTTCTCTGAATGAATTCACAAAATTATCATTGTATGTATTATCATTTAGACGTAATGAAATACCGTAGAACATAATTATTACTAGTTACACTATTGTATTAGGCTCGCCTGTAAAAATAGTTGTAAGTGTGGATAATAAATAAAATAAAATAAAAATAAAAATATACTTAAGTATATAAATAAATAAATTATTATACATAGAAAATACCAATAACTCGGGAGCAAATATTCGTGATGAACACACAAATTAATGTCCTTACCCGGATTTGAATCCGGGACCTCCAGCTTCGTAGGCAGGGTCACTATCAAAATAAATAGGCCACGGAGGCCGGGCCGTATAACTTATAGGCCCAGAGTCCGTACCTACTTTTCATGCGTTGACTTAATTTTAATTAGTCTCAGTGTATTTCTCAACCATTAATTTAATCATATATGGACGTAGGTATAAATATTAAACGATTAAAACCTTCCAACTCTCATTAATGTACTTAATAGAGCATATTTGATGTATGAATATAATGTCATTTGTAACACTACTTATCTCTCAGTATGTGCCGCTTTGGCTTTAGCTAATAAAAATAAACAATTACCAATATGAAAAATAAAACATTCTAAAATACATGATTAAATGATTAATTATTAATGGTTGAAAATTACAATAAGACAAATTAAAACCAGACAATGCAGACTGACGTCAATTTTACGTCATCGGCATAAAAAGTACGGGCTCTATACCTCTATAATATCTATAATCAAAAAAATTATAGAATAGGTATTTTTATATCAAAAAATAAAACACATTTTCAGAAGATGAAATAGGGTAGGATACGCGAATGAAGTCGCGAGCGGAAAGGTAGTAATTAATAAGTACGTTGTCTTTAAATAACATGTACCGAGATTCGAAATGCGATCGATAAATAATAGCCCTAGCGGAACAGTCTTTACATTTATTACTGACTATCAATGATTACTGATACTTTTTAAATTAATATTGTGATTTACTGAGATCTTCAATTTGTATATTTCATATAGAATGTAATCAATAGGACTTCCAATACCGGTATTTTTGTATGGGCTATCCCTGGATCCCGGTATTGGTCATACAAAAAATAACGGCAATTGAAGCCTTAGTAATTAATGATTACATATAAGCAATATACAAATTAGATGAACAGTAAATAACAATATAAATATAAAAGTATCAGTCGTAAGTTATAGTCTTCATGTAATAAAGAATAGAAAATTTTATTATATTAAAATGTAACAATTGAAGTAATTAAAAATTACATAGTTGTGAAAGTCCAATTTAACACTCGAGTTAATTAATAAGCATATTACATACAGCAATATGTCTTCGCGTCGTCTGTCTGTACTTCACTGACTGCAGGTGCAAATACAAATGAACATACTAGAGGGGTAAAGAGATATTTATTGTTTTCGGGAACAACCCGGGTTATGAGTTGATAACCCGGGTTATACCCGACTCCAAATATTGCCGTACCCGGGTTGCATTCCCTAATGCCAAGACTAGTTTTCACGTAGTATATTATATAAATAAAAAGATGAAGAAGATCGAGCTAAATGGAGAAATCTTCTTAGAGCTCTATGTCCCTAATGAGGGATAACAGGAACACATCATCATCATCGTCATCATCATATTTAATAAATATTGCGGAAGAATAAAAATAATGGCTCTTGGCCTGAGCGCGCGTCGGCCTAGAGCAATTCTCGGAAATTAGTGATGTTGCGACATATTCTACTGGCTACATGACAACAAACCAATAACCCGGTGACCAAGAGTGGTACTTTGACGACCCCCTTTCCCCCTCTAAACGGGTCACGTAGTTTGGGTACGTTCCCTTCACTAAAAGAGCAACTTATGGATCAACGAAGATTTTTCTATATTCGAATTTAAACCTTGTATAAACGTAATTTTGTCACTTTGACATAAAGTGCCCATGTCGAATACTAGTGCAGCGTCGAGTACAGTCAAGTGCAAAAATACGTATCGAGAAAATCGTCTCATGAATATGGTACTACGCTCTTATTACAATGGAATAAAATGCTATGGGACATATTTTTGAGTAACATGTTTCCACCCATATTTTTACACTTGACTTAGTACTTTTACCTTACCAGTATTAGAAATACGTGAGTGTTATCAGTACATTCGATATTTTCTGGTATTGATGTAATTTTCCGCAAAATAGACGGTTCAATTTGATATCGTAAAATTAGACGTTTATCACCTCAGTGAGATTTCGGACATCATTCATGTTCTCCGTTCGTGTTCTTACATTAGGCATCTTGCGTCATTTGAACATCCACGAAGTACGAGTCGTATCAAAACGTGATTTCAAGAGTTAGGAGTTAATGACCGCTTATCGATGCTCAGAACATTGCTTTTGCGTTATTTTATTTTAAAATACCTACTAAACCAAGAGTCAGACATTTTTTAATTTAATCAACGTGAGGACACTACAATATTTCGACATACAACCTCAGTTCTAACAACAAACATAATTATAGTGGTTCTCTAAATTATCACCGAAAATCGTTTTACCGAATATCACTTTGCAGAATTTCGCGGAAAGATCTGTTGCCAACTGTAACGTTTCCAAGACGTATGTATATTTCGCATGCATATTATCATACGAGTATCATAATCCAACCTAACCTAACCTAGTTGGCAAATGAAAATTCAGCCAAATGAAAGTTGTCTAATAATAATTTGGTAAATGTTGGCATGCCAAGTGAATCATCGGTGAAAATTTCGTTGGCAAGTGATATTCGGTAAAATTAAATTCGGAGAAAAAGCAGGATTATTAATTACATAATAGAACATATGTATGTTGTTGTTTACCTCTAGTGTAAAATACATTTATTTAGGTAATTATATTCAGCAAAAAGAAAGATTTCTGAATGAAACCACAAGGTAGAAAGTGATTTTTCAGTACAGTTGCTCAAAAAGTGCCCTTTTTTTGGCTGTTTTGCGTGCGCAAAGTTTGTTTTTGTGAACTAGTGCGTTTTACTTTTCCAATCTTTTTAAATTTAGTTGTGTTCCAATTCATGACTGCTTACCGAAGAGTATTATTGTTCGTTAACGTTTTACCGAGCCGTAATAAAACTAAATACCTACTATTAACGCAATAATATTATAGATATTGATATTTCATATTTCAATAACTACTTCTTCATCATACTAATGATCATTGATTAAAAATATTAACATTGTTCATTGTTCGAGTAACAGTTCTTATAAATCTGTGTGTATGAAACGGAACAGAGCCTACGAAACGTCAGTCAAAGTAGAGGCGTTTTTCAATCAGGTAAACATGTTCGAAGGGCCTATAAGACATGACGATACGATTTGTCTTGTCACATGCGATTTATTATTTTGTTTATTATAGATTGAAAATGAGAAAGTAAAGAATACTATAGATAAGATAAACATTTTGAAGATGTTCTTAATATATCAACTGTATTACAATCGTGTCACGGAAATAATAAAAAAAACCTTTCAAATTCGTTCTAATGTATTTTAAATTTTTTCGCATCTGTATTGAAAAACGTCGTTCGATTCACGTGCAGATATGTCATTTTTCACTTGTAGTTTCCGCACTAGCATCGAAATGTACTATTATAAGTGGATTCATAGCGTTGGAAGACTTGGGAGAGCTTTAAGGCACGAGAGGCGAACAAAATTTATTTAATAAATTTCACAGTTTTCACTACATATCGCGACAAAATTACAAGGAGTTTATCTAAATTCTAAACTCTTTTTCGCGGAGGACGTGCGCGAAAAGAGGAAAACAACACTTTGCAACGTAAAATTCCTTAAAAAGACGCGTAAACAAGCTGTTTGTGAAGTAAAAGTAAACTATCATGTTACTGGGAACGAGCGGCGAAGAAAAGCAATATTATCACTTGACCCTTGTGAGGTCCGCCCATTGTCTCACAGCTTTAATAAACGTTAATCAATAAAAATAATTGGCATTGTGCACTCGTAATTGCTAGGGTGATATCTTGTCGTCAGTTAGCAAATACGTAACGCCAATTAAAACTGTGTTCCATATCGCCATTTCTTATAGCGAGTCGCTAAGCGGAGGAACAGTGGATGCTACTAAAATGATAAAATTTTGTGAGTTGACTGACATATTTCAGTGAAAGTACCGATAGTTAAGAAGGTGCAGATTTATTAAAAAAAAACACATAACAAATGTATAAAAATTATATAAGTCGAGCTTAAATCTATAAAGATACCTTTTTTGTAAAAATTCATCATTCATCATTGGGAGGATTGTTTTCTAGTAAACCATTCAATTTCCTAAAAGACAAAAAGGTATATTTTTGTTGTAGTCCTACTAATTCCCCAACTTTTATGTTATGTTAGGTTATTTACAATGTGTAAGTATATAAAAGTAAATACGAAAAAACATATAAAAAGCAATATAAAACATAAACACATTATGAAAAACCACACCTAACCTGGCCACTATTCACCATTTAGGGTATAAAGCTAAAAATAAGTAAAATGAAACTACTTACCTACATATCCTACTAATATTATAAATGCGAAACTTTGTATGGATGTTTGTTACTCTTTCACGTAAAAACTACTGAATGGATTTTAATGAAACAATTTATAAAGATATTGCGCAGACGAAGTCGCGGGCACCACCTAGTGAGTACATATATGCCAAAGACCATAAGTTGGGCAGTTAGGCAAAATATGGTCAATCATAGATATGTAATGGTTTATTAGAAACCACAATCCGCTTATGAGTGGGCTCTGCTCTGCACCATCATAATAAAACAATAAGTAATCAGACCTACCACTAACTTTACTTAATCTAACTTACCTACTACTAATCTTAGGTTGCCACACCCCGTGCGTATGCGGCACGAGCGTTCGACAAGTTTCGATTTTGTTGGAGCTGCACGCGGTGACGCAAGCAATGCGTGCTAGGTGCTACTCACGTTGTTCAATCAAATAATAGTCGATATTGTATTGTCAGATTGTCACACCCTCTATTGATTAATAGAGGGTGTGATTATTTAAATTAAGTGTAGGCGTTGGGCATTTGCTACTATCGGACAATCCGTCAGATCTCCATATGGCATCCGCCAGACTAATTTCTCATACATTGATAGATCCGGCAGATATGCCCGTACGTATATGGCCGGCAATTAGTTACACACAACACTAAACTCGTTTACAGCCCGCTTAACACTGAATTTGCACAGACTTTACATAAGAGATTAATAAAAAAACCGAGTGTACTTTTAATATTGAAATTATTTTTTAATATTTTTCTGTCATTCATTTAGTCTTTTCATTCAGTTCTTATATGCACATATGTTATTATAATACTTTAATAATAAATGGCGATGAGCCAATCATCAAACCTTTTTTTCCCAAAACACATAAACATACCGAAATACTTTCCTGAGTAGAATATTCAGTGCACGTATTTGGAAGCTTTTAGGGATGGCATATTCAAACGAATTAATTTTCTTTCAACTAAATGGTTAGGGTTCCGTCCGTCTGTCAGTGGGCTGTATCTTAAGAATCCTAATATTTTGTTACCTACAGTAATTTATTTATATATAGAGTCATAATAAAAATTTAATAAAATTAAAACATAATTTATTAATTGGCTTTCATTAAGAAATCTGGGTGCGTAGCCAAGATGCCAATCGCTAACGCTCGGTCGCAAACGAAATGCAACCGTCTTTGTCGCACTAATGAGGAAGAGTGCTGTGATAGAGAGAGAGAAAAGTGCGCTACGCTATTGAGCGTTGGCGAATGGCATCTTGGCTACGCACCCTGTTCTTTTGGTATTAACTTGCCTATCATGACCCCATAAAGGTACTATGTGGTTGAAATATGCACAATATTTCCATTTGTTATGTAGCTGTAACAACGAATATTGAACTAAAATCAATTTATTAATTTTTTTTTACTGAACTGTTGGAGCACCCGTTCGACTCAGACTTGGCCGAGTTTTATAAAACTTGTTTGAATTATTTGAAATCCTGTACTGTACTGAACAACTAGTAGATAAGTATTGTAACTTAATTGAAATTACATTATTACTATAACCCACAGGACGAAGACTAAAAATTGCCAATTAGGAGGAATAATTCGGATTTAAACAAAGGGTCCCATTTTTTCGGCCGTGAAACTATGGTGATTTGCACTAGATAATAATTATGAAAATATAGCCCATTTATCGTAGAATTAGATTTCGAACTAAATGTTATCTCGACTGATATAAGACTAGTGTCAGAATCTAATTTCTTTGTTACTTTTAAGATGTTTGAAATTTTACTGCATACACTTAATTTAAAAAATAAAATAAAATAAGTTTGTGAACGACAGAGTCGAATTTCGAAAAAGAGGGGAGGCCTTTGCCCAGCAGTGGGACACTGAAGTAGGCTATTTAAAAAAAAAAGTTTGTGAATAATATATATATTTCATCAAAATCGATTTTTGAATCGATTTAACCATAATAACATATTTACAGATCAAAAAAATATTTATTTTGAAGCCAAAACGTCTACGCGTCTTCGAACGATACCAAAGAAGATTTCGAAGATTTCTTAGAAAACAAGAAATTAAAAAATGTAGTAGCTACCAGTGGCGGCGCGTCGACATATAGGTATTCTTAGGCGAGCCGGGGACAATATGTGTACTTTTCTTCAAGGTCTATTAGGTAACTACATAGATCATGGGAAGTATCATCAAAGGGCTTGATTTGCACATTCTAAAACTTTCTAAAATATTTTTTACAGTGTAAAATTTTTGATTAATGAAGGAAAATGTAGCTAAAAGTTTATACGGAATCCTCAGTGGGCAATTCGGACTAGCACTTGGCCTTTTTTTTACTAAAGTTAGTCCCGTATCACGATAACTTGCATAAGCGTTTCATGATTTATACGTGGACCTACATATGAAGCGCCCGTAATATTCTTTTTTATGACCGCTGAAATGATATTTTGTAGGAAATTTTATAGTTCTGTCACCAGTCCGTCGAATGCAGTTATTACAACCGGTCCTGAACGTTGTTCTAGGCGTCCGTCTACACTTATGTGTTTACTTTTCGGAAAGTCCTGTCGCAAAAGCTTCCAAACATTGGCCCTTATTTTTCTATTCATACAAAATAACTTAAAAAGTAAATAATCACAGCCCTACCTTTATTCTCATGATTTGCAAAATTGGCTTAAATCCATAATCGCACGCGCATCCCACGTGGTGGAGGACTACGCAGAACACATCGGTCACCTAAAGTTCATATGACTGCACAATGAATGTTTACACGATCGAGATGTATAACCGCTACACAACGAGTAAGGACTGCCGCCTCATTGCCCTAGCAGACGAAAGCGCGTCGGGTCGTCACGAAGAAATTTATCTAAGTAGCAAATGGGAAGGCGATAGGGGGTGTTGAATGAAGGTTGGTTCGCCGGGTGTGGGCTTGGGCTGATTGCGCCGCGCGTGGTGCTACAGGGGAGTGACGTTACGTCTTATCGAAGGCGGGTAGCGTTCGGCGTGGCCACTCGCCACCGGGACACTTGCAAACTAAGGCCGGCGGCGGAAAGATGCGGGTGTGGGTGGTGTGTTTGGTTCTGTGCGCGGCGATGGGCCAGGCGGCGAGGCTGCTGGCGGTGCTGCCCACCAACACGAGGAGCCACTATGCAATGTACGGGAAGCTAGTCGAGGCTCTGGCTGAGAGGCAGCATCACCTCACCATCATCACGCATTTTCCGATGGTACGTACGTCTAACATTTTTTTCGAGCATTTTGTGCGTACGATCTGTTTTCTGTTGATGTCGGTTGAATATTTTTAGTCTCGTAAACAATTGAAGAAAAATATAGCAGAAATAACAGGTTTAAATTATCTTTGAATATACCTAGATTTTAATTCTCCCTGAAGGATTAAATAATCGGAAAAATAATGAAATTAAACTTTAATAAAAATAAAAAAAATCGTACAAGAAAATAATATGCAGGACGCAGGAAAAACGTTTTTTAAACATGCATTCTGCGCACAACATGCAAACGGAAGCTTTCGGGGCTGATTTCATTGTTCGCTGATAAAAAAAAACTCACGTGTGACGAGACTTCTTGTAAATAATAATGTACTTGTATATAAGCATGCAGTGAATTATTTTTGCCAATATAAAAATTTATGAAGACCGCCTGTTGTTTGCCTCTTTTTCATGTGTAATCTATACCAGTTTGTGTTATTTTTGTTGTTTTGAGGTGCAATAAAGAGTTATTGTATTGTATTGTATTGTATTGTTATGTGTTTATAAGTATAACAAATACGTGATTCGTCAGCTCTTCCCGCTTTTCCTGTTTTTTTTAAACCAAATTTAATTTAAAAAAAATTGTACAGAAATTCGAGTACGATAAATCTTTGAACTTATAGACAAAGTTGAACTTTGTCTATAAGTTCAAAGATTTATCGCAAGATACATAGTTTTAACTTCCTATATTTAAAGGGTGCCAATGAAATTACAGGTCCTACAGTAGGCCTACATGACTGACATTCAAAATGCCGAATATTGGTAATCGTAACATATAGGCGGCTGAAATTATTACATAATATCATTCTGCAGGTATATGTGACTATTTATCGTCATAGTCAAGGCGGATTGCACATGCACGAGAGATAATTAGTAAAGATAGTTACTTTTGCTCAAACAACTAACTATGCTGGCCTCCGACAAAATACTCGATACCTTTGCTCGACCCTGTGTGGTTTTTCGCCAGCTTTGACTAACCCCTAGTTCTCTTAAAGTTTTCCAGTGATCTCCTTGACTGCTACAGAAAAGCCGAGCCAAAAAAGTGTTTTAGGTGTGCAATGCAAAAAAAGTTGTCTAAACGCGTGTATCCTGAAGTCTTCGATTTCACGGGAAAAGGCTTGCTTACAGTGATGACATTATTAATCTGAAAGCGTGACCGCTTAGCATTGTAACCAAACATTGCTAAGAGTCGCTACACACGTCCGGAATCAGAGTATAAATTTCATAATCTTAATTCATATTATGAAAAAATAGTAGGACTATTCACAGGACACAACACACTAAACAAACACTTATATAACATGGGCATAACAGACAGTCCTATGTGCAGAGCATGCATGGAAAAAGAGGAAACGACAAAACACATTCTCCTAGAATGCGGACAGGTAGAAGTATACAGGAGTAAGTACTTAGGAACTCCAACAACACTAAAGGAAGCAATTAGCAACCTAAAACATATGCTAAGTTTCGTGGAGGAGCTAGGGTGGTTAGAATAGGGCTACCTCGTTATCACGCAAAAAAGGCACAATAGATGTCGAGTTGCGGAAAACGCCCAGCACAACTAACTAACTAACTAACTCATATTATGAAGACATAACGCACGGAATTAGGGCTCGTACACAAATCACATGAGGTTTTTTTTGGCTATTCTTTGACTATCCTCCCCCTTGGTGATCTTTGGTGAGGTTCGAGGCTAATCCCCCACATAACCTCACGTGTATTTTTCCCTCTACCTAAGTAATTTTAATTGTTTCATTATAACTATATAGATCCTATAGAACATAAATCTTATTTAATTAATAATCTCTACTAGTCTATATCTATAGAGCCATGCATTTCAAAATTTTGTAAAATAGACTCGCTTTTTTTTCTTGATTTTGGTTAATGTAGAAAAATACACGTGAGGTCTTCTTGGACCCTCTTCTCCTTTTGAACCTCGCGTTATTTATGCATAGCCCTTACATATAATTTAGCTACTGATCACACACGTTCTGCTTTTCAACCGACTTCAATATTTCTAAAGGAGGAGGTTCTCAATTCGTCTGTTTTTTTTTCTAATGTATGTTCACTCATAACTCCGTCATTACTGAACCGATTTGATTTTTTTTTTGTTTTCTGAAAGTAGATGGTTCCAGGTGGGTCCCGTTTTTTTCAAAATCCATTTCTGATGATGGGATCCATGAGGAACTGAGGGAACTCGTCAAATTTGAAAGGCACATGCATAGTAATTTGGGTATTTTCTTGAGAAACTCGAGCATTTCTTTACAAAACCTACCAGTTTGGTCGAGCAGACCTGATGATGATGACCAGGAAAGAGGAACTGCTCTATAATTCGCGGGCCCCAGCTATATCTTCTGATTTGAGACATTCATCTTTTGTTTGTTACGAAATGCCTTCGAGGTAGAACTATTTGATTTTAATTATATTTTGATGATGGATATCATGAGGAATTAATGGAGCTGATGCTGAACCCTGGCAGTACCTTATGGAACTCAGGTTTGGTAAAACTTACGAGAGTTCTGTTTTCGTCATTCAACTCGTGTTAACGAGCAATTAGGGGAACAGTTCTCAAGATGGAGCTGATGCTGAACCCTGGCAGTACCTTATGGAACTCAGGTTTGGTAAAACTTACGAGATTTCTGTTTTCGTCATTCAACTCGTGTTAACGAGCAATTAGGGGAACAGTTCTCAAGATCGAGCTGATGCTGAACCCTGGCAGTACCTAATGGAACTCAGGTTTGGTGCAAGATAGGCGAGTGCTGTTTTCATGATTCGATTCATATTAACGAGCAATTAAGAGAGCAGTTCACAAGATGGAGCTGATGCTGAACCCTGGCAGTACCTAGTGGAACTCAGGTTTGGTGCAACATATGCGAGTGCTGCTTTCATGATTCGATTCGTGTTAGCGAGCAATTAGGAGAGCAGTTCACAAGATGGAGCTGATGCTAAACCCAGGTAGTACCTACCTAATGGAACTTAGGTTTGGTGCAACATAGGCGACTGCTGTTCTCATGATTTGATTCGTGTTAACGAGCAATTAGGAGAGCAGTTCAGAAGATGGAGCTGATGCTGAACCCTGGCAGTACCTAGTGGAACTCAGGTTTGATGCAACATAGGCAAGTGCTGTTTTCATCATTCGATTCGCGTTAACGAGCAATTAGGAGAGCAGTTCACAAGATGGAGCAGATACTAAACCCAGGTAGTACCTAATGGAACTCAGGTTTGGTGAAACATACGCGTGTGCTGTTTTCATTAATCGACTCATGTTAACGAGTAATTAGGAGAACGGTTCACAAGATGGAGCTGATGCTGAACCCTGGTAGTAATATGTATGTATGTATGTAAGTTTCAAATACGTCGTAAGGAAACTTAACAAAATTAAAACATAAATTACATTTCTTACATAAAACTCCCGTAAGTATTTACTCCCGTCAATATTGTCGAAAATAGCTCGACATGTTTCGGATTCCACACTGCGCGCAGCAGCTCGCTCGCATTCTTCCTTTGTTTGTGAGAAGGTACTTACCTCGAAGGTGGTCCCATTTAATTTTAGCTGTGATCTTATGATGCAATCCCTGATGCATTTAGAGAGCTCCTTAACTTTCAAAGGTATTAGTTACTCATATGGTGATTAATATGTTCAAAGTTAACTGCAATTATTCGCTTACTTTAACTTTTACCGGGAAGTCCAATTGAAGTCGGTTTTTTTTTTCTTTAAAATTATTTCAGATTATGAATCAGATCCATCTGACAGATTCATAATCTGAACAAAAAAACAGTATGTATGTGATCAGTTGCTAAATCGTATGTAATTATGTGCGTTATGATATCATAATATGAATTAAGATATCAGATCATACTCTGATTCCGGACGTGTGTGGCGACCTGGCGACCCTAAATCTCGATAACAAAGGGGTAACGCAACGTATCGTCCAATGACCACAGGTGATTATGAGCGCATCGATAAAAAACTTGCAATAACAAATTGCACCCACATGGAACTATATGCGCAACATGTTATCTACGCACGTAACTTGGCCCACACTCTTAACTGATTGTAGGGGTGTTGACTGTAGTTACAATTACACCTTATACCCGTGGCTCAGATCTTGACAGTCTTCAAATACCATATTAGATATATAAAGCCTATCCATCCCAATTTGGGCATTGAGCTAAGCAACGGAAGTACGAACATTGCAAAAAACAGACGTACATTGAAAAATTACGTATATTATTACATTACCTTACTTAAATAATAAATAAATAAATAAATATTATAGGACAATCTTACACAAATTATATATATAATACCTACATTAAATAATTGCGTCACTCGTAATTTTTTTTTTTCGGTTACCGCGATTAGTGCTTCCACCCGCAATGAAGACTCGTCCTACCAAGTGCCAACGAGTCCAGTAAATTTAATATAATCAGTTTTAAGTTAATCCATTACAATGTTAAAATAAACTTTTATGACATATATTTTATGAGGTTTTAATTATTACATAAAGGTAATAATTAAAATCTCAAGTATTATCTAATTTGTTGTCGAATATTGACGACATTAAGATGTTTACTGCTTATTTTAACATACGAGGGCGTTGCCCTATCACCGAACACATGGGTTCACCGCGTGACCCGCAAAAACGATTGCCCCTGCACTTTGGATGCCAAATAACACAAAACAAACATATCGCCGGTCACATCTCTAATTTCAAATATCTTTGTGAATCACGAGTGTGAAGAGTGTGACATGAAATTTCAATTTTTTAAACCTTTACAGTTGTTAGTTATGCTGGGCGTTTTCCGCAACTCGACATCTATTGTGCCTTTTTTGCGTGCCTTTACAGTTGTTTGACACTTTGCCAAAGTAGATAGTGTGAAAAATTTTGATTGCTGTCAGAGACAATTTTTTTTGGGCGCCCGTCAAAAGGCAAAAGGAAGTGCGAAAAGGGTACTATCATAATCTACAGCCAAGGGTATGGAAGTGTTTTAATCATTCG
This sequence comes from Lathronympha strigana, assembly GCA_949128165.1. Classification (NCBI taxonomy): domain Eukaryota; kingdom Metazoa; phylum Arthropoda; class Insecta; order Lepidoptera; family Tortricidae; genus Lathronympha; species Lathronympha strigana. The sequence goes on along the minus strand of OX421919.1, from coordinate 4,486,916 downwards.
ACAAGACACTAGGCATGGCATGGCGTATATTATCATCAAAGGTAGTGCACGCCGAAACGGGCATCATGCCTCGAAGAAGGTGCGTATCGGCACTTCATTCACATCAAACGCCTCGTTTATCGCGGGCAAAATGTAGAAAAGTAGGTATGTCGTCAATACATTTTCTTCAATATTTTATTTGGTCTTAGGCACCACTGCTGCCACTTTTTATTTTCTACCTTTTTCTGTCGCACTGTAATATGTGCAGTTTAATAATAGTTATCAAGTTATAATTTTTTTTTAATTGATCTAATCACTAATTTTGGTTGTAATTTATAAGATATTACTAATCGTTTATTTTTTTTATATTCCTACTGTACTATGTCATATATCTCAAATATATGGGTGAATGAACAAAACAAGGGTAGGTCAATGACAAGGACGCGCGGTCGTTGGTCGCTACTCATGCGTATATTAATACTATATAAATCTGTTGACACTTAAAATCTTTTTAAAGTTCACAAGCGGCCAGTTTTTTTTGCAATAACAACGCTCAGTGATATCTGTCACCGCTGAAGCGTGTACACACTGCTGCCCTCTCACCTCTCGTGTCTGCGGCGCTTATCGGGCACGCGCGAGGCGCGTCTAAACACTCGCTCATTTAACTTATGTGCGCTATTTCGTCATTTATACGAGTATACCTGTTTAATTATTACGTTAAGTTTTTTAGGGTTCCGTAACTAAAAAGGGAAAACAAGAGGGGTTATCGTGTGTTTGTCTGTCCGTCTGTCACACCCAATTTGCTCTGAAACGACTGAGCTGATGTACAAATATGAAAGGCGCTAACCCAAAAGCAGGCGTGTAATGTAAATTAGAAAACGTTTTGCTAACTATCTGGTGTGATATCAAACAAAAGTGCTTGTTGTTAGTAGAAAATAAATATAGTTAAGTATTTAAAATTTCTGAACTCGCTTCCCCCTTCTCTAAAAAACATGCTCAATTGGAAGATGCAGAAATACACATTACCGATTTCTTAAACCTGCTATATCTATTGTTACAGAAAAATCCACCTCCAAACGTGGAAACGATCAGTCTAGCCGGAACTATACCAGAAATCGCCAACAACCTAACCAAAGAACACCATTCAATAAAACCAGAGTTCATAGGCAACTTGGAGCAGATCATACACGAGTGCGTTAGGACATGCGAAATCGTGTCCAACTTACCAGCAGTTAAAGCACTGCTCAATTCTACAGTCACATATGATATGGTGATAGTTGAGATCTTCGGGAGCGAATGTTTCCTTCCTTTTGGTACGAAGTTCCAAGCTCCTGTAGTTGGATTTTTATCTAGTGTGCCTCTGCCGTGGGTGAATGACCAACTTGGAAATCCGGAGGCGACTTCCTACATCCCAGCCTATATGATGGGCTACGGGCAACGCATGACACTTAGGGAAAGATTTATGAACACGCTTTCTGTGTATTGGGCAAAAATATTGTACAAGTACCAGTCTCAAATCCCGTCTCAGGTAAAATAGATTCTTTAAAGTTTTTATGCAATCACTGAGTTTACTTGAAAAAATATTCAAGTATCGTTGTACGTTATAGACACCTATTTAATTTCAGGTGATGTATTTGACATAAGAAAATATATGTCTTCTTTTTTGCCTAATAGTTGCAGGGATGGATTTTTAATCGTACATATGTTGCAGGTTATAGCAGACCGGCTCTTCGGCCCTGGACCAAGACTAGAAACTTTAGCTCAAAACTACAGTCTAGTGCTATCGAACAGCCACTTTAGTATAAACGAGGTGCGACCGCTGGTGCCAGGTTTAGTGGAAGTTGGAGGGCTGCATCTAGACGACTCGCAGCAGTTGCCAAAGGTAAAATTTTTATTTTATATTTACTCTGTTTGTTAAAACAAGTCAACCTTCAACCATTAGGAAGTTTCGTTTTTCTTTAGCCAATCTAGTCCACTGGTGTGTCTTAGTTCATCCTTTTTAAATAGTTATTTAGAGCTGTATAGTTTCTAACGCTACGAGCGTTGGTGGCCCAGCGGAGCGAAGAACTTGCGACTTTCAATACGAAGGTCGCAGGTTCTAATATCCTGGTAGCCCGTACCAATGAGTTTTCGGAACTTATATCATTTGATATTTACCAATCGCTTTTCGGTCAAGGGAAAACGGAAACCGTGTGAGAAAACCACACTAATCCCAATAAGGCCTAGTTTACCCTCTTACCCTTACCCTGGGTTGGAAGGTCAGATGGCGGTCAGGCGGTAGTTTTAGGCGTCTTGGGATTAGTTGCCAAAGCGAACCACAGGCTCCCTGAGCCGTGGCATAAATAAACCAGATAAACGCTAGAAAGAAGAAAAGCATCTTAAGCTATAATTAACCGAAAAAGATACGAGTATCAAGCTAACTGGGCATGGTGGATAGGTAGGCCACGCCGCACCATATAACGATGAACGTAGGGGTCACGGTACGGGGTTAAAATCATAAATACGCGAAAAATTCTATAGTAAAAATGAGATTTTTTGAATAGCACTGATTAAAAGCATAAAGAAGTGACTAATCGATTTTTTCCGTTACACATGCGACATTAATAAATAAGGACAAGTAGATTAAGATTGTCCAGTTAATTAATGCAAGGTTTACGGAAAATATTACTAAGAAGAATGATAGAGTACTAAGTGACCGATAACGTTATCACGTATAGTTGCAGCCGGAATACATCGCGATTTCATATCGGACGAGTCACTAGGTCACCTCCCAGCTCCTCGCGAACGCATTCAATATAACAATGTGCAAGCGGACTATGATAGGCTGGTCAATCTCATCATCTTTTCCCCTTTACTTTCCCCGTTTACTTAGTAGTTAGATAAAATATTAACTTATACAACGAAAAAGGGCTTCAAGTTAAGAGAATAGCAATAGCAGTTACAGATTTTGACGGTAAAACACAGACACGCTTAGCAAAGTATTTTGATTTAATTTTCAAAGATGCAGAATCGGTTAAAGGATTAGGACACCAGATTTATGAATTATGTAGTACCAAATACAGTTTTTTTAATATTTTATAAATTTGAGAATGCCTTGCCTAGAAGGTTCCAAGCTTTTCCATATGAAAATATAGATCAAACTTTGTACTTAGTAGTCCGATGCTATAACACTTAACCCAAATTATATAGCAATATTGAACTATCGACCCGGGACCTAAGACCTAACTGATAGCGGCGCGATTCGCGAATTACCCATAATCTGTTCTCAAACAAACTGCCAACGGCCTACTTTCCACTGATAGACATACGGTCTGCGAAAACGATCCAGATAATACTAGTTATTGTGTGGTCAGGATCAACAAATATTTAGTTGATATTACCTCGGCGATCGCAAAATGAATGGTAGAGACTGCTCAAGATATGGAGGGCTGGAAAAAGCGGCGAGAGCCCTCTGCCCGGCAGTGGGACACTAGAGCCTAAATTAGTTAATTATAAGTTGAAATAAATCTTGAGACTTCAAACTTAAGCGTACTTATTGTGAACTATTTAATTAACCACTACATGTTATTCGAATGTACTAGTACTAGTAGAATGTAATATATTGCAAGTGTTGTATTAGGCTGCTTAAACGCGCCACAGTAGGCTCCTAAAACGTATGCGCGCGCGATGACAGAGCAGAGCGGAATGGCGGGAGGCTGAGTCTGGGTGTGTGACGGAATGTTGGTAATTTGGAATAGTTTGATATGGCCAATATGTCCATTGTGTAAGAAATGATACAATAAAGCAAATGTAATTGAAGACAATAGTTTGTGTGCTGGACCCTTTTTCCTGAGGACTCAATCGAGTGATTGTTTATATTATATACTAATAGTATAGTCTCCATCAGATAATTCAGACCTACATCGGTGCTCTGAAATGTATAATAGAGGCTACACCCGGCAATAATAATGTTTAACATACCACCTGTTATTTCAAAGAAGGATTCGTATAACTGTATTTTTTTTCTCCAGGAGCTGAAAGTGCTACTAGACGCATCACAAGAAGGCGTTATCTACTGGAGCTTCGGCTCCATGTCGCGCATCGAGACGATTCCCAGCCACAAGCTGGCTCAGATCTTCCGCATCATAGGGGAACTGCCGCAGACGGTGCTTGTTAAGATGGACCGGCGAATGCTAGCCCGGAATCTTACCGTGCCCGATAATGTGTATACAATGGATTGGATACCGCAGTATAAAACTTTATGTAAGTCCACATGTAACTTTATGTGGGTAGACCATAAATAAAATTAAAAAATCGCAGCAAATCAGTTACACCGTGAACATGGCACTTGTAACAGTGCCGAAATATCGAGAGCTCGGAAAAACAAATAGGTATACATGGTAAATATCTCGTTTTAAATAATAATTATAATTTATGTAAGTCGCCATTAATTAATTAATAAAGCGAACACTCATTATTGAAATATTATTGACCGATCGAGCAAGAAGCATATCCGATATAGCTTAGACAAAAACTGTCTATCTCGCAGTCCGGCTGTTTTTCTGCACAGATCGCGTTTCTATACGGATTCTCGTGAATTTTGTTATTATATTTGATAGGTTATTTTACTCCGCCATGTGTCGATCAATCGTCCAAATTACAAGAATCACGTGATAAACAAATCACTTCTGTTATTACAGGTCATCCTAACGTAAAGCTGTTCATATCGCACGGCGGACTCCTCGGCACTCAAGAAGCGGTGGCGTGCGCGGTGCCCATGCTGACTGTGCCTCTGTACGCCGACCAGGCGCTCAACGGGCGTGCGATGGCAGATAGAGGCGTGGCGCGTGTGGTCACCCTCAACAGGGACTTTGATAAGGACCTCTGGCGGGAGGCGCTGCTGGACTTGCTTAGTAACCAAAAGTAAGTAGCTATTCAATATACGAGTAATAGACTGGGTTGCCCATGTTGAAACTACCACTATACGCAGACCAGGCACTCTACGGACGCGCGATGGCAGACAAGAGCGTCGCGCGGGTACTACCTAATCAACGCAGTCAACCTCAAAATTAAATAAATATTTGCAAAATCAGAGTTTAAAGCCGGACGGAAGATAAGTCAACTCGGTAAAAGATAAGCTAACTCCAAAGTCAAAACATTGCCGCTATGAAAGTTCAATGTTCATATTTTGAACATAATCGAGACGAGATCATATGACGAACCAGACTGATACACAATTATTATCATTGTTACAATTGTAAAGCATGAATTAAATCATTTATTATTTATAATAAATGTTTTGATTCATGTTTTTAAGTATTTTTATTCTCATTGTTCTTTATTGTGACAAATAATTTATAGTTTTCACACATAATCTATTCGTAAAAATACTTTCTCGTTAGACGAGACAGCCAGACGCTTTTATCGATGACGGCACCTAGTCCTCGCAAACAAGGACTATCTCGGCACGCGCACACCGCCACACGCGGCAAAGCACCCATTATCCAATATTTATTGCTTTTTTCTCGCTATCTGTTTACAACAAACCTTTGGATAACCTAAGACCTAAGCTAAGTAACTGAACTACGTATAATCAACAATATTTGTTTCAGGTACAAAGAAAACGCTTTTAAACTGAGGAGTATCTTTTTAGACAGGCCTCTATCGCCGTTGGAGACCGGAGTATATTGGATAGAGTATGTGCTGAGACATAAGGGTGCGGGACACTTGAGGTCTCCAGTTTTAGACTTGCACCCAGCCCAGCACGCGTTACTAGATGTAATCGCACTTAGCGTTGTTTTAACTATACTATTAACTTTCATTCTTTACATCCTGTTTAGATATCTTTGCACAAGATGTATCAAATGGTGGCCCAAAGAGAAGCTAGTGTTTGAGAAGAGGCTGTTCAGGAGAAACAGTTTCCTGCTCTGTTTGCTTTGGCAATACAAAGTGAAAGCTAATTAGTTAATTCAAATTGAATTTATCTTAATGTAGGTTTTAAGTGTAAATAATAAAGAGTAAGATATTTATGTTGATAATAGAAAATTGATTTATGAATCTTGTTTTCTTTTTAAGCCTTTTAGAAAAAGATATCCTAGCGCTCTATAGGATATCTGTTTACAAGATAGACGAGAGTTTTGTGCAAAAAAGAGTTTAATCTTGAAAGCTAAGTATACTGCAGCCTACAGTTAACAGCTGAATTTGCTGAGCGGGTGGAGTGTGCAAAACACTTATTGTCACAACAATATTGAGTCGCTTAACATCAAACTCGGGTAAATCAATATGTCAGATTATGCGATTTTGGTATTAAGAAAAGGTAATAAGGTAGGCTGAGAGGGTCGAATGTTTGAAGTTAAGTGACACTAAGGCTGTACAAGATAATTTGAACACCTTGCTTGCTTCCCTATTCTGCTGGTGACATTTCCTTGTCTTCCTTTTTAGTATCTTCTTTCTTTCTTTTCTTTCTTCTTTTTAATGTTACTTTTGCATATTTGAACTATAGAGATAACGTACCTATTACCTACGTCTTTTTAGGGTTCCGTACCAGAATGGTAAAAAAAGGAACCCTTATGGTGCGACTCAATCTGTCTCTCTGTCACATCGTTAAATATCTCGAGAACTACTTAAGCTACCGATTTGAAATTTGGAATAGTTATAAACAAATTAATCCAGACACATAGAGAGAGGATTTATTAAAAGTTTAGTAAGTAACTAGGTCATGTGGGGTATCTTTCGAAAGGGCTCTATTTTTTGTAATTTTTTTGCGATGAAAACTTTTTAATTTATAAGCGAAAATGTAAAAAAATACCCCCCCCCCCCTCCCCCTTTATCTCCGAAGTTTATGAAAGAAAAAATAGTTTTTTTTTACAAAACGTTGATAGTTACCTAAATATTACAGGAAAAATATAACATTGAGCCACTAACTTCATTTTTTTTTTAATAAAAAAAAACGTTTGTATACTAAGTTTGTTATTTAACAATCTCAGAATTATTATTTTTTCATTAAATTTATAAATTTATATGATATCATGCTGTGAGTACCGTCTTATAAGTAGTGAAAAAAAAATGGCTTACGTGATAAAAAAAATATTAAGGAAAAACAAACTCTTATACTTAGGTACTAACACGCCGTGCAAACGAGTGATCCGATCAGCCGATGTCGATACATGTGGCTGATGTCACATGTATCGATTTGTGTGGCTGATGTTTCTATTTATAGGTGAAGTTGCAACATTAAGTTTGTACGGAACCCTCGGTGCGCGAGTCCAACTCGCACTTGGCCGGTTTAATTAGTAATTAATTGTGAGAACTTGTTTTACCAATATAAAAGCCGAATTGGAATCTAAAATCGCCGTCAATCCAACAAACCACAACATTTCAAGTTTTGATGAAATTACGAATACGCCAGTTTCTGTACTAATATATGATTTTATTGACGTTTGATGACGTTGTGTTAAAATACAAGGAGAAACAGAGACAAAACATGTGATGTTTTTTGTTTACTTACATCTATTGTAAGTTCGATTGACGGTGATTGCATAGTACAATCGACGTCAAAGATATGTTTACACTTTTCGCTTTGCATACTAATAATTAGAAGGGGGTCAATGCCAGGGTAGGTGGCATTGGCCCGTACATTCAGTATGTACAGTCCTATGACAAACTTGCAGGTTGAAGATAAGTGCACATAACAAGATATTTACTCAATGAAATACTAGTCAATAAGCAACTGTTTACAATATGTAATCTAATTGATTAAATATGTTCTTTACCCACCTATTACGCAAACAATGATGTCATTGTTTTTGTACTCTATCCTCTGCAGCTACACACAATCCATATTAATTTGAGTGGAAAGTTTTGACCCAAACCCTCATTAGGCAGAGCTGGCCTACTTTGACAAAAAAATTGATCTCTTTCAATTTATAAAAAAATTGACTTCATTAAAGAGGAAATATGAGTCATTATAAAAAGCACCCAAATCACTATGGTTGCGCCTACATAGTGTTGATGAATCCCTCAATTTCAACAGGATCTGATCACCATACATATATAACGCATCAAACACAAAAGAATTTCAGACATTGGTCCCTTTTAGTCGGAAAAATCAGTGCAAATCTACAAATGGCCAACTTCCTGCAATCATATAATCTCCTCGTTCAACAGTTTTAAGTAGTTGATCAGAAATGTCAAATATCATCATACACAAGGTCACAACTACTTACCAATACAGCACAGGTATCCCGAAGTCCATATCAAATCTGAAGTGTGAGAATGCCAGCAGGTTGCCAGGCTTCTCTTTGGCTATGAGGTACCAGGCAGTGTCGTCCATCATCTCCTCCACCTTCTTCTCCTTGTTCCAGCCCCAAGCACAGGTTTCATACCTGAAATATACATGTAACGGATCATTAATGGCAAAATGATAGAGAAAGGTTTAGCTTTTGAGATATGGTGCTCTGATCCTGGGAAGATGAAAAGGACTAGCTGGAATGACATGGTTTTGTGAACAGTATGTGAAGTTGTGAACAGTAATGCAGTAAGCATAACATATACAAGTATGTATAGTGGAAAATGAGCAGCAAAATATTAGGACACCTGCTAAAGCAGGACAGATTTTGTCCCAGTGAATACCAAATACATACTGATTGTATTGGGCATGATAATGCTTGGTTTGCATAAGATAGTATAGTCAATTCTAATCCCTATTTTACATTAGGGGTTGATGCAAAATGTAATTATTTTGTATGAGAAATTAAGAAAATAAAAATTTACGAATTTAATAAAACCAACTATGCCATTATATTTCCTTAATTATACCAAGCCAAATGACGAAGTTAAAGCAAATGCTCAAGAATACCCTGTTAAAGGTATAAAAGATGTAAATGTAAATTTCAAAATGCAATCTCAGGCATAACAAATGAAAAATTAATAGTTACAGCAATGCTATCCTTCTAAATTAAACTGATCATCTTACTGTGTTGTGTATAGTACTACTTTCAGTGAATAGCTGGTAGGTTTCAAACTTTTTTGACACAGATGAGTTTTTTTTTATATATAATATTGTAGAAAATAGAATTAACTTGATAACTTACAATTAATTGATTAATAAAATTGAAAACTCACAATTTCTTCATATTTCTTTCAGTAAGATCTATTGCCCAGTCTAAAACACTCTTATCGAGACTGGTAACCCGCTGTATGTACATATCAACATCCAGATCATTGCTCCGGTACACCAACAACTCTTTACACAATGGAGCCAGGTCTGTCAGCTTGTTTGCTGATGTCACATGGGTCATACCATCAGCAATGCGGTACTGCTCCTGCTTTCTAGCGAGTCTCTTCTCTTTACTTTTGTTTACGGATGCTGTAGACTTTTTCTGTAAGAAACAAAGCTTACTTTAAAACATAACCTCCATAAATGCGCAAAAATAGCTTATCTACTCATACTCATACTGCTTTATTCATAAAACCAATTTACATGGCATTCTACTAGGGTTTGGTTCAGACACCCGTTGTTACCTTTAATATATTGCTTTTTCTAAATGAAAACCACTTTTTCTTCAAGTTTTGAAGATAAATCAACTAAAAATTGTAAAATACAAGCCTCCATAAAATTAGCAAAAAGTCAGTACTTACACCCATGTTAGCTATTGCTTAATTTATTACGTAAATGTAAAAATAGAAGAAATGATATTATGCGTTGTTTTTCAGTTATAATTAACCAAAAAACAGTATAAACAATTAATGTAAACACGGCGGGAAAAAATATTATTATTTCTGTCAGTGTCACTACTGTCAGAATGCTATGCTTTTTAATTCATAGACGAAGTAAATCGTCTCGCCATAGACAATATAAATATTTTCTGCACGACGTTTTACAAAACTGTACTAAAAGACAACGCTTTAATTGTTGCCTCAAACAGATTATGACTATATTCTTTTACCGCGAAATTTGAAATTTAATCTTATGTCACTAGGAAAATCAATAATTTTTCCCAAGTTTCAGCTTTGATAAGTTGGTTTTATTTACTGCATTATAAATAGCTTACACTGGCTACCTTGGTCAATTTTTGTACGCACACGACTAATACGCACTTTTTGGCTTCGTGCCAAATTTCAACCCGTCAGTTTCACATTGCTAATATTATATGAGTCTTGGAACGAAAACACTTGCTATCTTTTCTACCACTTTCAGGGCACCCGTACGGTTCTACTTCAGCAATATTAGAATCATGCAGTCCGTAACCCTATCACAAACGAACGATTCAATGCCAACCATAGGGTTAGGAACTTGGCAGGTTGGAACATTTAAGTATTGCGGCTTTTCATTTATTATACTCAAGTACTGCTCATGTCGATCTGTGATTCTCAATATTTATTTGTATGAACTTTCAGGCTCCTGCTAATGTAATACAACCGACAGTGCTGAAGGCTTTAGACTTGGGATACAGACATATAGACACTGCCTTTAATTATAACAATGAAGAAGCTATTGGTGCCGCTGTGAACGAATGGATTAACAGTGGAAAAGGGTCCAGGAAAGACTTGTTCATCACAACCAAGGTAATATATTTTTATTTAGTTCTAACTTAAAATTTACTTTACTCATTTTTGATCTAAGATTACATCAAGAGCCTTTTGAATACATTTTTGCAAATTAAAATTTGGCTGGGCATATCCATTTTAGGAAGTAGTTTTCTCCAAATTCCCATGTCAGTGCTTTCTGTGAACTACTAATTAAAGTTGCGAATAGATATACAAACATATTGCAGAACCCTATATCTAATTTAATAATTGTCATAAAGTATATTACTTTACAGCTACCACACGTCGGTAACAGGGCATCCGACGTCAGAAAATTTGTAGAACTGCAGCTAACCAAATTGAACATGGATTACATAGACCTCTACCTCATCCATGTGCCGTTTGCCTTCATGTGCGATCCGGAGACTCTGACACCGGTTGTTAATGAGAATGGAGACTATGAGCTGGATGTTACAACAAATCATTGTGAAATATGGAAGGTATTTTTTCAAATATTTTTATTTTAGTCTAATAGTTCCAATCTTGTAAACTGACCCGAGTCAAGCAGATTTAAACTGATGATTTATAGTAAAGTGAAAAAAATAATTTTTAAGAAAAAAAAACCGACTTAATTTGGTTCCCGGTAAAAGTGAAATTTTGAATTTGTTTGAGTTAGCCAGTTTACTTCACAAATATCCAATACACCGCACGTGTACGATCGAAAATTGAGGAGCTTTCTTAATGTCCCAGGGCTTCCATCATTACATGTGAAGTATATTCAAAGGGAACTCCCTTGTAGACCTTTAAAACAAACAAAATAACAATGTGTTAAATTGGATGACAGACTCTAAATTATCGAGCAGTTTTATTATGCCATCCCTGATTATCAACATCAGGTCCACTCCAGCAAAATGATGGCCACAGTAAGAAAATGCGTAAGCTATATGAACACCCTCTAATCACAATGATGATGATGTGCCGTTCAAATTTGAGGAGTTCTCTGAATTCTTCAAGAACCCCATCATCAGAATAGAAATCAAATCAAAAACATGAATGTCACAACTAGGATAATAAGGTTCTAGGTTTATCGACCAGTTCCACTTTGCCATCCCTGGTCTTCATCATCAGGTCCACTTCATCAAAATGTTGGCTCCCCCAAAACAATGTTTTAGTTACTTAAGGAAACCCTCAAATCAGAATGCATGTGCCGTTGAAATTTGAGGAGTTCTCTCAATCCCTCACGAATTCCATTATCAAAATAGAACTATAATCAAATAGGACTATCTTGAAGGTATTTCCTTACAAAGAAAAGATGAATGTCTCAAATCGGATGATAGAGCTGGGAATTACCAAGCAGTTCCACTTTGCCATCCCTGGTCTTCATCATCAGGTTCACTCCACCAAATTGAAGATGTTCGTAAAGAAATGCTCGAGTGTCTTAAGAAACTACCCAAATCATCATGCATGTGCCTTTCAAATTTGAGGAGTTCCCTCAGTTCCTCATGGATCCCATCATCAGAAATTGATTTTGAAAGAAACGGAACTAATCTGGAACCATCTATTTTCAGAAAAAAAAATATTTTTTTAAATCGGATGATAGTCCTGGGAATTACCAAGCAGTTCCACTTTGCCATCCCTGGTCTTCATTATCAGGTCCACTCCACCAAATTTATGATGTTCGTAAAGAAATGCTCGAGTGTCTTAAGAAACTACCCAAATCATCATGCATGTGCCTTTCAAATTTGAGGAGTTCCCTCAGTTCCTCATGGATCCCATCATCAGAAATTGATTTTGAAAAAAACGGAACAAATCTGGAACCATCTATTTTCAGACAAAAAAATATTTTTTTAAATCGGATGATAGTCCTGGGAATTACCAAGCAGTTCCACTTTGCCATCCCTGGTCTTCATTATCAGATCCACTCCACCAAATTCATGATTTTCGTAAAGAAATGCTCGAGTTTCTTAAGAAATCACCCAAATCAGCATGCATGTGCCTTTCAAATTTGAGGAGTTCCCTCAGTTCCTCATGGATCCCATCATCAGAAATAGATTTTGAAAAAAACGGGACCAACCTGGAACCATCTACTTTAAGAAACCAAAAAAAAAAATTCAAATCGGTTCAGTAATAACGGAGTTCTGAGGTAACATCCATTAAAAAAAAAAAAATTCAGACGAATTGAGAACTTCCTCCTTTAGAAATATTGAAGTCGGTTGAAAATGAAGATAGCAGGCAATCAGAGCTCATCATGATAAAAATTGTGTAAGATTTTATTGAAGCAACAATTATATGTAGAGATTTCTCACTCTAGTAAGTACCTGCTGAAACCCTTCCTCATAGTTTTTAGGGTTCCATACCAAAATGGTAAAAAAGGAACCTTTATGCTGCGACTCTGTCTGTCTGTCACATCATTAAATATCTCAAGAACTACTTAAGCTACCGATTTGAAATTTGGAGTAGTTAGTATACAAAGTTAATCCAGACACATTGAAAGATAATTTATTATATATTTTTATTTATTTTCAATGAAAAAAGCCCGATAAAAAGGGGAACAAAAATTATAAGTTTAGTTACTGGGTTATGTGGGGTATCATTTGAAAGCGCTTGATTTGCAGATTCTAAACCATTTTTTCATATTAGTGTGAAAAAAAAACCCCTTTATCTCCGATGTTTATGAAGGTAAAAATATGTTTTTTTTACACAACATTAATATTATCCTAAATATTACAGGAAAAATATAAAATTAATCCTATCTTCATTACTTTTTTTTAAATAAAAAAAACCTTTCAGAACTAAATTTGTAATTTAACCAACTTACATTGATTTTTTTTATTTAAATTCATATGGTATTATGCTGTAAGTACTAAGTCTTATAAATAAAGTATAAGATATTGGTTTACGTAATAAAAAAATATTAAGGTAAAACAAGCTCTCATACTAACTCCCTGCAAACTAGTGACCCAATTTGTGGAATCTTCCATCTTGACACTTTTTGCGATTTTGGTGGGTATTTTAAGCAATTATTGTGTACCGTGTTATCGTACGATTCGTACGTAATGCAATTTTTTTTTTTCTCAAACTTTGACTGTAAATTTTGTGATTTAGTGACGGCTATATTAAACAACAGTTTAATTCTTGACTATTACATGTTTTTTGTGGAAAATGCGCGTTTTTCGTATTTAATATAAAATCTCGGTCTCGGTCTCGGCCGAGAACTCAATTTAATCTCGGTCTCGGTCTCCGAGACAAAAAAAGAAGTCTCGGTCGGACCTTACATGTGGCTGACGTCAAATTTCTACTTCTAGGTGAAGTTGCAACATAAAGTTTGTACGGAACCCTTTGTGCGCGAGTCTGACTCGCACTTGGCCGGTTTTTTATTTAATTTAACAACACCCTTATACTTCTATTTTTAAAAAAGCTACATATTTGATCGTGCGACGCTCGATCCAACAGTAGCTACTAGCTAGCGATATTGATAGTTGTTGCTGCGTCATCTGGTAGGTATATTTTAATGCTCAATTCCAGGTAATGGAGAAATGCCAACGAGAAGGACTAATCCGCAACCTAGGCCTCTCCAACTTCAACGAGGACCAAATCAAGAAGATCATGGACAAGGCCACGGTGCTGCCCCAGGTGCTGCAGGTGGAGCTCCACGCGTCGTTCCAGCAGCGGGAGCTACGGAAGTTCTGTGCGGACAATAATATTGTGGTCACGGCGTACGCGCCGCTCGGGAGCCCGGGCGCGAAGGAATATTTTGTTAATAAGTATAAGTACAGGTTGGTAAAAACAGTGACAACCTTGACTGACCATCGATATACCTAATGCCGTTGCAATAGGGATTACGAATAGTCAGGTATTACACGTAACAACATCAAAGTTCCACGCATCGTTCCAGCAGCGGGAACCGAGGAATTTCTGCGCGTTCAGCAATATTTTGGTGTTGGCGTACGCGCCGCTCTGGACTCTGGGTGCGAACGAACATTTTTTTAGTACAGCAAAAAAAAGTTCTTGTGGAGTCTGGGTGCAAAGGAACACTTTAATTTTAAGGAACTTTTTTTTGTACATAAAAATAAAATCTCTTTTAAGGGTAGGTCATAATCATTTAAGCTGCAGGTGACGTGCTACCCAAACGGATGTGCCTCGTGTGCCTAACCATTAACAATGCTATACCTACTACTACTAAGGTGTAACTCGATAATCCTAAATTTAGTCTTCGAAATTTAACAATAGATTTGAAATTATTCATATTTTTCTTTCAGCCCCGATGTTTTCCCGGATATATTGGGACTCCCAATCGTTAAGGAAATCGCCGATAAACACGGGAAGACGCCGGCGCAAGTGCTTCTGCATTTCCTGGTGAAGCAGGAGGTCGTCGTTATTCCGAAGAGCACCAGCGAACATAGAATGAAGGTGAAACTAGATCCAAATCTAATGAATGCGCCGTTATTGTATCGTGGGTCAGAATTACGGTCGTACAGTAGCAGGTTGCCTATAAACACGGGAAGACCCTGGTGGAAGTGCTCCCGCATTTCCTGATGAAGGAGGAGGTCCTTGTTATTCCGAAGAGCACTAACGAACAGAGACTGAAGGTAAAACTGCAAGCGATGAAGCGGACGCCAGACGATCGCGATTATTTAAGCAAAATTGAACTTTACGGAATCTCGCGTAAGTACATATTGCATTTGGCGACACTGCCTGCTGTAGCCGTCGTTGGCGATCTTGGCAAGACTTTCCGATGACGGCGGCAGTCGACTGTCAAAAGGTCATCGTAAATTTATTTTTTATTTAGTTATTCCACTGCATGTTTGAGAAAAGCACTGTATATCTCGGTGGAAAAGAGGTTGCCGGCCTCATGTCTATCTGCCTGCAATCCCTTACATCCCGGACTCAACAGTAATGTACAGTCGCTATCAGATATATCGGTGCTGCCGAGGTGCATACCAATATCTGAACACGCCTGTGTAGGCGTTAGAGTGCTTGTTCATATATTTCTGAGCAAGTCGGCAGCTCCGATTAATAAATACACGGGCCTCTTACGCCACCGTAGGAGTTTACCCATTACCTAATTACAATTTACTTATATTTACAGGAAAATATGGATATATACGACTTCGATCTATCCGAAGAGGACGTGAACCGTCTCAAGAACCTCGACAAAGGCGAAGATGCCCGCATATTCAACTTCCTCTTCTGGAAGGGAGTCCAAAAACATCCTGAATATCCTTTCAAATTGCCTTCTACAGTACTAACAGAGTAACTGAACAAGTGAACATATTAATGCAAGAGTGCCGCTCAACATTCTAGTTATTACTACCTCTTCTAAAAGGAGACCAGTATTATCGTTCCAGGAGTTATGCTAGTTGTTTAGAATTCCATGTGATTCGATCAGTGCAACTGATCTAAAATTATATTTATGCAGTGAGCATGTTTGTTTGCCTTGCATTAGATGTTATTGAAATAAAAGCATATTTACAAAATGAGGTGGTTTTATTTCGATTACAAATAACACAAACTTAATTCAAAAATAGGTCGGGTAAGGCGAGCGCATACAATTAGAAATACAGGAAAACTGAAGAGCAGATCCATTCATGATCTTTCGCTGTAACGACTAAGGTTGTCAACTCATCGCAAGGTTATATGTCACGTATACAGTTTTCGAGAACTCACGTACAGTCGCCATCAGATATATCGGAACTGCCGAGGTGCTCACAAATATCTGAACATGCATTTTAACGCTTTAACAATAGAGGCTTGTTTAGATAATTGTGAGCGCCTCGACAGATCCCATATATTTGATGGCTATTGTACCTCACACTTGTGACCGTGCGCCATAGTATGGTTCTATTATGTGGTGCCTCTTCTTTCCCCATGAAACTGGGAAAAGCGATCTATTCAACCTCCAAATCTCTGTATTTTTAAAATAGACGCACTCTCCGTAAAGGCATTTGCTCTTTGCATTTTGAACTTGACCAACATACGTAATCAAGAAAGTCGATATAGCATTTTTCTTTGCAAACGGTGCTGCAGCTCCCCGCGCCTGATCATGGTGTGTATGACCTTCTGAATCGCGCGCTCCGGGTACTTCTGCCGCAGGAAGTCCTGGATGATGGTCTGCTCGGAGACTTGGGAGCCGACTGCGAATCGCCGTTTGAGTTGCTTTTCGACGCGGGACAGCATTTCGTGGTCTTCTTCTGTTGTGAAGCCTTCAGCACCTGCGAGAAAAGGTTTTCGACGCCATGTTAAATACAAACGATTTCACTCAGACGCCACGTCAACGAGTGTGAAAACTGAAGTTGAACTTTATGTGTGTCTTTAAGGTCACGATTAATCGATCTTTGGCGTTGAACCTGCGGTGCCTATACGTCTTTAGCGTGGAAAAGGTTAAAGGTCTAATTTGTTTGACAAAAACAGATACGACACGCGATGGAGTATTAGATTTTCTCCTTTAAAACCAGTAACAGATTAGTGAAGACAAGAATTGTACCAATTTTGAGGGTTTAGTCACAAGGGTATTTGTTGCAATTGGATCTTTGCATTGTGACTAGTTGAACGATTCTGAACGATAATTTCACTCTTGGAACAGTCTCGTAGACCTGTCATTATGAACCACTACAACTAAACTAGTCCTGGTCGGAATTTATCAGCGAAGCTGCTCTGGGTTTACGGCAGCTTTGAAATAGCTAGTTTCGGTTTAAAGAAACTTTTATTGTCTAAAGAAATTACAGGAATTTCACTTAAAAATAGTGAACTTATTTAAAAATCATTACAAGTTACGCAGTAGGCAAACACTATAACAATGGTTAATAAGAAAAAAGCGTTTTCTGAATTTAAGTTTCACGGACTTTCCGTTGCAAATGGCTGTAAGTGCATCTTGGCGAGGGATTTAGGACTCTATAAGTACAACATAAGGTCGATATATACCCGCTAAGCTGCCGGTCATGGCCGCGTCCAGCGTGGACACCTGGAACAGCCGCAGGGCCTCGGTCACGTGCGATTCAGTCGCGAAAGGCTGTAGCTGCATCTTGGCGAGGGATTCGGAGATGCGCACGATAGCTTCAAGTTGTCTGCAAAAGAAAATAAATACGAACTATAAAAAAAATTAAGTAAAAATCTACCACTAACAACTGGTTATTTTTGGTATGTTGTTTATTATTTTATTTTTGATGGGGTTATCTAATAATATGTTACTTACTAAAATACATAATCGACTGTTACATAAAAATCGTAACATATTTCAGAATATTGGACAATTACGAGGTTTTTCAAAAGTGCCGGTTCCAAAACCTGGAACTGGGTGGCGATTGCGAGCTATGTTATATACATGGCAGGCTCACCGGACAGTGATGGGTATGGACAGCCGCTTGTCCGCCTGCCGCTCGTGCTGCAGCGCGCCGGTGCGCATGAGCACGTATCTGGCCCGCAGCCTCTCCGCGGCGGGCGACGCGAGCCGGGGCCCGCAGCGCGCGCGGCAGTACGCGGCGTAGCGGCGGAGCAGGCCCAGCGGCAGTTATATACATGGCAGGCTCACCGGACAGTGATGGGTATGGACAGCCGCTTGTCCGCCTGCCGCTCGTGCTGCAGCGCGCCGGTGCGCATGAGCACGTATCTGGCCCGCAGCCTCTCCGCGGCGGGCGACGCGAGCCGGGGCCCGCAGCGCGCGCGGCAGTACGCGGCGTAGCGGCGGAGCAGGCCCAGCGGCAGTTATATACATGGCAGGCTCACCGGACAGTGATGGGTATGGACAGCCGCTTGTCCGCCTGCCGCTCGTGCTGCAGCGCGCCGGTGCGCATGAGCACGTATCTGGCCCGCAGCCTCTCCGCGGCGGGCGACGCGAGCCGGGGCCCGCAGCGCGCGCGGCAGTACGCGGCGTAGCGGCGGAGCAGGCCCAGCGGCAGTTATATACATGGCAGGCTCACCGGACAGTGATGGGTATGGACAGCCGCTTGTCCGCCTGCCGCTCGTGCTGCAGCGCGCCGGTGCGCATGAGCACGTATCTGGCCCGCAGCCTCTCCGCGGCGGGCGACGCGAGCCGGGGCCCGCAGCGCGCGCGGCAGTACGCGGCGTAGCGGCGGAGCAGGCCCAGCGGCAGTTATATACATGGCAGGCTCACCGGACAGTGATGGGTATGGACAGCCGCTTGTCCGCCTGCCGCTCGTGCTGCAGCGCGCCGGTGCGCATGAGCACGTATCTGGCCCGCAGCCTCTCCGCGGCGGGCGACGCGAGCCGGGGCCCGCAGCGCGCGCGGCAGTACGCGGCGTAGCGGCGGAGCAGGCCCAGCGGCAGTTATATACATGACAGGCTCACCGGACAGTGATGGGTATGGACAGCCGCTTGTCCGCCTGCCGCTCGTGCTGCAGCGCGCCGGTGCGCATGAGCACGTATCTGGCCCGCAGCCTCTCCGCGGCGGGCGACGCGAGCCGGGGCCCGCAGCGCGCGCGGCAGTACGCGGCGTAGCGGCGGAGCAGGCCCAGCGGCAGCTCGCCGGCTGCCGTTTCGCGCTCGGCGCTGTCGCCGCCCATGTGCACTGAGATTATGTGCTTCGCGAGCGTCTGGAAACAAAAATAACAGTTTTCTTTCACTTGTTGAACCCGGGAACCCGGCAGGAATTGAGTTCTATAAACGCTCCGTCACTGCAAGGTATTCAATACTCACGATATCTCGGTTCTGATCGTGCTCATCCTTCACGATGAAGATCATATCGAAACGTGAGAGGATGGTGGGCATGAAGTCAATGTTGTCGTCGGCTTTCGTGTCGTCCCAGCGGCCGAACACGGAGTTGGCGGCCGCGAGCACGGAGCAACGGGAGTTTAGTGTCGTAGTGATGCCAGCCTGGTAATAAACAAAACATAATCACCAGTCATTAGGCAGATCCACACAGGACACATAGGTGACACCAGAGCGAGTCTTCTCGCGAAGAAACTGCCGCCTAAAGCAGCTAGTTCTGTGTAGATGTACAGTCAAACAATTGGAATCCTAGGCCATTGTAGGACTATGTCATAGTGACGCAATAAATGGTAAGAAATATCTTACTGCTTGTCATTTTAACATGGTTCTAGAGTGGACCAATTGAAACCTAGGGTAGGTTTCAATAGGAGCTACCGTATTGTCGCTCACCAGGCGGCGCCACTCATGCGCGGGTCCTGTGTCAATATGAGAGAAATGTTACTCTCTGTTTACCGTACCATGAGCAGGCTTCCAACCCCCATCCACCTGGGGGAGCATACACCTGCCGTGTGTGTGGACGAGGGATCCTCTCCCGTATTATAGGGCTTTATAGCCAAGAACGCAAGTGTCGTTCTCGAGATGCTGCTTTAAACATCTGACATAGATGAAAAGGCCTACTACTACTACCGTACCTTGGCGATGGAGATGGTCTGCTGCTCCATGGCCTCGTGTATGGCGACGCGGTCGTCCTCGCGCATCTTGTCGAACTCGTCGATGCAGACCACGCCGCCGTCGGCCAGCACCATCGCACCGCCTTCCATCACGAAGTTACGCTACACAAAAGTCACAAAATAATCAACATATTTTGAATTATTTATTATTATCTGCTTGAACAAAAGAAAGGATGGGTAACTTACACTGCCAGGGTCCCTGATGACAGAAGCCGTGAGGCCGGCCGCACTGGAGCCCTTGCCTGACGTGTACACGCCGATGGGCGCCACCTTCTCCACAAACTTGAGCAGCTGGGACTTGGCAGTGCCGGGGTCTCCGAGCAGGAGGATGTTGATGTCGCCTCGCCGGGTCAGGCCGTCGGGGAGGCGTTTACGGGCACCTAATCAAAATTTAAGGCTTTTAAAGGAATTATTACAAAGACAGCGCAAAGAAGCAAGTTTTTAGGGTACCATATTGAAAAAAATCGGAACCCTTATAAATTATAAATTGAAAGAGATGTCATATACTACAGAAAAAGTGACCAAGGTCCCCGGTGAGCAGGGCTGGGATCGAACCAGCGACCTCCTGCTTTCGCGGCAGACGCCCCAACCACTGGGCCACCCGATCACCCACCCGCCACCCGGCCACCCGGGGCCGGTGATCGGGTGGCCCAGTGGTTGGGGCGTCTGCCGCGAAAGCAGGAGGTCGCTGGTTCGATCCCAGCCCTGCTCACCGGGGACCTTGGTCACTTTTTCTGTAGTATATGACATCTCTTTCAATTTATAATTTATATATAGTAGTGTGACTACTTAAAAACATGAATCAAAACATTTATTATGTTTAATAAATGGTTTAATTCATGCTTTATAATTGTACGGAACCCTTATAATTATGATCACTTTACTGTCCGTCCTTTTGCCTGTCTAGACCTTTTATCTCGGGAACGCGTAGAGGTAGCAAGTTGAAATGAATACCACATACACAGGTTTGCGGTTCTCTGACGCTGAAAAAAAAACCGAACCTCTACGTCAACGCAATCACAAAATACGGCCCAAATTAATGCTGCATTTCCAATACATTTGCAATCGGCATCAAAATGTATAGGGCACTCCCGTTCACCTAGAATCATGAAATTTGTCAAAAAGCAAGAGAGTAAGCTCAACAAAAAAATCCGAAAATCGTATAATTACCGCACACTAACAGTTCCGTGCTAGTGCCGCGTGTGGAGCATCCTTTGTGCGGAATCCTCGGTGGGCAAGTCCGACTCGCACATAGCCGATTTTTTTATAAAAGCGAGAGTATGCCTGCTTTTACATGATACAAATACAAATTTCTTGTTCATTCAAGTTTCGAACACTATGCGAAATATGCATGATGCATGGATATATTGGATATACTCTCGTAAATGTCAGAGGTATCGGTCAAGCGACGGAGCTGTTCTTTTTGGAAGATCTTCAGGGAGGATAGTGGATTTAAGTTAAACTTACCTCCGAACAAAAGGCAAGCGATCGCCTTCTTCATATCAGTCGCTCCGAACACGCTAGGCGCTATGGACATGGAGATCCGGTCGTAGATGTCCGGCGAGGCGGCGAGGCGGCGGAACTGGTCCTCCTCGTCGGCGGTGAAGGGCAGCAGGCCGCTGGCCGCGCCCGCGTCGGCCGCCAGCCCCACGGCGCGCAGGTACGACGAGCGCACGCCCACGCTCTTGTCGCCGCGACCTTCCCTCTGTTCAATTGGTACAACTGTTAGCGAAGGTCGGCTTCTTTACATACGGGTCTATCGCGAAAACAGTTAATTTACCGCTTTTTATATACGACGGTTATTATATACTGTGAACGCGATTTCGTATGGACATTGCCAGTCTTTTATTTTGTTCAAGTTATGGCTTTTATGTTGTGCCATGTTCTTCGACTGAAGTCCAAGAGCCCGTTGGCTGAGCAAAACCTGACGCGCAATATGCGTAATAAAACAAAAGAAGACTAAGATCTATTATTTGACTAGATTATAACTTACCCCCTGCTTGGCGATTTTCTTGATAGAATAAATGCCAAGAACTTGGACTCTCGCGCCCGGTGCTACGCGTTCGCATAGCACGCGTTCGCAGTACACCGACAGGTGGCGCGGCATCTCGCCCTGAGGGATGCTCTCTGGGGCCTCTTGTAGCTTCAGTACCTGAATAAACAGTTGAATGAGAATAAGCTAGAGAACAAAAAACTAATTAGTCCGTCTGTTAGATTATTAATAAATATTCGAAAGATATCTTTTCTTTTGTTGGTCAAAAAATTGACGGAAATACAGTGCATTAAAGTTTCGCGTGACGTCACAATTAGGTACAATTCTTACCTAATAGTGACGTCACCAGCCCCCACCCCGGAACTTTGATGCTCTTCATCTTCGTCAACTTTAGTTATCTTGAAAAAGGAAAAAAATATGCATTTTGGACATTGTTGTGGGTTTTTGGTGATTGCTGTTGACCTATTTCATTTTGTATTCTGCTTGACGATCCTCTTTGGTGAACACATTTCATTTGTGTAAATTATCATGTTGTTTTATTATAGGTATTTTTGACAATCACAATATAGATTCTTATAAATTGACATGCATGTAATTTGTACTGTAATCGTATATTGTGTAATAAATAAATCTAAATCTATGTGTCTAATAATTTGGATAATCTAACAGACGGACTAAATAGTATAATACTTCTTCAACCTAGCCTTCATCCCTATTCTGTTGCAAGCTGCATAAACACAATTACAAATTCTAGCAATATTATTGTAATCGCAACATAGATGGGCATATTTTTATTTTGTTATCGTTTTTTTTTCGCGTTTTGGTGGGTAGGTAGAGTTCCTTATTCTACGCTAGATAAATACGAAATAGCAATGTGCGACAAAAATTTGTACAGTCGAGTTCATAAATATCTGTGCAGCTGAATGCATAATATGTACAAATACAAACAACTTTATTTCGCTTTGAAATGTGGTACAAAGGGTGTAAACACTTACACCTTATTGTGAATGTCCTAAGGGTGTACAGATATTTTTGAAGCCTTGGAAATGCTCATATAGTTACGAAGCCACGCTGTTACGTCGCCTAAATCGCGACGACGTTGCGTTGCGTTGCGTTGCGGCGATGGCGTTAGTTATTTATTATGTTTTTAAATTTGTTTTCATATTTGTTTTTGTGTTTATATTTAATCATTTGTATTAGTCTTAGTTTCATGACGCATTGGCGTTAGGGCTTGCAGTATCGGAACTGATTTCCAATTCCGGAATTCATTTCGAGATTGGCCTTCAATTCCGGAATTCCGGAACTGGTTCCGGGATTTGAAAAAATATGATTTTATGGCAAATGTTTTAAAATACCGGGTTTTTACGATTAGTACATAACATTGTTGGATTTATATTTATTAATCAATAAAAACGTGCAATCTTACGCTACTTTAAAGAAACAGAAGCAAGGGTTTAACAGAGTTGTTATATTTTTTTTAAATAATTAATAAAGGATCTCACAAGCCAAGCTAAGATTGTCTATTTCGAAGAGTTTGGTTATAGTTTAAAGTGGTGTAGCAGCAGGAATTACCTACTTTAGAAAACTTTATGCTTAATTGATTAATTTCTCGGTTGTTGATAAGGTTAATTTCCGAATCAATAATGTAGGCATTTGTACCTTATCGATTAACTAAGTGGTACTTTTTGCCGGAAAACGTCAGCCTTCGTTCTTCTTTCTTTTGTGTCAGATTAATTCCCAAAAGTGCTAAAAAAAATTTTTTTAACACTTATTTTTGCGTAGCCAAACAAGTAAGGTTATCAAAATACAATTTGTCTTCAAGCTAAGGCTAAAAAAACAATGTAAGGCAATCATCGCTCCATTTTTTTGGAACTTCTGTCGAACACACAAAGAAAACATTTAAAAAAATATGTTAGATTAGAGGCCAAAATTGTCTATTATGTATTGTCGAATACACATAAAACTTAGTTACCTACAACGTTACGATTACAAATTAATATTAGGCTGGTAGTCATGTTATGGTATGGCGACAGCGGCAAAGTTTTTGAATACAAATCTTTAAATTACATAGATTTTGCGCGCAAAACACTGAATTTAAGGCTAAAAACTCACAACCCTCACAACAGTTTTTTAACAGTATTGCAATAAGAACTCATTATTTAAATACCGAAAAGCAACAACTGAAAAAGATAAAGGTAAGATATTTTTCGCTTCAACCTTTGTGGTCTACTACCGTTAACAGAGAACAATCGAAAATGTATTTATCCTGCTCTAAAGCACTTGCTTTTTTGGGCGAAAGATGTGTAGATTCAAAGTATTGATGCTTGTGGTACCTAAGCCTTCTGAGTCCAAAAGTAAGGAACATTTATCTGCACACGGAATATATATAATTCATCAATCTAATACATTTAGTGGCAGTTTTGCGAAATAACTATGCCAATTGAAATTAAACACTAGAACGGATTAATCGCGTTTATTAACACCATGACCTGACGTTTCGAGCCCTTTACAGTTTTCTTGTCGCTTCTTTCTGCCCCATAAGCCAGTTAGGGAAGCGTTCGTAAATTGTACGTATGTTTTACAGGGTTTTTGATTTATTATTAAATTAAACGCGATTAATCCGTTCTAAAGTGTTTAATTTCAACGAATAACCATCGCAGTAACAGCAGACAATATTATAAATAACATTTATAACCATGTCAATACTAAACGTTTCCGTCAAATAGTAGGGTTATTTTCAATTCCGGAATTTTCGAGATTGAGGGTGTCAATCCCGGAACTGTAATCTCGGAAAAATAGTCCGAGATTCCGGGATTTCGAGATTCCGGAATTCCGGGATGCAAGCCCTAATTGGCGTATGCTGTAATGTCGTGTTAACTTATTGAATAAATAAATGAACTTTACTGTACTAAATTTCCCACTCAATTACGAAAATCCCATACGATTTCGTAACTCGGTGGAAGAAATTGTGGAACATACTGGGAAATTGGGTCTATCTTGAAGAGAATAAGGAACTCTTCCTACCTGCCTAATTTCATTCAAAACTGACGCAAAAAAAATCCGGCCAAGTGCGAGTCGGACTCGCGCACCGAGGGTTCCGTACAAACTTTATGTTGCAACTACACCTAGAAGCAGAAATTTGACGTCATTCGTTTTCGCACGGCATAGAGTTAGTATAAGAGTTTGTTTTTCTTTGATATTTCGACGCTTTTGTTCTGCTTTGTGTGTCTATTTATTTTAATAAGTCAATGAATCGCAATCAAAACTTAAATGGTTCTAGAATATGCGCGGTGAACGTTTGACGCGCGCTTTGTCGCGTCTGTCTGGACTCGGCTTTAACTAATTGTTGGTATGTTGGTAATCCTTATCCCATTGTAATAAGGTTTACGAGTGAGCAGTAATCTAGCGATTCTAGCGACGCGGCTACACATGCACACGCGTTCAAAAGTGAATTCAGTTTATGAATTGATTCATTCATAAACTGCCCATGCAATTTTGATCGCGATAGTACCTTCAATATTTTTCATGACACGCAAAAATATGACACAGACAGGCCCTATTATAGGTATTATTGTGCGTTTTTTGGCAAGTGAAAATGCAACTATATCGCGGTACACGCAAGCATGATAGGTAATACACGACAAATAACAATAAATATGACTTAACCTGATAATCAATGCATTTGCATTTGTCTGGGATGATGAAATAAGGGTCCAACGGGCATTTCGGTCGACCAGCTTGTTCCCTGGAAATTTTGTGAAACGAAATTTATTATGTTTTTAGTTGAAACTAAATGTGCAGCACAAGTACAGATCGATTCACGAAAGCTGGAGCGGAAAATGTATGAAACTGTCATTAATTATTCATTCATAGACATTCCACACCAGCTTTCGTGAATTGTTTGTAGCTGTAGTTTGTATGCTAAATCCAAGGAATCAATCTTGTACGAATCGATGTTGTAGTGCACAACTCCTTTCTCAGGTTGAAAATTCATCAGACATTGCGTCAATCTGTTTGTAAAAAATTCTTACGTGTTGCACTTCCTAGGCATGACATAGCCTTCCAAGCCTGGCTTGACTGGTAAATTCGGGATGACATTGCGGCACGAACGGCATTGGATGGAGATCTTGGTAGCCTTTGCCTTGATGCCGGATGCGGATATCACGATGCCAGGGATCTTCACCAGCTTGGAGACGGTTTCTGACTGAAATAGCATTAATTTGATTAGGCATCTGAGTTGGTGAGTTATATATACGAGTTAAAGTTACACAGTTAAACACAGTTAAATTTGTTGTACAGTGAAAGTAACAAAGTTTAAGTCTTGTTAGTTCTATGTCGTCTCGCAAAAAGCAAAAAGACGACAAACACAAAATGAAAACATACTAATACTGTCAGACAGCAAATCGGTACTGCAAGCGCTACGCAGCGACAAACTTAAATCACAACTTATACTCGAATGTCACAATGGCCTCACAAAGATGAGCGAGGAAGGAAACAAAGTAACTGTACAATGGATAAAAGGACATAGTGGCTCAAGGGGAAACGATGCAGCGGATGAACTGGCAAGAAGAGGGTCAGAGACACCGGCATACGGACCAGAACCCATCGTACCACTACCTTTATCATACATTCAATACCTTCTAAACCAACATCACAGACAACTACACAACAAATACTGGGATGGTCTTGATACATGTAAACAAACCAAGGAAGTCCTGCCAGAGCTAAACTACAAGCTCACAAAAACTCTACTGAGGACGCCCCGAGAACAACTACGGAAAATAGTAGGACTACTAACAGGACACAACACACTAAACAAACACTTACACAGAATGGGCATCACGGACAGCCCGATGTGCAGAGCATGTATGAATAAGGAAGAAACAAGAAAACATGTTCTCCTAGAATGTAAACAGATAGAAGTATACAGGAGCAAATACTTAGGAACTTCCAGCACACTAAAGGAGGCAACTTGGAGGTTGGAGGTTTCATAGACGAACTAGGGTGGTTAGAGTAGTGCTACCTCGCTATCACGCAAAATAGGCACAATGGATGTCGATTTGCGGAAAAAGCCCAGGAAAACTAACTAACTAACTCTATGTCGTCTTTTAACACATTCAGTGCCAACAGTAACATTTTACAATTGGTGTGAATAAGAGACTCACTTATGGTACTTGTAAACTTACTTTCAGCTCCCTCAGATTGGATGTGTGTGCATCAGAAGACAGGAGCACTTGTATATCTTCAACTGCCTCTTCTCCCTCAGGCCTCGGAGCTGTGAGCTCATCTGCCAACTGAAATATTACATTTTTGTTTGTCTTTAATTTAGCACAAAGGAGGTGATGTGAAACTGTCTTTGCAAAGATCTAATTGCTCTTCTTTCAAGTGTTTCTTGTTTGTGAGATATTTGTTGAGTCTTTGAACTGCTTGATGTTCAGTGCTTAGTTTCCTCAGGTAACTGATTCCATACATGGAAATTTCTTTGTTTTTACTTTTGATAATCATCTGAGTGGTCAATCAAAGCAGTTCTATGCCTATTCGAGCGGAAATTCGATATGGCATAACAGTATTTCAATTGGTCTTTATCGCCTGACCAACTTTGAAAGCTTTTGGATCATTTCGTCATAACCACGTCAAAGAAATAGATATAACAACAGGATTTTTGCATTAAGAATATCTTACCTCTTTAGCAGCCTCTTCTAAAATAGGAAGATGTTCACTTGGCTTTTTATAAAGTTTCTCGGCTAGGACTTCATCAAAACTAGATAGATCTTCTATGTTAATCTCAACCCAGTATTTGCCCAAGTTATAATTTCGTTTGAGAGCATCTCTGCAAAGAAATAAAACCATTCACTCCTCAAACCACATAATAAACATGTGTCAATGGAAATATTCAAGTCAGTTTATATTTCTTTAGAATCAATCCACAGCAAGAGTAATGAGAGTCACAACTTCAATCTCCAATCCTTATATATTACTTAGTACATTTATTTTAATATTGTTTACCCAGGTTTTGGCTGTTGAATTATCAGTATTTAGATTATACTTTTACTTCTCACTATATATTGTAAATGTTTACACATGCAAATGCTTTAATGTATTGTTTGTAAATGCTTATTGACTTGTTAAAAGTACCCTTGAGGCTTACTTGCAGAATAAATTTGTGTTTTTTAAATTGCATGTTTATTTGAATTAAAGATGCAAATGCATGATTCAATATATATCTAGGGAAATTAAGACTTATTTGGAGATAAATTATCACTTGAATTTGCATAATGATTAAAGGGAACATGCAATAAAGTAGTGACTCCCGTTACTCTTGCTGTGGATTGATTCTAAAGAAATATAAACTGACTTGAACATTTCTTTTTATTTTAAGTTTGGCATTAGCAAGTTAGGTGATGGTAGCTCTTAAACACGGGGCTAACATAGGCATCAATGGCACCAGTTTTTGCACAAGAAAGCAAATGTAAATGTGAAAGGTACACCTAGTAAATCATACTTATAATAGTAAAGCACGAATCAAATTATTTATTCTTTGTAATAACTGTTTTGAAACATTTTTTGTTGTTTTGCGTACCTAGTCACACTACTATATATACATTATAAATTGAAAGAGATGATCAGGCCTTGATCACTTTTTCTGTAGTATTAATATGACTTCTGTTCCAATTTGTAATTTAATCATATTTATGTTCAGATAATGTATTGTTAATTTGTTACCTGTATTTATAGTTGAAATTTCCAACATGAAACTGGCGAATGAATTCTTTGAACTTTTTCTTTACACCTTGGAGGTTAATTTGATCCTGAGATTCATTGTCCTCCACACCAAAATTGTCGGAAAAGAAAACACCAGGATCATCAAATCCTTCCATTTTCGTGTTTTATCACTTATGATAACTGACTAATACTTTAATTTTTAATAATTGCTTGCCTGAATTGAATAGCACACACAAAACAACAACGCCGCAAATAGCAACTTTGGCGCGTAACTGTGACATTGACAGACAGAATGAATGAAAGGCGCCCTGTACAGGGTTAACAGTTTTGTAAAAATAAAATCCCCTAAATTTTAAAGTTGCAAGCTGACATCGTCAATAGCGAGTTGCGGAATGGAATAGACGTAGTTACTGGTTCACTACATGTTTGTTTATTTATGATTTATAATCTAGCAACATCATTCTTTAGCAAATTAATTAATTTATTAAACAAATCAAATTATTTGATTCTTCAGCTTACGCTAACGCCACAACCACTAGGCCTAGAGATATAGTCAACCCGGTTTGCTAACTCGGTCCAAACGGAGTTAGGCTCAACTCGGCCCGACCCGGTTTGTGAATTCTCTAACTCGAGTTGAACGGTTTGGACCGCGAATGAAACCGCGAGCGGGTCGCACTCGCACTGCGACTCGCGCGAGCGGGCTAGAACGAATGAGGCGCCGAATAATCCCGATTTCCCCCGAAACAGGTGCGCGAGCGAGGTCTGTCTTGACTGACCATTAGAAGACCTTATCTCGTGGCAGTAAGGTTCACTAAAACTTATTTAATAGTAGCGTCGTCGTAATATGACGTTGTCCTTGAACTTAATTAGTGTTTTGAATTTAGCGTAGGTACGAATTTTCAAAGTTTAATAGATATTTCGTGTTATTTGATTTTTTAAATATTTGATTGGTGTTTTCCAGACTAGAAAGTAGTGTGTTACCATTTTTTACCATTGTTTTGGTTTATTAATTAGTGCACAGTATAACTATTTTGCTAGACAATGTCAGCACCAGGACCGCATAAACGCTCTACAGTTTGGGAACGAATCCCCTTTAGACGGCAGAGCTCTGCCAGAGCTAAATGTAAAATGGCTCAGATTCATATAAATATTCAGGCAACACAATTAGTAGGTACTTTAATGAATGAGTTTTAGTAAAATATATTTCATATCTCTCTCTACTTATAGTAGGCATTAGCCGAACCGAACCGACAAATCACCTATGGACAGGTTAGGTTTGACTCGTCTGATTGACTCGATCTACTAAGACGGGTTCGGTCGGTCCGATCAAACCTAATACTACACCGGAACGTCATAGCAACTCGGTTTGATCAACCCGGTTTGAGCCCGGTTTACACAAAAAGTCAAACCGTTCAGTTCGGTTTGGTTTATCTTCGGGTCAAACCGTTCAACTCGGTTTGCGACATTTTCGGGTTGGCACATCTCTAACTAGGCCACCTGGTCTCAACGTATGCTGGCGAATTTCTCGAGTATATACAATTTTTGTAACAGGCAAGACGCCTGTGGCCATACTCTAAGTACAAGCTTCATCCCTTTGTATGATTGCATATGTAGTAAACGCACCAATAATGAACAGTGTATGGGTATATTGGGTATTGAGACGCTATATGAAAAAATCTACATTAAGTTCTTTATACTTTTTTGGACCATTTTAAAATTGACACTGATAATTCAGCTGTTGAAGATTGAGGCTCTTGGTAATTTCTGTCTTGTTTGTTCGAAATGGGGGTCGAACGAAGGAGGTTGGGCCGATATCAGTGGATTAACCTTAAAATTACCGTCACAATTTTTATTCCTTTGTTAAACTAGCATGTGTTTGAAACACAATGTTTCATTCATTGAGTTAACTATGAATCAAGGTCAACCTGCAATCAGTTGGGTGCCCTGAAAAACAGTGGCATCCCTTTTGGTATATTTATATGCAACTTGTTTATCCTGAACCTTGCAATGTTTTTAAACCAAATAAATAATTTATTTCTTTCTTTCTTTCTTTCTTTCAGTTGTTACTGCAGAAATGTTTATATTTGGTGATATTGGACTAGTTTTCACCGGAAAATCCCATTATCGGTCCAAAAAAATGCGTTTTCATTTGGCCACTATTTTGAAACCGATTAAGACATCTTTCATGAAACACTTTATAAATATAAAATAAGAGTAGGACTTTCAACATTTAACTCATTTAACAGTACAACTTATATTATTATAGAAATATCAAAAATACTCCGAATTGGCTGTTAAATGTTCCATGATCGCTGCAGTATAGTAATATTCTTGAGAAACTCACCAGCATGTGTTGAGACCAGGTGGCCTAGTGGTTATGGGGTAAGATTAAGTCGTGTAAGTTGAAGACCCGAGTTCAATCCTCGGCTTGGCCTCCGGCCTCCCGTGGTGTTGGTCTTTTTCTTTAGAATATAATATCTATTCAGCGGTATGAATTCCCTTAAAATCATGGAATATATCTTTCGAATAATATAGCAACACCGAAATAAACTGTACTCTGTTTGAGGTATATTTTAAAACGTCTAAATCTTTTAAAGTATTTATGGAACATGTGGCACGTCAGATCTTTTTTATCTGTGGCCTCATAATCGTGGCTCGAAATTTAAAAATTCAAACGCTGTTTACGTTGCCTTGACAGCGTAGTAAACAAATTAATGTTAATATTGAATAGTGCAAAAATTTATAAAAAACATTTAAATAATATTAATTGTAATTTAAAAATGTGCACATAAATTAAATATAGACTTTATTTTTGTGATTCACTACGGACATCGAACAACATGACAGATGTAAGTACTTAGTACAAAAATTGTTATTTGCTTAATTGCTCCAAATCAACTGTTTGTTTACTAATAAATTTATTTGTTTATAATAGGAGGAAGTTGACAAACGGCTTGAGTTTATGCAAGACTATTTATTAAAGGCGCTGAAACAGAAAGTTGACAAATGGGCAAAGTTCATATCCTCAGACGACAGGGTAATTTATAAGTTTTTAACTGTGTCATAGTTGTAAGCAATATCAATTTATTATATTCTATACTCCAAATCTATTAACGGATAAACTGTAGATTATGGGCCGTCGATTTAAAAGCTTATCCGAGGGGGCTTGGATTATCAGAGTGGCAGTGGCTAACGAAGTGAGGGGAAGTGGGGGAGGGGGACGTAGTGCGGGGTTGGGGGGGCCCCGAGCCGCGCTGAGCCCGAAGGCTGATGGACTTCCGTGACTCCGGCGCTGTGGGAAGAGCAGCTCTTCCCTCCGTGCTTCTGGCTCTATAAAAACACTCAGGGCGCTCTGTGTCGGCACGCG
This sequence comes from Lathronympha strigana, assembly GCA_949128165.1. Classification (NCBI taxonomy): domain Eukaryota; kingdom Metazoa; phylum Arthropoda; class Insecta; order Lepidoptera; family Tortricidae; genus Lathronympha; species Lathronympha strigana. Next base: position 4,454,953 of record OX421919.1, on the reverse strand, counting down.
TCCTAAGGAGCGAGAGCCCTAAATTCGGACTTTCGCAGGCTAATATTGTATACATAATATTCCATATGATGGATAAGTATAATTATAGACTATTTGATAAGATTTTGTATTGGAGCTAATTTAAGCTTTCCTATGCCTCTGCCAAAAATGAACTTTAAATTGTAAATTAAAGTTCCAACAGTTTGGAGCGGACACAAACAAAAAAAAATGAAAATTAAATGTTGCCATTCAATTTTATTTTGAGATACCAATCTTTTACTTAGCAAGACAATAAGTAAGTTAGCATTGAAAATGAAACACAAAGTAAGTAAAAATAATATAATTTATTTCATTATTTACAAATTCATCTTAAATCTAAACTTACTCTAATTAAAACTAAACTTATCCTAAATAAAACTAAAATAAAACTACTCATCAATGTTGTATACAAACTTAATTGCTAATAATAACTGTTCAAAAGGGTCTAAGTGATTAACGTACATCCTTCGCCTCCACACTGTTTCCACCATCTAGTCTTCAAAATTATTTTTATTTTGCTTACTTCTAAATAATTTCTTTAGATTTTGCCATTGGCTTTCTATCCTTTGAGTGTGTTTCCATCAGGTGCCACAAATTTATTAGTAGGGTCACTATGGTTGACCCTTCTATGTGTATAGCCATGTTCAGGAAGGCAGTTATATGTACTCCAATTATCGGTATGAATAATGGAGCCTTCCTGAACATGCTTTTGTATTAGTGGCACCAATACTTCCGCAGACCTTTCATTATCGGGACACACCTCCAGCCTCAGGTTATCGCTCCCATCCTTTCCCTATGACCCAATGTCCTTCTATAGGGCGGCCCCTATTATATTTTCTCTTTCCAAACTTCAACTCATCAATTTGCACCACTTTGTTAGGGCCGCAAATCTTCCCTTCGCCTCTCTGGTGGGCCAACTCATTCAATCACCGTGATAGCCTCCCGACAGTAATTAATCCAGTCATTGATGGTACTGACGGAGAGGACTGACTCACGGTGTTCAGACGTCAACTCCTTCTTGGTTTGGTGGTACGTCAATTTTGCGAAAATGCGTACATAACGTGGAAAATAAGAAATAGTGACAGGTGGGAATTCCCGAACCACTTGGCCCGAGACACTGGTTTGGTTCGGCAACCCGCCGTCCGGCACCGGAATCTCCCAGCCTCCAAAGAAACAGTCATGGGCTTCTTATGGTAGCTGCACATTTTGCGCGTAGCCACCAACCCTCTCTCCTCGCACGCACTGCTCACGAGTGCCCAGTTTGGCACAAACTTTTCGCCAGTTCCACATGGACCTGAAAAAATTAAAATATTGATAAATAATCCGAGTAGCTTTGAGGGGGGGGGGGGGGTACTCTAAGGAATAAAATGACCAGAATACAAAGAGACATCACAAAAAGAAGAAATACTAAAATTATCTAATTTTACAAAATTCGGTCACAAGTATGTCAATAATTTCAATTTTAAAAGCCAACTACTACACAAAACTGCTCAAATTTTAAGAAATTTATATAAGAATCTATTAAAAAATTAAACAAACTACCTATAAAACTGATTTGAAATCTACTACTTGATCTATTTATTCTACAACTAACCAGAATCCAACAGAAAAATTACCACATGTAAAATGTGCTAATGACAAAAAACACAATGCAAGGAACAAAATGTCCACAAAATGTATTAAGAATCTAATTTTGACCCTATTAAGAAAGTAAATATTACCAGTAGCCAAAGTAATGTCAGCAGATAATTTCAGGTAGGTAGATGGCTAAGTTATTGGTACAGTCACCTGCAACAGTATTTAATGCTATGAAGACCGCAAAAATATACGACACGCGATTACGGCGGTACAAATAAGATTGTGACCGATATTTTTACGGCCTTCATAGTATCAGATACTATTGCAGGTGATGACTGTACTGGGTGGGTCACTAAAAAAGAAGGTAGGTATCTCAAGAACAGTAACATGTCGGCAGAAACATGCAACGTGAAGACCGTGCTAAACATAGGCCTCCCTGCATCGAGGATCGCCACTCAAGATTTATGTTAACTGCAATCTACCTGCAACCTGTATTATGGGGCTAGCATGCAGATTATTCAAGTCAATCTAAATTAAATTATTTTGTTTATTTTATGAAGTCTGCAGCACACTGGTATACATACCTAATATGAAGTTTATACATGCATTTGTTATTAAATAAAATTTAATATTTCAATTTCGCATACATAATTCTAATTTCCTTTAAAGAAAGTGATTATTTTATATTTATTTGGTACTCAAAAGGTACATACAAAGACTTAACTAAATAAATTAAAAATTTACACAATTAATATATTAGAAAACCAAAAAAAGCTTCACTACAAAGAAATAAAACTAAAATAATTAGAAAAATATAAAACTAAAATTCTAAATCAATAGATGGCCCCTGTGGCATAGTGCCGAGGGTGCTGGCAGCATTCCCTCGCTGAACTGCAATGCTTATGCGTTGTGCAAGGTAGCTGCCATTTGTTTTTCTCTGGTTGCGTCGACCAGCTGTTTGGCCATTTGTCGGTACAGAGTTTGTGCCGCTGGGCTCCACAAACTAAGAGTCTCGACGTCAAAAGAAGTAAAATTGTAATTGGCGTCAAGACCACAGGTGGCATCCCACACAAGCACTCGCCCCATCCGCCACAGAATTAGCGACATCCCGTCAGGTCTCTTTTACCATTGTCCCTTGGCATATTGACGGTGGCAAGGGACTGACGGAGTTGACAAGAAAGTTTGTGGTGCCCCAGGCGATTGACATCACTGCCACAGAGGCATTTATTGGCGCGCACACTGGGACCCCTATACGCAGCCCAACCGCCATATGAACGTATGAGCGTGTAGATGGGTACCTGTATTAGCCGAGGGGCTCATTTCCTATTGTTTTATGTAGTGGCAACCATATTTTTTTCTCGATTTTATTCCTATTTTACATGCCGTTAATTTTTTTCCAGCTAGAGATATAAGTTCAGAGGTCAATTAAAATTTTAAGAAGTTGATACATATTTATTACAATACATATCTAAGACGCATTTGAATGTTTATTTAGCTTGATATAACAAGTAAATTTACTGTTAAATTGTATTGCAGCATATTCTGTTCAGATGGTTCGAAAACAAAATGTCTCCGATCCTAGTTTTCCGTATGAACACGGCTGGGCTCTTGACATGTTCTTTGACCTTCCCACCTATTAGCAGAGGCAAGATGGTTTACTTCCTGAGAACCGCTGAAGAGGCCCTCACGTCTGCCAATTTTAGAAAGGTAAAGCATCTTTTTTTTACTCAATTACTTGAAATTTTTGTCTTCTTGGTAGGTGAAGTATAGATTAGTAAATAATTTTCAAACAAAATTATATTTCTCAGTATAGTAATATGAGCCATTACCATATTGCTTTATTAGATTATTAGACATAAGACCCTTGGTCCTTTGATTTAATGTAGCCGTATCCTATCTGTTCCATCTCTCTCAGTTAGATGCCACGGCAATGCCACATATAAACTATCATGTGCTGATCTACAGGGAACAACTGTGTACACTTTTGGACCTTATTCTTCTATCTAGCGTTTTCCCGACTTACGCTAAGCTACGGTACAGGGAGCCTGGGGTCCGCTTTGGCAACTAATTCCATGATTTGGTGTAGGCGCTAGTTTACCGTCTGGCAAACTAGGCCTTATTGGGATTAGTCCGGTTTACTCACGATGTTTTTCTTCATCGAAAAGCGATTGGTAAATAATAAAATGATACCTCGTACATAGGTTCCGAAAAACTCTTTGGTACTAGCCAAGGTTTAAACCCGCAACCTTCGTATTTAAAGTCGCACTCTCTTATCGCTGGGACACCGACACTCTCGCTATTACTTTGTAATAAGGTGGAAATGTGTGGCAGAGCGTCTTGCGGCTCTTTGGTAATGCGTGACTCCCGTCAAATGGTAGGTCAATGGAATTTGTACCTTCTGTAGTGCCTTCTGTACTTAGATTCCATATTCAAATGAAAGTGAAGCGTTAAAGAAAAAACAAAAATGCTCTCTCAGTCACGGGACAGCTTAGTTTAGCAGTGACTTAGGCAGCGGCGATTGACGACTGAACCAAAGGTATGGCTGCCGCCGCTGACTCTGCTGTGCAGTCATGGTCGAATGTATTCCTTGACGAAACAGCTATATTAGGTATAAAGCAGTTGGCCTATTCGGCACCAGCAGCAGCCAAGGACACGTAAAGGACAAATTTTGTCAAATACTTAAAGTTGTGTGAAAGATTTTGCGTCCTTTCCTATTTACCGAGCAGATCTTTAAGCTTCAAATTTTCTGTATCCCTATAAGATTAGCCATCTTCCTTTTTCTTGGTTTCCTTAACCTCCTACCACGATATAAGTTCTGTACCTCGCAGAACGTCTCACTCGGCGAGATGTCCGGCAACGTGCTGATGGATCTGAGCATCATGGCAGATGAAGTGATTGGGCCTCTGCTCTGTAATCCAGAGAACCAGAGGGGCTGGCCGAAAATCGTCTGCAATGATATGAAGAGGCATATTGATGATCTTAGGAATCTGATGCACCAAGTAAGTTGTTAGGCGATAATAGTTAATTTAGTAAATAGGTATGTCTACATAGAATTGTGTTGTGTGTTCATCATATGGTACCTACCCCGGTGGTACAATCAACCAATTAGAACCCTAGGCAATGTAGGACTACGTCATAGTGACGCCATAAATCATATTGTAGGTAAGAAATCTCTTACTGCTTGTCATTTCCTTATTGCTTGTCGGTTCCAATTGGTTGACCTCTAACTCAGCCCCGCTGGCCCACCACCTACTCTCCAACATACAATGACATAGAATGAGTCGGATCTATGTATACGCTCCTCGCCCGAATCATACGCACGTTGGGCCAGCTTGGGCGAGGCATGACTACACAGCTACTTCGCACGGCAATTTCCTCGTGAGGCGGCTCGTTCTGCATGGACCCATCTAATTAGATAAACACATAAGAATCATTAGTAAATGTTCAAATTCAAATTCAAAAATTAATTCTGCAAGTAGGCCTCAAGGGCACTTTTACAAGTCAGTAAGCATTACAATAAAGCATTTGCATATACAAACATTTACAATATATAGTGAGAAGTAAAAGTATAATCTAAATACTGATAATACAACAGCCAAAACCTGGGTAAACAATATTAAAATAAATGTACTAAGTAATATGACAAGAAATGTATAGTGTCTATAGTTAATTGTAGAAGGTCCCCCAACGTCAAAATAAAATACGAATAAAATTTGGAGATGTAAAAGGTCCCCATAGTCAAAAAAATGTTCGTGTGTGATTAATTTCATTTGTGCAGCTAAAAGGTGAAATGACCAGTCAAGTGATGCTTCCAATGCCGGCGGGAGTGGAAAACATTTTTCAAGCGGAAGCCAATCTGAAAGAAAGGTAAGGTATCATAATATACCAGATTTTTTTATTATAGTGAATGAATTGTATTTACGCAATAAGATTTGAGACTCCGTTGGCATGTAGGTACATATTAAGTGTTATACTTCATGTGAAAAAATTGATGGCCATGCCCAGGCGTTTGGTAGTCCGTTTCGATGTGATGGTTTTCTTTAATTTTTTAAAGACATGTTTAAAAAACATTAAATTAATTACAAGATCTTTCCCATCGGTTTTAGCGGCGGCGAAAACCTAGACCTGCATCTAAAGACCAACATCGAAGGCGCAGTTATAAAGTGGACTCAACAAATCCATGACTTGTTATCAGAAGATTCTTACATAGGTATGACTGAGTTTTTGATGATAACAATATTTGGCTCTTCTATGTAGAATAGTTATTATTAATATTTTATCTCTCTCTTAAATACGACGTTTTGAGGCGTTAGCACCGATTTTGGTTCTCGTATCCCGTTTTTATAAGTACAGAACAACACATTTTACTTTAGGTAGGGCAACTGAATATCTTTTGTTATTCTCAAAATGGTGCCACTACCATACAGATTCAACTAAGTATACCTACAATTTTCGTACAGAACGGTCGCAATCTATGTTCATTATTCCAGCATTCAAGCGGACTAAGTTTCCGTTACCAACGGCGGATTTAGAATTCTACGCGCACAGACTAAAGAACTTAGAAGGAATTTACTCGCAACTCCGAGATCCGCGAGTGAAGCGCATGGCCTCATATCTTGAGGCTACTGACAGCGTGTATCTGGAGTGTTTCAAGAATCTGCTTACTAACGTCGTGGCAGGTAGGTTATCATTACCCTTTCATCCTTCTATTCACATTCGGCTTAAAGTATAAAACTATCATATTGTGCTAAAAGATCTACAAGAGATAATTTCTTAACTCTACGATCCACGAGTGAAGCGCGTAGCCTCATACATTGGCAAAATGGTGAGGCCGAGGGGCGGTTTGCGGTAAGAGCATTTTGCTACCCCAACCCCAAAGATACTGCATTGCACTGCTCCGCGGTCAGTGCTCATAACTCATTGCGTACCTAACCTGTAAGTTATCGAGACGTTTTTATAATTTTTGGATCCGCTTTCGTTCAACTAGCATGGATTAAATAATATAGAAGAAGGAATCACTTTCAAAACTTGGTGAGGCCACGAACTGCGTGTATTTAGAGTGCTTCCAAAATTTGCTGAAGTTTTGAAAAACATCATCCTGGCTGGTTACGTTGAAGGAAAGAGGCGATGGTCAGATACTATTCGCGATCGCCACAGGCGTTAACATCCAGGGAGCGATACAACTAGCCAAAAACAAACTTAAAAAAAAATTTGAAACTGTCATATAAAAGCAGTCATGATGGCATTGGTCTTAAATAGACAAAACACAAGTCGGTAGATATTATTATAAAATTATGATTTTGGTACAACGACGCGTATAGTAAAAAAATACAGTAAAATTTTTTTACTCCTAAAGTTGTCCATTTAAACATAATATTCAGCCTGCAAATCGTCTTTTTCCATGCCTCGACAGTAATGTACTATTGGTAATTCCAGGCGTTGTAGAATGCCGGGACATCTACGTGTACCAACGGCCCCTACAGTACCATTTCGAGACCTTCGAGGGCACGGACTTCCAAGACGCCAAGCCGAATATTCGGCCCATGTTCCACTGTATAGGCATGCTGTGGGGCAACTCCAGATATTACTGCAACGTCGAGAAACTTATACGTATGGTTTCATTTTTACTAGTCAACTACAACTACTCAAGGGCATCGCAATCTAATGGCCAAGAAAGGGGCAAAACTATATAAATGTATGGTGGGGAGAAATTGGTTATCTGTCTACATTTTTTATGCTCCCCTTCAGCTATCTCTACCTGGCTCTCCTTATTGCCGACGCTCATGTCATTAACACGTATGGATATTAGAATACGTACGTATAGATATTATTTTAGATTCACGTCTGACAGGGTCGCCATGTATGGGTAGCGTTAGAAAAAATAACAAGGACCGCTGCCGCTGACTATACAAGTAAAGCATAATAAAAGCCTTTTATAGCCATATTTTTATGTAATAGCGCCATTTTGTGAGCGCTGAGAAGGTTAAAAATGCAAAGGCTAATAAATACCGTACCATGTACTGTACATGGTACCATCGCCATTGGAACTCCCTTTGGATTAAACAAATAAACAACCAATATGACAACAGCCTTGCATATGTAGCATTAGGAGAAAATTTTAGTTTCACTTTGGAGCCCAATTGTTTCCTATTCTCTATTAACAGCTCTGCTCCGCGAGGTGTGCAACTTGGTGATAATGCAGTGCTCCAACTCCATCGACCCGCCGTCTCTGTTCCAAGGCGACGCGGACGAGCAGCTGCTCAAACTGAGGAAAGGGATTTCCAATTTGAACCATTTTGTGTAAGTCCTTTTTTATAGAAACCTTATACAGAACTAAATCGATATTATAACAAAAACTGTATGTGGATGAATCAACTATTTCTTGTTGTTATTATGTCCCGTCAGCTTGGAAACAAATGCAGTACAGTTTGTTAGAAAAAACATTCTAGTATGTTCTACTTACATGGTAGATGGTCCACTATGAAAAGGACAAGAAATAGATGATTGAACCATGTGCTTACCTCGCGTGGCATGAGGCCAAAACGGCTCCGCCAACTCCGCCGCTCCAGTCTGCGGTCAGACTGCGACGACAGGTCTAAAACGGAAAATTACTCAACAATTAACAACTCTTGTTTAACAATTTAACTTGGAACACCCCCAATAAATTTGAAGATGTCGGAGTGGCATTTCTTTGCATTTTGATGTACTGATTCTTAAAATAATGTATGCAAAATATTACACGCTCGGTCTCCTTACAAACGTCTTCGGATTGAAAGTCGCACGCTCTTACTGCTGGGCCACTAACGTTTCCCATTCCAGTGCCACCTACGAACTGAACCGCGACAAAGTAGAATCGTTTTTCCCGGCCGGAGTAACCCCGGTGCGCTGGTCCTTCAACTTCGATCGCGTGTTCATGCGCTTCAACGTGTACATGAAGCGGCTGAAGATGATCGAGGCCATCATCGAGGCCACGGTGGAGATACTCAAGCTGGAGAAGGTGGAGTTTTGCGGAATTCGCGGCAAGATTATTAGTGTGGAATGTATGAAGGTGAGAATTCTTTTTTCTATTGATAGATCCTATAACATGCAGGTTTAACGCAAGAGAGTTAGGGCACTATGGGGTCACATAGTAGTTTCAATGTTACCATATGAAGTCCAATCAAGGACAATGTCTCATGGCAGCGTTTTTGGTCCGATAAAACCGTTACACACAAAGGTTGCGCTTTAACCCTTTTTTTCTGAGCAACAATTTGGAAATTTGAAAGCACGTACGATTTATGTAATTTTTTTAATGAATATCCAGCTAAAAAAAGTTTTAATCGTTTTTCATTTCCAAGTTACAAGACAGCAATATATTTGCCATTGTCGGTCACTGATAGCCATAAAGTACCCATTATCATACTGTGACTGAAAGTTTTTAGGAAAGTTTACATCTTTTTTAAAGCTACCTAGTTATTCCAATGTTTAACAGCATTAATTTGACGATTGAAATATAAGAATTCTAATTATCTAGATATTTTGCCCAATAATTTTTTTTAAAGATATTTTTGTTCAAATGTAGATATTATCAAAATGTCTATAAGATCTGGCCAAAGAATTAACATTTTATAAGAGATGTAATAACTTTTATGGGCTCACCTTTTTTTTTAAAAGATTTGTACGAGTAGGTATATTCTTCAATGCGAACTAAAATTTATATATACTAACATTACATTCATTGAGAAAAAAATATCTGGGTTGTATGACGGCAAATATCTTGCCGTTACCCACTAAAGAGTTAACCATCTAACTAAAATTATCACTTGCAGGTGCTAGATGACTACACGCTGATCTATCAAAATCTCGGCAACATAACCTACGATCCAGCAGACCCGGAAGACGACAGATTCCTCCCGGACTACGAGAAGCACATGGACGTGATCAACCAAATGGATCGGCGGCTCGCTTCGCTCTTCTCGCAGGGGCTCGACGAGTGCAACAACATGCAACAAATATTTAAAGTTGGTGTATTGTATATCCAGTAGATCTTATAGACAACAGCATTCTCCCGGACAAAGATAAGCATATGAACGTAATCAACCAAATGGATCGGTGGCCGAAGCGAGCCGCAGGGGCTCGACAAATATTTAGAGTTAGTAAGAGCCAGGACGACAGGTTCCATGCTTTATTTCGACTTTAGTATGATAATTTGCCCATTTAACTAGATTCGCTATTCCAGTTCTTCCAAATCTCCGGAGACCTGTACCACCGGCCCGTCATCAAAGCCGAGATCCAACCAAAGCTTCCCAGGTTGCTGAAATTGATGCACGATAATTTGGACCAAGTCAAGCAGATCTTCGATGAAGAAATGGCGGTAAGATATATCATAGATATAAAATTCGCGAGTATTATGTATAGTGCTATGCGCGACATGTATCGAACATCTTAGGATGTCATTATCAAGCGTCAACAACCGTGAGGGGCGACGCGTAAGGGCGGACTGAGCTTTTTCTTGCCGCGCGTAGCGCTCTCCATGCCAGAACTGGTTGAGGATGATCCGGTCTTAGTCCTGGAACTCCGGGATCGTTTGACTCTCAACGGTGTCACTTTATCCAATGTAAACGGTGGCAATTAAGCTCACCGAACTTACTGTGTCCACTACACTGTCGCTATCTGCACTTAACTTCTGGCTTCTGGTTTCCATGCCGGTGGCAACGCCCAGCCACCATCTCGATTAAAATTAGGGTACTGCCCAATTTCGATCGCTTCGCGTATAGTAGTATAATCTCGCTCATGTCGCTCATAGTGACTAAAATACGTGTGCGTTAGAGTTACCACGTTATCTCTGCCGAGCAAATTAACTGTCAAACTTTAAAGTGTTATTTTAAACATCAAACTTCTATTGAATTATTACGTTTTCTGAACATTTTCACATTCTGTGCTATCAGAATCTAGGAACTTAGCATGGACTGACTCTATCCGTAATTTGTTATAATATTAATAAGTCTCACAATAGTTTAAATTCAATGATCTTTTATTTTATTTGAGAGACTACAGATGTAGATTAATGGTTTCCCATTGTATTTGGTCGGAGATAAGCCAATTTTATTCTTGGACAAAGTAATGAACCAGAGCGCACATAGGTTACGGAGTAGTAACCTGATGAGTAATAATATTTCCGTTCGCATTGTTCGGGCTATATTGTTTAGTTACCATATATATATATATATGAAAATAATAGCGCCATCTTATCAATGATCATATATTACTGGCCTTTACAGGCTCTACAGAAAATCGGCAAAGGCCCGGAGAGGCCGATGGTGGACGCGTACCTACCGCCCGTCGCCGGCATGATGTGGTGGATCCACAAACTAAGGAGGAGGATAGAAGAGCCCTTGCAGGAGTTTGTCATGGTTGAGGATCCGTAAGTACTTTACAGAAAATCGGCAAAGGCCCGGAAGGACCTACGGTGGACGCGTGTCTGCCGCCCATTGCTGGTATGATGTGGTGGATCCACAAACTCAGGAGGAGGATAGAAGAGCCCTTGCAGGAGTTTGTCATGTCATAATAAATAGAAGGTGATTTTATAGTAAAGTATCAGGATAGAAATATACTTCATACCTTTGCTTTCAGCATAGTACAATCAGATAACGCAAACTACATGCGTCAGAAGGTTAACGAGATGCTCGGCTATCTGAACTCGGTCGATGACAGGGCGTTCAAGGCTTGGTGCACCACCGTGCCGGGGATATGCAAGCTGCATCTAGCCAAGAACCTCATCTACCGAGACCCGCCGTATGTCAGGAACAACTTCAGTCCTGAGGTAAGAAGTTAAAGTGTGCCAGTAGGCGCTCAACCTTAGCATTCCGATGTAAGGTTCAAGTGAGACTTAAAATTTAACATTATCCACCAACAGGCATGTCACTCCGCGTTTTACGTTCACACAAAATCTTCTGCCTATAGGTGGTATACACTGTCAGGGTTCGCGCAACACCAATACTAATAAATAATCAATAAAACTGTGTACTTATAATACAAATAAAGTTCCGATACATATTTTGTTCCTATTTATATACAAATTGATATATCACCTTACGCACCTGCCAGCATGGTGACAACCTTGATGTTAAAGTCATCTTGACGTTTGTATGCTTGACAAGCTAAACGTCAATTGTAAGAAAGAGAAGCTTCTGTACTTTAATATTACTTATTCTGTGCAAAGTTACTTAATTTTGATTACATCTTTTGTTTTTTTTTTAAGTTCAAGTTTGAAAAAGGGAAGATAGATCGATTATTAATGTAACGCTTTTACATTCTTGTTTATCATAACATTTAAACTGTGCGAACGTGACTATGGCCAGTATGGCAACGCCTAGTAGGTACCTAGTAGGTACCCCCCTTATTTTACCTACTGAGCTATAGGTACATTTCGATGCATTTATCGAAAATTTACAAATCTTACAGTGATTTGCCTATTTCAGCTGGAAATGTTGTTGCGTGAAATACGTCACATGACATACTTGAACAAGCAGGGGATACCTCCCGATGGTTTGGAACTGTACGCACGAAATGAAAAACTGCAGGTTTGTTCAATGTTAACGTTTGGAAACCTTCGTAGGCGTTAGTCCAAGCACTCAATATAGCATCTTCTAAGCCTTCGGCAAATTAAGCCTGACGGGTTTGTGTGATTTCCTTAGATGTTTTTCTTAACTGAAGTGCTATCTGTATCTGTTAGTGTATAATATGCCTTACGATTAAATAACTGAAGTGCTACCGCTTAGTTTCAAGCTCACGTATGGAAATTGTCATGCGACATTTTGTTGCCTTTGGAAATGTTATACATACACCATTAAAGAAGAGTATTCTCTTACGTCTTTACCCTTTATGTAACGGTACACCCACGTGTAAAATTACGAGTGTACGTAATTTACTTGACTGTGTCTAACGAAATGTTGTCAGTTTACGAACTTTTCACTTGGTACTATCGTGTTCAAAATTGCATGGACCCCATTGAAAGCGTGTGTACCTCAAAAACTAACATAAAACATGCCAATTTCATTATCCTTCTAGTACGATCTAAACCGTCTGAATCGGGCCATATCGTGGTACAACGCCATTCGAGAAGGCAGTCACGAGACAGAGGTGGCGCTAATCGAGAAGGAGATCTCAGCCATCGATGCTCTACTGGGCCGTGGTGTTGAGGAGTACACCTGGAACGATGATTGTAAGTCTCTCGGTTTGGTTTAAACATTTTGCTCAATGGCAGGCATGCACACAGGCAGTACTTTCTATAGTAAAAATTGTCCCGCCCTAATGGACCATTTTAACTGTAAACATTGTGCTTAATGTATAATTTATTTAAACAGTTACCGAATGGATGGCGGAAGTATACTCGGCCATCAACACGCTTCAAGAGCGAGTGCTAAGGGCTCAAACCAATATGCGGGACGGTCTGAAGAACATCGCGGCCTGGGGCGACGTGCCGCTCTATAACCGCAGAGAAAATAGATCTAGGATCAACGTCAAAGGGGAACTGTTGGCTGTTGCTGAGAGGCATCCCAGATTTGTTGCCAGGTATTAAACTAGAAATGTAACATTGCTACAGGGGTCGCCTTGCCCCTATGTACGTGTATAAGTGTAAGTTTAACGTCGAAACCGGTCTGGGGCTTTTATTTGTGTCTGAGAAGTATTCCAGATTTGTGTGCAGGTTCTCAATCTGTGGATACTTAATTTTTACCAGGGAATATTCTTATTAAAGAACTATCTATATTGGTAAATATAGGCGGGCGTCCTATCGTCCACAATCACCTAGTGCGAGTAGTCATGACATACCTAAGCAAAATTATTTGTTTGCGGGTGACTTTTTTCTATGAGAAAACGGCAGAATAAATACTGAACAGTCTATAATCATTGACTTATTTAAAAAAAATGTGTCATGAATGATATGTCAAGTACATTACATTCTTTTACATCAATTTCAGACGAAACAGAATTTGCAAGAGCCACGAGGAATTTGAACACATCTTGGCCACTAACTACAAATTGTTTTTCAATATCAAGGAAGACGAGGAGGTAATTCTTTCAACGAACTATTCAGGGCTTTTAATACAATTAAATCTGTTTTAATATTTTCTCTTAACGTAACAGTCACTCGACGAAGAAGAAGACTTGGAAGAAGTAGACGAAGCTACTCTCGATGACGACGAGAGGGCAGCTCGTGCTGCCAAGATTCAAGCTATCGCAGATAGACGCGAAGAGAAACGCATCGCCAGAGAAGAGAGGGAAGCGGAGAAGGCGGAGGCAGAAGCGATCAAACAGGAAAGGAGGGCGGTTAGAAGAGCAAAGAGGGAAGCGAAAGAAGCGGAGAGGGCTGAACGGCAAGCGCGGCGGGATGCCGGTACGCCGTGGTTTTGGTTTACTATATAATTAAGTAGCTTATTTTCCATTTTACCCTTAACCTCTTCGCCGCTCAGTAAATTTCGTGCCCCACACGCCACAAATTCATATCAAGTATGAGTTTCCCTATATTTATGCTGATAACTATATGCGTCGAAACTACATTTATTTCATGGGTATGCATCCACAAATTTCTAAGAAACTTCAGTTTCTGGAAACCATGCAAATTGGAAATGTTTTAGAAATACGAGAGGTTTAAAGTTGAAATAATAACTTTGGTTCAGGTGAGGAAGGAGTAGAATCCCCGGCCGAGGACGAAGAAGAAATAACCGACCCAGATGAATTAGCTGATATTGAACTGGAAAAGAAAGAAATTGAGGAAGAGAACTTCAGGGCTGCACGTTGGCCAGCTTATGTTGAATATGTTGATTCTTTGGTAAGGAAGCCGAATTAAATATGTGTCGAAGTAGAGCCCGTGAGGACACACCTTTTATTAACTATACATTTTAGAACGTCTGTTCAAGGCATTAGGTTAAAAATCGTTAACATATTCGTAGAACTGGTGGTACAGACAGAACGGTCGGAAGTTCCGAATTCCGCGTCCAAAGTTCTGCATTTTTTTTATACAACGACGGTGACAAACAAGCATACGGATAAGCATAAGCATCTAGCTCCTAATGTCAACGCGTACAGCGACTGCCGCAGTCTGATGAGCTAGGTGACGTGCGTTTGCGTTGTATTTTCTCGGAAGTCCCAACCGCTTTGTTGAAATAGAATCTGAAGTATAACTGTTTATATTACTCTAGTTTTTAAATGTTCTTAATTTATTTTTAGGTATCTAAACAAGTCATGAAGGCAATCAAGAGCAGTATTGATCTTTTTGAAATAAACACAGACTTGGAAAAGGGTCCGCAAGTAGCATTTATGAGAGTTACAGCAGAATTGAGAGATCCAGGTGAATAATATATATATTTATACTGCACAATTTGTTCTACTTTTGACTCCAAAAAGCATTATTTTTATAAAATGTTTTCTTCTAGATATATATTTCTCGCCATCGTTAGAACTGGATGACGAAGATGGTCTTTATGATACAATGCGAGAAATGATGAAGGACATGTTTCTCCAGGCTACTTTGTTCCCTAGGATCGACCCCATCGTACCGATTGCTTCTTATGAAGGTATATATCTTTTTAAATTACTGCTGTTATAAATGTGTTTATAAATTGTTGTTATTATAATGTTTACTCTTGTAATTTTAGATGATATAGCGGATGAAGATGCTTTGATAGACCAGTACCATGATATTCTTAAGAGGATTGAAAACGCCATTAATGATATCGTGACATATGCATCGGTGAGGACAATCTCACACAGATCGAACTAGTCTTACACTAAGCAAAGCTTGTACTATGGATACTAGACGACGATACACATACTTATATAGATAAATACATACATTTTCGGGTAGGTGAATAAAACTTGTCAACATCAGTGTCCACATAATTTATTAAATTTTATTGAATTTTATGTTTTTTCAAAGTAAAAAGTAGTCAAAATTTATGTTTAGTTAACATATTTCACCTACCAGTGGTTGTAGAACACAATTCCTTGAATTTTTTGATAATACAATCACTCACCACTTTACTCACTTTTCACTACAATGGCGGATGTCAACTCTATCAAAGATTCTCTCGACGGGCTGGCGGAGACTTTCAACACTCGGATGGCTGACATGCAAAATCAGTTGGAGAAGACCAGTTCAAGTGACCCAGCAACTGCGGCCATAGCGCTGGACTTTGCGGGGTTCAAGTTATTTATTACTCAGTCACTTGAGATACTCCGGAAGCAGGTTGAGCTCCTTTCACGTCAGGTTGATCAAGTGGAGATGCGTTCTAGGCGGAAGATACTGATTGTCCATGGCGTCCCAGAGGTGGACAATGAGGACTCAACTGCTCTTGTAGCTGCTCAGTTGAAGACGACTCACAAAGATCTGACTGTGGAGGACGTGCAGCGTAGTCACCGTGTTGGTCGTGTGCGCCCTAGTGCCCCAGGTACTCCCAGTAAACCCAGGGCTATACTTGTGAAGTTTTGTGACAGTGCCATCCGGGACAAAATATGGTTTGGTAAGGTTGCTCTGAAAGGCTCTGGGATTACTCTTTCGGAGTTTCTTACGAAGTCGCGGCAGGATACATTTATGGCAGCGAGGGAGCGTTTCGGTATCCAACGTTGTTGGACCAGGGACGGAGTTATCTTCGTTCTGGGCGCGGATGGCGTGCGTCGGCGTGCAGTTTGTCTTGCGGATCTTAAGGCCATCCCAGATATTCCGGCGCAGCCTGCCTCCTCAACAGCTGCAATTGAGGTCCCACAGGAGGGCAGCGGTTCTGCCAAGCCGATTAAGGAAAGACCCAGGCGAGCGAATGCGAAATCCAAGCCGCAGTAGTTGTAGTGTAATGTGAACCTTTTTCTCTTGTCCGTGTTACATTACTTTGCGTTTGTACTCTATTCAATTTGGTCGCATAAGTTAAAGTTACTCGTACCCACTTTTTAAATTACTAAATATTGTTTACATTCACTTTGCTCGACGATAAAATTACGATGACGGTTGACGTTATACTGACGTTGACATTGACTTTGACACTTTGACTTCAGTATTGTCAGTTATTAGTATTGCGTTCCGTTTCACGTTACCTATGACGCTTTATTTAAATTGTTTTTATTTTTACTTGCTCTCTTTGTAACTGTCTTAATTCTTATTATGTTTTTGTTTAATAATCTATAAGTCCCCTATTTTTTGTGTTAGTTAATCTTTCCTTTACCACTGGCGGGTAGAATATGGAGAAAATTTAATCTTTTTTTTTGTTTTGTTGTTTAAGTTACACACGTATATACGTATTTTATTTTTATATTTATTTGTATATGTCTTTTAGCAGTCAAAATGATGATAGCGATCAGTTTTTGTCCTTGTCTTCTTCTTCTATTAGTTTGAGTGATGATGAAGGAAGTTTCCACAGTTTGCCTTTATCGCTTCATGATTTCCTTAACTCTCAGTGCAGTGACGTCGCAAAAAATTTTAATGCAGTTCATATTAACGCGCAGAGCATTCCTGCTCATTACAGTGATTTGGTGCATACTTTTGATTTACAAAATATTCACGCTGTCCTTGTCTCTGAATCGTGGCTAAAACCTGTCCTGCCCTCTTCTGCGTTTGCTTTGCCTGGGTTTAATTTAATTAGAAACGATCGCACTGGAAGAGGTGGTGGCGGGGTGGCGATTTATCTTCGTACTTATATTCCATATTCCATTGTTGCCCAATCTATTTGTTCCCCTTCTTCTGATATGGCAGAGTATGTTTTTCTTGAAGTCTCCTTATCTCACTCTAAACTTCTTCTAGGGGTCTTTTACTCTCCTTCTCTTCACGTAAATTATTTTAATTCACTTGAGAAACTTTTAGAAGATCTCATGCCTTCCTGTACTCATCATATTTTAATGGGTGACTTTAATACCTGTTTGCTTAAGAATGACCATAGAACCAGATCTCTTAGCACCGTGGTAGAGGCCTGCAACTTAAGTATATTGCCTTCTGGTCCTACGCATCATTTTCCAAACTCTACTCCTTCTCTTTTAGATTTAACTATTGTCTCGTCTCCTACTCACGTTGCTAAATTCGGCCAATACTCAGCAGATTCTTTTTCATATCATGATTTGCTTTTTCTTTCGTACAAAATTCGTCCTCCCAAGCCTAAGTCTAAAATTCTTTTGCAGCGCAATTTTAATCGGTTGGATGTTAATAAGCTCCGAGAAGATGCTTCCAACATGGATTGGGGGAGTATTTCACGGGCTGGTACAGTGAATGATCAAATTGAGCTTTTTAACAGTCTCCTTATTCATCTCTTTGACATTCATGCACCAGTTCGTGCTGTTAAGGTGAAGCATCTGCCTGCTCCTTGGCTCACTTCAGATATCAAGGTTTTAATAGAGAAGAAAAATTTGGCCAAATCGAAGTACAAACTTAACAGTTCTGATAAAAACAAGGGCAAATATCATACTCTGCGCAATCGGTGTAGCACCATATGTCGAGATGCTCAGAGGCGCCACATACACAGCTCTGTTGAGAATGGTGATCCAGCCAAGGTTTGGAAGTTCCTTAGAACTCTTGGTGTTGGAAAACCTCGACAGTCTACCCATCCTGTGAACATTAATTTGGATTCATTAAATCAGCATTTTTCCTCTTCAGCTTCTTTTAGTGGACCTGTTAAGGAGGATACCCTTAACAGTCTTTCTAATCTTACGAGTTCAGGTTTATCTCCTTTCAATTTTCGTCAATTCACTGATAGCGACGTTAAGAAGAGCCTGCTTTATATCAGTTCAAATGCTGTTGGTGTTGATAGCATTAGTCGTAACATGATAGTTCCTCTCCTTGATATATTAGTTCCTATTATTACCGGCATATTAAACCTCTCCTTATCTTCCAGTACATTTCCTTCTTTGTGGAAAGATGCCGATATCATTCCTCTCCCTAAAAAATCCAATCCTAGTTCTTTTTCTGATTACCGCCCTATTTCGATTCTTCCTTATCTATCCAAAGTCCTGGAGCGGCTAGTGCATCAACAATTAACTTCCTTTTTAAATAGAAATAGTCTTTTAAATCAGTTTCAGTCTGGGTTTCGTTCTGGCCATAGTACTACAACAGCTTTAGTCAAAGTCACTGATGACATTCGATTGGGCATGAATGATAGAAAGCTTACTGTGCTAACCCTTCTGGATTTCAGTAATGCTTTCAATACAGTTGACTTTGACATTCTACTTGCCATCCTACGCTCTCTTAATGTATCTACTGCAGTGCTTGGCTGGTTTCATAGCTATCTAAATGGTCGCCGGCAAAGAATTAAGGTGGATACTTCGCGGTCTTCGTGGTGTAGCACGCTGGCAGGCGTCCCGCAAGGCGGCGTGCTCTCCCCTCTTTTATTTTCTATCTTCATCAATTCCATTACTTACAATCTTTCATCTTCTTATCACCTGTATGCCGACGATCTTCAGATATACTCACAGGGTGGGCTGGGCGATCTTCCGTCCGTCATTGAGAGCACGAATGCTGACTTGGTACGCATTTCAGACTGGAGTCGAAACTATGGTCTGACAGTGAACCCTTCAAAGACCCAAGCCATTATAATCGGTAGTAACAAATTTATGACGAAAGTTGATTATAATAGTCTCCCTCCGGTTCTCTTTGATGGGATTCTAATACCTTTTTCTAAACAAGTAAGAAACCTGGGTATAATTCTGGATTGTACGTTATCCTGGATTCCCCAAGTGAGCGAGGTGAGCAGGAAGGTGTTCGCTGCAGTAGGATCCCTCAGGCGGCTTCGTAATTTCTTACCTATCGCCACTAAAATTGCGCTTGCTCAAACGTTGCTTCTTCCTATACTGGATTATGCAGACATATCTTATCTTGACCTTACCGAGGAGCAACTAAACAAACTTGAGCGTATTCAAAATCTTTGCATAAGGTTCATTTTTGGGTTACGCAAATATGACCATGTTTCTTGTTTTCGTTCTCAACTCAAGTGGCTCCCTATCCGCTATCGTCGTAACTCCCATATTCTTTCACTTCTCTATAGCATTCTTTTCAACCCTGCAACCCCCTGCTATCTCAAGCAGCGTTTTAGTTATCTCAATTCTCTTCGTTCCTCTCAAAACTTGCTTCTGACTGTGCCATCCTCCTCTTCCAAATTTTATAATACTTCTTTCACTTTTCAAGCAACCCGGCTGTGGAACTCTCTCCCTCTTGATATAAGGCGTGCTGAATCTGTTGCTTCTTTCAAATCTCTCCTTAAAAAGCACTATTTATCACTTCCTTAGTTCCTGTTCATGTAACTATTGTTTTCCTTTAATTTGACTGTGTAAAATCAGTAATCTGCTATCATCATTTCGCTTAATTAGTTTGTATTTGTATATATGTATTTATATATTTATGTATTTTGGTATGAACATATATATATGTATGTATATGTAATTTGTGTGTGTGTTTGTTTTCTTTTTTTTTGTAGATTTGTTTTTTCTGTTTATGTCATATATTTTTGGTTCTCACATAATACTTTTTCCAGTTTTGCACCACCTACTGTATGTATACTTTTCTTAGTGTATGTCTCCTCTACCCAAAGGTTGTCTGGAAGAGATCGCTCTTTAGCGATAAGACCGCCTGTTGTTTGCCTCTTTTTCATGTGTAATACCAGTTTGTGTTATTTTTGTTGTTTTGAGGTGCAATAAAGAGTTATTGTATTGTATTGTATTGTATTGTATACATGTATACATAGAAAACGTCCATGACTCAGGAACAAATATTCGTGATAAACACACAAATAAATGCCCTTACCAGGATTCGAATCCGGGATCTCCAGCTTCGTAAGCAGGGTCACTACCAACTAGGCTAGAGAGGCTTTTAAAAATATCAAGGACACAAAATCTAGAGATTAATGTAGTCTTTATAGGATGCTTCTTACTCTCATCGATATCTGAATGACCTTACTCTTTCATCGCTACTTTGTGATATTTTAAACCTATACGCGATAAGAGAATGAATATTAGTGATGTTAATCATGTAATATTGATTTAGAAATACGAAAAATACACACCTCTATGGCTAGAAGACAGGCAAGAAGTGCTGGCCGGATTCTTGCAGTACGGCCGCGTGATCCCGCCGGAGGAGTTCGACAAGTACGTGTACGAGAACGGCCAGCCGCCGCCGGAGACGAAGCCTAAACTGCCGAACTATCAAAACGAGGTAAGCATATTTATACAAAATATCCATAGTATATAGAACTCGATATGTTATTTGATCACGGAATAAATTTTGAGACAAAAATGCAATTTTCAGTTTATTTTATGAAGTACATAATACAAATGATAATTGTTTAAAGTTATCTACTTATTTGTTTAACATACGGGCATCTGTTGTTGCTTGATATTTAAATATCGGTCGATTCGCGGATTCAGGTAGAAATTGAAACGTATATTTAAAGGTTACGACTCTTAGCCCACATTGGGCGCCATTTTAGAAAATTAAGTCATTACCGGTACGGTGCCTTAAGTATCGTTAATATAGCTAAATCTCTAGGTTGTAAAATGTAGGTATATCCATATTTTAGTAATAATTTGCAATAATAACTGAACAAAAAGCTGATTTTGCAATCATCTAGATAAACATGTGGTCTGTTCTTTTTTCAATGAGTTTGTCTGATATTTTCTTATAGAATATTTATGTGTTTGACTAATTTTCTAAAACCTTTTGGCAGATCGATAAATTCAACGCAATGTACGATGAAGTGGCGGCTCTACCGCGCAGTTACCTCTGCAACGGTTGGCTGGAGCTCGACCTTAAACTGCTCAACCAAGCCATAATGAACATTATCTGCAAATGGAGCAACATGTACAAACAGAACTTGAAAGACCACGTACAAAACAGGTGATCTATCTTGATTTTAAATAGCAACTCGTTAGTATCAGATATATTTAAATACTCACGTCAATAAAGTCGAAAATAGCTCGACATGTCTGCGTAGAGCAACTGACGTGGCGCATGACTCTTGAATAAGGAATCTCTCTTGACTTGCTATTTTGCCCATAAGTAACATTCAGGTAACATATATTCAAACCATATTCTATTTCTAATAAACACATACTCGTAGAAGTAATAAAAAATAAAGCGTAGTTAAAGTAATACCTTCACGTTACTACACACCAGTGCTGGAGCGTCCCTTCAATTTGATTCTCACCAGTTATCCAAATTTTAAACAATTGACAACGTTATTTTATAGGATTATTAGATAAAATATTCAAATTAGCTCCGGCATGCCTAAAGGCCCGGCTACATGCAGCAAAAAACGGTGCAAAAACTGTAGTACGTCCATGCTATTACGATTTACACACACTGAATTAGCGTGCTGTGCAAGCCATTTGTGAGGTATACAGTTTTGTCGCCTTAACGCACATAATATGCTTGTTTGTGCAAACAAATCTAGTTTGTTGCAATTAGAGCAGGTCGTCGGGACCCCTCCTCAGCCCCGCACAACGCTAGGGTTGCTTACGATTAGAAATATTATATAATACTAGCGGTGGCGTGAACCTGCGGGCGCGGTATGTTTGAACAGCCCGTGAGTCGGTAACGACAAAAAACGATCGATCCGAATTCGCGCGGAGAGTTCCATAGGCCTGGTAATGACGTTGTCACTGCGACACGCGAAATCCTATAAGCGTTGTTTTAAATCTTTACTTTCGCAGTACTGTTTTTCAAAATCTAACCGAACCATTGTTGTCAGTTTGGACGAGCTCCAAGCATTCATCGCATATGCCACGAAGGAGTTATCAGTGGAGTTGGGAGAGGACGATTACGAGGGGCTACTGCAAGTCATGCGAGTGTTCAACGAGGTCAAAGCCAGGATTGACGCCGGCACCGACACCATGTTTGAACCGCTGCGTGACATTATTTACGCTCTGAAGGAATATGGGGTCGATTTCCCTGAAGAAACTTATGAGCAGGTTACTAACTTACCATCAAGAAAAACCTAATCTTATTCTTCAATGCAATTAATGGTGACAATATAATGGGAGCTACCGTATTGTCGCTCACCAGGCGGCGCCACTCATGCGTGGGTCCTGTCTTGTGTCGCTATGAGGTAATTGTAAAAGTGACGTTTGAAATATTCCCGCAGGACCCACGTTCCACTAGCGCCCCTAGCGGTAATTCGGCTCGCGGTTATCCTCATTGGATCAACAAAGCCTGGTATTTTTGATACCAAACAGTTTGTATGTGCCTAATTGTGTCCCTTTTCAACGATCATTACTTTTCCCTTCATGCCTACTAATAACAGGAATTCGAAAATCCAGAATCTGCTAATTCTAATTTATGCGATAGAGTCCGCGGGGATGTCTTGGTGAGGAATATTTTGCATGACTGAAATGATCTCCAGCAAATTATGAAACGAACAGCTTTTGTATGCTTTTGTTTTCTAAACGTTATCGGTTTTTTAAATGCTATAGGCTGCTTAAATTACATTAGTAGACTACGTAAGAGTTGCATGAACATAATATTATATACAGCTATATTAGCTTATGCGCATTAGGTAACATTACCTAAGCTGCATGTGTATTGCTGACAGTTAGGTACCAGCCCTTTGATTGCAACACCTTCAATCCCACAGCTGGACATGCTCCCAGAAAAGTGGCGTAACGTCATGAAGCTAACCACCGTGATGAAACAAAACGTGGCGCCGCTGCAGGCTGCGCAGGCGGCGCTCATCGCCAAACGCGTCGCGCTCATCAACCTGCGCATCAGCATGTACCGGGACTCGTTCAGGAACAAAGAGGTGAACCTGATTGCCACTGGTATAGGAGTGTTCCTAATAGTCACAGCGTAGGGATGTATTCCATACAGTGAGGTAACTTCATACACGGCCAGCGGCTCGGTTCGGTGGTCGTGCTGAGGCTTAGGTTTGTCAAAAACTATGCGAAAGATATTACAGTCTGATTGGCAAACCAATTTCAATTTTACAACCCCTTAAAATACGCATTTCCTCCCCGCCTCCTTCCCCGCGCGCCCCCCATCGATGACCCAGAAATCGGCGGAGTTAACCCACTGTATGAAGTACATCCTTACGCTGTGCTATAGTAGTTTATGCAAGAGCGACATAACAAGGGTTCTTAAAAAATATAAATAAAGGGTCGCATAGACCCGAGAATTTGAAGAACCAATAATGAGCTGTTGCATACACTAGTTTTTCTAGGACATCAGAATGTGGTAGATGTCTCATGTGTATACATGAGAAAAAAAATACTAGAAAAAAAAATCAATAGTGCTAAAATATTGTATGAAAGACCATAGAAACATTGTTTAGCAGTGTTCTTATGAAATACCATATACACAACGGTATAATGTATACTTTTTAAATATCGCTGTCAGTCATCTAATTGACAGATAGAAGTGCTGGAGTTAAAAAATGATTTTAGTTAACTCGTTTTGAATTGCATAGGCACACACACAGGCCTCCCATAATAACCATGAAGCGAGTTTACTTAAATCATGCTCGTTTGGACCTCGTCATGATGCTTATCTCGTTAACAGGCTTCTTATAGAAATGCTTCCATTGCTGCGTCGTGGGCTCTTCGAAATATATTGATAAGTAGTCCTTGAGATTGGGTACGAAACTCATCGCCATCTCTTGCCTGTGTGAATAATTCTGTTTCTATGTAAAGCTGTTCAGTCTATTATACACAATCAATACTAATAGGCTTTATGCACTTGAAACAGATACGGGTATATTTTTTTCTCGAAAACTATGTCGGTTTAGTATTGTCGGTATAGTTTGATATATCTTACTTTTTTGGCTGTGAAATTAATTATTGAAAAGTGCAAAAAAAAGAAATTCAAAACGGTTAACACGCAATGTCAATGTCATTAGCCCAGTGTGACGAAAGTATAATGCCGCTTGTATACCAAACATTCGAAAAACCGGGAACGCGAATTTTTATCATTCAAACAACAGTATAAAAACTGAGTACATATTGCCTATTGGTTGTGTATAAAGTGGATACTCTTATTATGCCTAGTATGGGTCTGATGTTTCTTATCCTGTATGAAAAACGATCGCCTCGTGTTACTAGTGTCTCGTCCGTTTCGTCTATAACTAACATTAAAATTCACAGGACATACAATGTATTTCTAATCGTTAATTTAAAATTTAGATGTTCATGGAGAACTGCAAAGAACCTTACAAGCAGATCGATAAAGTAAATGCAGAGGTAAGCGTCTTCGAAACCATCGTGGATCAATTGAAGAAGTCTTCCTCTCTCTTTGACATACAACCACCCGACGACAAGATTCTGAAGCAATGCCGACGGGAAGTCAAGATGTGTAAGGTATGTAGTACATTAGTGGTCAGTTATTAAATAGTAGTCTGTTAATGCCCGCTTTACAAACTTCAAACTGGTGCACCTTAGTCGTTGCATTTGATTTTCTACTGTACAGCTTGGCAAAATAAAGTAGACATTAAAAAGTGGCAACATTGTTGTGTCGTCCCTTTCAAATCAATTTGTATGAAAACGGGACAACACTACGGTGTTACTACTTTTTAATTTCTACTCTATTTTGCCAAGCGGTAACTATACAATAGAATAACATAGGTGGGCCTTTTTAGCGACACTGAACTGTCTCCGCGCTGAAAACTGTCTGATTTAGAGTTCAATATTTTTGGTAGGAGCTAAATGCCCCAAATTTTTATTTTGCTTATTAGTACAGCATACTTGATATTTCCCTAGTTAGTGACTGTAAACTTACCTACATTATTTAACTCAAGACACCGTGACAGAGTGGTCAATCGGAATGCTGTCTTCGCCGAAAAGGGGCAACGAAAAACCACTGAAAAGAAAAATACCTTACTGACATAAATTTCTACTGTTATCATTTTACACATGATAAAAATCCGAAAAATCGAGAAATCGCGTTTCATTGTCGCTAAAAAAGGAGAACGGCCCAGGTGTTCTCAAAATTCATTTAGGATGGTGTCAAGGCAAATACACGTTATAAAAATGTACTATGATATATAACTTAAGTATTGATCTATGTATGGATTTGGCTTTTAGCAATTGTGGGATTACTACAATTTGGTGATGGGAACTATTGAGTCCTGGAAGAAGTCGCCGTGGAAAGAGATTGATGCTGATGGAATGGACCAGGAATGCAAGCGTTTCACTAAAGACTTGAGGCAGTTGGATAAGGAAATGAGAACTTGGTAAATAACCTTTTTTGCACACCATATTAAAACATTTTTTTTCCAAAATAAACAATTGATTTGCCTTGCCTCTATGAGGCCGATAACAGGTTTTCAGGTTTAAGGTGGCTTCTTAGTTTGTTGCTGTTAAGTCAACTTTCGAAGTCATCATTGGCTCGCGTTCACATTCTAAATTGGACATGATTTACGTATATAAAAAATACAAACAGACGAATTCGTTTATTGCATACTTGAACAAATTAAAAATGTAAATTACCAACTACCTTAACAATACAAAAAATTAACTAGGTAACTCAAAAATTAAATAACTTAAAAAAATGAATAAACACAGGAATAAAAAATTACCTTATTAAAAAACAGAAATAATAATAAAACCACCTACCTTAAAAATCTAAATCAAGATTGATGGGCATGGTGCCCAACATGCAGGCGGCATTCCCGCGCTGTATTGCTATTGAAATTCTTTGCGCAAGAGAGCCGCCTGCGCGCGGATAACCCGTTACCTCCCTAAGGCGCTTGCTGAGCGCTCTGTGTCGCTCGCGCGCCTCGTTGGTCTTCAAACGTTCTCGGGCGTCGGCGGCCGCTCCGGCCTGCTTTGACATGGCCGAGATGTAGTATGCCGCAAGCGTATCAACGCAGGTGGCGTCCCACAGCAGCGCCCGTCCCATCCTCCAACGTATTAACGACATCATGTCGGGGTGCTTGCCATCGTCCCGTGATATCTGGGTCTCCAGAGCAACGGGGACGTTGGCGCTCACGAGTGCCCGTCTCAGGATGTCGTTCAGGGCGGAATGACGAGGTATGCGGCCGGCGCCCGAAGCTCAAGCAAGAACGTGGTGACCAAGGCGACTTACGGGAGCCCGCAAGGGGCGCAGTTGAGCTCTACACATACGTCCAAACTTACGAATATATAACCGCCTCCGTTGAATTATCGAAGTAGATTAACAATTCGTTCTTTTTAGGGAGCCATTCATTGCAGTTGAAGGCACAATAAAGAACTTGATGACTTCTTTGCGTGCAGTCACAGATCTTCAAAATCCTGCCATCAAGGATCGACATTGGGTTGAGTTGATGATGGCCACGAAGGTATTAATTATTTTTTGTCTTGTATACTTATTTTTTCATGTTGAAATACGTTATCATTTTATACTATCATTTTACATTTGCTTAGAAATCCATACACACAAACATCATGACCATCAACACCGAGCACGCTCGATCATCAGTACTATCACCACCCCCATTAAAACATGTGTCCAGTAGTGTTTCATTTAACGAAATCATTGCCGAATTTAAATCCCTGGAAGACTTAGCTAATGATGAACAAGAAGATGACCAAGAACACATAAAAGGGGAGAAAGTAGAGAACAATCTACAAATAAACGACTTTAGAAGGCGAAAGTTGCAAGAAAACACCGAAATTGGTTGCAAATTCAGAAAACTGAAAAAAGTTTACTCAATGGAGGAAATGAGTAAGCATGGAATCGATCTGAAATCGATAAGAAGAGGATCTTCGCAGCAGAAGGTGTCAGATCATGTAGCCATATTATCAGAATTTATACTGTAAATTTACTATGTCTGTAAATAATCATAAATCATAATGTACATGAAGTAGTATTTGTATTTTAATAAATAATAATTAATCTATATCATTTAATGTACCTAAGTAAGGTAAGTATTCTATAATAATGCTGGTGTGTGGATTCGACAAGTTATATATACTAAACATTAAATAATTTGCTGCCAGGTAAAATTCTCCCTCGGCGATGAAACTACTCTAGCTGATCTTTTGGCGCTTAATTTACACAAATATGAAGAGGAGGTAAAAACAATCGTGGATAAATCCGTTAAAGAAGCAGCCATGGAAAAAACGCTAAGGTAAGATTAGTGGTAATTTATGGGTAACGTGTAAGTATACATTTTGAATCAACTTGTATAATAATATTTCTAATTTATTAGAGAGTTGGAAATCACATGGTCACAGCAGGAGTTTGACTATGTACCTCACGAAAGAACGGGAATCAAACTGCCTCGGGCCAGCGAAGAGCTCGTAGAAACTCTTGAAGACAACCAGGTACCAGACTACGGCTAAGAGAAAAATAATTTATAACCAAATGAGAATAAAATAATGTTGTTGATATTAAAGCTAAAAACTTTTTGGGACAATCCCACAGTTGTTTGTTAAACTTGGGATTGATACAAAAAGTAATAGATACTACTTTGTGCACGTAACTTTAAGGTCTACCTACTTTTGGTAATAATGCACTGGAAACAGCTTTAGAAGCTAACGTCGAAACTATTACGCTGCTTAAAATCTCAGTTATTCATATTTTTCAGCAAATATAATAATTGTTCGTGTTTACGACTTGTGGGCTAGTTGGTAGTGACCCTGCCCTGCCTGATAAGCCGAATGGGTGGCCGAATGGGCTGGGTTCGAATCCCGGTAAGGGCATTTATTTGTGTGATGAACACAGATATTTGTTCCTGAGTCATTGATGTTTTCAATGTATTTATGTATTTGTATATTATATATACCGGTGTCTGAGTACCCGTAACACAAGCCTTCTTACTGCGGGACTTACTTAGTCAATTTGTGTAAGAATGTCCTATAATATGTATTTAATTTTACAGAACCAAGTACAAAATATGATGTCGTCAAAGTTTGTAGGCTTCTTTGAGAAAGAGGTCACCGCATGGCAGAAAAAGCTCGGAATGGCGGATGCCGTGATTGCCCTCTGGTTTGAGGTGCAACGCAAGTGGCAGTATTTAGAAAGCATCTTCGTTGGCTCAGACGATATCCGTTCACAGTTGCCAGAGGACTCGAAGCGATTTGATCTTGTTGACAAAACTTTTAAGGTCCGCATTTCTCAGTATTATCAGTAAATTTCTTTATTTTCGTTTTGTGCCATTTTCCAGTGCCAGTACTAGTCTTTACTTTCTTCTCAGGAACGATTTCTCCGTCTGTTTATGTTAGGTATCAAACTCAGAATGTAACTGAAATGTAACTGAATGGCATTTTGCAAACGACATCTGAAAAATGCAGAATAAGTGACAAAATAGATCGAAAAAAAACTACGTGGAGTATAACCTGTTTGCTTTAATTTTCATCATTAAGTTATTGTGCTTGAACATCCTCTATATTAACATTTCACAGGAGCTTTTAAAAGACATTGGCCAAACTCCAAACGTAATACTAGCTACTAATAAACCTGGCCTTTTGGATAAACTGGAGGAGTTGATGAAGGCGCTCAACCTCTGCGAGAAGGCACTTAACGATTACTTGGAGACGAAACGTTTAGCATATCCAAGATTCTACTTCGTGTCTTCCGCAGATTTGCTAGGTATGATCAAAATGTATTTATGCATTGAAACCTGATGTTATGTATTCGTACTTTAAATATGGCAAGTGTAAGATATTGATGGTGTGTTTTTTTGTATATAAACTCGGTGTCTCTTTAATAGAAATTTATATTCAAGGGGATTTTCATTGATGAAATGTGCATTCTCGTTTCAGATATTTTATCAAATGGCAATAACCCACCAGCCGTTTGTCGACATCTTACCAAGTTGTACGACAATCTGGCCAAATTGGTTTTTCCCAATAAGACTAGTAAGCATGCATTTGAGATGATTTCCAAGGAGAATGAAGAACACGTACCGTTCAAGGCCCCATGCTGTGATTGTTCTGGAAAGGTAAGTAGAGCACATCAGGCACCTATTTTTATTGCATATTAATATAGGGCGGAGCGAGGCAGATTGACACAAGAGGCGGATCTTGACTACAGAACTAATATGACAAGAATGCTTGTTAAACACTGAAAACGTATTATAAATTTACTAAAACGGAGCGTAATTGTGTAAAACTTTGACAACTAACCTCCGACGTTTCAATGGCGACATTGCCCCCGTGGTCCTGGAGAAATAATTTCTGACAGTATTTCTCAAAACTAAAATGCAAAGTCAAAATCATTTATAAAATTTAAAAGGTAACATTATAATATTTATAATCCAAGACACATTTCTTAAACATAACATTTCACATTTTAAAGGCCGATAACCTTTTATATTATTGTATCAGCAAGGGGGTATATGCGTATACCTGTAAGCTCAAAAATGGCTATGTTTTTCAATTGTTGAGTCTCTTTTGCATTCGTGAAATATTCATATAAAGATGGCTTCTCTGTTGCTCTGTGATCTTGACCAAAGTCCAGTCAGGGTGGTATTTGTGGAAAAATGTAACGGTCCATATTTCGCGAAAAAAATGTTAGTTTAATTATACCTCTTTGTTTTAACGCTTGCACCTCTTTGTTTTAACGATTGTACATAGAGTTAATTATTATCTCTGTCGTAGGTGGAACTGTGGTTGAACAGAGTAACAGAATGTATGCGATATACTCTGCGTGATATTTTTGAGCATGCTGTAAAATCGTATGAAGACAAACCTCGAGACGAGTGGGTGTTCGATTGGCCTGCGCAGCCCGCGCTCGTTGGTACTCAAATCTGGTGGACCACTGAGACCAACCAGGCGTTTGAGAAATTAGAAGAAGGTTAGTTATTCATATTTTGCCATAGGTAGTTAAAAAAATATAAAAAAAATATATCGAAACAAAAATGTTGTCAGAAATTTGATATCAAGTGTAAAGTCCTTCAGTTCATGTCATCTTATCTAGGCCATTATTTAAGCCCTAATTCAAGAATGTTTTTGCGCGTGATGCGCTTAATATCGCCCAGTATTTATGAAACTCCCGCGCAATGTAGCAGCCACGATTCCTCAGAATCGAAGAACCGACTCAAAAAGAAAGTGTGTCTCAAACATGTTTAACACGCATCTCATTTAACTAATTTTTAAGGTTATGAAAATGCCCTCAAGGACTATCAAAAGAAACAGATCGCCCAGTTAAACAATCTGATCGTCTTGTTGCTCGGAGATTTGACTGTTGGCGACCGACAGAAGATCATGACCATCTGTACTATCGACGTACACTCACGAGATGTAGTCGCCAAGCTTATAATTGCTAAGGTGGATACATCTAGTGCTTTCCAGTGGCAAAGTCAACTGAGGTGACTTAAATTATTTATCGGTCAGGTTTACAATAACAATTTATTCTTCGAGTTAAATTAGCGCTGATTCTTTACGCTCCTATGTGAACTCAAATCGTCACTAATTGACATCCAGAGCTCGTTAATCATGGTTTACATTTACAGGCATCGCTGGGATCATAATTTGAATAATTGTTTTGCCAACATTTGCGACGCCCAGTTCTTGTACGATTACGAATACTTAGGTAATACGCCTAGGCTTGTGATCACGCCGCTAACTGACAGATGTTACATAACATTGACACAGGTACATTAAAGTCATACCATATCGTCAGCCGTTTCATTGAGGTGGAGATAGGCAATCAGAAGTGCAGGAATTTGAATTTCTAAATGAAATGAAACTGTGGACAACGGAGAAGATGTATGGGCTCAAGTTTGGCCGTTGTGATTGAAAAATTGTTCATTTTTGCCTCAATGGAACAGCAGCCTTTGTTTTATTAGCGATTACAAGGACTATGATCACGTATTGCACTTACTTACTGACTGGCTCACGTTGTAGAGTCTGCATTTGATAATGGGCGGAGCACCAGCAGGACCGGCCGGAACTGGCAAAACTGAGACCACGAAGGATTTAGGAAGAGCCCTCGGTATCATGGTGTACGTGTTCAACTGCTCCGAACAAATGGACTACAAGTCTTGTGGAAATATTTACAAAGGTGATCAACCCGTATTGTAATTTGAATTACTCATATTGGTGTATTCCCATTTGACCCCGCGCGCCCCATGTCATAAATGGGGACACAGAGCTGGTAGTAGAAATATTTCTTCTCATGTGCCTAGCGGGTCATTTGGGTCTTGGGTCATGTAAGGAAGTTAGCATTGTTTTACATATCTTATTTCTAGGGCTTTGCCAAACCGGTGCATGGGGATGTTTCGACGAGTTCAACAGAATCTCCGTCGAAGTGTTGTCCGTAGTGTCGGTTCAGGTCAAGTCTGTACTGGACGCCATTAAATTCAAAAAGAAGAAGTTCGACTTCATGGGCGAATTTATTACTATAATTCCGACTGTGGGAATGTTTATTACAATGAATCCCGGTTACGCCGGCAGAACAGAGTTGCCTGAGAATTTGAAAGCACTTTTCAGGTTTGTTGTTTATTTAAATTAGTTTGGTTGTAATAACTAATGAGTAGGTACCTAATTTAATTCTCTTAATAAATGACAGGATAACTCTTATGCATACCTTTTGTCGTGTTAGAATATATACATACCTACTTACACTGTCAACATCAGTAAGTTTTATTCGATGTGCGCAGACCTTGTGCCATGGTAGTACCTGACTTCGAGCTGATCTGCGAAATCATGTTGGTCGCCGAAGGTTTCCAGGAGGCGCGCTTGCTAGCGCGTAAATTCATAACGCTATACACGTTGTGCCGAGAGCTGCTGTCAAAACAGGACCACTACGATTGGGGCTTGCGGGCCATCAAGTCTGTGTTGGTCGTTGCTGGTTCACTGAAGGTAATATATAATTTTGGACTATAATACTCTTATCTCTAGGACGAAATAGAACTTGGTTAAAATTTTAACTTTATAATTTATAATTAACTAGTGTACCGTACAACCAGTTAGAAGGTCTTGCATAAATCAAAATTGTATAGGTAGCTCCTATATATAACAGAAGAGTACGACAAAGGAACCCAGATTTAATCTTAAAATTTTCTTGGCTATTGTTTATCTACTGCTATTAGCGTACTGGTGCAAACCATGGCATCGTCATCTGATATCTTGTTTGTTGTAATTTTTTAGCGAGGTGATCGGCTAAGGCCAGAAGACCAGGTACTCATGAGAGCCTTGCGAGATTTTAATGTACCCAAAATTGTGACCGACGACACCCCCGTCTTTATGGGCTTGATCGGAGATCTGTTTCCGGCCCTCGACGTCCCAAGAAAACGAGACTTTGATTTTGAAAAGCATTTGGTAGATGCGGCCATAGATATGAAACTTCAACCCGAACCGGGATTCATTTTGAAGGTCAGTGGATGTGAAATAAAGTCCGACTATGCTAAGTTTCCTAGATTTTGATAGCATAAACTGTGAAAGTGTTAATAAACGACATAATTTAATAGAAGTTCGACGTTTAAAATAAGGCTTTAATGTTTGACAGTTCATATGTTTGGGAAAGATAACGTGGTTTTACTTTAACGCTTTTAAGGGTTACTTGTACCAACCGCAACTGAGTAGGCACGTAAGTATGAAAGTGCCCATACAATACAATTTTGCATTTGCGCACGTTTTAGCGTTGATAGACTTTTTGGTGCACCGTGTCCTTGGCGATTGGCGCAACACCTTTTGGATTTCTTGCTGTTACATTTTTGAATGCAAGGCTTTATTTCAGATGGTGCAACTTGTAGAACTGTTCGCCGTGCGACATTCCGTTTTCATTGACGGTTTTGCGGGCACTGGCAAGTCCATGGTGTGGCAATGTCTAAACAGAACTTATGCTATGTTGAAACTGAAACCATACTACAACGACTTGGATCCTAAAGCTGTAACTAATGACGAGTTATTCGGCATCATCAACCCAGCCACAAGAGAGTGGAAGGATGGACTTTTCTCAACCATAATGAGAGATATGGCTAATATGCCAGGTGATGGGCCTAAGTGGATTGTGTTGGATGGGGATATTGATCCCATGTGGATTGAGAGTTTGAACACGTTGATGGATGATAATAAGGTAAGCTCAAGGGTTTGTTTTAACGATGTGTATTGTATTTGTAAGATATAATATACAAAACTTTAAAAAGCAGAGCCTTATGGCGTTCGTGCTTTTCTATATTCAGAAGGTAAAAGTTAGATACCATAGCTTTCGTAACTACATTACTTAGTAGAGTAACTACTACGGTTTTCAGTAATTGGCGTCATTGCTATTAATTGAATTGAACCATCACATTATCATCGCTAGGTATTGACGTTGGCGAGTAACGAACGTATAGCTTTAAATAAGACTATGCGGCTACTATTCGAGATCGCTACATTGAGAACAGCTACGCCTGCTACTGTATCCAGAGCTGGCATTCTGTACATCAACCCTCAGGATCTCGGCTGGAATCCGTAAGTTATATAAATGTATTCAGTTTATTCATGCAGTAAATATATATCATTTTTGAAATTTGGCATAAGTATTGTCGCGTTAGATGCTATTTTCGGATCTTTGTTTTAATTAAATCGTCTTTTTGATAAATTCTGTCCATGATATGATTAATTCGAAATCTTGTACTACAGGTAAATAAGTGTTTTTTTATTTATTTTAGTTTTGTGGCTTCATGGATTGATATGAGAGGAGACGACGAGTCCGAGAAAGCCATGCTCACAGTAATGTTTGATAAGTACATTCCCTCGCTTCTAGAAACCGCCAAGAAGTATAAACGCATCACTCCTTTAACCGAGTTAGCGCAAATTCAGCTGACATGCTATTTGCTAGAATGTTTCCTTAAGAAGTCTCTGTTGCCATCAGACTGTCCCAAGGAATGGTGAGTAATATCCTTTTAGTAGTGTCAGTTTCTAACACTAATTTATAAATTAAGTAACGTATGTACTTACATAAATTTCATCTGCATAATTCATCAGGTATGAAATTTACTTCGTGTTTTGCGTGGTATGGGGTTTCGGCTCGGGTCTTTTCCAAGATCAACTGGTCGACTGGCGCAACGAATTCAGTAAATGGTTCTGTAACGAGTTTAAGCAGATCAAGTTCCCGTCTACAGGAAACGTTTTCAGCTTCTTTATTGACCCCGAAACGAAGAAGTTCTTACCATGGTCGGAGAAAGTGGAAAGTTTCGAGTTGGACCCGGATATGCCTTTACAGGTTGGATTAGATGTTACAGACTGTACTCTATTTCCTTTCCATGCTTTCTACATTCTACATATACTATTTTCGTCAGCTAAATCGCTTAGGTGGTCTTGATTTGAATCAATTGAGGGCTATTGTATATTTTTGGTAGGTACTGTAGGTAGTAGATAACCAGGCGAAACTGGAGGGCTAATACAACTTTTTTTTAAACACCGAAACCCTGAGTCTTACCGATCTGGACGTGTTTTGGGTCATTCAAATCAGAATCAGGAGCCGATGCGATCTCTATAGTAAAAAGTTGCTCCTAAAAATTCCGTTCCGTCACGTTTTCGTATGAACTTACTGTGAGCGTGTCGTAACGAAAATTTACCTTTTTTATATGGAAGTTTTGGGATTTCATTTATTATCAGGATCGAATCAGCTCGTTATTCTGATTCGAATAAACTCAAGGATGTCCAGAACTGGGAGAATCGGGTACTTTTTCGGTTTTTTTTTTAAAAGCTCTGTTACACTTTATAAACTTACACACAGAAGACGCCTTTAGAACAACAGATGTAATGATGTTATGTAGGTAGGGAGATACCGAAACGGGTATTTTCATGACAAATATATATGCTGTAAATGTTGTTGTACTTTTGCTTTGTAGTCATGTTTGGTATCGACATCAGAGACTACTCGCATCAAGTTCTTTATGGATATGTTGATTGCGAACGAAAGACCAGTGATGCTTGTAGGCAGCGCTGGCAGCGGCAAAACTGTAAGCGTCGGTGCAAAACTCAACTCTCTACCGGATTCCTATGCTATTACAAATGCGCCGCTGAATTTTTACACAACATCCGGTAAGATTTTAATAGCTGTAATATCTAGAAAATTATATCCTATACTTGACAATAATTTTCTCGGTTTTAGAGATTTTCCAATAAGAATCAATGTACTTATGATAAACGTACTTGTGATATCCTCTGTACTTTTATTCCATAGAAATGTTACAAAAAGTGCTTGAAAAGCCTTTAGAAAAGAAATCCGGACGCAATTTCGGTCCGCCAGGCAGCAAATTCATGATATACTTCGTGGACGATATGAATATGCCCGAGGTGGACACATACGGAACCGTGCAGCCCCACACCCTCATCAGAGAGTACATGGATTACAAACACTGGTATACTCAAAACTATACATAACCAATGGAATGGTTTTTGATATCAACATCCAAAAAAATGCATACCGCTTACATTGGACGTGCATAAAATTACAAGGTAACGAAAATAATTATAAAATGTATTATTTTCCAGGTATGATCGACAAAAGCTCTCGTTAAAGGAAATCTCAAACTGCATGTTTGTGTCATGCATGAATCCGACGGCCGGGTCCTTCTCTATCGATCCACGTTTGCAAAGGCATTTCTGTACCTTTGCTGTGAGGTACGTTCTGAAGAGCTATTCAATAAATATTTAAAAATTTAAGAGTTCAAAGTTGATCAGTTTAGTAACCACACAAGTTTAGCTTTCCAGCTCTAGATGCCTGCTTCCACATCTACAAGCAAATACTGTCACAGCATTTAGTAAATCCTCTCAACAAATTCGGTCCGACGGTCTCACGTTACGCTGAGACACTGGTCAACACTGCTCTGGTGTTACACAGCAAATTGGCTTCTAGTTTCTTGCCGACGGCGGTTAAATTCCACTATATATTTAACTTGAGAGATCTGTCCAATATATTTCAGGTATGAATTTTTATAATATGTTGATTTTGATCCTTGTTTGCTTTAATAAATATTCACTTTGGTACCATTTTATCGATATTCATCACAAAGCACTTTTATAGGCAGGTACAAAAACTAGCAATGCATTTATTTCGGGTTTATTTCCTGATTGATCTTTTCCCGATAAAAAATAGACAAATCCTGAATCGCAAACTTGAATAACACCGTGTATTTATTTTCAGCTCTCTTCTTCCGGCATATTGATTTCTATGCCTGTTTTTGTATCAGCTTTTTAAATACCTATAAATCGCTTTACCTTATTTTCCAGGGAATTCTATTCACGACAGGAGACGCCATAAAAACTCACTCCGAACTAGTAAGGCTGTGGTCTCACGAAGCTACCCGCGTGTATTCCGATAAGTTTGTAGATTCCGCTGATATTGATGCCTTCAACAAGCTTATAGGGGAAGTGATTAAAAAGAATTGTGAAGTACGTTTAAACCGTTTTACATCACATTTTAAAAGTAATTAATGGATATAGTAACATTGTAACATTTTGTAAACAGGACATTGAGGAGGGTGTCGTATTTGACAAGCCATTGATTTTCTGCCACTTTGCGGAAGGCGTAGGAGACCCGAAATACTTCCCTATAAAAGATTGGCCTCAAATCAAGAAGCTGCTTGACGAATCTCTGGCTTCCTACAACGACCTGGTTGCTACTATGAACTTGGTACTTTTCGAGGATGCTATGTACCATATTTGCAGGTACATAAACGTAGTAATCGTTAAACATACCAATATTTATCTCCTTCAAAATATTTAATGCATAGACTCTGTGATATCGAATTAGGATGGTTTCTGAATAGTAAATATGTGAAAAGATAGTGATTAATTCTTTTTGGTTTAGGATCAATCGTATTCTCGAAGCTCCGAGAGGAAACGCGCTCCTCGTTGGAGTGGGAGGCTCTGGAAAGCAATCCCTGTCGAGACTGTCGTCATTTATATCCTCATTGGAAGTGTTCCAAATACAATTGCGAAAAGGGTATTCCTCGGCCGATCTAAAAGCAGACTTAGGTAAGCAATTAGCAATTTAGACCTTATTGTAAAAATCAATTTATTTAAAATTCCTCCAACGAACGAAGCTCTTAGCGTCTAACTTTGCCGTTCTTCTATTGTTCGTGGCATGGCATTCAATTTAACTTTTCATGTGATTTTTTTCTCTGATTGCAGCGGTTTTATACGTAAAGGCTGGTTTGAAAAATATTGGCAACGTGTTCCTGATGACGGATGCTCAGGTCGCAGAAGAACGGTTCCTGGTGTTGATAAACGATCTGTTAGCTTCAGGAGAAATTCCTGAATTATTCGCTGAAGACGAAACTGAGAATCTTATTAACGGCGTACGAGCTGAGGTGAACTTTGTATTGATATACTATAAACTTGAAATCCAGCTCACTATTGTGATTTTATCATGCAGTCTAGCGTTTTAAACAGGCATTGGACATTAAACTGATACTTAATTTAAATCCATTTTTCACACAAATTCACTTTGGACACAAATGTGTTTTGAAATGTGGTTTTTTTTTTCAGACAAAAGCAAGCGGTGTGATGGACACGAAAGAGAACTGCTGGAGATTCTTTATCAACCGAGTTCGAACCATGTTAAAGGTGCAGTTGATTTTTTTAGCATATTTATCTACACTCGCGGACTTGTACTATTATGTATTCTGTGCCCAAGTGTATTTGTTAGCCGTGTCCACGTTCTCTGATTGCCAACCGCTGAGTACCTACAAAGGAAATGCTCTTTTTGTGCATGAACATGAACACCATCGCTGAAGTAACACATACTCGTCTGTAGGTGTTTTTTCAAGTAGCTCATTAATTTATCTATTTGCTGAGTCTGCTTTCTAGGGTTCCGTAGTCAACTATGGTTATGATAGGTATTTAAAAGAGAATATATAGGGGTTTACTAAAACATTTTTATATAAGCAGATATTTTGTAAATATTCACTCCAGTAGTTGAAAAAAATGTGTCCCGTCTAGCTCATAATGAAAATGACTATCAAGGAAAATTATTTTGAATATGGTCCGTTTAACCCATTTGGTTTTTTATAAGCAAAAAGTGATATCTTTGTAATAAAAGTACGTATATGGGTCGTAAGTGTTGCGAAGATACTCCTTTTAGCTAGTTATGGTCATGGTATCTACTAAAACCCCTACTTGGTCCACTGTGTACTTGGTACTGTGACGGACGGTTAACTACGGAACCCTACACTGAGTGGGCCCGACATGTTCTTGGCTGTTTTTTTTTCAAATACGCTTAAACTAAATCATAGTATAGATTTTGATAAAAGTAGTTTACATAATTCAACGGCCTCCTAGCCTAGTTGGTAGTGACCCTGCCTACGAAGCAGGAGGTTCCGGGTTCGAATCCTGGTTAGAGCATTATCCTGAGTTATGGATGTTTTCTATGTATTTAAGTATTTATATGTATCTGTCTATTATATTATATATCGTCGCCTAGTACCCATAACACAAGCCTTATTGAGCTTACCGTGGGACTAGGTCGATTTGTGTAAGATTGTCCCATAATATTTATTTATTATTTATTTATTTAAAGATTTATTATTTAAAGGTGGTGTTATGTTTCTCGCCGGTGGGCGCCACGCTCCGAGTGCGCGCGCGCAAGTTTCCCTCCATCGTCAACTGCACCGCCATCAACTGGTTCCACGAGTGGCCTGCCGAAGCATTGCGTTCTGTGTCCACACGGTTCCTCGCTGAAGTTGAATCTTTACCGGTACTTAATAATAATTGGCCAAACGCAATCCAAACCGCTTTCGCTTACGCTTAAATAATTGATATACTTAAATAATAAGACAAAAAAGTACTGTGCCTTTTTAAATCTTGTTCCACACCCGTAACTATTTACTTTTACACAGTTATAGTTCAGTACGTTATGTTCTTTTCTATTTTCTACAGGTAACATTCGTCCAGCCGGTGGCAGATTTCATGTCTCACGTCCATCAAAGTGTAAACAAAATGTCTGCCGTTTATTTCCAAAACGAACGGAGATATAACTACACTACGCCAAAGACTTTCCTTGAACAAATCGCGCTATACAGCAAGTTGCTTAATGAGAAGACCAAGAACTTGCATATGATGATCACTAGGTTAGAGAATGGATTGGAAAAGCTGGCGTCCTGTTCAGCCGATGTCGCCGTTTTGAAGGTGAGATGTGTAAAGTTGTACTTTGATAAGTTCCTAGACGATCGAAATTTCTATTTCGGCCATCGGTACTTACGAACATGGCATTTAAATCAGAACGACATAAAAGGTTCTAAGTCATTGTATTTTCGTAGGTAACTTTAGCGGAACAAGAAATTGTATTGAAAGTAAAAAATAAAGCCGCTGAAGAGCTTATCGATGTAGTGGGTGCAGAGAGCGAGAAAGTGTCGAAGGAAAAGGCATTCGGTAATTATAGCTTGTCTATGACTTGGATAAGCAGTTTAAATATACTAAATCAAAGATAATGGGACTAAGTGATAACTTAAAAATCATTTTTTTTAAACTACTAAACAGCTGCCGAGGAGGAAAAGAAAGTAAAAGTTATTGAAGAAGACGTCACAATAAAGGCTAAAATTTGCGCTGACGATTTGGCTAAGGCTGAGCCAGCTCTGCTTGCGGCCCAAGAGGCCCTAAACACCTTAAATAAGAACAATTTGACAGAGTTGAAGGCGTTTGGTTCTCCCCCTGAGGCCGTAGTCACTGTCACAGCTGCCGTATTGGTGCTAATGGCAAAGAAGGGTAAGATTCCTAAAGATCGGTCGTGGAAAGCTTGCAAGGTAAATGCCGTTACCCAACGTTATAAATATACGAGTATAATAATCTAAAAGGTGTGGGAATGTTATGTATTTTTTTTTATTTTAGATCATGATGGCAAAAGTAGATCAGTTTTTAAATGATCTCGTCTACTATGACAAAGAAAACATACACCCAGATGTCATTAAGGTATGTTCTAGCCTTAATTAATGCTCATTTACCTTATCTCGTAAAAACTTAAGTAGGTAGGTACGTGTACATTTCGTATTTGATGAAACATACATATGTTTGTATCCTTTTTATCAGGCAGTTCTTCCATACCTCAAAATCCCAGACTTCAGTCCGGAGCTTATTGCAACAAAGTCAGCGGCGGCGGCCGGTCTCTGCTCCTGGGTGATCAACATCTGCAGGTTCTACGATGTGTTTGTCGTTGTAGAGCCCAAGAGGAAGGCTTTAAATGCCGCCAATGCAGAATTACAAGCTGCCAGGGACAAATTATCATTCCTAACTGATCAAATTAGGGTAAGTACTTCATGTTTTCGGAAGATTTAATTATGCATATACCAAGCTTAATATAGGTATCTTATTTAGTGATTTAATTAAACTAGTAAGTATCCAATAAAGGGCAGATATGTATTCATATTTGTAACTGATTTTAGGTTCTACTAGTCACGAAAATACTAAAATATGTTTTTTTACTGACCCATAATTACTTCGTGCTCTATAGGAATTAGAAGAAAAATTGGGAGTGCTAATGAAAGCTTTCCAAGAAGCTGTAAATGAAAAGATGAAATGCCAGGCTGAAGCTGACGCAACAAACGCCACCATTGATCTGGCTAACAGGCTGGTGAATGGTTTAGCTTCTGAGAAAATCAGGTGGAGTACAATTCTTTTTAGGGATCCGTAGTCAACTAGGAACCCTTTTTGTTTCGTCGTCCGTCAGTCCGTTCGTCTGCGGCTTAGCTCAGTGACCGTTAGTACTAGAAAGCTGTAATTTGATATGAATATATATCAATCATTCCGACAAAGTGTTAAAATAAAAAGTCGTAAACTTTTTTTTTTTTATTATTTTAAGGCCGGCAACGCACTTGCGACACCTCTGGTGTTGCGGGTGTCCATGGACGACGTTAATCGCTTACCATCAGGCGATTCGTTTGCTCGTTTGCCTCCTATAGCATAAAAAAAAAACTACCTCCCATACACGTAAAGTGGGGGCGATATATTTTTTCTCGATCAACCATAAAGCTCATCGTATCGCTGTATAGCTATTTGAAAAAGATTAAGGGTTTGCTATAGTTGCCGATTTCTAAATCTGAACTTTTGACACTTGAGTATTGACGTACTTAGTGATGAGGCTGAGACAAATCGTTTGTCAAATTCAGCGATTATTGATTTTAGCGATGAATTGTTTGATTCGATTTTACTACTACGGATTTGTATTCAAATACAAATCCGTAGCAGTAAAATCGACCGTAATAAGACCGAGAAACTTCGACAAACTGCGCATTTGTCATACGATTTTTTCCAAAGTCATCTTAATTTCGTTCAGAAATCAATACTGTTGAATTCTTAAAATGTAAGATAAAAAACTTCATAGTTAATTTGTCTTATATTAAATAACATTTTTTTTCCACATCGTACTTAGTTTTATTTTTGTTTTAATCGTTTTGTTTTGATTTTTTACTGTATTGCCTATTGATAACAAGATCGATTTTTATCGATTAACAGACAGTTGTATGAATCGGAACAGCAGACATGGTCACAACACTAAATTTAAAAAAAAAACGACGTAGACCGTAACTGTTAGCGTGATAAATTGTTATCGTAAAATATTCAGTAACAAATGTATGAAAAAATGTAACGTTCATCACATTATGTTTATGAAAAGTGAAATGTTGTGTTTATATACATGACTAGCTGTATGATCTTTATGGGACCTTGTTTATAATTCCGAAGTGTCTTGCGCGTTTACGTTCTACGGGTATTTCGATGTGTCAAAAGTTCAGACTTAGAAATCGGCAACTATAAAAACATTTTTTGATCCATTTAATATTTTCGAAATTAATCGCTCCGGAAGTTAAGCAAAGTGTGTGCCCCCCCCCCCTCCCTCTAATCTTACAACCACAAGTCAAAAAAATAATGAAAATAGCTTAATAGAGACTTTCAAGAAAAAAATTTTTGAACTAGATCAGTATAGACATTTTTGATTATTTGCAAAAATTCCTATCTTCTCGGTTAAAAGGGCCTATAAGTCGTAAGAGCTGCGAAGTTCCTCCTTTTTATTATTATGTTATGAGCATCATGTGGCATCAATAGCTGGCGTTCGGGCATATCTACCGGATCTGTCGATAAATGTATGGGGAATTTGTCTGACGGATGCCCGGTGGACATACCCACTATTGAGATCGGCATATTAAAACCCTTTTTAAGTTCGCCTGTTATTACGGACGGTAAACTACGGAACCCTACACTGAGCTGAGCCCAACACGCTATTGGCCGGGTTTAGTCTGTTAAGCGAAGGCAAAAGCAGAAAACAACTGTAGCATCGGTATATAAATCTCTTTTTTTTTCATTATGTCACTTTAATAACTTTAAGTGTTAACGCTTTGTCCCGCCTCTAGATGGTCTGCGACCGTGGTAAATCTCAAGGAATCTGGTGTGATGTTGCCAGGCGATGTCCTCTTGGTGACCGCGTTCATTTCATATGTGGGCTGTTTCATGCGCCGCTACAGGCTGCAACTCATGAATGATGATTGGATTCCGAATCTTGGAAAAACTAACGTGAGTCATTCACAGCTTAAATTTGTAACCTTGTACGATTTGGATGCAGAATGTTCAGTTTTCAAACTACTTGGATGCTTGAACAGAAATTCGTGCGGCTTCAATGCAACCAGCTTAAATCCCTTTGCAACTCGACACCATGTCCAATATATGACGAAGGCACTACACTAAGTTAGTGCCTGCCCCCGTTTTCTGTAAGATTTAATTTTCTGGTTATTGAAATTCCCACATATAGCCAAAAATCGAGACTACACCGGGCCTGGACGCGTTGTCGATGCTAACGGACGACGCGCAGGTGGCCACCTGGAACAACGAAGGGCTGCCCACTGACACCATGAGCACAGAGAATGCCACCATCCTCACCAACTCTGCTCGCTGGCCGCTCATGATAGACCCGCAACTGTAAATACTTTACTTTGTTCATATAGCATGATACACTTGTAAGTTGGCTACTTATAGTTGAAAGCTCAGATTCGTCGACGACTGTGGCTATTTGAGGAATAGGTAGGGGAACCTGTTCTACCTCGGTCAGTTTTTTCATTTATGATTTTTAAAAAATAAATGAATGACCGCAAAACTGTTATTTATCCGAGTACCATAAGATAAATTAATAAACTATCGAATATAATACGAAATAAAAGGATTGGTATGTCTATTTTGATAGGCTACGTCGACGAAAAAAAAAGGGAAAACTGTCCAAGGAACAACACTCCTGATGTTCCTTGGACATATCCCGTTGTACCTCGGACACGATATTTTTTATTAATTATATTATATTTATAAAATTATTAGATTTTATTTATAAAATTATAGCTATTTTTAGCATATTTATGCCATTCAATAAAATTTTCTAGTACAAATTATCTTAGAAAAATTACTCAGCAATTGTCATATTTTATTTTGGCCTAAAACAATTTACG
Organism: Lathronympha strigana; assembly: GCA_949128165.1. Taxonomy (NCBI): domain Eukaryota; kingdom Metazoa; phylum Arthropoda; class Insecta; order Lepidoptera; family Tortricidae; genus Lathronympha; species Lathronympha strigana. The sequence continues at coordinate 4,411,088 of OX421919.1, read as the reverse complement.
AAGTTTTTCTAAGATTGATTACTTGATAACTTAAAACGCAGGTAACCAATAATTAGATACACAGTAAATATTGAACATTTAGTTAAAAAAAAAATATGCAGTAGCAGTTAGGTAGGGGCCAAGGTACAACATATTCTTGGTGTCCGAGGTACAACAAAATAACTTTTTGGACAAGTAAGCTTCGTATTAGCACTTCCAATTAAGATTAGGCTGAAATTATCCTACCATCGAGTAGCTAATTATCTTGACATTAACTTATTTTATAAAAGGTTTTTGTCTAGTAGCAAAATATGAAATGATCAGTCTTGATGTAAAGTTCTAAATAGCAACTTTTCATGACACGATTCATATATTATTATTTTTCTCGAGATACTACCGGCCCTCGAGTTTCGTTGATAGTTGATTTTATTAGTTATCAAATAACGTTACAAATAAAGTAAATAAAATATTTTAATTACCCCGGCAAGGTAGGAATATTGCCAACTGTCCGAGGTAAAACTATGTCCAAGGTTCAACAGTTTCCCCTACTGGTTTTTTTGCAAAATACTCTTCCGTTTGGTTAAGTTAACCTCGCTCACTCACGATCGATATTAATCTCGAATATTTTTTTGGGCCTAGGCAAGGTATAAAATGGATTAAATCAAAGTATGGCGATGCCCTAGCAGTAGTGCGACTCACAATGCGCAACTACCTTGACCGCATAGAAAGAGCTGTCAGTAACGGAGAAATCGTAATTTTGGAGAACATAGGAGAAACCGTCGACGCTGTGCTAGAACCGCTGCTAGGACGAGTTCTTATTAGAAAAGGGAAAGTGTTGAAGGTAAGGCGATTTGTTACTCTCAGTAATATTAATATTATCAATATATCCTTCTGGAAAGCTGCCAATAATAACTTTGTTACTATAAATTTCAGATTGGCGACAGAGAAATAGATTATATGCCAAGTTTCCGCTTGATAATTCAAACGAAGCTGGCCAACCCACATTACCAACCAGAAATGCAGGCTCAGTGCACTCTCATCAATTTCACTGTTACTAAAGATGGGTTAGTTTTACGTTATATTAAATACCTACTCGAAACTGGAAAATGTAAGCTTATGTTTTAACAATTGATTTACCCATAGGCTTGAAGAACAGCTTTTAGGTGAAGTAGTGAAAGCTGAAAGGCCTGACTTGGAAATGTTACGCTCTGGTCTTACTAAACAGCAGAACGAGTTCAAAATCACTTTAAAAACCCTTGAAGATGATTTGCTAAAGCGCTTGGCCAACGCTGGCGCGGACATTCTTAGCGACTCTGCGTTGGTCATCAACTTGGAGACCACGAAAAAAACCGCTGCTGATATTGAGATAAAGGTCGAGGAGGGTAAAGTGACTACGGTGAAGATTGATGATGCTCGAGAAAAATACAGGTTTTTCTTCTCTTTTATAATCGGCAAAATCGCCCCTCTTGTCGACGAGGCATTAGCTTTAGGTTGTTAGCATTAGATATGTTTCTATGGCTCTATGAGCATAATCGACTACCACCCTACACCATTTTATACTACAATATTCCAGTTTCACCCCTAAATACAATTATGGTAAATAATTTTAATATTCACGAGAACATGTCGTAAAAGTGGGTGCAACTTAAATAAGAACCCCCCCCCCCTTCCCCCCCGAGGCTCCCCCGCTCTCCCCGGGTCCGGTTTAGCTACCTACAATACCGCTAATAATGATTGTTTATTTATTTGCACAATGCATAGTAAAACATTGTATGAAACACGGGTGTAAAAATGATTTCCGACTCGTGACTGCTTATACACTGGTCGGACAGAACCTACTTTCCACACTTGTTGCATAAATAGCTATAATGGGCGTTTGTAAATGCGGTTAGAATTTCCTTACTAATATTATTTAATTTTGTTTGATCAGGCGAGCAGCAACACGAGCTTCTATATTGTATTTCATTTTGAACGACTTGTGCAAGATCAACCCAATTTATCAGTTCTCTCTGAAAGCGTACAGCGTGGTGTTCAAGGATGCTTTGGCCAAGGCTGAACCTGCGGAAGAGCTTGAGCATAGAGTTAGGAATCTGCTCGATAGTATCACATTCTTCGTGTTCGTTTATACCAGCAGAGGCCTGTTTGAGAGGGACAAGCTGGTCTTTTTATTCATCATTACTTTACAGGTACATATTCAACTACCTACTCCATATTATTTTTTCATCAATTTATACAAAAAATTATAATGTGGCAATATGAAGTAGAAATTTTTTTTGACTTGTTTAACTTATTTTTTGCCTCAATTCACACAGGTAGGCAGCCTTTTTTCACTGGTATTATTTGTTTCCAAACTTCGTAATATTTACAAAACTTATATGACTTTAAATTCAATAGATCTTACAAAATGATGGAAAAGTAGATCCCAAGGAATTGGATTTCTTGTTGAAATATGCTGTAACTCCAGAAAGTTCTCCATACACATGGCTCTCTAATAACAGTTTTGGCGGCGTTCTCTCGTTGGCTAAGATGGATGCGTTCGAGAACTTGGATAAGGATATAGAAGGCGCAACAAAGAGGTATGTCGTCTCGCTACAAAAAAAGTAAAAAATCATATCGCGCAATATCTTCTTTTCAAACTCGCTTATTTATTGGTTAAAATTTTGTAACACATTCTCAACACCAATGTGTAGTAATTCAAATTTAAAACTAGCTGTACTTATCATATTTTAATATTAATATAACACATTTTCTGCTATCCATAAACAGATGGCAAAAGTACACAGACGGCGAGGCTCCTGAGAGAGACAAATTACCTGGAGAGTGGAAAAACAAATCGTCGTTGCAGCGACTGTGTATTATGCGAGCTCTACGGCCAGATCGGATGTCCTATGCTTCAGGGTAATTCATAATTACCCATCACTTCCAAGACACAATTTTCAGTATTACAGACCGCGCTAGGTCTATGGTATATTATGAAATTTTATTTCAGCGCATTCTGCGAAGAGAATCTGGGCTCAAAGTTCGTTGAAGCAAGAACTCCCTCTTTAGAAAAATCCTTTGAAGAAAGTAACTCAACAACTGCTATGTTCTTCATTTTGTCACCTGGAGTCGACCCGTTGAAGGTATGTACTGCAATTCACTAGTTACAGTTTGTCACGCGTGATAATGTTATTGCTAAAAAGTTGACAATTATTTGCAAATCAGGACTTGGAAAAACTGGGTCGCAAACTGGGCTTCGCTACTGACAAAAAGAATTTCCACATTGTATCTCTAGGCCAAGGCCAAGAAGTGGTCGCAGAAGAGGCTTTAGGCGTCGCGTCGGCGGGTGGGCACTGGGTGATTCTGCAGAATATTCATTTGGTGGCCAAATGGCTGGCTACCTTGGAAAAGAAGATGGAAGAGTGTTTTGAAAGTCCACTAGATGAATATAGGTAAGTAGACTATTTAATCACCGGTTTTGTAATCGGATCAGGCTCATGTGTCACCACGCTGACATTGCGACAATTGTCACAACTTTTCTATGAACTTGTATATCTCCAGTCGAAATGTGTCGCCTACATTTTCAGCGTGGTGAAACAGGCGCCAGACCATTGTCTCAGAGGCAAGAGGCAAATGTACACAAATCTCGATGCTAACAGTTAAGTTAGCCAGTGTTTTCGCAGCAGGTACTGTCACACCGGGTGTGGGCAGTACGTGTATCGGTACCGACACAAGACAAAATAAAATCGATTCGAGTTCGCGCGCAGAGTTCCATAGGTCTGGTACTGTAAGAAAAAAAGGGAATTAACTCTGCAACAAAAAACCTCATACGGATTTACGGATTTAGAGGAATTCCCAATTCATACTCGCTGCCCAAATTCCAATTCATTTTATGCTGAAGGAAACATTTGTCTCATATTTTATGGAAAAAAATAATGCTATTTATGCTTAGACATTATTCTCCATATAAAACATACCTAGAAAATTGTTTGCTTTGAAAATCTAAGCCTTATGGTAAATATGGTAATTCTCAAAATTAGATATTTCTGATCCAGATTATTTTTGAGTGCGGAGCCCGCAGCCGACCCCGCGTATCACATTATACCTCAAGGTATTTTGGAATCCGCTATCAAGATCACAAATGAACCTCCCAGTGGAATGTGGGCCAACTTGCACAAGGTATTATAATGCAGTATAAAAACAGTAGGTACTTCTGCGTTTTATAGAATATACATTTAAACATTTCACTTTTCGGTAGTCTTTGGATAACTTCAGTCAGGAGACTTTGGAGATGTGCAGTAAAGAGGCGGAGTTTAAATCCATTTTATTTGCACTATGCTATTTCCATGCTGTGGTGGCAGAGCGACGCAAATTTGGTCCACAGGGCTGGAACAGGTGTGTTATTTCACAAAGGCCACGTATTATAAAGTTAATAAGCTTATTTGTTGCCCATGATTATAACGAATCTGGCACTAAGATAGGCTAATAGCGAAGGTAAATTGTAGCTCTGTATTAAACGCCATGGTGGTCGTTTTTGGGCCAGCAGATCATGTTTGTTTAATTGTAGTGTAGAAAGTAGTTACATACCTAATAGATACTCTTATTTGAATAAAGAGCTACAAAACTACCTTTTTCTACTCCAGCACTTCTATCTGTCAATTAGATGACTGACAGCGATATTTAAAAAGTACACATTATAACGTTGTCTGTGGTATTCCATAAGAACACTGCTCCTATGGATTTTCATACAATATATTAGCACTGTTGTTTTTTTTTTTAATTTCAATAGTGGGCACATCTTCCCTATTCTGCCACGTTTCTAGATTTCGCTTTTTACGCTATTTTAGCTGTCGTAGAAAAACTAGGGTATGCAACAGCTCATAATTGGTTCTTAAAACACTCGGGTCTATTATTACAAAACTCGGCTTCGCCTCGTTTTGTAACGGCGACCCTCAGGTTTTAAGAACCCTTATTATATCACTGTTGCATAAACTACTATTATCTGTACGTGGTAATAGAGGCTATTTTTGTATCGTTTTACAGATCGTATCCATTTAATTTCGGCGATCTCACGATTTGTGTATACGTACTTTACAACTACCTGGAGGCAAATCCTCGCGTTCCGTGGGAGGATTTGCGGTATCTGTTCGGGGAGATCATGTACGGCGGGCACATCACAGACGACTGGGACAGGCGGCTGTGTCGCACTTTCTTGCTGGAGTACATGCAACCGGAGCTGGTAAGAATTTACCCTAAAGATGTAGGTATTGAAAGAGTTGAATATAGGTAGTTGTACCTATATTTATGTTTGAATTTAGATAACTTGCAAACCAAATTTGTTTTGGCTTAGTCATATTTAAAATGTTATTTCAGGTGGATGGCGAATGTGTTTTAGCCGTAGGGTTCACATCGCCGCCAAACTCTGACTATGTCGGCTATCACCAGTACATTGACGACTTTTTGCCCGATGAGACTCCTTACCTCTACGGGCTGCACCCTAATGCTGAAATTGGATATCTGACGACCGTGTCAGAACGACTGTTCAGGGTATATTTCGCTTTTCAAAATACAAATTCATTCGTTTGTGAGTTTGGTATATTAAAAAAATACATTTTTTTAGGTTGTATTCGAACTGCAACCGCGAGACACTGGAGCACAGGCTGGTGGAGGAGCCACCAAAGAAGAAACGGTTTGTATGCTATATCTGAAGTAGTTGCTTCTTCCATTTTCACTGTGCATAGAACGAGGATCGTTAAAGGTTTACCAGAACCAAAGCGAAAACGCTATTACTAAGCTCTTATTTATTAATAGGTACTTCATAAATGAGGGTAACGGAGCTAGCGGCCCATCGCGTCTCGAAGGAATCCCCAATAACAGTTGCTTTGCCTAATTGACAGGTGAAAGCGATAATAGAAGATGTCCTAGACAGAGTACCCGAGCCCTTCAATCTTCAAGAGCTGATGGGTAAAGTGGAGGAGTTGACTCCCTTCACTATCGTCGCTTTACAAGAGTGTGAGCGTATGAACCGGCTCATGGGCGAAATACGAAGGTCTCTTAAAGAGTGTGAGCTCGGACTTAAGGTATGAAATAATCTTATCTTTACAGATTTTTATAGGTAAATTTTGATTGTATGTGATAATTATTTCGGATTTGATTTAAGAGTTATAGGTACAAGTTTATTTTAATCTACTATACTGGTTTCCGATCAACCTGAAATTAAGAAGCAGCAAAAAATAATGCAATGCTTTTACCAACCATGTTTCCAACTAGTAGAACGTTTTAAATACGAAATGGAGGCCATAAATACCTAGTAATTTTCAGCATCTTTTCCGATATCATTCTTATTTAAATACCTACAGGGCGAGCTGACGATCAGCAGTGACATGGAAAATTTGATGGAGGCGCTCTACATAGACCGCGTGCCCGACCAATGGACGAAGCTTGCGTACCCCAGTTTGCTGGGCCTGGCCTCCTGGTTCGCTGACCTTTGTTTGCGTCTTACGGAGCTGGAGAACTGGTCTGGGGATTTCAATGTACGTATGACTTTTGGTTTTATTTGAGTAAAAGTAAAGTAAAGTAAAATATTCTTTATTGCACCACATATGAGACAAAAGACAGAACAAATTCACAAAATATATAAAGGTAGCAACAGGCGGTCTTATCGCTATAAGCGATCTCTTCCAGACAACCTTAGGGTAGCAGGAGATAAGTTTATTATTTATTTATTACTTGTTACTCGGATGACTTTTTCGTCTGGGTCGTTTCTACGCATATTTACCAATACGCAGAACGACCATTTGAACGTTTTGATATTAACTTATTTATTTATTTATTATTTATTTAATGATATGGATGCGTAATTTATAAGTTTTGGGGCAATAGTTATAATATAAATATAATATAAACCTTACTACTGGTAACCTTTATTATTTTTTGTTAAATTGTTGTTTTGTTTTTCATTTTGACATCTTAGTTATATAAGGATATTGCTTATGAATAAATAAATGAATGAATGAAATGAAATGGCTGAATGGGCCACGGAAGACCAGCGCCGGCTTTTAAGGCGGCAATATGCTGAGTTGGGTCCATTTTGTGATGCACACACAACTTACTTTTTTATATTGTTTTGTCTTTATGTCTGTTTATTGTGATCGTCACAAATAAATTTATTTCTTTCTTTCTTTCTTTCTTAAATGGCCATTTGTGCTGTTTTTGAAATTAAAAAAAATTAAAAAAATATATATATACAGTAGAACCCGTTTAATACGATTTCCCTTATAATACGCCATTTTACGCCGGTCCCTGCTACTTTAGGTCTGTTTTCATACATTTTTTCCCGGTTAATACGACTCGTGTCCCGCTTAATACACCATCTAAACCCACCCGTCTAGCATCATCGTACAATACTATTACACAAGGGAACGCAATTCTAGCGACATCTCTGCCTGTCCTGATAAGTTTGTAGCACTGATTAAGCGATCGGTTAATTTTTTCGTATCTGAAAACAGATTTCATTCGCTCATTGTAACCGCTGCGGTGTTTTGATTTGTTTTAAGTTTCATATTGTTGCGAGTTATTAAATTCTTAACTTCATTTGTGTTGGCATGTTCAGTTATGTCAAAAATAAAAATTGTCACTGAAAGAAAACAAAACCACATTAAAAATTTACAGTGAAAAACCACAAACAAAAAATCAGTTACAATTGGCTACTGACTTGCAGTTCCTCGTTTCTACCCTAGGCCCATTTAGAAAACAGAGAAGATATGTATAAAATAAAAGATAAATGCAGGTCGGGAGGAGTGAAAAGAAGAGACTAGAAAATTTTCTAGTCGAATGGCTTCACCGAGCAGGGGCCTTAAACTTACCCTTAAATGGCCCTATCTATATTATGTGAGAAATCACGTAAAATCGCCAAAAACTTTTTTCACGTTTAATACGATTTCCCGTTTAAGACGCTTTTTTTGCTAGGTCCCCTCAGAATCGTATTAAGCGGGTCCTACTGTATATATATATATATATATTTATTTTATTTAAATTCTAATATGTCATCAAGTCTAACTTTCGTTCTACAGTTGCCTCCAGCAGTGTGGCTAGCAGGCTTCTTCAACCCGCAGTCGTTCCTGACGGCCATCATGCAGCAGACCGCCAGGAAGAACGAGTGGCCGCTCGACAAGATGTGCCTTAACTGTGATGTTACTAAAAAGACCCGGGCTGACTTCAAGTAAGTTGGTCGAAGATTTTTCCCAATACTATTTTCCTGATTTTGAAAGTTTCTGTTATGCCGCTCCATTCAACCTCCCAACAATCTTTTCCTCGAACAGTGCCCCGCCTCGCGAAGGCGCCAACATACACGGTCTATACATGGAAGGTGCGCGCTGGGACACGGCCAGCGGCGGCATCGTGGAGTCGCGCATGATGGAGCTGTTCCCTATAGTTCCCGTCATCTTCATCAAGGCGGTGACGCAGGACAAGCAAGACACGCGTAACGTGTACGAATGTCCCGTGTATAAGATTCGGTGAGTAACCCTTTGAGACTTTGCTCACTAGAGTTTCCGCGTTGGCGAGGAGAGGGAGCGTCGCGCACGCCGCGTTCCATACATAAACGGCCTTTGATGGTACTGCAATTCAGTAACTGAACCAAGGCGATGACGTACAGTACAACTACTACACTTCAACACCTCCTTATCTTTTTATTTTTATACTTGGAACGCGTAATTACTCAATAAATATTTAAATCGTTTGTAAATGTACAAAAAATTGTACTTGGGGTCTTAGGATCTCGCACACTGGAACATACCTAACCGAAAAACACCTCCAGCGTCGCACCCATGATCATAGTCGTTTCCCACTTTCCCTTACGAAGCACTAGCAGCTTCATTAGCATGCGAAGTTCGAGTAATAAATTTATGATATTTCCCCAAGTGTGGCACACACTCGCCGTAATGATGTTATACTGTTTCAGAATGCGAGGACCAACGTTCGTGTGGACATTCAACTTGAAGACGAAAGACAAACCGACACGTTGGACTTTAGCAGGCGTTGCTTTACTGCTCGGCGTCTAGGCCTTTTACGTTAAAGTGAGTATATGTCGTCTGGTCGTCGCCTACAACCGTGTTTTGTAGAGATTTATTGTTTTATATTGTCTTTTTATTTAAGTTTCAGTAGCGTAGCGTTACAATTAAAGCCACCAGACCTTTCATAGTGTTCCTTTAAGTTAAATTCAGGATTCAGGTTTCGTAACGCCTCGGCGCTGGGGCTTCTTAGGTGTAATTGTTGTGTAGATACTCGTATTTGTTATTTAATATGATGATTGTGTTAAATAAAGGGATATTTGTAGCAAACTTCTTAATTTACTCAAACACACAGTCCATACTAATGAATTATGTGGGTTTCCTTATTTACTGACGTATACTGGGGTTGGGCAAAGGAAAAGGTAATAATAAGTCAATATATTTATTTTCGTTTTACTTATAATAATAAACCTAAACAATTGAGTATTGACGATCACTTGTGCTTGCAAAATGTTGAACATTTTCTTGATTATTGTGCCAGGTAATAATGAAATAACCTCAGGTAAAGGGAAGACAACACAATCGCATGATTTGTGTAATTCAATCGCTAAAAGACGTACTAATTTGTTAAAATAACAAGATATTGCATATTGGGCATTTCCAACTACTATGAGAACGGGGCATTATGTATACTCAAATCGTTATGAATAGTTTATATAATATATCTGTTTAATACTATTAGAAAAATAGATGTTCATTTTCTTTTGAATGTTTTCACATTTTACTACTGGACGGAATCAATCAGTCAAAATCACAATTGCAATTTACCACAAAATAGCTAATAAAATCCACATGTACCTTTGGTACCTACTCTGTGCAGAATTGCTTGCCAATATTTCAATATTTCTACATCTTTATATGGCAGTGATTAAGAAAGTCTAAAATCACTATGAAACGAGGAAACTTTTTTACTAGCCACTTCGTACGCTTGTTTTAGTTTTGTTGGAAGATGGTGATCCATTGTCGTTGTCTGACGGTGGTTCCGAGCCTTTCACGGTAAATGTCACATAATATCTCTTGTTCTTGTCAAGTTTCTCTGCCGGCAACGCAATCAGCTGCCGCTCGGAGCCATGGGACACCTCCAAGGTGACATGAGCCTTGCCCGATGAAGTCGAAGGTGACTTCGAAGCTATTTTTGGCAGGAATCCTTTTGATTTGGTACTCGGATCAGCTGTGGCAGGCTTAGGCATTGTGTGGTGATTCCATTTATGGGGTACTGAAATGATACATAACATAAGTATAAGGAAAATCAAATGAGTAGTGTACAGAGTAAACAGGTAATTCGACGCGGACTCGCCTGGAGTGGATGTGAGATTAATTCGGTTTGCGGTTAATACGTTGGTAGTTATGTGGTATAGTTAGATACTCACTATATGCTGAGCATGGTATGCCGGTGTAGGCGTGAACCGCGTGGAAACAACGATGAGTCTTGCTCGTACAGAGACAAGGATTATCAGGGATCGAGCTCATTTTGTATAGTTCACTCTCTCCGTAGTCAAAATCTATTGGTCTCTCGGGCAGGTTATCCAAGTGCCTTTTGCCACTCTTCTGCAATTTCCGTAGGCTTTCGTAGAGAAATTTTTCAAAGCTACTGAAAGAGTAGTCGACGCTGCTGTAGGTGCCCAGGCCCACGCTCGCCAAGCTCGACTTGTTGTACTCGTCGATGGCGCGCTTGACGAGAACTGCTTCGTTGGTTTTACTTGTTCGGATCTGTAGACGCTTCAGCTCAAGTAAATGTTGGAAGATCTTTCTTTCACAGTAGTATCTGTAAAACAAAAAAAAATCACTATAACAAATTGTTATTTATGTTATACACCGTCTCAAATATATTCGAATACACATCCTCTTAATTTAGATCTAAAGATATACGGATTCCAAGCCATCATCATAATTATTATTTTAAGTAAAAGAGTATGTTGACGTTGAGTGTGGGAGTGACTTAGATACCATACTTATAAAAAAACTGAAAGTATATAGGATTTCCGTAGTGACTAAGGAAAAGAAAGTACAAAAATCTAACACGCACGCACGCGACATGCAGGTGAAGGATTTGCTTATCTAAACAGCTTTTTAACTCTTTAGGTTAAAACAGCTTTATAAGATATAGAAGATATAGAAGCCATTCCGGAAAACCAGAAAAATGCTCCTGGGATTCAGATCACCGATGGTGAGGTCATGGTATGGGGTGCAGTATGTAAACGGGGTAAAGTACCTTTAGTATTTACAGATAAAGGCGTAAAAATTAACGCACTTTACTATAAAAGCTAGGTTTCGGAGGAGATTGTTAACCCAAATTTAAAAAGTATTTTTGGGAATGGTTATTATGTGTTCTAACACGACGGAGGACCTTCAAACACGGCAAATGCTTTTAAGCTTGGTTTTCGGCTAATTTAAGTACTTACCTGATTTTTTGCCGAATCTTTGACGGCCACCCGTTCCTTCAGACTTGAACGTATTACATTGTTTTGTATGGTCATACATGCTTTCGGAGCTACTTAATTTTATAAAATCATAAACTTGGACAATTTCTAAAAGGTTATCGAGATTATTTGGGTGGGACGAAATGCCAATGGACTGGTGCGTGCCGCGTGTGTTTCACTCGAGAAGCGTTTGAGGCTGGTAAAAAAAGTTAAAGGTGGAATTATTCCGAAACATTTGTTGTAAAATACAGTATATAGTGCGCCATTAAGAAGATATGATTTAAATTGTAATAACTATTCGTACATTTATTTTATTTGGTTATATTATAACATCGGTACTGTATTCGAATATAAATTGAAATAGATGTCATATACCAAAGAAAAAGACCAACACCGACAGAGGCCAATCCGAGAATGCTATTTCAATTCATAATTTAATCGGCTATTTCATTTCATAATTTATATATAGTAGTGTTACTACTTTAATATCAAATCAAAAAAATATGAAATAAAATAATTTGATTTGTTTCAAACAAAAAGTTGTATTGATGACAGCGCCATCTCTCTCGCCATACCGGAACCCCTTAGTGGTTTGGATGGAAATACTAAGCAACGTCGCTTGTACTTAGAAAATGGCCACGGGCGTCTTGCCTGTTACTAAGACTGCATATACTCGAGAAATTCGCCGGCATTCGGTGAGACCAATTTGCCTAGTGGTTATGGCGTTAGCCGCATAAGCTGAAGACCCGAGTTCGATTCTCGGATTGGCCACTTTCGGTGTTGGTCTTTTTCTTTGGTATATGACATCTATTTCAATTTATGATTTATACATAGTAGTGTTACTACTTTAATAACAAATCAAAAAATATTGTTTCAAACAAAAAGTTAATTCGAATATATTGGAGCGGTATATGTTAACCAAAACGAAGTGATGTGGTTTTAAATAGAAAACTCCCGTGAGTATTAGACATATTAATATACTTAGATTGCAGTGTGCGCAGAGCAATCGCCGCAAGCGCTTCTCACTCATGATTATGCGGCGCGGACCGTCCCGAAACATGTCGAGCTATTTTCGACTTTATAGACGTGAGTAACCCGGTCTAAGTATATTAATATGAAGTAATGTGGTGTTTGATTTTAGACATGAATTGATGATTTGATGAACTAAGAGTATGTACGACTTTGTTACTCACCGTCGCATGTTCGTTTGAATGCGTTGAGTAACAGATTTCATATCAACTGCGTTTTTATCTCCTGGTTTTCGCACAGGAATTCTACTGTCGGATTTACCCGAATATCTGCCGCTTGCGTTTCTCTGCTTATAATAAGCTGCAAGACGTGGACTCATTATTCGGCGCTGAACTGCTCTAGGACTCGGTTCAAACCCAGAATCCATTAGTCCACTGGACTCGTATCCTCTCTCTGAATTCTCACTCTTAGATCTAATAGTTATGCGACTCTTAGTTCTACCTTTTTTACGGAAACGTTTTCTACGACCGTTAACTTCAGAATGACTGTATATTTCGTTGTCACTAACACTAGCAACACGTCCATACGATTCTTTGATGACCATTTCTTTATCGTCATCTAAGGAACCTTCATCAATTTTACTACTTTTCTTAAGAATACCGGTGCTAACATCAGTGACACTTGCAATGTCGGAAAGTACTTTATAGCTCTCGGTTTCATAAATACTACTTTTTCTGCTGCTTCCTTGGCTGTCTTTAGATGATTTTCGTTTAGGTGAAACAGGTAAAGGTAAATTTATGTCTTCAGAAGAATTTTCCATGAGAATTTGTTGAACAGCGCGATCTTCCGCCGCAGTTTTCGCGTCAATTATTGTAATCAAACCCTTATCTGTAGTTGGTGCAATTTCGTTACTGCTGCCTGTTGCTGTTGTAGACGAATATTCTTTTCGTTTTTCATCAGCACTTACCAAAGTACTTTCACTGCTTACTTTCTTGTCCATACTACCACTCCCTGGACCTACATCACCATGATGCACTTGCTCACCCATTAAATTATCAGGCTGTTTATCTGAGTCCTTACTTTCAAAAACCTCATCTTTATTAGCAAAAGACACTGCTGGAGAACTACTCTTATCCCGAGAATCTTTTCTTTCAGAATTTATGTCCAAAGTAGTTGAAAGCTCTCCTGCATCTTTACTTTGCATCAATAATTCGTCTGGGCCGGCCAATACTTGAAAAGATTTTTTCCTAGTACGTTCCAAACTCGAATTCGAAGACGTTTCTTTTGATTTATCTTTATCACTTTTAGTTGATTCTTGTGACAGTTCTTTACCGCTCTCGAGTGATTTTGATTGTGTATCAGTTATCTGAGATTCTGACCCCAACTTTTCCGCGGCTAGTTTATTTTGATTTTCTTGGTCAGGGTTTGAAGGTGCGCTTTCATCTTTTGTTTGATTTTCAGATGTTGTTAACGTTTCATCGTTTGCTTCTGAAGGTTGTAGCCCAGTGTTCGCATCATCGATCTTTGTTCCTTCGGTTAAACTATTTGTTACGGCAGGGTTATCTGTCTCTAATTTTGCTGCCTCCTCAATTAAATCTCTATGCGTTACTGATAGGTTGGCTGTTTCTACGGATACATTGTTCGATGAATCCATAGTCACGGTAATTTCGGAACTTCCATGTTGGCTAGACTCGCGTTCCACGTGTATTTGTGCCTCCGTAACAATCATATTCGTTTTCACTGATAAGGTGTCGGTCTCAGTTTCACTAAGAGTCTTACTTTTTACAAGTTTCTTTTCTTCGTTATCCAATACATCCTTTTTTTCAGTAATCTCACTAGCTGTTGGATCCAGCGCAGGGACATCTTCTTTAGTTTCAGAACGTTGTAAATTATCAACACTTTTATATTTTACAATGTTCACGCTTTGCTTTTCATCGTCATTCTCAATGTGTATTGAAGTTTTCTTTCCTTTTCGTTTTGTACTACGTCTTTCACTTGATTCAGAACTACTACTTTCTGATGATGAAGTTGATCTCCTTCTGCCACGTTTGCGATGCCGTTTGCTTTTCTTTTTGTCTGGATATGTTTCAGAACCTGATGAACTATGAGATGCAGATCGATGACGTCCTCGGTATCTTGAGTTACTTCTACTTCGTCTTGAAGGCTCGCTTTTGGACCTATTTTTTTTACTGTCTTTTCTATTTTTTTGACTATACGACCCATCTTTTTCCTGTCCTTCTAATTCTGTATCATAGCCATCGCTAAAACTTTTTTGAGGTTCATTTAATCTTTTTCGTCTATCTTGATGCCTACTGGTATATTTGCTCCCGGACCTTCGCCTTGATCTTTTGTCATCAGTTGATGAACCATTAGTGCTATCACTATCCATCCTATTTCTTGCCTGTCTTCTATCGTGGATAGGGCTGGAAAGCTCAACGACTTCTCTTTTTTCTATCCTTATCCTATCTCTTACATCGATTTTTGTGCTAGTTACTCTACGCGTTGGTAAAGCTGTTATTGAGGCGCCATCGATGACAATTTCTGTATTCCCTAATTTCGATGCTGGAAGGCCGCCATGCATTTGCAAATACTTCGCAGTGGACCTATGGCCGCGAGTAGTTGCACAATCTAAAGGTGTCATTGGTTCGTTCTTAGAGGATCTGGCTACGGGATTAACCTCAGCACCGCGATCCAACAATAAGCGACATAAGTCAGCGTTATCCGTGGCCGCTGCGATATGCAACGGCGTACGACCTTCATGATTGGTAGCATTGACTTGGGAGGGCCGTCCGTCTAAAAGCCATTTCACTAATTCCCTTCGACCGGAAGCAACGGCCTCGTGCAATGGTAAGTCGCCTTTAGAGTTTCGCAGCCATAAATTTGTTCCTCTTGCTCCTGCAAAAAAAAGTCAAGTTTAAGGAAAAACTTTAAAATCGCAATCGAAAATCACAAAGCTGGTTGGTTTGCTTCACAAGTACGAGATTAGAACGAAATAATAAAGTCTACATTCGGCATTTGCTAGTTTAATTACCAAGTATGCGGACAGTCTCAATCTGCCCTTTAGCCGCCGCAGTGTGTGCAGGACTGCGTCCTCGGCGGTCCTGGCGATGGGCATCCGAGCCGTGCTGCAGCAACGCGGCCGTGGCGTCGGCGTGGCCCAGCGCGGCCGCATAGTGAAGAGGAGTGCAGCCGTGCGAGTCCGCGACGTCTACGCGTGCACCGCATAAACCGACTAACGTTTCTAGGGCTTCAGTGTGTCCACGCGCTGCAGCGCAATGTAGCGCTGTTAACCCGTCTCTGTGCACAAATTTAAAGCATCTTTATTTTAAAGCATCTCTCCAAACCACATAGTGAAATATATACCTAGTGTATGAGGGAGCTAGGGGCCGACAATTCAGGATTGAGAATAGGTTAGTCACCTGTCAGCATCGTCAACTTTAGCGCCAGCCTGGTGAAGCGCGAGCACGGCGGCGGCGGAGCCAGCGGATGCGGCCCACAGCAGCGGAGTGCGTCCATCTGCATCTCGGACATCTACTCGTGCGCCACCTTCTTTTACTAGCGCTCGGAGAACCTCCAATGCAGCGCCTCGGCTCTGTGGGAATCAAATCATTTATTATTTTATAATAAATGGTCGCTTGCTCGATCCCAGCCCTGCTCACCGGGGACCTTGATCACCTTTTCTGTAGATATGACATCTCTTTCAATTTATAATGCTGCTATCTGAATCAAACAGTAAAAATAAATGAGTTTCGCCGATAAAGGTTTTCTGATGACTGACGCGAGCTCTGGCATCGGGACGGTTGCTGCGGTGCTGTTCGCCAAAGAAGGCGCGTGTGTCACGCTCGTGGGCCGGAATGAAGCCAAACTCGCCAACGTTGCGCAACAATAGCAACACGGGCCACGACCACTCGTCATCAAAGCTGACATCGCTGACGAACAAGAAACAAGCACCATAGTCCCTCGAGACATTCGCAAATTAGACGTCCTAATCAACAACGTCGTTATTTCCAGACAAGGCTCGTTACTCGAAGGCAATATTCTCGAAGCATATGATACAATGCAGACAAACGCCACTATTCATCTTACAAGCCTAGCCGTACCCTATACGAAATAAATTCACACAAATTGAGAACCTCCTCCTTTTGAAATTATGAAATCGGTTGAAAATAGCTGGATCGTCAACAAATTAATCATAATAAATTCATGCGATAAAAATCAAAGGTGAATGTAAAGTCTCCAATACGCTTTGGGCTAGCAGTACCCTGTGCCCCGCAAGTTGTTGGTTCGCTGTGCCCCGCAGTGGGACATTTAAAGGCCGCAGTAATAGGCCTATATTACATTATCAAATATCATTGAACATAGATATGATCCTATATGGTATTGACAGTGTAATACGGGCCATAGACAAAGATAGATTCACAAAGTACGGGAAGTACGGAGTGCGGAGTGAATTTCCTTTAAACTTGTACCTACTTAGTCATGATATATATACGAGTAGACCAGGTAGAGGTAGGTACCTATGAGTTTACAGACGTGTAAGTTACTGTTTCAAAAACAAAATGTTTTACTAGAAATATAGGAATTTGGAAAATTTCATTTGAACCTCCACCAGTTTCCGTTAATTACAACTTTTCATTTGAACTCGCTGACAAGCCAAGGCTGTAGTAGATTTTTCTTTTAATTTAAATACTTACCTCTACTTTTTCATTCCGAAAAAAAGGGACGCACATACATTTCAAAAAAATCAGCAGCCTTGGATTGCACTTACCTGGTGGTCAGTGGCAGCAGGGGCGCCGCACATCTGCGCAGCGTAGTGCAGCGGGTAGCCGCCGTGCTGGTCGGGAGTCGCTGCGTCCGCGCCGCCCGCTAGAACGGCGCGCAGCGCGCCTACTTCTCCGCACACTGCACAAAACAACAAACAATCAAATAATTATTCTTATGTAGGTATAGTGGCCGCACATCTTGGTGGAGCAGGAGCCGCGGCAGACGCAGTGCGCGGTGCCGCCGCGGCGCCGCTCGTTCCAGTTGCTGGCGTTCTCCGCCGCCAAGTTGTTGTTCAGATGTAAGCGTTGCGCCTGGACAACAGATTATACTAAATAGCCTTGACGCAGCCGCACATCTTGGTGGAGCAGGAGCCGCGGCAGACGAGGGTCGCATTTGTATCGAAAATGAACTAACAAAAAATGGTTGCCTGTAAAGTCGGTTTTACGGGCGAAGATTTTACGTGACAACGTCTTTTTCTCGGTAGAATATTTATTGATATGAATATAATTAAATTGCACAATAGGAACTTACTTAACACTATCAACGTTCGAGAAAGACAAAGACAGAGACACAAGCATGCGCCGATTCAATGCGCCTAATTCTCTAGTGCTGCGCGCGCGGCAGACCGATCATAGTTGAGTGGGAGAGAGACGCAAGGCATTCGGCGGGCCTCTCTCTCGTTCGGTGACTCATCGTAACGTTACCGAGCGTTACACTTTTTCATAAGTGACTCCCAGCCGCAACCTAATTTAAGACGTTGTCACGTCAAAATGTTCCGTAGAACGTCCAAGCCTATGATTTTGGGGCTCTATATTTATTGTCACGTTACGTATTCTCCCGTAACTGACGTTAAAGAGGATACGTAACTTAGAGTAAGGAAAGGAAGAAAAAGAAAGAAAGTTAGGGTTAGGGTTCTTTATTTTCAGCCGGTAAACATAAGGTCACTATGGCGGTAAGTACGGAGTGAAGCTGAAGTAGGTTCGGGCAGGATGTAGAAGAAGAGTCAGTCAGCAGCGGGCGAAGTAGTTCCGGAAGGCGTGAGTTCCAAGACAGGTTACCAGGAATAGTATTAGCAGGTGAAGGTAGTTTCGGGCGGCGTATGTACGCCTGCACCGAAATGGGACACCAGAAGTGATGTCTTCAGGCCCGATGTTCGTCAGGCGTAGAGAACCTCGGGCGGCGTTGATTCGCCTGCGCCGAGTGCCGTCAATTGAAGATACTCGTAGATGTCAGTAAAGCCGACAAGCAGCAGTAGGATAGCTTCCTCGTAGATTTAATTCTCAGGAGAATATTTTAAGAGGGCCAGGAAGGGAGGTCGCTTGAGAGTGCGGGGCCTGCCTAGACCCCGCACAGGCCTCAATTTTCGAAAACTGCTCTAGACTAGAGCTGACGAAAGACTGACTTCTGTAGACGGCTGCTGGGGTTTTATACCCCAGCTCGAGAATTTAGAATTGTTAAATTTAAATTTAAATATTTACAAAGTACCAGTATTAAATATCAAACAAACTTATTAAAATGTAGAAAACCTAAACTGCATGGTAAGAAATTTAGAAGTTGACAATTTACGACAAAGTATGTAACCATGGATACTTATAAATAGATATATCAAAAAGTATAAACAAACGGAAAAATATAAGTAATTATGATAAATTTCACAAAAATAAGCTGTTATCCTTGAAGAGGAAGAACGTTATACATATAAGCCGGTTAGCCGCTAGGAGATTTTAGGTCAAACCAGTGTGTGAAAGATTTTACGTATTGAAGTTAATAACAGGATTCTTTCAGATCTTCAAAATGCAGCTTAATCAACTATAAAATAGCATAAACATACAGTGAACTGAAAGATAAGTGCAAGGAATAGAGCTAGAAAGACGCTCAATGAATCCGAAGCTTACAAGAAACATAAGGTAATGCTACATTACCCCAAAAACCTCGGAAAAAAAAAACTTTTGCGTGAACTAGACGTGAAAGTTTTTTTTTTTGTATATTATTATTAAGTGATTTTAAAGTAATACATAAATACAAGTAAGAGTTAGTGCATGTTATGAGATGAAGTGCTGAAAAAAAAAATGTTATAAAATATAGGGAATTACCTACACATCCATGCTTCTCTGTCACTTTTTCATACATACTTCTCTGACAAAATAAGGGGATGTGGTTCACACTCTATGACGCACACTCCTAAGGGAATTCCCCCAATGACCTAAGGCTTGTTTTTGTAGAAGTAGTCAGCCGCTCCTCTTAAAAACAAAAAATGAAATAGATTATGTACAAGGCCCAGCCGGTTTAGAGCCGACTAGATAAAATAGACCGAACCCATGAGAGTAGGCGCTCGGTAGAAGAAGAGTCTTTAGTATGTGGTAGCAATAGTAGTCTACCTAACATACAAAGATTTGATCATATGGCTTATTTAAAGAGTTGACCTACCGCTCTATAAGATTTTGACTATGTGGCTTTTTTAGAGAGTTAGTCTACCGCTCTGAAGAGAAGGGAAGAGAATAGAAGAAAAGGAAAAGGAAGAATAAGAGAGAAAAGTGGCAAAGTAGTTGCCAGAAAATAAAACAAAAATAAAATATAAAAGATATTGAATGAAGTGAAGTAAAATCTAAGATGAGAGTGAAGTATGATGAAGGAATGACATCACATGCAATGAGAGTTTTTAATTTGGAAGTGTAGGGTAGGGCTTGACCTAAAATCCACTGTAGTTAAAAGAAAAAAATCAAAACGTTAAAATAGGCCTAAGAAAAGTCAAAATATAACTAACAAAAGCAAAAAATACAACTAAGAAAAGTTAAAACAGAGTTAACAAAAAGTAAAACAGATCTAAGAAAAATTTAGGATATGCCATAGTGACCTGAGTTAATTTTAAATAAAAATGTGTATTACCAAAAAGAAGCCGAAAAAAGTAAAATTTACAGACACGAGTTTTGTCTTTTTTTTTAGAATTTAGGAAAAAAAAAAAAAGCTGAAAATAACGAGTTGGGCGCCAAACTGTCACGTTACGTATTCTCCCGTAACTGACGTTAAAGAGGATACGTAACTTAGAGTAAGGAAAGGAAGAAAAAGAAAGAAAGTTAGGGTTAGGGTTCTTTATTTTCAGCCGGTAAACATAAGGTCACTATGGCGGTAAGTACGGAGTGAAGCTGAAGTAGGTTCGGGCAGGATGTAGAAGAAGAGTCAGTCAGCAGCGGGCGAA
This sequence comes from Lathronympha strigana, assembly GCA_949128165.1. Taxonomy (NCBI): domain Eukaryota; kingdom Metazoa; phylum Arthropoda; class Insecta; order Lepidoptera; family Tortricidae; genus Lathronympha; species Lathronympha strigana. The sequence continues at coordinate 4,390,710 of OX421919.1, read as the reverse complement.
GTAGTTCCGGAAGGCGTGAGTTCCAAGACAGGTTACCAGGAATAGTATTAGCAGGTGAAGGTAGTTTCGGGCGGCGTATGTACGCCTGCACCGAAATGGGACACCAGAAGTGATGTCTTCAGGCCCGATGTTCGTCAGGCGTAGAGAACCTCGGGCGGCGTTGATTCGCCTGCGCCGAGTGCCGTCAATTGAAGATACTCGTAGATGTCAGTAAAGCCGACAAGCAGCAGTAGGATAGCTTCCTCGTAGATTTAATTCTCAGGAGAATATTTTAAGAGGGCCAGGAAGGGAGGTCGCTTGAGAGTGCGGGGCCTGCCTAGACCCCGCACAGGCCTCAATTTTCGAAAACTGCTCTAGACTAGAGCTGACGAAAGACTGACTTCTGTAGACGGCTGCTGGGGTTTTATACCCCAGCTCGAGAATTTAGAATTGTTAAATTTAAATTTAAATATTTACAAAGTACCAGTATTAAATATCAAACAAACTTATTAAAATGTAGAAAACCTAAACTGCATGGTAAGAAATTTAGAAGTTGACAATTTACGACAAAGTATGTAACCATGGATACTTATAAATAGATATATCAAAAAGTATAAACAAACGGAAAAATATAAGTAATTATGATAAATTTCACAAAAATAAGCTGTTATCCTTGAAGAGGAAGAACGTTATACATATAAGCCGGTTAGCCGCTAGGAGATTTTAGGTCAAACCAGTGTGTGAAAGATTTTACGTATTGAAGTTAATAACAGGATTCTTTCAGATCTTCAAAATGCAGCTTAATCAACTATAAAATAGCATAAACATACAGTGAACTGAAAGATAAGTGCAAGGAATAGAGCTAGAAAGACGCTCAATGAATCCGAAGCTTACAAGAAACATAAGGTAATGCTACATTATGTATATGGGGTTTCACTTTTTACATGGGAATTAAACAGTTATTTGATAGAACGTTAACATAAGCCTAATTGACGTCTCGTGTCGTAGTACAAAAATGACAAAACTCGCGGTACATTGCGTCTTCTATCAAACTTTTAAGTGTAATAGAAATCAAAATACACGTTATGTAATTTTAAAAGTCGCTGACTAAACATGGTTTAGTTAGGAGGGTTCTACTTAAATACGATTACATTTATAATCCAGTCATTGAACTAACAGCTAGTATGGAAATTTTGACAGTTTGGGAAATAATTAATAATAGGTGTTTTGTTTAGCGTAACGGATACATCGTGAGTCTAGTATTAAGTAGGCAACAAAATCCAACCAAATATCGTTACACGCTAATCGTCATAAATATGTACACACATGTTACAAACATTTTTGTTGTAAGATTTATATGTATATATGTTTTTTAAGCCGTTTAAAATGGGTAAGGACCAGTTTCTACCTATTAAGAGGCCATCAATACGGTTTGTACGGAAAAGCAACAAAAGCTGTTTTTTGACGTTGAAATACAAAGAAACTGTGAGCTGTTTGTTAAAGTTGTTAACTATGTTTGATAGCTTATTTCCTAGTGTTTAACTTGTAAGCCTCTAATTTGAGTAAAACTCAATGTTTTAACTTTTACTATACAATTATTGGCAGTTGTTTTCTGAAAAGCGCACGGAGACAGAAGTTTGACTTCGATTATTGTTAACATGATACATGAAAACACATGTTTTTCTAGGTTGATATAATATTGCAACATGGTTTTATTTAACTTATAGGCCTCATATTTCCAATAATTTACACAGATACCTATCTAGTTCGACTTTGAATATGCACATTTTTCGATAAAAATACACTGCAAACGCAGGGATTTTCGCAGTAATTTTGACAAAATATTGGGATGATTTGTATACAACATTAAAGTTTATTCTTTTAAGAACATGCTGTAATCAAAAAAATCACTTTTTGTTTAAATTCCGTATTTTTTTTTAAATATTCAAATGGTGTATAAAATCCAATCCGCGCTAGCCTAGTCCTCAGTACCGCGCGCGCGCTCGTAGAGGTAGGACCTGTGTTGTTCTCTGTGGACTGTACAATTTGCTTGTTTTGTTGCACGAGTACGTGCTGGAAGCGTTTGGAAAAGTGAATAAACCGCGACCAACTACTGAGATAAGCATTTTACATTTTTGACTATATTATAGACCTGTTTGAAATAAAAATTTGAAATGATTTTATCGAATGTGATTGTACCGCAACCAACCCTTCTAGATACTTTCAGTAATACAGAGTGTTTATTAAGACGGACAGTATGGAGAAATTTTAGGTGTATTAGGGTGACGGTACCCATTATGAACACTTTAAGCTGACAGACAGGAGTGATGGACACTATATTCTTAATTCAAATGTCATATGATTGTCAATTGGTTGACACAAAATAAATGCATGAAACTTATTTCCTCATAATAAAAGTGACTGTACGTTACTGGTTCCTTGTCCATTACTGGTGCCACCGCCCTAGTCAGGGATAATCATAATTCTAATGTGCTACCGCCATACTGAATCTATGAAATGATGGTGGCGAAATGGAAAACAAATCTTGGAACACTTTTTTTCTCCTACTGCGATTGAAAGAGCTCGCGATTCTGAATAGAAAACAATTAAAACTTTTCATATTTTCAAAAAATGATTTTTTTACAACAAATAATAAAAACGCCCAAAATATGCCTCCGGATTTCAGTTAAAATAACAAAACGTTTAAATAAAATTATTTAATTACACGTCCCTTTTTTCATCTTATCGGCTTTGTAACCTTCAATATAATATCACCACCCCAAAATAGAATTCAGATTGAGTTTAAATTTTGAAAAAAAAAACTTTTTAGTAGTTAGGTATGCTTAGAAATGTACCAATATATGTATGAATATGAAAACAATGAATTGGATCCGGAGGCAGAAAACAAAATCCTATTCCAAAATAACTTCGGATACTATTTAGAGACATTTGACGTTTGAATAAAACTATTTTTAATCTTATGATAAACACAAAACAAATATACAAATTACTCGTACATTTTCTAACACCACGTACGCCAAGTAATAGTTGATGTTCTGGCGCAAGTATCAATAATGTTTGGCCATTAGCCTCGCGACGGTGCTTACAATCAATGAATGCTCGCTCCCGTTCGCACTAACCGCACCTGCTATGCCGTTCGAAGAGCATGGCGATAATAAGTTTGTATACCTGATTGTAGTGTGTGTCCGCACACAGATGCGCGTTCGGAGCGCAACTGGCGGTAATAATATTGAAATGCGAGCGGGCGGATTTTGTGATAGCACTCTTAAGATTTGTTTCTAGCGAAATAACACATCTATCACCCGTGCCGTACATTTTGTAGATTTAATGGTTTTACTTGAATAAGTTTTCTTCGGTTTCCCTTTTAACAGATAGAAGACAAATATGTCGTTATGTTCACATACAAGAAAACTATTTGCTATCGTTCATTTAAAAAAATCGATTTAGTTTAGTTTTTTTTTTACTATTTACCTACTTCCGGAAGAAAAGTTTGTAGGATTTTTGCATATATCATATATAAATATCCCATTTTAACGTAATTTGAAAAAATCATGCTATTATAATTTAATGTCTGTCAAAATCGTATCTTTCCTGGGTTATTTAATGCTCCTGCTACAGGCAACGCCTAAGTAATACTTAGGTATGTACGAGTATCAATTAAATAATCTAGTCTCTTTTGCAGAAGAGGTGCGTATGCTTTGAATGTGTCCTAGTATTAACATAAGTAACATATTATAATTCCAACGCATTAACCGCTGAACATGCAAATATTGGCACAAATAAGTAAGAAGGTACCTACATCGTAAAACATTCACTGTCCGTCTGCCCCTTATCACCAAACGCGTTAACCCTGGAAAACCCCGATTGCATAAACCATTGACTCATCAACCTGACACGGCCTTTTCAATCAACAATTCCCTGAATACCAGTCCTAGGTGGCCTATGGGGGCAGTCAAGGGCACGGCCTTGCCGTCGGTCGATCCGCCGGACTAGGGGGTGTCCTCCCCCTAAAATAACGTACCAAGATGAACTCGATAAGAACATTACTATTATATACTCATTACTTTGTTATCCCTATACTTTTATGATTATAGGTATGCGCAGTCGTGCAAAAGTCGATCAGCTGTTCCTACATTACTAACCTAACGTTTTTTTAGTGACCGCCTGGTCAGTTGTGCCGCAAAAGCTTCAGCGTTATAAAATTAATTCAAATTATGAACATGTTACGGTAGAAAAAAAGTTAAAAATGCAATACCTACACGGTGCTATGTAGACTAAAATAAACGAAGGCCAAAGTCAGTTGCTAGTGGAAGGAAGAGAAAGGTCAGGAGAGCCGTCGGACATCCGTTGAGAAGCCTCACCGGAACTGACCTTAAACTGCACCGACATATTACCATAGTCTAGGGCAAGAAGCCGGAAAATATTACGCCAGCCTGTATGTAAATAGCCTGGCTACTGCAATTATTTATTTAAACCCGTATCGTGTCTGAAATCTGAATTATACGACGAATGTAAAATTGTGCATTATGTAAACGGGTGACATATATACCTAGTTTATAAACCATGCTTTATTTTATTTATTTATTTTTTGCTTAACAGGCATGACATTTGACTGCCATACTCGTATGAATATACAGAGGCATATGGTCGTGGCTGTCGGTCGCGTAATCAGCCTTACGAGTCTTCTACTCATTTAGTTATGATTATCATTCTATTGATGATAAATCCAATGACGATTGCTTATCAAACGGACAAAAATTAAAAAAAAACATACCAGACTGCGGTAGGGTACCTATTTAATCTATCATTTTGTATTTTTAAAGCAAGCGATATTGAGAGTTTAATCGGCCCATATAACACGATAATTTTAATTCTCAGAGACTAACCTTAACAAAAGAAAAACAAATGAAAACCTAAATGTATTTCAAACAAATATCAAATATTTTTTGTCAAACCTAGATACATCTCATGTTGTTCTCCGTGTATGGACTTCATAGAGTAAAAAATGTCAAAAGACTCCTCAACTATTGTAACTGAACACTGGGTCGTCTACTGAGTGTATCATTCCAATGGGGGAAATCTATGAAAATTGATTAGTCATTCCGATGTTTTTCTTTTGTTTAATATGGGAAAAATGAAGCCGACAAAGTTAGAGTTTAGATTGAAATATCTCATCAGACGCTCTACAGCGTCTTCTTGCGCTATTTAAATCGGGGGCGATTGTAACTGAACGCTGGGTCGTCTTCTGAGTGTATCATTCTAATGGGGAAATCTATGACAATTGTTAAGCCATTCAGATGTTATGTTTTTCTTCTACATTTTTACCAAAATTTTATTAAGTTAAAGTTAACAGTAAATCAAATGAATTAAGAATATTAAGTTCACTTATAAAAAAAAAAAAAAAAAAAAAAAAAAAAAAAAAAAAAAAAAAAAAATTTGGTCGCTAGAACGGTCGCTAAAACGGTCGCTAAAACGGTCGCTAAATCGGTCGCTAAAACGGTCGCTAAATCGGTCGCTAAAACGGTCGCTAAAACGGTCGCTAAATCGGTCGCTAAATCGGTCGCTAGAACGGTCGCTAGAACGGTCGCTAGAACGGTCGCTAAAACGGTCGCTAAATCGGTCGCTAAAACGGTCGCTAAATCGGTCGCTAAAACGGTCGCTAAATCGGTCGCTAGATCGGTCGCTAGAACGGTCGCTAGAACGGTCGCTAAATCGGTCGCTAAAACGGTCGCTGAAACGGTCGCCGGAACGGTCGCTAGAACGGTCACCGAAACGGTCGCTGGAACGGTCGCTATAACGGTCGCTAGAACGGTAGCCGGTCGCTAGAACGGTCGCCGGTCGCTAGAACGGTCGCTAGAACGGTCGCCGGTCGCTAGAACGGTCGCTAGAACAGTCGCCGGTCACTAGAACGGTCGCTAAATCGGTCGCTAGAACGGTCGCTGGAACGGTCGCTAGAACGGTCGCCGGTCGCTAGAACGGTCGCCGAAACGGTCGCTGGAACGGTCGCTATAACGGTCGCTAGAACGGTAGCGGGTCGCTAGAACGGTCGCCGGTCGCTATAACGGTCGCTAGAACGGTCGCCGGTCGCTAGAACGGTCGCTAGAACGGTCGCCGGTCGCTAGAACGGTCGCTAAAACAGTCGCCGGTCGCTAGAACGGTCGCTAGAACGGTCGCTGGAACGGTCGCTAGAACGGTAGCCGGTCACTAGAACGGTCGCTAGAACGGTCGCCGGTCGCTATAACGGTCGCTAGAACGGTCGCCGGTCGCTAGAACGGTCGCTAGAACGGTCGCCGGTCGCTAGAACGGTCGCTATAACGGTCGCCGGTCGCTAGAACGGTCGCTGAAACGGTCGCTGAAACGGTCGCTGAAACGGTCGCTGGAACGGTCGCTAGAATGGTCGCTAGAACGGTCGCCGGTCGCCAGAACGGTCGCCAAAACGGTCGCTAGAACGGTCGTCGGTCGCCAGAACGGTCGCTAAAACGGTCGCTAGAACGGTCGCCACTTTGAAGCTATAAAAGGAGGTGGAAAATTGGAATCAGGGTCATTCTTCAACAAAAAGTCAGTGGGTCTGGATCTCTGGAGGATTGCTGGTGGGTTGAGAATCTATGGAGCTTGTGCCTTAGTTTAGTGATTTTTATTGTTAATGAATATTACTGGATTATGGTGCTTGCTTCAGGGATATTTCTTCTTACCTTTAATTATCTGGTTTTTCGGTACTCAGCGTCAGAGTGGTAGTTAACGCTGGTTAATTGTGTTAATTTTTGTGTTTAAATTATTAGTGTTTGTTTATGAGCTAGATATTGTAAGAATCAAAAGTTCTTATAGGATCTAGTCTCGGAATTTTGCTTAATCTAACTTAAAATTAACTTCAAATTTAAAGTGTTTTTAGCCAGCAATACTATTGAGATGGGTTAACAGCCTGTCTACCAAGTTCATATTACCTAACGGTGACAAAAATATTAACTTGGGACTCGCCACCAGGCATGGAGGTGTCTGGCATCCTCTCACCTGAAGAGGATGGATTCTCCCTGGTTTTCAATGCCCAGCAGCTTTTGATCAGAGTGAGCGTTACATATTTCCGAGTTAACGATGTGGGTGATCCACACTCATTTCTGGCAAGCTGTAGTTGAAGCCTTGTAGTCTTATTAAGTATATTTATATATCATGTTTTTTCATATACACCAGTAGGGACCCAACTTACCTTTCCCACCATATCCTACGGGATGGAAAGGGGGAGTTGACTAAACGCGGCTATAGCTACAACTTCGGAATTGCCCGCCGAACTTTAGCTTTAATTAGAGTAGGGATACACTTTACGTATGCTCGGAAACAGGTAGTCTATGGTAAGTACGACTCCTGTTTTAGAGATACTAGAGTAGGGAATGGGGTAGCCGAAATAGGTACACATTTTGCAAGGGAATTAGGTCGTCTAATATACTATTTTTTTTACTCTTTTAACCATCTCCATCGTCAGATAATGATGATGATGAAACACTCTTTTATATTTGCAACTCTAATAGCCAGTTACCTTAGTGACTTTGTTGGAATAATTAACTATTTTCATATTCATTTCCTGGGTTTCTAGTGTGAGAGAGGAGGCTGAGCTTTGAAATCTGGTTTTATGATATTACTAATATTTTGAGAGATAGGTATACAATCCATTCTCAGATAGTAGAATGCTTTGTATATAGGGCCATTGTGTCAGGCTGAGCAGTACACTGTGAGTAGGGATCAATGTCAGGCGAAGCAGTACATTGAAATTGTTGATTTGAGTAAAGAATTTTGCTCTAATTAACACCTCCTTTCTTAGAGTAATTATTTGTTTTATTTTGAAGCTCAGTTGTCTATCTTTTTGCATTGGGAATAAACATGAAATGACATATCTACCTACTCAGTTAGAACAAAATTTCTATAATTAAATCAATTCGTTTTACTTATATAATTTGCTGCCTACTGCGTTCATTATATTAACATTCACATAATAAACAGAGCCTTCTCTGAGAGATAGTATGGTTGACTAATGAATACCTTGGTATTTCAATTCATTAGAATAGGTTCACCTAGGTTGAGAAATACTGGTTGAGTCTTAGGATGGTAGGAAAGCCCAACTGATGAGATTTTTATGGCGTGTCTCAAAACTGGTTGGTTTAGTGTAGGGGTCTCTATTCCCGAATCATCCGGCACATTGATTGGCGTTTTTCGATTAATCAGGTTTTATTTTGGAAAAAGTAGGATTTAGGAGGGATTAGCCCATTAGAATGCCATCATGTGTGAGCAGAGACCGTAATAGTAGGTCGGGGTTAATGCCATAAAAAACAAATTTTATTCATTAAATACTATCTCTCATTAATACAATTCGTTTATGCTAATTGTAAACTCAATCAACTGTAAATTCTAATCTATTCTTCAACTGAATATTACTAATTTTTTTTATTACCAGTTTTACTTTAGTTTAACTAGATGAACAAGCAATTAATCAAGTATATAAGTGAGTCAAATATCCATTCAACAAAGTTTAACTAATTTGAAATTTTAAACATTAACCTTCATTAAATTGTTTCATTAGGGATAACAAAATAAATTCGGGATAAAGGAGCACGTAATATGAGCCAGTTTTTACTTTTAAAGAATCATGCGTCATTACGGTTCACAACATTAAAGAGTCCACCACTAGAGATCACAAGGCCAAAATAGTAGTTGTAAGTGGGTAAAAATAGTGGGGGTTTAATAACGGGCTAATAGCGGGGTACGATATGTTATATATGGGTAGTATAAGGGGGAGTTTATTTAGTTTTAAGAGAGGGGGGGGGGTTAGTTACACTATTTGTCTCCTAAATCCTATTTTATTTCAGTTTAGGTCGTCAACTGAATCGCGTTAAGACGTCACTGTAAGGCCCCTGGCCCACATGCAGACAACCTTTATTTTTGTTTAGAAAGCTGCATTTTTTTGTAATCATTAGTGTGATTTGTGACTGCTTACCATGAGTTGCTATAGATTTCGACACGTTATCTACTGTTGCATCCCGCTTCCACACCAAATGCGAGTGCGCTAGCGTCTACGTCAAAGCACTGCTTGTGCATCTTTCTCGCACTTGCGGGTGGAAACTGGATGCAACTCTAGATAACGTGTCGAAATCTATAGCAACTCATGGTAGAGAGAGACACAGTTCACGCCTGAAACGGTCACCACACCGGGCAACCGCTTCTAAACTATCGATTGTTCCGTGAACTAATGACTCGAGCGAACACCACAACCACACAAAAACTACCGAGAGCTGATACCTATCGATAGCCACAATGATGGTGTGTTTTAGGTGGCAAGCAAGCTTACTTAGTTTCGATTTTTTAAATTATTAGAAACCCCGGCTACAAATCTTGTTAGAAGACAACATAAAATCGGCGACACAGATATGCTATATGTACAGTCAAGGGCATAAATATCTATACACATTTTGTCTTTTCAGCCATATGATTCCATATAAAGTAATGAAAAAGTTGTACATATATTTATGCCCTTGACTGTACCTACTTTGATACAATTCTGCACTCTATTACAAAGGGGGCACGTACAAAACTGTACATATCTTAAACTGTCTCAACCGAAAGTAGAGTTAGAATATCGTAAGTATCATAAGATGGCTCTCCAAATGTCTCCTAAATGTTCAGCCTTCAATGTATCAGGTAGGGGTGGGTCAGTTGCACTTGTAAGAAGTAAGAAACAGAGCATAGATAGACTATTTCCTCCTTATACACTTTTTTAAACCATCGCGATTTTTAAACATTCTAATTAATAACACGGGTTCTTACCACGTGAACATGGCGGTTGCAACATCGGCGAAATATCGGGAGCTCACTTTAAATATATAACCGTGGCTTACCACATAAAACCCGCTTTATTAGTTAGAATATTTCCTCCTTAGTTAGTATGCATGCGTTAAACATAAAATGTGTGGCACTTATCGCACTATAGTAGTCAGCAATCCGTATCTATAGTGCGATACCATCAGAGTGAGCCGTTATCTGGCTGGTGTCACTCGGTGGCGCGGCTCACTATCTCACGTACTGCGCTTGCACGCGACCAATTAGTTACGTTCGCAACCCGCAAGTTGCAAAGCGTCAATCACAGGGGTAGATTATGGTTTGCTCACGCTTGAAACAGTGTAGGATATGTACACTTTTGTATCCCTCTTTGCAGTAGAGTGCGAAATTGTATCTATATGTTCATATATATCTTTTCACCACACCTGCTCGTAAATGGTGATACTCTTCATACATTTTACCGCCCGTCCGGAGCTCCCGGAGGACCTGCGCCCCTCGCGCTCGCCGCCGCTCAGAGCGGTGTACTGTGGACTGCGCTACTACACTACCACTTATAATTATTGTTTAATTATTAGTAAGGTAGGTAGTAAGTTTAAATTTTTTCCTCGCAAATGTGATGAAAAACATTGTATATATGTATCACGGGCGGTACAATAATAACGAACTCGTATTAAAATTAAATTCACGCTCTTTCGCGGTTTCTTGTTTACCGCCCTTAATGCACAATGTACTATTGTCATCGACTTGATATTGTTGTTTTCTAACAATAAGTGTCCTAATATCCTTATACCTAAAGCCGGAGTTTTTAATACCTACGCTAACTACAACTCTTGCTACCCCCACGTCATTTGAAAATTTAAACAATTCGATCCCACGCCCCGTAAATCGCGGTCTCTAATGTAGGAGGGGGGAAGAAGGTATAGGCACTTATTGGGGATCTAAGTACATGATTGCCCCGTAATTCGCGGGGGTGGGTTACAAAGGAAAAGGACAATGGTCACCACCACATTATTGCGCAGATATAATCCCAGTTTACTGCTAGAACTAGTAGTAAAACTGGAAGGAGTAGACCGGACAAGCGAAAATCGATGTTTCCTGACCTGTGGCCCAATGAACGACGGTATGATGCTCATCATCCCTTGCATTGACATCAGCGCCGGCCGCCAGCAGCGTCTGAACGAGCGGCACATTCCCATGCACCACTGCGAGGTGCAGCGGCGTTAGGCCATCGGCGTCCCGCGCGTCTGCCAGCGCCGGTGCGGCCATGAGCACGCGGTCGGCGCACGCGGCGCGCGCCGCCTGGCTCGCGCCTGCGCCGCTCGACGCGCAGTAGTGGAGAGCGCAGCGGAGACCGCGGTCACGAACGCGAACTGATGCGGCCTGGACATATCAATAGTTTAGATAACATGTCATTAACAAGCTTTATTATATGAAGTCGACGTTAATATTAAATAGGAGAAAAAAAACTTACGATTCAATTCATATAGTCATATGTATACAATATCATTCAAGGTTCAATAAGGGTAAGCGACATGCCAATCTGTGATCGATACCCTAATTGAATCTACGGTCGACGATATACGAGTATAGTCGAAAGAAAATACGCGCCACTAAGAGTTACGATTACGAATCACGATCATTGAGTAGGGTAGAGCGGGGCGCATTGAGCAATTTTGGAATCAACGCCCTATATTTTAGAAATGAAACTCACTTTGATTACTAGGAAATTTATCTAGCTATAAATATTCCCGGACATATTTCATTGTATTGTGCATTATTTAGCAAACATTTGCTCTAACGTAATCAGAGTCAGAATTGCTCACTTTATCCCTATAGTGAGGTAAGTTGAGCATAAGTATGGGGTAAATTGAGCAGAGATAGAGATAACATTTATCTAATAAATTAAACAAAAATATTTTTGTTCTATATAGTACTCATGTATAAGACGCTGTTCTCATATAAGTGACTTGTAGGGCTTTTTTGAGAATAAATCTAAACCTAACATATGAGTTTAGTTACACATATACATATTAATCAAACTCATAATCATAATTCTTATATCCGGAATCAACGTTAATTAGTAAATACTTATCGCAGAAATTTAATTATGGACGAAATTATACTTATTTAACCCTTTATAAGGCCGCAGTTACACAGATATGCTACGTGTAAGTTAAATACACTACCAAGTTTGTAATGCACTGGGGAACACATCTACGGCAAAAAAAAACCGAAATCATTAATAAAAACATGTGGTCATTATATGCACTCTGCCCGTTAGTGCACTCGAGTTTTCAGATGATCTGTTTCCAATACACCTATTCATTGACATTGACAACAAACATAATGATGCTCTTTACAGACTGGTGTTTACTGTGTTTTTGTTTTGTGTGTGTACAATATTTATCGATATAGCATGTAACCTTTTATAATTTTATTAATCTTAGGTGGCAAATGATACACTTTCCTGATACTACAAACAACGTAGTTCAGTTATTGCAAATATTGCAATTCACGATGGAGCGTGGATGGAGAGTGGATTTATCAAAATTAGACCTTATTATCATACCAATAACAGTCTCACCACTCGCCTATAATAGAAATTATTAGATACAGCGACTTGTGTATTTTTACCCGACTACGGCAAAGCCAAAAGAAAGGGTTATGATTTTAGCAGTCTATGTATTTAATAGTATAATGGAAACAGTGACAAATGCTTGCTTCCCTTAACGGGCATAGTGCATTCATTGACCACAAACTTTAGATTAATTAATTTCACTAAAATTAAATTATGACCGAAAAAGTATAAATAAGAAAAGAAAGCCTGATATATTTGCTATATAATACCATAATAGTTAAATAAAAAAGAGGATGTTCTTCTCTATAAATGTTTATTAACTAAGTGGTTTCCAAATCGCCTCTGCCTTATAAAGGGTTAATCACTTACACGCTAAAAATTACTTTATAAAGGTCAACACGACCACAATATATGTTTCTTGCTAGCAACAAGCTATTACCTCTACATTTTTTACAATCACCTATTGTTGGGCATTGCTCAACTAGTCCCGCAATGAACTGCTCAACAAAACCCTCGCCACGTTTTATATAAAATCTTATTTAAATCTTAGGGTTTAATTAAATGAGTTTATACTTGCATCAAAATAATAGTAATAAAATTTAAAAGACACTTAAATTTATTAAAGTGATAGCTTTTACCAGACTTTCGAGACATCTATTTTCATGAAATTAGAAGAAACATATTTCAATCTAGTTTTCTTACTTTTTAGCGCAAAAAATACAAACGTTGCCTGTCACCAACTCCGGCGCCGCATGGCTAATAATATTAGCGGAATAGATTTCTAAGCCTTAACCAAAGCTTTGTTTTATAAAAAAGCAATACGGGATGTTTTGTGAAATCTACAGGTTGTGAAAAATTCACAAGTTCTCTTTCGCTATCTTTTTCGGCCACCAAAAAATCAAGTGACCAAGGATTTTTAAAATGAATACTGAAACATTACAATAAAAGTAAAGACCTTATCACTTCCACTTTTCTTAAATTCAAGTTGAAACAAGTAAGACTTTAAAGAGTTATCAAAATAAATAAAAAATCCGTCAGAAAAGTCAGAAAAGGTAGTCAACGATCTAATCTATCCGACATTTAAAGGTAAACGAGGCATTCAAGTTGTGCTTTTTACGTAGCGTTCAAAACACTTAGGTCCCTTATTTTCTTCGTCTACGATGAGTTCACCACGGCCATAATAAGAAACAAAGACCAAGAATAAGAAAGAAGAATAAGAATGGTTTATTTGCAGAAAAGGGTACATGGTATATACATGGTAATAAAGATTACAATTGTCCAGCCTTCTCCAGCTGTTAATGAACAGCATGCAAACATTTTTACAGTTTCTTAAAGATAAGTTTAACAATTTTAATGTAAATCTAGTGAAACGCTACTTACAATTAGTGCTCCTGGTCGTGACCGTGTTTCGTGAACCCGTAGCCGAATCTCCGTTGCTGTGTTACTCGGCAACGGAGATCCGCTCCGTTTGCTCCGTGTGATTCGGCTACGTGTAATTAAGATACGTAGCTACGTGTACACGGAGATACGTATCTTATTTATACGTAGATCGGATCCAGTCGTGACCGTGACGTTAAGAGGCCATCAATACGGTTTGTACGGAAAAGCAACAAAAGCTGTTTTTTGACGTTGAAATACAAAGAAACTGTGAGCTGTTTGTTAAAGTTGTTAACTATGTTTGATAGCTTATTTCCTAGTGTTTAACTTGTAAGCCTCTAATTTGAGTAAAACTCAATGTTTTAACTTTTACTATACAATTATTGGCAGTTGTTTTCTGAAAAGCGCACGGAGACAGAAGTTTGACTTCGATTATTGTTAACATGATACATGAAAACACATGTTTTTCTAGGTTGATATAATATTGCAACATGGTTTTATTTAACTTATAGGCCTCATATTTCCAATAATTTACACAGATACCTATCTAGTTCGACTTTGAATATGCACATTTTTCGATAAAAATACACTGCAAACGCAGGGATTTTCGCAGTAATTTTGACAAAATATTGGGATGATTTGTATACAACATTAAAGTTTATTCTTTTAAGAACATGCTGTAATCAAAAAAATCACTTTTTGTTTAAATTCCGTATTTTTTTTTAAATATTCAAATGGTGTATAAAATCCAATCCGCGCTAGCCTAGTCCTCAGTACCGCGCGCGCGCTCGTAGAGGTAGGACCTGTGTTGTTCTCTGTGGACTGTACAATTTGCTTGTTTTGTTGCACGAGTACGTGCTGGAAGCGTTTGGAAAAGTGAATAAACCGCGACCAACTACTGAGATAAGCATTTTACATTTTTGACTATATTATAGACCTGTTTGAAATAAAAATTTGAAATGATTTTATCGAATGTGATTGTACCGCAACCAACCCTTCTAGATACTTTCAGTAATACAGAGTGTTTATTAAGACGGACAGTATGGAGAAATTTTAGGTGTATTAGGGTGACGGTACCCATTATGAACACTTTAAGCTGACAGACAGGAGTGATGGACACTATATTCTTAATTCAAATGTCATATGATTGTCAATTGGTTGACACAAAATAAATGCATGAAACTTATTTCCTCATAATAAAAGTGACTGTACGTTACTGGTTCCTTGTCCATTACTGGTGCCACCGCCCTAGTCAGGGATAATCATAATTCTAATGTGCTACCGCCATACTGAATCTATGAAATGATGGTGGCGAAATGGAAAACAAATCTTGGAACACTTTTTTTCTCCTACTGCGATTGAAAGAGCTCGCGATTCTGAATAGAAAACAATTAAAACTTTTCATATTTTCAAAAAATGATTTTTTTACAACAAATAATAAAAACGCCCAAAATATGCCTCCGGATTTCAGTTAAAATAACAAAACGTTTAAATAAAATTATTTAATTACACGTCCCTTTTTTCATCTTATCGGCTTTGTAACCTTCAATATAATATCACCACCCCAAAATAGAATTCAGATTGAGTTTAAATTTTGAAAAAAAAAACTTTTTAGTAGTTAGGTATGCTTAGAAATGTACCAATATATGTATGAATATGAAAACAATGAATTGGATCCGGAGGCAGAAAACAAAATCCTATTCCAAAATAACTTCGGATACTATTTAGAGACATTTGACGTTTGAATAAAACTATTTTTAATCTTATGATAAACACAAAACAAATATACAAATTACTCGTACATTTTCTAACACCACGTACGCCAAGTAATAGTTGATGTTCTGGCGCAAGTATCAATAATGTTTGGCCATTAGCCTCGCGACGGTGCTTACAATCAATGAATGCTCGCTCCCGTTCGCACTAACCGCACCTGCTATGCCGTTCGAAGAGCATGGCGATAATAAGTTTGTATACCTGATTGTAGTGTGTGTCCGCACACAGATGCGCGTTCGGAGCGCAACTGGCGGTAATAATATTGAAATGCGAGCGGGCGGATTTTGTGATAGCACTCTTAAGTGTAGATTTTATGCGTGTTATTAAACCCCCGAATGTAATGCAAGGGGCGAGTTTTTAATTTCAGTTTCCATACTTTTGCATTTTAAATAAAAATTTAAGAGATCAAAAATAATTAGATGCAAATATTATGTTGGAGGCAAAAATAATAGGCTAGTACAAATTGTAAAAGATGTGTATTAAAAGAAGCCGAGCGGAGCCGAAGCCGAGATTCGCGGGAACGTAGCCGAATCCAGAAACGGATACGTATCTTTGACGTGACCGTGTAGTACGGGATCTTAACACCGCCGGTGCTAAGGCTACGTAGCTACGGTTCCGCGTGTTACACGTATATCACAAGCCCTACTTACAATACATGATGATACAATTTTATATCAGTCATCGTGGGCCATAAAATCATTTACCGTATAAAAACATCTATCGGGAAGCCAATTTTTAAGTGTTCTCTGAAATTTATGACCATCCAGTGCTTTTATTTATACAGGTAAGTGCGAGTCGGAGTCGCGCATCGAGGGTTCCGTACAAACTTTATGTTGTAACTCCACCACGAAGTAGAACTTTGAGTTCAGCCACATGTACAGATTGGGTCACTCGTTTGCACGGCATGGAGGTAGTATGCGAGTCTGTTATGTAGTGAAGTTTGGTATGTAGTTTTATATGTAGACTCCGCCCCGGGTACCAGGCTCCAGGGGGTGCCAAACAGCACGGCAACCCCCCACCGCTGTGCTCCGACTTTTTTTTTTTCAAAAATCAGGCGCGCTCTTGGGGTGGGGGTGCTAAATAGGCTACCATTTGTAAGTAGTCCTTCGGATGCATGAATGGGGTTAAAAAAGGAAAGCAAAAATAGGTAAGTAGGTACTTACTAAGTATTTTTTCGTAGCCATAGATTTAATGCCAGACACAAACGCGATTATGCCATCGTGTTGGTCGTTTGTTCGGAAGTCATAGTATAGTGTTTAAATAGCTTCATGTGTGATATTCTTACAGATTTCTAAAATGATCTTTAAGTGCTCTAACCTATTAATGAAAGTACCCGTGCTTTTAAAGCTACTAAACTCAAAATGTAAACAAGTTGACGCAGCAAAACGTAAAAAATACGTAATAAATTATTCGTGAATCGGCCTCATAGACAATAGTTCCCCTGCTATTGTGTAGCCGATACCTCTATTGATTGAACCGTGACCCGTTGCCCGTGCCGTGCTAGCGACGTCGATGCATTTCCTTGCCCAACTTACACCTACTAAATAATCTGATATGTGATAGAGTTGTTTCACAGTGTCAGGGTCGTAGCTTTCGCGTATGCTGTGTATGTTTTTCGTGAGAAACAAAGCTGCGGTGGACCTTTAGAGTATAGGTAGTTATAGGGTGTAGTATTCACGTTCGAAGCCTGTCCTAAGTACGTTACAGAAATAAATTCTACGAGTCACTTCGAGGAAGAGTGAATCATATTTTCTTGGTATTGGTACTTATAGGTAAATACGGCTTTGCATAGTATTAACGGTATGTTTAATCAATACATTTATTTTCAAAATATATACAGTAAGTACATGTAACTTGCCAAACTACCTACCTCTACCTACCTTAAATCTAAAATAGGTACTTGAGGCATTGTACAGTATGTTGGTACCTAATTTTTTTTAATAAGTATATATGTATATATAATGTACTTAATGTTAATAACTAACCCGTGTACATATGTTAGTTATTGTGTCTAATAACCACAACAGTTTAAAAAGGTGTACGGACCTACATAGATAATTTTAATAATAAACAAGACCGTATAAACATAAAACTTTTAGTTGAGATTTAATCTTATGTTTTTCATTTCAGCTATTAGTAGGTTAGGTAGTTGTTGTAGCAGTATTAGGTATCATGTGAGCTCAGCGTCGTTCCGGTAGTTAGCGAAACGAGTGTGTAAATATTGACTGAAGCCCTGTAATGCTGTATATTGTTTACAGAGCACGTCACCTTTGACTATCCAGTATATGTATGGTCTCCGATCAGGCATTATTATTACGAACTTCCAGGTCAAGTTACACAAGAAAAGTGAACGCAGTTGATACTAAACGTTTTCCGAATTGTGTAGGAGCGGTGCATGTGTCGGCGGGCGGAGACGCTCGCGAGCATCGCGTGTCTGACGCGACTCAAGCTTTTCTCATTTCATATTCCCACACCTTCCATAACACTACTGTTAATGATTTAAGTGAGGCGTTCAGGCAATTTTGATCGTGCTAATCACGAAATTATGCTAAAAGCTTTATGTAGTATGATGATAATTTTTTTGGCGTGCCGGACTCACGTCTTTGTTGATGGCGTCGACGACTGCTTTGTAGTCGGCCTGCTGGCAGGCGTACATGAGAGGCGTGCAGCCCTGCGGCAGGGGAGCGCTCACATCCGCGCCCTTCGGGCCCTCCACCTTCTCCCGCTTGATCTTAGTGCTTTTGTCGAGCAGGTCCCCTTTGCGACGGCCCTTGGGCTTCTTGAGGATGCTCGGGATATCCCGGGCGCTGGCGCCGCGCTTGTCCATAACAGAAGAGGGGTTAGACCGGCGTGCGGGCCATGTGTGATGGCGGAGGAGCGCCGCGAGCGAGCGCGGAGGGCGCGCGGCTCCGACTGGCCCGCGAGGTTCAGGACTGCCCGCTCGGACGCTAGCTGGGCGGGCGGTGGGCGCCACGCAACCCCACCGCCACCTAATATAAGTATTTAACTCTTAGCACAAAAGCAGGTCACTGCTATATTTCGTTACAATAAGTAGTGAATGCTAATCGAAAAGAGATTGCTTCCTGAGTTACGTAACGTATTGTTTTAGGCAATTTTTGGCCTAGGTACTCGTCTTTTAGTCCTCGCGAGTAATCCATCCAAAGCCTTAAAAAATACATTTGAAATTGTGAATTTACTTGTACTAGAAATTTTAAAGGGTCGGCAACGCGCATGTTTCTGTTGGTAAGTAAGGTCGCCAGAGCTCCAAGAGGATTCACTGTGTTGACAGCTGGGGACCCACGGAGCAAAGCTTGCCCCTTTAGCTGTCAACACAGCGAATCCTCCTTTTTTTAGAGGTTCGGCAACGCGCAAGTAACACCCCTGGAGTTGCAGGCGTTCATAGGCTACGGTGACCGCTTACCATCAGGCGGGCCGTATGTTTGTGTGTCACCGTCGTAGTATAAAATAATAAAATTAAACTTAGCAATTCTTAAGGGTTGCTATCGCCAAGATGCAACCAAAGCTACCAATATAGGCTATCGATTAACTTAGAAGATATTAAATTAATTAATCATTCTTTCAGGCCTGCAAGTCATTATCTGTTCCTATATATAAAATATATGACTAGGTATCATTAGCCCAAGTATTTTATTCATTCAAAAACGCAATTGCTCCATTCGAAAGTATTAGGTACAAATATTAATAGCTCAAAAACCCGCATGTTCACCATAAGACCTCATAAGTATGTAGCAGCATTTTAAATAAGCTATTAACATATTTGTGTATTTCACGCAAGTTCCCTTCACAATGACTTGTAATTCTGTAGCAAATATTATTTCTCAGACTTTGCGTGTACAGTCATTAGTCACTCGCCATGACCGTAACGCAGGTCCATCATGAAATGCCAAATATGCCGTCACCTTATTGTTTCTCTACTTGAATACTCGCGAGCTCGAAGGTCAAGTTTATGAGGATATATGTAGGTGTATAGCTTTATAGTTTGGAAAGTTAGGTCTGGCGTTATGAACTGCCTCGCGACGCAGGCACGCTATCGTGTCGATGGTATCGCTGTAACATAATTTACGTCGTGATGGAGATGATTTTGCGGGAGATTGCGTTTAAAGATAATATATACCGTGATGCATAAGTTGGAAAGGAAAGTTATTGAATATATGTTGAGAGAGTTTTTAATAAAAGGGTAAGGTAGAGTGAGTTCCTAATCATAATCAATTGTATAGTTCACATGGTACTACATTACCGCCCTAAAGCGATAATGAGCAACTTTACGTGCCTGCGTTGAAAATTTAAAGGGCCATATAGGTATGTAGCTACTGTAAAAGTTCGTACAAGGTAAATAAAATCGTTTCGAATTTCCTCTTTTTCGCACATTTTATCGACTACTAGGTAATATATCCTCAAGTGCAGTCTCTTCTTCCTAGCGTTTTTCCGGCTTGAGAGCCTGGGGTCCGCTTTGACAACTAGTCCCAAGAAAGCGATCTGACCTTCCGACCCAGGGGGTAAACTACACCTAATTAGGTCCTTTGTTAGGTTAGGTGTGTTATAAAGGCTTTTGAGAATTCATGACTTTTTTCAAATGTATAAATAACTGCAGTTGAAGTGAAAAACCTACATAGACTGGCAAATGGTTCAAAATTAACTTGAAAGAGAACATCTAAAAGCAAGAAAACTTTACGCACGCGAACACAGAAGAATGAACAAGAATTATGCGGACGAATCCAGATATATGTTCTATGCACATGACCGGTGACGATATGTCACGAAATGAAGACATGAAGTTCCTTGTTTACGGCTCCCCCTATTTACTTCTTGGCCGGCGGCCGTGAAGTAATGTATGGCGTAAGTATGAACGAAACATTATTGTCCGCTGCTCTAACTTTTTTAAATTGCGTAGGTACTAACACTAAACTGACATTGACAAAGGAAAAATTACATACAGCCAACGACCACTAGATACTTGCGACATTAAAAAAAACAAATTCTATGTTTCTATGTATATTTATGTGCGGTTAAACATGGTGCTCGAATAGCTCATTCGAATTGCATATTTAAAAAATAATAAGGTGGCAAAAAATATATTTGTTTTTCCATAATAACCTATTTAACTAGTAGTTGTTTTAAATTTAATATTTCCTTACAATGTTTGAGAAAAGCACTATACAAGCCTCGGCCGGAAGAGAGATTGCTTGATTTTACTTGTTTAATCCGGCCTCGTCTACGCCTCGGCCGTCTACCACAAACTCGTCCTGCAATCTCTTACTTCACGGCCTCTGCAGTTACTATATTATTTATAATAAATGTTTTGATTCATGTCTTTAAGTAGGCACACTACCTACTATATATCATCACAACATAGTATAAAACAGTAAAGTCACTTTCTCTGTCCCTATATATCCCTATGTATGCTTAAATCTTTAAAACTACGCAACGGATTTTGTTGCGGTTTTTTTAAATAGATAAAGTGATTCAAGAGGAAGGTTATTATACATAATAACCCTTGCGAAGCCGGGGCGGGTCGCTAGTAAATTATAAATTGAAAGAGATGTCCTATACTACAGAAAAAGTGACCAAGGTCCCCGGTGAGCAGGGCTGGGATCAAATGTTGTATAAATGTTGTGTTGTGTTTTGTTAATCGCCAGCCATATAGCGAGAGTCCTTTCCCTAAATCTCTATCAAGATTGTTTCACCGCCGAAAGTACATAACAAAGGGTTCGGCAATTCACACGCAAAGGTGCCTTAAAAATACAAAACAACATTGTATATTTTCGTTACAGCCAGATCTGCGACCCACTGGCCTCGATAGCCGAAGGGCTGTTCGTGCCTTAATTACCATTGTTAGTTTTGTAACAGTGCTTAACTAAGGTATTTATATAACTAATACTTATATAATATTTGTAAATACCAATTTCCCAGCTGGCCACACATAAATATTTAAGTCAAAGTTCTAAAATTTCTGAAAAAGTTTAAATTTTTCCTCAGAAATTTAAAGCTTTAAACTAATACTCGATAGGTGTAGGTACGCAACTACGCGATAAATGAATTCCTAAAGTTTTGATAGTATTAGCGGTGAATTTTGATAGTTATTTAATCAAATTTACAATAAGTTTAGTCATGTCGAAATTAGTTTTAATTTTAGAGTACTCAAGAAATTGGTTTAGGTACTTATACAAATTTTAGTAAACCTCATTTAAATAAACAGTCATAAAGTTGTCTACTTTCCTTTCGATACGGTTTTTAACCGACTTCGAGAATTCAACGGAGGGTTATATGCATACTTAAGGATGACTCACTCTAGAATGGGACGGGACGGGACGGGACGAGAAAATCTATCAATTTCTATAGAAAGTGACATCCGAGGGCACCGAGTTATCATGTGATTCTTTCTATGGAAATTGACAGATTTTCCCGTCCCGCCCCGTCCCGTCCCGTGCTAGTGTGAGTCATCCTTTATTCGTCCGTTTGTATTTACTTTTTTATGTATGTTCACCGATTACTCCGAGCTCCGTCGCCAGATTTAGACGTTTTTTAGGGTTCCGTAGTCAACTATACTTTCGCCAAGTCTGTCTGTCTGTCCGTCCGTCCGTCCGCGAATAATCTGTGTCTGTAAGGACTAGAAAGCTGTAATTTTGTACGAATTTTGTAGGTATATGTTACACCAACAAAGTGGTAAAATAAAAAGTGGTTATATTTTTTTTAGGGTACCTCCCCGTACACGTAAAATGGGGGGTGATTTTTTTATTTATTTCAAACCTAGAGTGTGACATATCATTGGATAGGTTTTTGAAAAATAATGAGGGTTTTATAAAAACAGTTTTTGATAAAGGTAATATTTTCGGAAATAATCGCTACAGAAGTTTAAAAAAATGTGTCTTCCCCTCTAACTTTTGAACTATAAGTTCAAAAAATATGAAAAAAATCACAAAAGTAGAACTTAATAAGACCTTTATTGGAAAATTATTTTGAATTTGATTGGTTGAATGGTTTTTGAAAAATTGTACCTACAAAATAATTTCTGAAATCAAAATAATTTTGAATAGTAATAATACCAGTATTTTTGAATAGTCTGTCAAGTCAATGTAACAATACCATGAACAAATAGCCCATTTGTAACTCTTAAGTGGGGACACTAGGAAACTACGGGGAACCCTACACTGAGCGTGGCCCGACATGCTCTTGGCCGGTTTTTTTATTTTTTCTTCGAAAGAAGTTACCGCTGATTTGATCCCATAGAAATGTAGTACTGATGGGATCTATGAGGAATTAAGGTAACTCCTCAATTTTCAAAGACGAAGAGGTTTTTTCTTAAGTAAATGAAGCAATATCCCTGATCCCTTTCATAATTCGATGTTTAGTCTTAAAACGTTAGTTAAGCGTAAATTATTCTAGTATAACTTTTTGCTTTGTTTGATACTGTTTTGTTACTTACAACTACCTATACTTTCTTTGGTTGACAATATTTGATATTCTTTTATGAACCTCCAGGTCTTTTTTATTGTTGTGTTTCTATCTGTACACTATATGTACGTTATCTCATGTTTTTTTATGACTGTTTGTGTTCTAAATAAATAAAAAAAAAAAAAATATCTTGCGAGAACCATACATTTGGTAAGGTAGACGCGCGGTAGACATGATGATGGAGACGAGGGATGGCATGTAGAACTTCACATACATTAGCCGATAATTCCGGGCTTCGTTGTCCAATTTTAACAAATAATTTTTTGTTTGAAAGGAGTAACCACTCGTAAGAATTTGGTTCTGATATGATGATGAGATCCATGGGGATTTAGGAAACCCTTCAATTTTTAAAGGCACATACCTATATATGGCGATTTTGGTGTTATTTTGGAAAATTATAAATTTGGTGAAATATGATGAATTGATGAATGATGAAGACCGACGACTAGTGGTGGCATGTGGAACTTTACATAGATACCTCTACTTAGCTGATAATTCCGAGCTCCGCCGTTTGGTTTGACTAATATTTTTTTGTTATTTAGTTTTACTGCGTTACTCATACTAGAAGTTACCAAGTAAAAATAGGAATATAAAAACTTTTTCACTAAAATTCAAAAAGTGAAAAAGGTAAAAAGAGGTTGGAAGTTTGTATGGGAAAAAGTTTTTTTAGAGATTGGGACTTGAAACTTGTTTTTAGCGTTTTGGAAAAATCAACCTCAAAATGGTCTTGAAAGTTTGTATGACGGAATGGTTTAATTTATAGCTATAGACTTAAAACTTTAGTAAAAGATTCCATATTAGAAAATAATAAAAGTAATTGAAGCGATTTGGAAAATTCCATCCCCAAGTTACTTAAATTTTATATCTTGGTTTGTTTATTTCACAGTTTGCCTACGTCCTCCATGACCTTCATAGATGGCGTTAGTAGTAGGTAGCGATTAAAAAAGTTAAATTACGCATAAAACTCTATGTATTATGCTCAACCGTAATTTTGCGTTGACGAAGTCGTGGGCGGAAAGCTTCGTATTTTATAAACAGTTAATATAAATGAGACCATGTTCCGATTTTCCGTTATGGGAATCCCATCACATGGGGTTTAGTTCGTAGTAGTGGCGTGTTAATTGTGACTAATACGCAGAAGATGAGTAAAGTAATCTCGGTTTAATGTATAATTGAAAAGGTTCACTTAAGTACGTACGTTCAGATATCTGTTTACGAAACAGGTAGAACGTTGTACCTATTCATGGAAAATTATAATAAGTGAACTGTTATAGTAACTATTAAATAACATTTAAAATGGGTAACGGGTCACTCACGTAATTAAGGTCGATTTTCGCTCTACATGTTTCGATCTTTACGAAGAACGTCATCAGGAGCGACCACCCGCGACAGAGGCAAGTCGTGCACCCCCGTTTTAAATATTATTGAATATGTTCGAGTCTCACAGAGTTTTATAGTTAAGTATAATCCTCTTTTGGTATATGGAAGCGTTGGTGGCACAGCGGTAAGGCGTGCGACATTCAATCCGAAGGTCCCGGGTTCAAATCCTGCTGGCTTGAGCCAATGAGTCTTTCGGAACGTATGTACAAAATATCATTTGATATTTACCAATCGTTTTTCGGTAAAAGAGAACATCGTGAGTAAACCATCGTGAGTGGTTGGAAGGAAAGATGGCAAATCTTGGGATACGTTGCCAAAGCGGATCCCAGGCTCCCTGAGCCGTGGCATCGGGAAAACATTAGAAGAAGAAGAAGTATAGCTCTTATTTATTCTACTGTGGTGAGCAGAACACACAGCATGTGTATCGATGTATGCATATTCTTTATTTACATGCTTTTATTTATAAGTAGAGTTCAACCAATCTTAAGAAGACTTTTCTGTATAGATTGATACTTTTCCATTCTTTCTAAAATTTTAAGTAGGTACTACTAATGAATGGCATGAATGTTTAAGCGAACCTAATAGTGATGTGGCTTTTGGTGTGTTTCATGACAAATTCTGCCTCGTGTATAATCTTTGTTTTCCTGAGCAAAGAATTAAAATAACGTCTAACACTAGTAGGCCTAAATGGATTACCAGGGGCATAAAAAAGTCATGTCAAAATAAAAGATATTTAAGGTTTCTGTATTACAAAAACAGAACACAGGAGCAGAAAAACATTTACAAGAAATATAGCTCTCTACTAAAGTCAGTCATTAGGCAGTCACAGAGGAATATAAACCATAATTTCTTATTAAACTCGAAGAACAAAAGCAGAGCCACTTGGACAGTTATTAAAAACAAAACTGATGAAGCAAAAAAATTCGAAAGCATAGAATCATTAACTGTTAATCACCAACGCGTTACCGACCCTTCTGAAATGGCCAACATATTCAATGATCATTTTATTAATAATCCAAATAAAAACACTGACTGGAAGTTAATACTGAAGGGTGTAGACATTGTTAATCATAGTATGTTTACCTCACCATGTACTATTAATGAAGTAATGAATTACATAAATTCGTTAAATAATACAAAATCGGAAGGCTTTGATGGCGTTTCGACTCGTATAGTTAAACTGTGTTCAAGAGCCTTAGCACCAATTCTGACACATTTAATAAACGAGTCTTTTAGCCAGGGGAAGTTTCCTTCAAGGCTCAAAACCTCTGTAGTAAAACCGCTCTTTAAGAAAGACGATAAAGAAGCCGTAGGTAACTACCGTCCCATAACGCTCATATCTGTGTTTGCTAAAATTTATGAAAAAGCTATGCACCATAGAATGTCACAATTTCTAGACAAAAACAAAGTGATTGCTAACGAACAAAATGGTTTTCAAAAGGGAAAGTCAATCACACACGCCTGTTACTCACTAATCAAAACCATTACTCAAAGGATTGACCAAAGAACTCCCGTTACAGGAGTTTTCTTTGATATGAGCAAGGCGTTTGATTATGTTAGTCACGACATATTACTAGCCAAATGCGAAAGGTACGGTTTTAGAGGAGTCTCCTTAGCATGGCTTCAAAGTTACCTTCATAACAGAAAACAATGTGTTGAAATAAATAGGTTAGATGATGAAAATGAAGTAATCACATATCGTTCCAAAGAAAAGGTCAACTGTACAGGAGTACCTCAAGGCAGTGTCTTAGGTCCGCTTTTATTTATTCTTTATGTTAACGATTTACCAAAGACTAGTAGTTATAAGACAGTTTTATTCGCTGATGACATTTCTATACTGATACCAGATGATGACTTGGATAAAAATATGTATATGACTAGTATTAAGAGGCCATCAATACGGTTTGTACGGAAAAGCAACAAAAGCTGTTTTTTGACGTTGAAATACAAAGAAACTGTGAGCTGTTTGTTAAAGTTGTTAACTATGTTTGATAGCTTATTTCCTAGTGTTTAACTTGTAAGCCTCTAATTTGAGTAAAACTCAATGTTTTAACTTTTACTATACAATTATTGGCAGTTGTTTTCTGAAAAGCGCACGGAGACAGAAGTTTGACTTCGATTATTGTTAACATGATACATGAAAACACATGTTTTTCTAGGTTGATATAATATTGCAACATGGTTTTATTTAACTTATAGGCCTCATATTTCCAATAATTTACACAGATACCTATCTAGTTCGACTTTGAATATGCACATTTTTCGATAAAAATACACTGCAAACGCAGGGATTTTCGCAGTAATTTTGACAAAATATTGGGATGATTTGTATACAACATTAAAGTTTATTCTTTTAAGAACATGCTGTAATCAAAAAAATCACTTTTTGTTTAAATTCCGTATTTTTTTTTAAATATTCAAATGGTGTATAAAATCCAATCCGCGCTAGCCTAGTCCTCAGTACCGCGCGCGCGCTCGTAGAGGTAGGACCTGTGTTGTTCTCTGTGGACTGTACAATTTGCTTGTTTTGTTGCACGAGTACGTGCTGGAAGCGTTTGGAAAAGTGAATAAACCGCGACCAACTACTGAGATAAGCATTTTACATTTTTGACTATATTATAGACCTGTTTGAAATAAAAATTTGAAATGATTTTATCGAATGTGATTGTACCGCAACCAACCCTTCTAGATACTTTCAGTAATACAGAGTGTTTATTAAGACGGACAGTATGGAGAAATTTTAGGTGTATTAGGGTGACGGTACCCATTATGAACACTTTAAGCTGACAGACAGGAGTGATGGACACTATATTCTTAATTCAAATGTCATATGATTGTCAATTGGTTGACACAAAATAAATGCATGAAACTTATTTCCTCATAATAAAAGTGACTGTACGTTACTGGTTCCTTGTCCATTACTGGTGCCACCGCCCTAGTCAGGGATAATCATAATTCTAATGTGCTACCGCCATACTGAATCTATGAAATGATGGTGGCGAAATGGAAAACAAATCTTGGAACACTTTTTTTCTCCTACTGCGATTGAAAGAGCTCGCGATTCTGAATAGAAAACAATTAAAACTTTTCATATTTTCAAAAAATGATTTTTTTACAACAAATAATAAAAACGCCCAAAATATGCCTCCGGATTTCAGTTAAAATAACAAAACGTTTAAATAAAATTATTTAATTACACGTCCCTTTTTTCATCTTATCGGCTTTGTAACCTTCAATATAATATCACCACCCCAAAATAGAATTCAGATTGAGTTTAAATTTTGAAAAAAAAAACTTTTTAGTAGTTAGGTATGCTTAGAAATGTACCAATATATGTATGAATATGAAAACAATGAATTGGATCCGGAGGCAGAAAACAAAATCCTATTCCAAAATAACTTCGGATACTATTTAGAGACATTTGACGTTTGAATAAAACTATTTTTAATCTTATGATAAACACAAAACAAATATACAAATTACTC
The DNA here is from genome assembly GCA_949128165.1 of Lathronympha strigana. Lineage (NCBI taxonomy): Eukaryota > Metazoa > Arthropoda > Insecta > Lepidoptera > Tortricidae > Lathronympha > Lathronympha strigana. The sequence goes on along the minus strand of OX421919.1, from coordinate 4,362,825 downwards.
GTACATTTTCTAACACCACGTACGCCAAGTAATAGTTGATGTTCTGGCGCAAGTATCAATAATGTTTGGCCATTAGCCTCGCGACGGTGCTTACAATCAATGAATGCTCGCTCCCGTTCGCACTAACCGCACCTGCTATGCCGTTCGAAGAGCATGGCGATAATAAGTTTGTATACCTGATTGTAGTGTGTGTCCGCACACAGATGCGCGTTCGGAGCGCAACTGGCGGTAATAATATTGAAATGCGAGCGGGCGGATTTTGTGATAGCACTCTTAATATGACTATCGACTCTGTATGTGATTGGTTGCAGTTAAATAATTTGACAATTAATATAAGTAAAACTAAATACGTACAGTTCTGTAACATAAAAACTAACACATCAAATTTGGACATTATGTGTAAAGGACATACATTAGAAGAAGAAACTGAAACACGTTTTCTAGGTTTACTTTTAGATCGACATTGTAGTTGGAAATCACATGTAGAAAATTTGTGTGTTAGACTAGAAAGATTTTCATATGCCCTGAGGCGATTACAAAGTATATCCGACGAGAAAACCGCTATTATTGCCTATCACGGCTATGTTGCTTCTTTGCTTAGATTTGGACTTATTATATGGGGAAACTCAACTGACATAAAAAGGGCGTTTATTAGTCAGAAAAATTGTATACGAGCTATGTGTGGGAAAGGACCTTTACATCCTTGTAGGTCCCTATTCAAAAAACTTAAATTGCTGACCATAACGAGTATGTACATTTTAGAAATAAGCATTTTTGTTAAGTCCAACCCAAACTTATTTCAAAAACTAATTTCAAATTCTAAGTTGCGCCCCCGAGATCCTACAAAGTTAATGAGACCCATATGTAAAAGTGCATTATGTCAAAATAACTGTCACATAATGGCTATAAAAGTGTTTAATCATTTACCATTAGATATTAAGGAAATATGTAACATAAACAAATTCAAAAAGACATTGTATAATTGGCTAGTAGATAATACCTTTTACAACACAAAAGAATTTTTCGACTTCCAAACTAACTAATGACAATTTCGCATTATTTATTATTATTTTATCATTTTATTGTTATTGCCTGTTATTAATTAATTAAGAGATTGCATGAACTAGTTTTTATAGATTTTAAAATGTACTTGTACATAAACATATTTTTGCATGCTAAAATATGGCTAAATGTGTGATACTTTTACTAAGTACCATAATATCTATCATTAACCACATTTAAGGCAAATAAAGAATTTTACTTTACTTTACTTTACTTTAAATGCGCATGTATTTAAAAATGTTTTTAATCTGACTCTATGGGTTCCGCGGACTGTATCATGCCTAGAAAATGGAAGAAATTCGCGAGTTCCGATACGCCGACAACGAGCACTTGGCCTATGGGTAGGTTACGCTTAAAATCCAATGTTTGAACAAGAACTATGCAACGTAGATAATGAAATTATGCGAAACTAGGCCGTATGGGCTTGTCGACCTAGTTCCAGGATATTTACTCTTGTCGTGTGCACACGTCAGCATTTTGAGTAATGATACTAAGTGAAGTAAGCCTGCTTAGCTCTAGTGCAACTAGCTCACTACTCACTAGCTTTAACGCGAAGTATACCTATGACTATACGCGACCTTTTGAGTAGATGTAGGAATAACATAATAACAGAACTGGATACCCAACAGCGTGCTGCTGTTCCACACTTTTTCATATATACATGTTTGGAATGTGACGTTTCGTAAAGTGCCAACAGCCTATAAAGTTTTAACAGTGTTGGTAGTTTATAGTTTAAAACTGTTTAACATAGAAACATAGTTTTAACGACAGGTGATTTGAACGTTTTAAAGAGAGACAAGAGAACGTTGATCCACCCATCATGAAATACACGTGTATTCATAGTCTATGAATTTGACATTTAACGCTTATGTCGTAAGCTGTTTTTCGTGCGAAACATTTATCGTTTGTATCATCATTTCATCATCAATACAAGATTGCTCGCTAATGTGTTCTGACCCACATTGTTTGACGTTTTTGTTCTGCTTTGTGTGTGTATTTCTTTTAACAAGTCAATGTGGTCATTTTTTAGTTTATTATTTAATTTCAGCTCAAGGACGTCCACCGCTGAACAAAAGCCCACTTAAGAATTTCCACAGTATATCTTGCGGTGCAACGGTTTTCCGCGGTTTTGACTACACCTTTGGTTCACTTTGTTGGAAGCCTTCCCTCACTGCATCTTCCCATGTTACGCGGCTGCCACTCAAATATCTTTCTGCCCCAGTGGCTGTCAGTTCTGCAACCTGATTTACTCCCACTCATGATTAGCAATTTTCTACAATACTTAATCATTATTGAACATTTGATAGAATCATCGGGTGGCCCTGTGGTTGGGGCGTCTGCCGCGAAAGCAGGAGGTCGCTGGTTCGATCCCAGCCCTGCTCACCGGGGACCTTGGTCACTTTTTCTGTAGTATATGACATCTCTTTCAATTTATAATTGATAGAATCAGTCGAAAAATTTAAATTGGTATTAGTACCGAGAGATTTTATATTTGTCACGGGCGCTGCGTTCAATTTGAGCTCATCCACCTAGTTAGCACTTTACACAAAACGAGAAAGATATAAGAGTGAATTTGATTTGATTCCTTTATTTAGGTACCTACCGCACGTTAACTCTATGATGACGAGATTCGAAAATACATGTACCTAACATCATGTAAAGATTGCACTGTAGTAATAAGAGTCCTTACGTAGGTACAAAGCTCAAGTGAGGCAGATACGAGTCGAGTACCTATGAATGTATGAATTAACCATTCTCGAGCACATTCAAGCCGGTTAGTTAACTTGCAGGGATTTTCCGAGCTAGTGGAGCCAGTGAACCTGTTCTTGGCCCTTTAAGTGTGAACACCTCAATAAAACACATGTATATTACCTATTTACATTTCTAATTCCTAGGAATTTAAACTAATATATTGAAATATTTGAAATAGATGTCATTTACTAAAGAAAATACCAACCAGAAGCCACGCCGAGGATCAAGTTCGGGTCTTCAGCTCATGCGGCTAACGCCATAGCCACTAGGCCACCTGGTCTCAACGTATAATTTGATTTATTTCAACAAAGAGTTAATCTAATGTTTGGCTCAAGGAAAGGTATATACGCATATTGACTAATTTGATAAACTTAAATTGCTCTACACGCATAATTACCTAAGTATGTTACAAATACGCATAGTGACCAAACGCATAATATTTGTCGTAAAATACCTAAGATAGCTTATTAGACTCCTCAGGTAATTTACACATAAATCAGTCGTGAGTTAAAATCTCACCCGAGCCAGTAAATTTTTTTATTGTTTTTTTTTATTTCTACACATTCTTATAATTGCTAGCATTCGACAGGGTTATAGATTTTTAGTTTCATACTTATTTTTAATTACTTACCTAAGCTAATTTTACATATTTAGTTACATAGTTTGTTTAAATTATTTTTTGTTGATAAAAAATACATCTTCTGTGATCATCCAAAATTACAGTACCTAAGTCATATTTTACGAATGTGTAGGTATCGCGCTTAACCCACTTTTGTTTTGAACAAAAGATCTCCCAGAGAATCTGCTATTGATGCGTGCGTGGCAACTGTCGCAAGAATCACAAAAATGTTAGACCATCAATACTAAGACGCAAAATTTCCTCGTTAATTGCTTCCGGAACTCGCTCGACTGACCTATCCCTAGACGGTCCCGTTTGGTCTGGGCCCGAGTCCCCATCCCCGTAATTGAATCAGAGGTCGAAAAATTCGGTCAGCGAAAACTCAGGTGAAGGTCACAAGGCAGGCGGCTATTTGGCTATATAACCGGGGTGGCCAGGCTATACCAATACTCGGTGGAAATGGGGTCACCGGTCAATCGCGATACGGCTACGGCGCGCCCGTGGTCGCGATTATATGGAAATAAACCCATCGGTCTTGAGATTAGAGAATAATGGGTGGTCGTAAGGTGATTAATAATAAAATTCTAATTTCTTAGTGCTTGGTTAAGTGCCAATCGATCGCTCCAGTTAAATGTATTAAAGTAAACAAATAGGTTTAATATATATTTGTCTGGTTGATGTACCTGGTAACCGAAGAGCTGGGGTGGCTTCGTCGCACAACGCACCAATTCTTGACTTGTATGAGTTTCCATCGATTTTACTCAAAGAGTACATCTGAATGTCTGCCAATTTAGCCCAGCTTGACAGTACTGGCTTCCCACGGGGCGGTTTTGACCCAACCAGCGTTCGTTTATTCTATATCTATGTATGAAGCAGTAAAAGAAAACATTTATTTTCTGAGAATATAGTTCTTTAGATATTTTTAAGGATATAACTTATTCAGTTATAGGATTTCGAGATTTTTAGCGATTTTTGGATTTTTGTCAAATTTGCATATCGGCAAATTTGGACAACCTTAGGTACCTATTCAAGTGAGTCCCGTGAAAAAAATCCTAAACACTTAAAAAAAGCCTTTCTCTCAATAAACTCCCTACAACCTCCATACAGAACTCCGAAAGTCCAAAATTTAGGTACATACCGTCATACCGTCAACAGCTGTACGGACCTTACCCCAAAGCACTACTAGATGTCAGAAAGAGTTAAGAAAGTCACCTAGAAAAAGAGAACCTAGGTGATCATTAAAAAAAATTGTTGCATAATCAATACATTTTCTGAAAACTTTCGTGAGTCATACTGATACGTATAAAAGTGAACTTTAAAAAGTGTTTAAATAGATACCATGCTCAACATGCTTATGATAATTAACAATTCGATCACACCCGTCCCGACCCCATCAACTCCGGAAAAATCTTAACAGCGCGAAGTAGACTACGGTACAGCGCCGTCTCTCGGGATATTGGGTTACTAGTTTATACAAACTAGACGGGTTATGTATGTTGGGTTTTCGGGGGTAACTTTTGATCGCGTGAATCGATTTGAACCATTCTTTTTTTATTAGAAGGAAGATACGTACGGATTGATAAATTAAGTACCTACTCAAGATAAAAAAACATGTTTGCATATACGGTTAAATTACAAACTTAATTCGGAAAAATATTTTGTACAATTTTTCAAAAACCGTTCAACCAATCAAGTTTAAAATAATTTTCCAAAAAAGTTCTTATTAAATTCTACTTTTGTAATTATTTTCATATTTTTGAGCTCATAGTTCAAAAGTTAGAGGGGGGGACACATTGTTTTAAACTTCTGGAGCGATTATTTTCGAAAATATTAACTTTATCAAATACTGTTTTTAGTAAACCGTCATTATTTTTCAAATACCTATCCAATAATATGTCACACTCCAGGGTAAAAACGAAAAAAAAAATCACCCCCCACTTTACGTGTACCCTATACCCTAAAAACAAAATTATAACCACTTTTTATTTTACTACTTTATTGGCGTGACCGATATACATATTCGTACAAAATTACAGCTTTCTATTACTTACAGTCACTGAAATTATCTGCGGACGGACGGACAGACAGACAGACTTGGCGAAACTATTATATAAGGGTTTCTAGTTGACTACGGAACCCTAAAAAATGGTTTAAAACTCACGATTTTTTCCAACAATACCACAATATAACAACTTCCCGACGCGCGAAGCAGTCGGAACATGTCACGCCTATTGTGTTAAAAATACGCTAGTTTTTAATAGTTTTTTTAATTTTAATTTTCTGAACATTTCAGTATGGCCTAAGCGATGCTCGATGGTAATATACCCATAGAGGCATTAATTGACTCTTCTATAACTTTAGAAGTAAATATACTCATTGCAATGCAAATAATGCAATCGATTTCTTGCGGGTCGATAATTTGCAGCACCGGCTGCATTAATTATGCAATAGATAAGATATAATCAATCAACGTCGTCCGACTCGTAAGCGTGGATTAGTTGGATAACACCGGACTTTTGCTTTTTTCATGGTCTGAAAGTGTTATTCTTTACTAACGAAGCGGGAGGTCATAAGCTCATAAGTTTCAGCTCTAGAGAGGAACGTCGATTTCTCAATCAAAGTTACTTTAAAACATCCCTCGAATGCTGACATTTATTTCTCTACTGGTAATCCGTATATTCGAAGAATCCGAAATTCGGACAAGCAATTTCTAACTTGGACTAGTAAATAAAATCGGGAGCAACCTGTTACAGTATGTCTCTTAGCTGGATGCCCCGAGTTTCTCTATTAGGAGATAAAAGGTTTGCCATCTACCTATTCATCATTATTACATTCACACATTCGATGATCAATAGCTTATTAAGGTCTTAAGTAATCTATACCTTAAATTACTATTTCATTTCTACATATTATGTAGATTAATTTTATGCTGCGAAACTTACTGCATTTCAGCTTCATTTTGCTGTCGATGCTAATTCCACTTTACACTTTAAAACTTTCCAACTATAATCAAATACAGGTGTTAACCATAACCCATCAGAAACATGACTGAAACGGAATTTTAAAGGTCACAAAACTCAGACACTGTGTGGTCACGTAAATATATTAGAATTAGATATTTATCGGCCCTAATGATGCGCGCGGACGCCCGATGTCAAGTGAAATAATTGGTAAATACAACCATAATAAAACGAATGACATGTGGTGGCCGAGGGTGTTGTGGTTGCCATGGTTACCAGGGGACGCCACGGTTGCCACCGTGGCTTGACGCCGGTGCCACACGGTGCAAGGTTGCAAGAGGCGTAATTAATATGGTTCGAATCATGTCGGGAAGGTTCCATCGTTGTCGTTGGGGTATATTTTTCACTTATCGAAATCGATATTCCAACATAAAGGCTTAAGAGGTGTAGGTGCGGTAAACGAAATAGAGCTAGGGAATTTTCCAGTTCAACAATTTCCATAATGGTTATTGCGAAAAAGAGTCATACAAAACTAGCTAACCATTGTTGTGTAGTCTATAAGTAGGTATATGTGCTGCTGCTGCTGATGCTGATGCTGCATGCTGGGCCATTGATTTACTACTTAGTTTATGTGCTGGGCACGGTGGGCACATATATGCCTCCTCCAATGCTAATAAAAAAAAAAACTTAAAATAAAACCAAGTAGAGTTTGACTGTGGTTTGACTAAACATTAGCTATTAATCTGAAGTTATAATAGTAGGCAGTAACAAGTTACAACAAAGTCTTTGTCAGATTTAAATATTAGGTACACTTTCCGTTTATACTTCTTTTGCATCCTGGCGGGCAAAGAACAGCCTGCAACGGTGCCGACTGGCTCGTCGGTTCTAGAAACCTAGACTCGATATTTAATTTCACACAATCAATATGTAACGTAGTAGCATTCACTCCTAGCGCTGCTGCGTTAGGGTACAAATGTGTGCAGGGAGTTGACATGCCCAGTTGTTGGCACTTCCTGTTCCATGGGACGTAGGAATCCACTAAGCAAGGGTTTGACACGCAGGCTGGGATGTATGTGTTTGCGGGTAGTATGAGGTATTCTCGTTCTTTGCAAGGCCCTCGGCGGTAGGCTGGCCAGCACTTGTCGGTCGCCGGGTGGTAGAGGTAGGCTGAAAAATAAACATTAGATTTAGAAAGCTTGGCCTTCGGTTTTATGGCTCATAAAATAATTCGGTCATCTAGAGCGTGATTAAAAAGGCTTAAGTGTGGGCGCTTTTGGTTATGTTATGTTCGTAAATATTGATTTTACTAACGATTAGGTTTTAACCCATTAAATTGTGAACGTGGCGCCGCCCTGGCGGTAGTGGGATTAGATAGATTAGGTAACTGACAGTTGACGTCTGTCATTTGGTATGAAAATTTAAATACGTTATCCCATTATCCCATACACCATGCATAGCTAACACTAGGGTAGCTTATTTTTCGAAAAAAATTTCAAACGACTCACCCGTTTTACGTTATTGGCTTCATTGACAATTCAATTCAATTATAAATTGAAAGAGATGTCATATACTAAAGAAAAAGTGACCAAGGTCCCCGGTAAGCAGGGCTGGGATCGAACCAGCGACCTCCTGCAAATGCAAATGCAAAAGCAAATGATTTGATTTGTGCTTTAAAATTGAATTCAATTCAATTTATTCATTAACTATATACAATGTGTTATTCATTCAATCATTCGTTCATCAATATAATAAATATACGATGGACATAAAAAAACTGCGAATAATTTTTTTTGGATTTTTAAACAAGTTTTAGGGATAAACTGTACATTTTTTTTCTTCTTTTTTTCGCTAAATGATGCGCCAACTGCCAGGGTGTACCTTTATAATATATGGCGTTAAAAAGCACGAGTGACTTTTACAAATTAAAAGTTCGAATTTTGTGCTTGCCGTATCAAAGGAAAAAACTTATCAAAAAATTTACTTGGTACGAAAAACACGAATGATTAATGTAAAAAAATCACCAATGCTTTTAAGATAATATATTATAAAGGTACACTCTACTCTGGCACGTCATTTATCAAAAAAAAAAGATGTTTTATTACTCCATTAATGGGATCTTAAATTTTAATAAATCCAAAGAAAATCAGACGCAGTTTTTTTATGTCAATGAACACAATTACGGGGTGAGCCGTTTAATTTTATACTTTGACAAAATAAGCAACATCCTATCAACAGTAGCCTACTAAGCTGGCCATATACATTAGGGCATATGTGCCAGATCCGCCGATAAATGTGTAAAAAAATTGTCTGGCGGATGCCCGGCGGACATACTCACTATGGACATCTGACGTATTGCCCGAATTTATATGGCCAGCAATACATCTAGACTAAAGAATAATACGTGGTAATACTCGTACGTAATTAAAGGAGGGAAGAAAAGCGCCACTTTGACCTCTAGTCTTAATTTTGTAATTGTTCTGTATTCTGGTTTATTGTTTATTGTTTATTTATAATTCATTTACAATGATTAATTGTGTTTGAAATCTTAAATCTAGTATATACAAAAGTAAAATTAAATAATAATAAAACATGTCAGCAAAAAAGATTAATATCAAATATATATATATATTAAAAATAAAAAATAAAAAACACAAGCAAGAAAATAAATAAAGGGCTTGCATAAGATCAAAATTATAGTGTAATGTAACCAAATTATGTCAAAGAAAAATCATTAAAATATTAACATTAACATATAACATTAAAACATTTGATGACATGTCAACAACCTATAGAAATAAAAACATAACCACATAATCATATTTACAATATTTTAGTCATTTATACCATTATCAAAAATAAATAAATAATAATAATAATATTACACATTAATCGTCACGCTGAATGAATTCTTCAAGGGAATATACACATTTTGCGAGTAGATAAGAGCGTAGTCTATTCTTAAATTCATTTGGATTACATATCGATTTGAGCGCAATGGGTAACTTATTATAAAATCGTACAGCTTGGTAGCAGGAACAATGTTCCGCCAGTTTAAGTTTTGGAGTGAAGGGGTAACTCAAATTTTTTGTTCGCGTTTCAAGTCTTTGTTTCCGAGCTTCCTCTGTTTCACTTGTTGCCAAAAATTTTACTAAGTCTGAGCAGACTATTAAAATATAAAGACTTGGCACGGTAAGAATATTTAGTTCAGCAAAGAAATCTCGACATGAAAACCACTGAGGAGCACGCTTCATTATTTTTATCGCCCTCTTTTGTATTATGAATGCCTTTTTTAAATTGTAATCAAAAGAAGCTCCCCAGAGCTTTATACTATATCTAAGGTTCTTTGTTTGTACAATAAAGTGTTTTAGTACCTACTCCTGCTAGGTATACATAAACTTACACGGCCTACAGTCGCAAATCCAGTCGTCTTTCTGGTCTCCGGGGTAGTACAGCTGGTTCTCCGGGCACATCGACGGCAGGTACACGGGCTCCCGGTTCTGACGACGTGAAAACGAAAAAAATATAGAAACGGTACCTAAGTAAGGTATACTTATAAGAACGAGATTTTCCGTCGATAACACTACTACAACGAAGTATTACGAAGGATTCTAGTTTCTTCCAAACTATAAATATAAAAAAAACCAAAAGGCGTAAGTGCCTTCAAAATATCAAGGCCCGTACGTTTTTTTGTAATAAAAAGTATTTTGGCAAAAAATTAAAAAGAATTAAAAAAATATTACTGGAAAGTTCGTCTTATGTCATACTCATACCTATCTTGTCTTCCTGAATATTTTCACATTTTTAGTACCCTCCGTTCAAATACACTTTTTCAGACTTTTGGAGCGATTATTTCTTAAAATATTCTAGCAATTCAATTTTCTAAAGGCGTATCGGATGATGTGTGTGACAAGTAGATATGTGCCAAAAAAATGTTTTTTGACATTTATTTACGAGTATTAAATATTATTATTAAATATTAACCAGATACAATACAATACAATACAAATACTCTTTATATTGTTCACCAACAAGGAAATAAAAACAATATACATTAAACACTAAAATATTTAATAAACACTGGTAGACAACAGGCGGCCTTATCGCCCGATAATTTATTTTATTATGATTTCAAAGGAGGTATTAACAGCATGATATAATATAAATTTAACGAAAATAAATACAGTAAAGTTTTATTTTATAAAAAGAATTATGAAGATAGCGACAGTTATAATTTTCCCGTAATATTTATTTTAAACGTTGCGTGAATTTTCATTCGCCATCCCCCAATTTTCCTTCGTTAACTTCGGGAAAATTGGGGGATGGCGATTTTGATTAAATATTGCCTCATTCATCGAAATTTTTTCGTTATAAAAATGGAATGAAAATATGTTTTAGAATGTGCAAAACAAGCCCTTTCAAATGATAAAAATGGAATGAAAATATGTTTTAGAATGTGCAAAACAAGCCCTTTCAAATGATCAGGCATTTTTCATAGAAAATATAAAATGTGTTTCAGAATTTTACTTTAGGTATACTCGTACCTATGCGTCTGGGTTAGCCTTCTTGTAACTATTCCAAATTTCAGATTCAGATTCTTTATTTACTTTCGTCAGGTACAAGTATCATGCAAAATTGTGTAGGTACAATATACACTCTTAAGCCTAAACCATACAAGAAACAGTAGGTATTTTCCTAATAACATTTCATAATAAAAATGCTAATGTTCAGAGAGCGTTATAAATATGATGTCTTAATTATGATTTTACATCGATAGCTAAAAGTTCCCGAGATATTTATGTGACAGACAGACAGACAGAACGGCGCCATAAGGGTTCCTTTTTTACCATTTTGGTACGGAACCCTAAAACCAGCCGGCCGGTTTTTAGTATTTGTAGTTATAGCGATAACAGAAATACCTCATCTGTGAAAATATGAACTGTCTAACTATATATTATGGTTGATAATATGTTATGAGATTCAGCCTGGGGGCAGACGTACAGACGGACGGACAGCGGAGGCTTAGTAATAGGGTCCCATTTTACCCTTTGGGTACGGAACCCTAAAAACGGGGACTTGTTGCCTGGATATCAGGCAAGACGGTACTTAAAAATTAAGAAAAAGGATTGAGCTATACGGAGTTGAGGTTGACGGACGGCCCGCGCGCCTCCGCTGTGACGTGTTGTACTGGCTACTGGCACGTTAATTAGGTAATAAAGTAATAAACCTTTACCGGTAGGTATCTGAATAAAATAAATTATTCTATTTCTGTCAAGCTTTTGTAACGGCTCAATCTAATCCTCGCTCCAGATCCATAGAACTTATTTCTTTTGTCGAAGATTACTTTGCGTATCAATAGCACATTTCCCGAGCATACCTACTTAACAAGCTATGAAAAATTGTGTAATGGACGCTCTACACTGCGGGTATTTGCGTTTTGCCTCTCGCTCGCACCAGTTAATATTTTTTTAGTGCGAGTGATAGGCAAAACGCAGACCCCCGATGTGTGGTGTCTGCCCGGCAGACTCTGCCGCCTAAATGTAATGGCCGCTCCACACAATGGGCTATCATGGGCCATCATACGGGACTTAGCTATACAGCAGAACGGGATGGCAGTATTGCGTAACCTCTCTTACTCATAATCATAACTGCGTCCCTTATCATCCCCCATCATGGCCCATTGTGTAGAGCGGCCATAAAACAACATTCAAATTATTATAAAAATAGAAAGCAATAGAATATATTCTTCTTCTAAAGTTTCATAATACAATTATTTTTTCTGACTCTCGAAGCGCTTTAGAAGCAATTTTAAGATTTCCTTTCAAAGTACATAAACAGTCGCCGATTATTTTTAAAATTAGAAGTGTTTTACTTCAGTGTGTACAGAGGGGTTTTAATGTGATACTTGCTTGGATCCCAAGTCATGTGGGTATTTCTGGTAACGAGAAGGCTGATCAGTTGGCAAATGAGGCTATCACCAGTGGAGATATTTTTCCAAACATGAATTACTGTTGCGATTTGATCAACTTATCCAAAAAGTACCTATTCGATGCGTGGAATAATCTCTGGACTAGTGATACAACTAAGGGGAAACACTACAGAATGATACAATCGACTATTTCACATAAGCCGTGGTTCGGAAAATTAATGTTCTCTAAAACTATCACTTCTATCTTGTGCAGAATGCGCCTAGGCCATGTTTGTTCTCCTGCGCATTTGTACAGGCTGAATATTGTGTCCGACCCTCATTGTACCTGCGGAGAATATGGGGATTTAAATCATATAATTTTTTTATGTCCGCTATATGATCGGTCTGCCTTAGTTTCGCAACTTGTGTCTTTACGTATTCCTTTCCCTACATCCATTCTTTGTCTATTGTATTATAAATCGTATGATGTATATAAAGTTTTATCTGTATTTTTGGAAAAAAATGATATCAAAATTTAATATATGTAATTTATACATCTATCATAGTATAATCCTAAAAACCTAATCCTTTTCTTTCCAAAATTCCGTTTTCCTTCCCTTAAAACATATTTATATTCTATAAGTTTCCCTAACTTTACAACACCTGCCATTAGCTAATCTTTGTAAAGCCATAAAAAAAAAAAAGAACGGGTCTATCGCGAATTAAGTTAATTTTAAATTTACCTCAAATATATGTAAAACGTATTCATAGTTTTATATCTGGCCGCAGCCGAGCTCTATTGATGCACGGCTTTCGGAACTGACATAGTATGTCATGTCATAGATGAGAGCTAAAACAAAATTGTTTACCTAAATAAAATGTTTCAGTTTATTTAAAACTAGTCCTTATTATATTTTCCTTCCCGCCTTCTAGACTACCTGATTCTTCGTTTAATGTTAAATAAGTAAAACCTACCTACAGTTGGACGACTAAATATTAAACGTCGTTTCTTTTGTTTACAGCTATGTGTTTTAGTTGTTATTTATTAAGAAATGTATGTAGTGTAGTGCAGATAGAACCACTGATTAAATGAATACTTTTGTTTACAGAGCAACACATTTTATTTGTCGTTCGTATTGTGCGTATAAGATATTTTATATATATTCAAATATCAATTATTATAAACAAATAAACCCGCGTATTACGTTGTGTCGTTGTGATGCAATGGTTTTGTTTACTAATGTGTACTTTTGTGGGTAAAAGCGTAAAAGTAACATCTCCAACACTGTTAACTGACCATTTATAATCCTTATTACAACGGGATAAGGGTCACGGGTGGTCAGTTAAGAGTGCCATCGTTACCGTTCCGTTAGACATAAGGGTCGTTAAAACGTCCGGAATCTGAGTATGAATTCATAATCTTAATTCATAAATTCTGAATTCATAACGCCAGAAATTAGATACAATTTAACTATTGATCACACACGTTCTGATTTTTTCAGATTATGAATTTCTCATATTGATCTGATTGGGGGCGTGAGTAGCGACCCTAAGTTCGACAACATTGAACCGGACATTTGTTTTATCACTTTGATAACAACAACAATAGTCATAATAGCCATGATACTGCACAGTAATTACTTGATTAGTATCTTAAAATGAAATTTCAATTTCTTTTTCTTTTTTCTTAAGAAGGCAGAACGACTGAACCATTTTAAGACATAAGTATGTATGTTTTTTAAGGATTTCCAAGATGCCATATAACATTGTCATTACTCATTAAGTATATAGATACTTACATTGAAGCTAATTGGTGGGAAATAGCATAAATTGAGACCCCCGCTAAGAGCAGTAACTACAAAGTGATTAGATAATATTCGTCCCTTTTAGAATGGGGCATAGGTAAACAAACAAGTCCTTATCCTAATTAGGTCTGACACTGCAGTATCTACTATCAACGAGAGTGAAGGACATTCCAATTAAACTACAAAAACACAGATTAATCAGAAAAAACAAGTAGGTACCTCTTTATTTTTTATCAAGTTATTTTCCTCCTTTTCTGGAAATCCAATGGCACCGTCAATTTGAGTGTTTTGACCCTTTTGACCACACGAACTCGCAATGAGCAAAATACACGTTAAAGTAATACTAAGCGAACACATATTTACTTTACTTAAAGCTAACTGTAATTAGCGATATAACCTTAAAGTGGACAATTTATTCAATTGTTTTGAGACGATGTGAACCTCTCGGAGCATGAGGCTAACTGATGCTGTTTGAGCGCAGGCTGGCGTAGACTACTTCCTATAGATACAGCATTATGATTTTCGTATTTAATTAAGTTTACCTTGGTCCGCTTTAGAAAACAATTTGTGTTGTTATAAAAGGGTATATTTCACAGGTGGTCTCATTTTCCTTATCGTCCTTATGGTCCATGATAACTCCAGGGTACATTAAGGACACTAAGGACTTAAACGCTATAATGGCCTCATGCTCGCGTGTTCTATTGCTTACAGAGACACTATTATATATACACCGTGTTTTTTTAATCCGTTAACTTCGGCATACTTATGGTTAGGTACGTTGAAGGAAACAGAATGGCATAGTTAACTCTCTTCAATGCGTTTTTTTTTCATACAACATAATTAAATTATTGCGTCAGCGCTAATGCAAAACAGGCATTACAATTAACTATATTAAGCAAATGATAACTAGACTAGGGTACCTACCTAATAGTCTGTTCATAAGTTTAGAGACAATAGTTTTGAGTAAAAAATTATACTTAGCAGCATTTAATCATTATTCGCACATATGGTTATAATATGAAGGTTATTTATTGGTGATAAATTAATAATACAATTCAAGAAAAATCTTTATCGGTTTTTTTTACAAATCCTTGGTTTATTCTGAAAAAAAAAAACATACCAAATACACGCGGTTCCAGTTATTTTAGCCCCTAATTTATTTGTATTCCAGTTTAGGAGGCTAAACTGGTATAAAAATAAATATAACATGACTAAGGCTAGATTTGACCACACTTTTTAACCAATAGTAACGCATAGGTACTCTTGGATACTAATGTCAAAGGCCCATAGTAATTTGACGTTACTATCTGAGACTGAGAGTAAGCGTTATTCTCGGACTAAAAATTTGGTAAAACGCAGCCTAACTAGCATAACTAGATAGCTTAGTCTCTTATCTCTATTTTAATTTACATCAGTCGAAGGGCATTAGTGAAACCTTAAATGGCTTCTCAACACGATTTAGCGAGTCTACATACTTGTCGTATTGCACTCAAACTTACGCGTTTTAGTGCAAAATACCTAAGTTTAGGGCGACAACAACTGTAACACTTCTTTGAAAACTATATAAGCTGGCTTTAAAATTATGCTCTGCAGGTTTCATACAAATACAAAGGACCCCGCAGCAAACATAGGGAAAAAGTGGTTTCAGTAAAATCTCACGAAATTTTAATATGATATAGATACAAATCTCCTCATAATTTTTTTATAAAGGCACAACTCTCTCAGACTTATAGTTTCAAAAATAATCAAGTATATATATTGTTCTATTTACGCGACGTGTTTTCTGAAATCGATGTATTGAAATGATACCCACTGACAGTTACTGACGTTATGAAGTCAAATTCAGATGCAGGCACGAACTGCCAGTTGAGTCACGAGTTTTAAGTTAAGCGACTCAGTTATGTCCGCCTGTTTATGCTTATTTTATTTTATTTATTTATGCTTATTTTAATTAATGTGCTTATAATTAAGTACGTAATTATCTAAATTAATAAATCATCTTCATAATGTCACTGTCACATTGACATTCATTTTATCAGATATCTATGTTACGAACTATATGCATAATAGAGCAAAAAAGAGGAGGAATTACGTAAAATAAGTAACATACATATATTTTGTAAAAAAACAATTAAATTGATTATTGCTGAAACTATAAGTCTGAGAGAGTTGTGCCCTTAGAAAAAAATTATGAGGAGATTTGTATCTATATCATACTAAAATTTCGTGAGATTTGACTGAAACCACTTTTTCCCTATGTTTGCTGCGGGGTCCTTTATCACTCCTGAGCAAATAAAATTAATCTACTGATATATGCTCTGCAGGTGTTAAATAAATAAATAAATAAATGTATTACTCCTGAGCAAATAAAATTAATTTACTGATGCTTAACCAGTTTGTTGAATGGTTTTCATGAGTTGTCCGCGTCCTTATGTCCGACGAAAATCTCAAAAATCACATTAACTTGCGATCAGCATTTTAAAGTTATTACACTGTATTTTATTCAATAATAAATAAGCTTTTAAATCATATTTAAGTTTATTTATTTATTGCTTTGTATTATGGTTTATTAGTCAAAACTCTTGTCTGAGAAGCGCAGAACTTATTAAGAGTGCTATCACAAAATCCGCCCGCTCGCATTTCAATATTATTACCGCCAGTTGCGCTCCGAACGCGCATCTGTGTGCGGACACACACTACAATCAGGTATACAAACTTATTATCGCCATGCTCTTCGAACGGCATAGCAGGTGCGGTTAGTGCGAACGGGAGCGAGCATTCATTGATTGTAAGCACCGTCGCGAGGCTAATGGTGTCGCGACGCTTGACGCGCGGACCAAACATTATTGATACTTGCGCCAGAACATCAACTATTACTTGGCGTACGTGGTGTTAGAAAATGTACGAGTAATTTGTATATTTGTTTTGTGTTTATCATAAGATTAAAAATAGTTTTATTCAAACGTCAAATGTCTCTAAATAGTATCCGAAGTTATTTTGGAATAGGATTTTGTTTTCTGCCTCCGGATCCAATTCATTGTTTTCATATTCATACATATATTGGTACATTTCTAAGCATACCTAACTACTAAAAAGTTTTTTTTTTCAAAATTTAAACTCAATCTGAATTCTATTTTCGGGTGGTGATATTATATTGAAGGTTACAAAGCCGATAAGATGAAAAAAGGGACGTGTAATTAAATAATTTTATTTAAACGTTTTGTAATTTTAACTGAAATCCGGAGGCATATTTTGGTCGTTTTTATTATTTGTTGTAAAAAAATCATTTTTTGAAAATATGAAAAGTTTTAATTGTTTTCTATTCAGAATCGCGAGCTCTTTCAATCGCAGTAGGAGAAAAAAAGTGTTCCAAGATTTGTTTTCCATTTCGCCACCATCATTTCATAGATTCAGTATGGCGGTAGCACATTAGAAAGTTTGAAAAATGTATGGAAAATTTAGGACACTTTTTTTCTCCTACTAGGATTGAAAGAGCTGCGATTCTGAGTAGAATAAATATAAAAATTTCTAATTTAGCAAAAAGTGATTTTTGTACAACAAAAAATAAAAATGCCGTTTTTTGAG
This sequence comes from Lathronympha strigana, assembly GCA_949128165.1. NCBI lineage: Eukaryota > Metazoa > Arthropoda > Insecta > Lepidoptera > Tortricidae > Lathronympha > Lathronympha strigana. The sequence goes on along the minus strand of OX421919.1, from coordinate 4,345,137 downwards.
TTCCATTTTTTTGTCAAATATCTACTTGTGGCAAATCATCTGATAGGTCCTTCCTTCGAAATAAGTTAAAGGTCTCTTGTACAAAAAATTGGTTGATCCAGTATCGGGAGGTCCAAAAAACCGGCCAAGATCGAGTCGGACTTGCCCACCGAGGGCTCCGCACAAAAGTGGCATGGAACTCTCAGTGTACGGCAGTTTCAGATTTGGATTGCGTTGATGTAGAAGTTTGGTTTTTTTGCAGCTTCAAGGGACCGCAGACCTGTGTATATTATGGTATTAATTTTAACTTGCAACCTTTACTCGTTCCCGAGATAAAGGGTCTGGACAGACAGACGGGCGGACGGACGGACGGACGGACGGATAACAAAGTGATCCTATAAGGGTTCCGTTTTTTCCTTTTGAAGTACGGAACCCTAAAAATGTGAAAGCTTTAGGAAGTTAAGATATAAGACAACCTTACCACGAAACTTATTTTGAACGAATTTGTTCAAAATAAGTTTCGTGGTAAGGTTGTCTAGCCGTTTTTGCCAAAAACTATTAATTGCTAACATACAGTTAAGTCCCTTGATATTTTGAAGACACTTATGCCTTTTTGCTTGCACAATATTTATGTCGTATAACGCTACAAAACCCTCAATTATGCTTGGTCCGACACGCTTTTGGCCGGTTTTATTCCGGATTTTGCTCATATAGCAATATGATTATCCCTGACTAGGGCGGTGGCACCAGTAATGGACAAGGAACCAGTAACGTACAGTCACTTTTATTATGAGGAAATAAGTTTCATGCATTTATTTTGTGTCAACCAATTGACAATCATATGACATTTGAATTAAGAATATAGTGTCCATCACTCCTGTCTGTCAGCTTAAAGTGTTCATAATGGGTACCGTCACCCTAATACACCTAAAATTTCTCCATACTGTCCGTCTTAATAAACACTCTGTATTACTGAAAGTATCTAGAAGGGTTGGTTGCGGTACAATCACATTCGATAAAATCATTTCAAATTTTTATTTCAAACAGGTCTATAATATAGTCAAAAATGTAAAATGCTTATCTCAGTAGTTGGTCGCGGTTTATTCACTTTTCCAAACGCTTCCAGCACGTACTCGTGCAACAAAACAAGCAAATTGTACAGTCCACAGAGAACAACACAGGTCCTACCTCTACGAGCGCGCGCGCGGTACTGAGGACTAGGCTAGCGCGGATTGGATTTTATACACCATTTGAATATTAAAAAAAAAATACGGAATTTAAACAAAAAGTGATTTTTTCGATTTCAGCATGTTCTTAAAAGAATAAACTTTAATGTTGTATACAAATCATCCCAATATTTTGTCAAAATTACTGCGAAAATCCCTGCGTTTGCAGTGTATTTTTATCGAAAAATGTGCATATTCAAAGTCGAACTAGATAGGTATCTGTGTAAATTATTGGAAATATGAGGCCTATAAGTTAAATAAAACCATGTTGCAATATTATATCAACCTAGAAAAACATGTGTTTTCATGTATCATGTTAACAATAATCGAAGTCAAACTTCTGTCTCCGTGCGCTTTTCAGAAAACAACTGCCAATAATTGTATAGTAAAAGTTAAAACATTGAGTTTTACTCAAATTAGAAGCTTACAAGTTAAACACTAGGAAATAAGCTATCAAACATAGTTAACAACTTTAACAAACAGCTCACAGTTTCTTTGTATTTCAACGTCAAAAAACAGCTTTTGTTGCTTTTCCGTACAAACCGTATTGATGGCCTCTTAACAGGCTAAGTTTATCAATACACACTGTTTACACACTTGCAAAGGCATTTATCTCCAAAATGTACATAATTAGGTAGATTATACCAGCGTCTTTGGGAAAGTAACCTAATTGATGCTAACGAAATAAAATTAACGGAAATAAAAAACACGGTGCATACTAGTTGGTTACCTTACTGTCTACCTTGAATGCGCAGAGAGTGCAGTGCAGTCTCTATGGAGATTGGGAAGCGAGATGCGCTTAGAGCTGTTATAATGTATGCTGCATCTGACGATGACGGTCCGTGATCTGCGAGCGAAGATAATGACCGTGACGTCATCAATACAAATTAAAATAAAAACAAGTTTCTGATTAACTGTTTGTTCGTGTCGTTTGCTGATCATTAGTTTCGGGACTTATTTTTGGAGGTATATACCCTTTTTTCATACTTGTACTTAATTCAATATGTAAGCAGGAATTTAAAATTTACTTGCGAATCTTTCTTCGAAGTTTATAATTGATGAGTACAAAAACGTGTTATAAGTATTTATCATGATTGACGTTGTTTTGCCGGAAATCAAATTGAGACAAAAGAAAAAAAAAATAATGGTCGACATTATTTATATCAGTTCAATACGTTTCTTGGAAAAATAGCATTTTTAGCATCCTCAAAGCTTGCGATCTCACAGTTTGTGGGCAAAGCCCTTAAAATATTTCCTATGAGCATCCACTCATAGCATGCTAAAAAGGCTGGGAATGCCACATTGGAAATTTTTCGAAATCCTAAACCCCGGAACCGAATAGGGAGGGACGCCTGAGACCAAGAAGGCAAGAAGGCTCATTCAGCTGAATGTTTAGAATCGTCTCTAAACTAATTTTGGTCAAATCATCTATAGGTGATAGTAAATTTAGATATTTCCAAAAAGGACAGTATCGGAGCACATACGTGAATTTGGGACAAAAAGATAGAATTTAAGAATCACAAGAGCATAATGGACGAGGGCTAATTTCGAGTAGGTAAGTAAACGATTCGTGTGACTTTTGAATTTTGATATCGAGTTAGAAGGGTGTGTAATGATCGGTATAACTTTTTTTGGTATAATAACATTTGATATAACAACTTTTGGTATTTATTTAATGGATATAATCACTCATAATACATAATGAACATTTGGTATAACAACAAAATATCTACTATTATTTTGTATATTAATCATTTCATATATAACACTTATTTCTAATAACCATTATAATATAGTATAATTATCCATTGATATACAACTCAGATAATGTAACTAGCAAACGGTATTAAAAAATTCGCATGGCCAGAAGTCGCCTGAAATTATATCGCTTGAGACTGGTTGCAATATCGTGATTTTTTTAAGGGATCACAGTTCTAACCTAACCTACTTTCCTGCTAATAGTACATATGTTTAGGGGTCACAGTTTCTAACCTAACCTAACCTATTATTTATACATTGTATAATAAAAAGTTATTCTAACTGTGCTTTAGATTAAATTAGCGTTATAGCATTTATTTTTATCGGAAGTAAGCATTATACTCAAAGTATGTTATAAAAAATGTTATTCGAAAAAATGATCATTATATTAAATAATAATTAAACAATTTTTAAGTATATTATTAGTTGTTATATGATTCAATAATTAAATAAATAAATAAATAAATATTGTGGGACAATCTTACACAAATCGACCTAGTCCCACGGTAAGCTCAATAAGGCTTGTGATGTGGGTACTAGACGACGATATATATAATAGACAGATACATATAAATACTTAAATACATAGAAAACATCCATAACTCAGGAACAAATATTCGTGATAAACACACAAATAAATGCCCTGACCAGGATTCGAACCCGGGACCTCCTGCTAATTATATCAAATGAGCGTTATTGTTATTACGACCAACATTATATCAAAAAAAGTTATATCGATCGGTACGCACCCGAGTTAGATAGATGTAGTGTAGGGACGCCCGGCCGGACACAGGCGGGCTGTCGAGCACTTGTTGTGTTCATTCAGCCCAGTTCCCTGAAGTTTGAGCTGCAGGTTACTGATCCGGCTGCCTCCCCATCCCACACTCTTCCTCGAATCTTCCAGTCTTCCTGCAGAACAGAAGGACATCATTTAATTCGACATCCTTTAGTTCGGTTTCCTCTAACGTGTCTTTCCCAAATACTTCATATCGTGCTGCTGCATACATGGCACATTCTGCTAGTACATGCTTACTGGTTTCCTCCTTACCGCAATGCGGACAGGATGGGTCCCTAATTATACCTAGTATCTTAAGGTGTCTATTAAGTGTATTGTGTCCGGTTATGATACCGGTCAATATTCTTAGATTTTTCTTACCTAGTTTGAGAAGATACCTGGCTCTCCTGTGGTTTATACCCACAATCATCATTTTGGATTGCCTGCAGCCATCTTCCTCTTTCCATTTCTTTTCCGCACCCGAGTTAGAAATATAGTCGGGAAAAGATTCTTCAAATATAGGGGAGCCCAAGAGGCAAAGAGAACGTTTGTCTACTAACTTGATATTAGGAGCCAGATCGTCAAATTTGTGTTTTAAATCGGCAAAAATACAAGATGAATTTGGGTCCATATTGGGTAGCATACATTTTTAAGTCATATCGTTGCTGCGCATAACCACTTGTTTCATAATCATCATTGCGCATACAATTAGAAAGTTATATTATTTTGTGTCATACATTTTTAGTCATAAAAATTTTGATCATACTCAGTAGTGGTCATATATTTTTTACGCATATAAATTTAAATTATAATACATTAAATGTCATAACCACTAAGAGCATAATTGTCAATAATTATAACGTTAACTCGCATAACGATTTGAAGCATAATAATAATCAACCATAAAGCTATATTATTAACCCACTTTTCTGGTAACAGTTCTTGTCTGTGAGGGTCGCGGTTCCAACCTAACCTGACTCACTTTTCTGGTAATAGTTTGTGTCTGTGGGGGTCGCAGTTCTAACCTAACCTAACCCACTTGTCTGGTTACAGCTTTGTATTTTTTATGAATAAAATATGTTATGAGCCTTAAATATATGCCCACTTTTCTGGTAACAGGTTGGGACCATAGGGCGCTAACCTAACCCACTTTTCTGGTAACAGTTTGTATCTGTGGGGGTCACAGTTCTAACCTAACCTAACCTACTTTTCTGGAAACAGTTCATGTCTGTGAGGGTTGCAGTTCTAACCTAACCTAATCCACTTTTCTGGTAACAGTTCATGTCTATGGGGATCGCAGTTCTAACCTAACCTAACCCACTTTTCTGGTTACAGTTCGTATCTGTGGGGGTCACAGTTCTAACCTAACCTAACCCACTTTTCTGGTAACAGTTCATGTCTGAGAGCGTTGCAGTTCTAACTTAACCTAATCCACTTTTCTGGTAACAGTTCATGTCTGTGGGGATCAACCTAACCCACTTTTCTGGTTACAGTTCGCATCTGTGGGGTCGCAGTTCTAACCTAACCCACTTTTCTGGTAACAGTTTGTATCTGTGGGGGTCACAGTTCTAACCTAACCTAACCCACTTTTCTGGTAACAGTTCATGTCTGTGAGGGTCGCGGTTCCAACCTAACCTGACTCACTTTCCTGGTAACAGTTTGTGTCTGTGAGGGTCGCAGTTCTAACCTAACCTAACCCACTTGTCTGGTTACAGCTTTGTATTTTTTATGAATATGTTATGAGCCTTAAATATATGACTTTAAATTTTTATGAAATATTAATAAGATGCGTTGCAATACTTATAACTAAAGACCATTATGGTCATCAAACATATGATTAAAAATATGATGCCAAATAAAAGTATAATTATAAAAAATATGCTTTAGATCATTTATGACAAAAAACGAGGTATGCTCAAAAATAATTATGACAAAAAATAATTATGACAAACGAATATGTGCGAAAAGTGTTATGACAATCAAAAATATGACAATAGTTTGTATGCGCCCAGAGGGAGAACCGATGAATTTTGAATGAAGAGTTCGCATTTTGCGAAATTCAGTTCTAACCCAATATTTTTGAAACTGCTCTTAGTAAGAGACAAGTCAGAGAGCACGTCGCCTCATAGGGTCCCGTCACCGGCGTCACCTAGGTACCAGACATTGAATTTTGATTTCAATTTTATAGTCACACTAAAAATTGCTGGGCCGAGAGGGTCACCCTGCTGACATTCAACCTCAGAAGATAATTCATTTGACTTGTAAATTAATTTAGACGAGTCCGAATAGCAAAAGAAAAGGTAATTGTACAGTTCAGGAATTTTTCGTGCCAAAAGCCAAAACCCAGCTGTACAGGTTCAAAAAGGCCCTGCAATTTTGATCGAATGTGTCTAATTTTTGACGCCAGACGTCGTATAGTACTTTTTGGTAAGGGCGATCAAGTTTGCGCCGTATAAAATTGGGACAGTTTTAGTATTAATGTTGCCTGAAAACATAAAATTTATTAATTTACTAAGGGAAGAGACAAGCTGCTCACCTGCATCGCCCACGGAACACCCACGGAATGGGAAATAAGATCCTTCAAATGTTGGGGTGAGATCTCATCAAACCCATCTTAAATTATACATTATCATTTCTTACCATGAATATGAATTCTGTGATTGCTTATAAATAATGCATAAACCATGACAAATGGCTAAAGTTTTTTACCAAATTTAAGGTTTCGCGCCAGTACTGTAGCTCGCAATAAAGATAAAGGCAGCTGTTCAATAATATTTTTGCTAATAATTGGGAATGGTATTTGTTTTTTGTTATTTTGATTTGTAAGTGAAGGATATCTTTTTTTGTTACACTTTTGGTAGTATTCTGTACTAGAATATGACCACCTGAATATATGAGCAACAAAAGATACATTTATTATATGCAGTTTACAAACGCAGCGGCTGTATCGATAAATACCGTTGTCTTGACTTTAGAAAAAAAATGTAGTGTTTACGTCAACTTGCTTGAGATTTCGTTTCACTCATGTCAAAATGGGAGTGAAAACTCTCAAGAAAACAATGTGAAAATCCAAATTTCTCATTGTAAGGATGAACAAAATATTCGTTATGATCGTGTAATACATACCCCGATATGTTTACCAAGAAATCTCACCAAGATGTTAAGAAATCGACGGTTAAAATACAGGATTCTAAAAAGGATTCTGCAACCCGACTAAAACACTTAAAAATTGTTTTAGGTGAGGTTTTCTCGTGTTTATCTAGTGTGGTTAGGTTGATTGTGTTGTTATTAGTCTGTAATAGTGACTAGAGTATCTCTATTGGTAATAGACGCTACATTCCGTTGAACATGCTAATTAGTGGGAAATAACTGTAATTGGTGCGCCTCGGCTTACTTCTGTTTGTCGTGCAAATAAATTCTCTTTTCCTAATGGTTTTATGTCATTTCCCAGTTTACTATGGCCTATTACTCCATAAGTGCTACCAGTTCAAATTGTCTGGTATTTAGATCAAGGGCAAATTTGGTGTGTGAGTGATGATCTTCCTTATTTTCAGAACACATTGACGCAGATGAAGCCAAAACATACTTTGAGGCCAACTTCAGCCATGTGTATTTTATATTGTATGACAACTTTATTCAAGCTGAAAATAACCTTCGCCAAAGAGGTATGATAACTATTTACTTAGTCCTATAACTATACTGTACTATCTATTAAAATATTAAACAATATTTTACAATTAACTGAGTAAATTTTCCTTATTCTCTGTGGTAAACTTGATTATTAATATGTACTTATTATTGTTTTTCTTTTTGTACCCTACAGAACTTCCGTTCCATCTCGGTGAGTTTTGGGTGGCATTATATCTTTCCACACATTCATTGTCTCATCATAGGAACATCCCAATTTTTTATTAAACCCTTTGAAGGACTGGTTAAAGCATTATGTAAAGCTGCTGGATGCTTGTCGATAAACTAAATATCTTTTCAATTACTGCATTAGAACAATCAGATAACATTCAAATCATGAGTTTGCCATGGGTTGTTACTGTCATACTGTTTATTTTTTAATTTATCATCTCATACAGTTTAGGTTGCCAGTATTATGGTTGTTTTAGTTAACTTTAGAACAAAATAGGTTGTTAGAATGGACTGCATGATAATGTTTTTGCGATAGGAGAAGGGTCATAGATTTACTAATTCCCATTACTGTCTCAACTCTTGTTTTTTCGCATGAATTACAAGGACGAATTAACATAAATGGACATACTAAAATATTTGGGATTCAAGAGCAATGAAAATGGATCCCTTTTTAATTAGAAAACTCCTGTGAGTATCAGACATATTAAGATACTTATATCGGGTTAATCATGTCAATAAAGTCGAAAATAGCTTGACATGTTTTGGAACAGTCTGTGTCCCTTATTTATGAGTCATGTGTCTAGCCGCGGCGGCTGCTCTATGCACACTGGGTGGCAGCCGCTATTTTAATATGGATCCCTTTGTTCAGAAATTTTACAAAGTGATACATTTCCATTGCTACAGACTGTGTTAAGCTGTGATATGGCATTATTCTGGGATATACAATAGATGTGGTCTGTCTACTTAGTGTTGGGGAGTTACAATATTGGGAGTGCAATACTTGGCATGAAAAGTACAGTGGAATTTTGGATGCCTTTTATACATTTTCAAGCAAAACTGTTCAGTCACTTGAAGTTATCTGGGATTGGATACTGGTATTTTTCTCTGTACAAAAAGAACATTTTTATTTCTGCCTTTTGTTTATTAATTTATTGTCAAGGGGATACCCTACGTGATTTCGGTCTGAATCTTTTGCTTTTATGATGGTTTTAGAAGCTTATCATGAAGCACCTTTAAAATAGTATCCTATAATTACTTCAAAGTTCATCTTCTCTGAGATATTTGCCATCAAAGTTGAATGATTTTATGTCAAAAATCTGGTTGTACCTATAGCCATAACTTTTGTCTAAACTAGTTACGAATTTAAATCTCTGACATATTTAGGTTACCCCCTTAATGGGGCAATTTTATAATACGAGGTTGTTACCTAAATAAAAAGAACGAATTCTAGCATTCAACATTTTAAAATAATGGGCTATTTTGAGGTTTTGAAAAATATTTGTTACAATCCCTGGAAGTAATATCTTGTACAATGAAGTGCATAATATATTTAACATAATCATATTTTGTAGAAAATATCAAAAAATATAGATATTTTTGACACTGACTGTTTCAGTTTTTAAAATTTTGCATACCTACTTCATTTTTCAAAATATTATTGCAGGTGACTAATTATTGGGAGCCCAAGATTCTACCTAGGGTTTGCGATCCGAATCCAAAATGTATGCAATTATCCAGATCTGGATCTGGATCTGACGGATCTTTCATACATTTCGGATCCGCATTACAACCAACAAACAATGTGGTACCTTTTAACATCACAGTACCTACCACAAACATTTCCAAATCCAAATTTGGTTTTTCCTTTTATTATCATTTCAAACCTTATTCTATTCATAAAGATTGGATTTTTTTTTTTCTGAAATATGTATGTTCATATAGGAATGTATATTTAACTCGGTAAAGACGAGGTAACTTACGAGTTAATGGGCAAATAAATTTGAGACAAAACAAGTGACTCAGACATTCTGACTCACCTAAGAGATTTTTATTGACATACCTATAGCTTAGCTTTATAACATAACCTTACTAGATAAGATAGGGTTTACTGTTATTTACATAAAATAAACGAATTATTGCAAATGATAAGGCAGAAAAAGTAAAATAATTATACAACTAACAGCAACACAAATAAATGCCTATTGATAAACTTTACTGCATTGGAATAAGATTGCTGATTGTTAGCTTGTTGACAATAGTACTTAGGACAGTACCAGATTAGTAACTTAATCAATTGTCAGATAAACATATTTTCAATTGAAACGTTAATCTTGAAATAAATTTTAGTTTCAATTCAACCTATTTTGTTGTATATAAAATTGTTTATTTGTACAACAATTACATTAGCTGGTGTGTCAAATCTTATAACGTATGTATTTATGTTCTTAAAATATATTGTATTAAAATTTAGATGTTGATGATACATGCTTAATTGTTTACATAGTTTTGAAATATATTTTTTGGTGATATTTTGTCTTGGACGGTACCAAGCATCGTGTCCATTACACTCACTTATTACTAGAACAGAAAGACTTGCTTTCTATAGGTCATTTACATTTTAACCCATGCTCCATGGCCATCCATGTGAATCATTGTTGAATCTCATTGTTCATAAAATAAATACAGTGTGATTGATAGGCTTTAGCTTCTATACTGGTATACAGAATTTAAAAAAACTAATAGTAAATTTACGAATGCGTGTTTTATTAGTTTACCGCAATATGGTATATTTTTTTATGACTGAAAGCATATTTTATTTATATAACTGCATGCTTTCATTGCTTTATTATATCAGATATATTTTTACTTAAATCAAAAAATAAGCTGCTGTCTTGTTAGGCATCCTAATTCTGGATATCACTAATTTTTGGCGATAGCTGGCTGGTTACAAACAATTCCTTGGATTGGGATATTTTTTTAGGTTCTGGTTGAGCTAAGTTATTAATACCAACTAATTTAACCATTTACCTAACAGAAAGTACAGCTTAACAAATAAAACCAGGCATTAATCATACCTAGGTTGTCTTAAGTAAATGATTGATAGACGGTTTTGTGTACATTTTATTTTCTACCATAAATAACCAAAATAATTTTTCAAAAACCATAGTATTGGGTGCATGCTTTAAGTATCCACTTTACTAAGTTTGTTCTTAGGTAGAAAATCAAATGTATAAATACCATCTAACAATTACCTAATACTTGCATTAGTAAATACATTTATTTATTTTAGTCCATAAGGCTGGTAGAGAAGAGCTAGAAGGGGCCTTGACACTCCTCGAGAAAGTATTATGCCTGCTGCCCGAGCTGATCGGGAAGAGGTGGCAACTGCACTCGCTGACCAGAATCTTCTCAAAGCTCCTACATAGTAGCAACTCACAGAAGTTGCGAGCTGAGTCTATAAGGTAAAATTTCTACACACAATATTCTTAAGTTTTTGTTATTAACAATCTTATATTCGTAGACTGTCCTTTTGTTTCTTCAACAGTCCTGTACTACTCTATAATTTCAAACAAAACAAAACGAAGTGGCTTTGTTTTACCACAGAGTTTCAATAATCAACTTAGGCGTCTATCATCAGACCAGCATTAGCAATACTACCATAACATTGTACTGTCATCCAAGTTACGTAATTTGTTAAGTTTTAACGCAATCGGACAAAGAGACCAGGTTACAATCTTTCTGGCATCTTTGAGATAAAGAGACTAAGTCATATTTAAATATTTTAGAAAAGTATATTTTCAACAGGATTTAAACTTGCAACCTACTTGGGAGTCTAAATATGGTATTGTCTGTATTCTAGGTATTTCCTGCTCTGGTATCAAGCACTCGGTGACAATGCCCCAGTCGAAGTTCACAAGATGTTTGCGTCCCTGGTGCCAGGACTCCCCGAGCCTTGCATATTACCAAGCGGCTCACCACTCAAAGGAAAACCCGACTCCAACGCCCCCAACGACTCCGGAGACTTCAGCATGGAGGATATACTTCACCACCCCAATTTTAGTTCAACCACAGATAATGCCAAAAAAGTGGTTGTAGAGCAAACCACCACAGGCTTTATGGGGAAGCTTGCGAACGTCTCAGCTTCTATATTTCATGATACAAATGCTTTAAACCCAGTCCAATGTGTAGAGGTCCTACCGTTGCTGCCGCCGAGTGCCAATGAAAAAGCTATTGACAATGAGACAAAGCATTTCTTTGAGATATTGCTGGAGGGTATGGCGGCGTCTGTGACAAAGATCCATTGGAAGGACAGGTCGCACGCGAAATGTATGAGGAGTTTTGCGTTTCTGCTGGAGAGGTTTAAGATGTATTATTTGCCTGTCATCTGTCCGCAGTATAACAACAAGAATTCATTGTATAAACCGAATTTAGGTATGTACTCTACTTTGTTTAAGTTTGTTTTTTATGAAACTTCCATTTAATTATGACTTCTTCAATAATAAATCTAGTACCAGTGCTAGTCTAGTCTAGTAGTAGTAGTGGTCCATAACAGGGGCAAATAACCCAATCGCAGGTTGTACTCCTCAAACCCAACAACTTTTTAGTAAGTTTTCACTTTTTCATACAAACTAAATAGTACTTTCAAGGTACGTTAACATATCAGCCTAATTGACGTCTCTTGTCATACTTCAAAAGTGACAAAATTCACAGTACATTGTCTTCTAACAAACATCAAAGTGTAATAAAAATAATTTGGGGACTACCACCTACTATCAAATTCTTCGCCCCTGTTACCTATCAAAAAATGCAGCAACACAAAGAATTTATTTACAAACGTCTCTCTAGTCTAAATACCGTTGATATCTGTAATTTTGTAATTCTGTGGTGTTTATAAGAATGAGACAAATGTAACTGAGACATTTTCAGACCTGCCAGTCCAACACAACGTACTAGACGACGACTACGTGTTATGCCGAGTGATCCTTATCAAATGGGTGGCCAACTACGCTCACTTCCTGAAGAAGACCGGCAGCGATGGCGGACAACCGTCTTCCATGACCAGCACGGGCTCGCACGCGCCGCATTCCAGCACTCCGACACCGGCGGCATCGTTGCACCATGAGGAAGAGACATCTTTCACTGTGGGGCAACCCTCGGATTCTAGTAGAGCTTCGTCGCATGACTCTGCGTCGAATACGCCGCATCCCAGCTTAGAGCCAGGTTAGTTCTTGGACTACTTCCAGTACAGGGTAGAAAGTTCTAAATAGGCTAGACGACTGAAAAAATCTATTTAGTCCGTCTTTTAGATTATAAAAAAATATTGTACACGTATTTTTTCTTTTGTTCGTCAAATCAAAAATGACAAAAATACAGTGCGTTCAAGTTTCGCGTAATGTCACTCCTAGGTACAATTCTTACCTAGGAGTGACGTCACAAGCTCCCACCCCGGAACTTTGATGCTCTTTATCTTCGTCAATTTTAGTTAAATTGAAAAAGGAAAAAATACGTGTAGAATCATTTTAGACAATCTAACTGACGGACTAATTAGAATGATAGTTTTTCAACCTAGTCGTCATCCCTATTGTAGCACAACGATACCAGCGGTATCATTGCACCATGAGAAAAGACGTCTTTTCACTGTGGGACAACCCTCGGATTCTAGTAGAGCTTCGTCGCATGACTCTGCGTCTAATACGCCGCTTCCCAGCTTGGAGCCAGGTTATTTAGTACTTTGACCAGTGCAGGGTCTCCCACAGCTCAGCTTGGAACATTGACATACTTATTTACTGTTAACCCGCAGATTAGTGTTCGAACGTATTCTACCCTTTGAATGAAATGAACCATTATTTTCAGGGTGCCCAGCAGAAGAACTGAGCAGCTCGGCAGTGGTCCGCGACGTGCTATGCGGTTGGTCGCGCGAGCACGTGGACTTCACAATTGAAGTACTGCGACAAGCTTTCCTGTTGCCTTTCGCCCAAGCCGGTGCCGCGCGACGGGTTATTGCCCTTTATAAGGATTGGATACAGATGAACGTGAGTTTATATCAACTTTTTCTAGTTGTAATAAGGTTGAATTTGCAGTGCTTCGACCTGTTTGCTCTGAGAATAGACGCGCGTCGTCGCATCGACATGTCTGGATATGAATCAATGTGATGAAATAAGTGTCACTTACTCAGTCTATCTGAAACCATAGTTTTGGATGGGATGGGATATTTCGAATGGGTACGGTAATACGTAAGTTGCTGGATAAATGGTGTATGTATTCCACTAGTGCTGTTTCGAATGATTTGCGAGAGTTCGGTCCTTCTAGTCATACTAACTTTAGTATATGTTTGGTCCCCAGGTATCAGAGATCCCGCCATTCCTTCTAGAGAACACATACGAGCCGAACGAGCCGGCAGCGCCGCCGCGCCGGCTGCGCAACGACTCCTACCTCGGTGCCGTGGGCCGCGACAACGTCATGGTGCGCGCTGGCCTGCAGGTATCTAGAGAACACATACGAGCCGAACGAGCCGGCAGCGCCGCCGCGCCGGCTGCGCAACGACTCCTACCTCGGTGCCGTGGGCCGCGACAACGTCATGGTGCGCGCTGGCCTGCAGGTATCTAGAGAACACATACGAGCCGAACGAGCCGGCAGCGCCGCCGCGCCGGCTGCGCAACGACTCCTACCTCGGTGCCGTGGGCCGCGACAACGTCATGGTGCGCGCTGGCCTGCAGGTATCTAGAGAACACATACGAGCCGAACGAGCCGGCAGCGCCGCCGCGCCGGCTGCGCAACGACTCCTACCTCGGTGCCGTGGGCCGCGACAACGTCATGGTGCGCGCTGGCCTGCAGGTATCTAGAGAACACATACGAGCCGAACGAGCCGGCAGCGCCGCCGCGCCGGCTGCGCAACGACTCCTACCTCGGTGCCGTGGGCCGCGACAACGTCATGGTGCGCGCTGGCCTGCAGGTATCTAGAGAACACATACGAGCCGAACGAGCCGGCAGCGCCGCCGCGCCGGCTGCGCAACGACTCCTACCTCGGTGCCGTGGGCCGCGACAACGTCATGGTGCGCGCTGGCCTGCAGGTATCTAGAGAACACATACGAGCCGAACGAGCCGGCAGCGCCGCCGCGCCGGCTGCGCAACGACTCCTACCTCGGTGCCGTGGGCCGCGACAACGTCATGGTGCGCGCTGGCCTGCAGGTATCTAGAGAACACATACGAGCCGAACGAGCCGGCAGCGCCGCCGCGCCGGCTGCGCAACGACTCCTACCTCGGTGCCGTGGGCCGCGACAACGTCATGGTGCGCGCTGGCCTGCAGGTATCTAGAGAACACATACGAGCCGAACGAGCCGGCAGCGCCGCCGCGCCGGCTGCGCAACGACTCCTACCTCGGTGCCGTGGGCCGCGACAACGTCATGGTGCGCGCTGGCCTGCAGGTATCTACTCTATTTTGTTTGGGAAATTATTATTCGCCTAGCAAAATATACTGACTTGCACAGCAAATAAATATAAATACACATCAGAACGATCTTTTAATATGTATTTATTAGTTTTTTGCTGTGCAAGTCAGTATTTCAGTTAGGTTATATTAAGTACTACCCATTTTTTTTACTTATACATATCGTGTATACGTAACATTGAGGTATTTCCTTTCACGGAATAGCAGCTTCCAATGTCTTATACTTCGTACTGAAGCACTGAGTAACCCATTGGGACTACGAGTCAGGGCTCGAATACACGACCTCCGCACATCTTACAGCGTTTTTCTCATAAAATCTCTTTGTTCCAGAACGTTCTACAAGTATTCATGACGCAAGCGGCCAACGTGTTCCTAGCGAGCTCCTCGCCAGTGGCGCCGCCTGGCGCACTTGGCCAGCAGCAACTTTTGGAAGAGCAGACGGACACGTGCAAAAGGGTTCTCAACATCTACCGCTACATGGTCATGCACGTGGCCATGGACGCAGGCTCATGGTAAGTTGTTCCAGAATGTTCTACAAGTATTCATTACTCAAGCGGCCAACGTGTTCCTGGCGAGTTCCCCGCCAGTGGCGCCGCCTGGCGCACTTGGACGGCAACAACTATTGGAAGATCAGATTTCATTTCATTTCATTTCATTTATTGCATAGAAATCATGTGGTACAAAATAGGTGTTACATTAGGGTTGTTTCACACATGAACCCCGTTGGGGCACAGCAAGTATTTCTTAAAAATAAACCTATAACTAGGAAGTACAGGCGCATGCATCTAATTAAGTTTATAACATTTTATTTGTTACATATATTCTAGAGATAAGATTTAAAGCATTTATTAATTTACTAGCTTTTACCCGCGACTTCGTCTGCGTAGCGTTACAACTTTTGGTAATGTATTTTTATCTCGCTAATAATTCAGAATGTACAATAAATGCTAGAGATAAATATTGTAATCGGATTTGGAAAAAATATTAGTAATGAAAGTTTTTTTGTCTAGCATTTTTTGTTTATTTTTTCTCCTAATCACAATACGATACTGATTGCACCCTTAATCGGATCACCAGCATTCTTGTTACTCCTGTATGTAGGTATCTTTGTGTCTACTTCATAACAGTCTTTCAGTGGTTGGTGGATACGCTGTAGATATGGTAAAAATTAGGTACGTTAACGTTTACATGAATTATCTTTTAATTAAATAAGTGGTCAAGGCCGAGTGTTTACTGATCACGATTTGGAACACTACCTTACGCTTACTGAATGTAACCCACGGAATGTCATTCGATACCTAATTAGTAATTACGACTAACTTCCTAGTGAAGAAAAATCATTGTGAGGATACCAACATTATTACTTCGCGCATATAAATTTGTTTTATCCAAGGACAATCCCATGATAGGGTAGGCATATGGCTATAGCCGCGCCTTTATTTGCATCTGCCTACTCAACATAAGGTCAGAACAAAACACCTGTAAAAAAAAGTGTAATGCATATTATACTTTCTTAACCCAGGACTTAACCCAGAGGGTTGAATTGATTATTTCACTTGCTTCCTTCCCCCTTTGCGCTTCTATAGAGATTGATTATCGTAACAAAAACTATTCTATCCTTTTCTAGGATTCAAAACATCCTCATGCCAAATTTCACCTTAATCCGTTCAGCGTTTTTAGTGTGAAGTGGTAACAGATAGAGAACAGTTACTTTCAAATTTACAATATTAGCGTCCTGTCCTAATATTACTACAATATTAGTGCCATCCTAATCCATCAAGTTGTGCATTTTCCGTTATTTTTTTGCCTTTTAACTAAAATAATAAAACGAAAAATTTATAGTCTATCCTTGTCCAAAATTGAATCTAAAACCGTGCTGGCTTTGTGACTTTTTCGTTGCACAAAATCGTTGCGTTTGGCCAATGCTCTTCCCCAGGGCCCGCTATGATGTATATATTATCCGCTTGTATAATGCATGCAGAGTCATCATATATTGAGTTGCCGTCTTTGTAGTGGTAGGATTCCGCGTCACTAAGACCTTAATGATATTGTCCAGAGGTCTCTTCAGTCAGCGGGTGTTACTTCCATTTTGAAGCCGCTGGGTTTTAGTTGCACTGATAGCAAGTAGCGGGATGGAGTGACGCTGGTGCTGCGGGAGACAGGGCGGTGTTTATTGTGGGATGGTACATCCGTCGGCACACTTTCGACCACCCATATTACTCGCACTTCCCGCGTGACCCTCTGCCGAAACTTGGTGAAGTGGCAAAAGTGTGCGCTCCCTTCTAAGATAAGATTCCAAAAGGATAGCATGATACTCATATTATAAGACGACAGTGTGTCACCTTTGTATGACAATTCCTGATAATTGTAAACAGGTACTCACATTTGACTGCGTTTACTGTCACGCTATCCTTGCAACTTGTCTTTTTATGAACTTATAGCATTTTGTCATTATCCAAAAACATTCGTGTATAACTAACTTAGGCATGTAGGACTTGGATACATGACATAAGATGTCGACTCAGACAATCTAAGGTTGTCCAGCATAGAATGCAGACACTTTTGCAGCAAGAATGGCGAAGGACGAGTTATTATAATAAGTCTTGTATTTGTGTTTTTTTCCTGTGTAATTCAGTTTTTGAGTAACTGGTTGTGACATTTTTTTCAGTAAACTCAATTTATATAATTCGGTTACGCATTTCATTTCTTAGATATTATTAATAACAGCACCATCTACCAAATCTAGAAGACTTTGCGACGTAGTATGTTTCCCGAGAATGAAAATGTTAGATACAGCTCTAAAGAGCCTTAAGTAGTTCTGCATGTAATATATAGATGGCAGTGTAATAAACACAATATTAACGGGAAAATGTACTTTTTATGTCTCTGCCCATTTCTTTCGATAAACTTATTAAATGTGTGCACAATTTTATTTAAAATAAGGTCCACCGATGAGCAAAATGTAGTAATAAAACCATGGATTTGTCGTGGCAAAGTTACTCACTTCATATCTAAGCAAATAGATGGCGCCAGTGTACAGTGTGTGTGTATTGGTACTATACGATGGTATTTCGAACATTGCAGCAGCTTTCAAGTTTTGTACAATAAATGCCGTACCGCTAGCGCCATCTATTATGAGCAATGCAAACTATACATATGTAAAAAAAAAGTTACGAAACCGGATAAAAAGTATCCTAAATTTTACTCCGGTACATAAACTATTACCATACCAAATTTCATAAAATTCTGTCCAGTACTTTTTGCGGAGTTAGCGAACAAATTCACAGACAGACAGACAGACAAAAATTCTAAAAACCATTGAAAGATATTTTATCAACGTTTCTGATACGCCCCTACGTATTTTTTTTTAAATATATTTATTGTACAGATTTTTTATTTCTACTCTCTTATTATATGTATTGATTTGTTTTTAAATACGGTTTCACAGTAGGTAGCATTATTAAACTGGCATTATATTAGATTTTTCATTATATATTATTTTATTTTGGCAGATATTCATCATTCAGGTACTCGTCTATGGAATAATAACACTTTTTGAGGAGTAAACTTTTTAGTACCCTCTTGAACACATTATCGTTTATTTGAGTTCTAATTTTTTCTGGTAGTTTGTTAGCCACAAGTATGCATCGGTAGTACGGGCCTTTTTTGTACATTTCTAATTTTGTAGCGGGTAGTTGCAGCTGAGTTTCCTCGTTTTTTCTTCGTTGTGAATTTACGGTTTTTTTTGTGAAAAGGTACGAATTGTTCCTAACAAAGAGTGCCGCTTCCAGTATGTATATAGATGGCAATGTAAGGATATTTAGTTTAGCGAACTGCGGTCGGCAACTGTTTGGTATCTGCGTGTTGGTGAGTATGCGAATACACGTTTTCTGCCATATAAATAGTTGCTGGACATCAGTGCTGGCTCCCCACACAATAACACCATATTGAAGCCTTGCATGTGCGAACGCGAAATATGCTGACAGGGCGGTTTCCAGGTTTGTGTTGATTTTTAGCACAATTAACGCGTATATAAAGCTCGATAATTTTGATTTTATATGTTCTATATGTGATTTCCAATTTAAGTTTGTATCTATTTTTATTCCTAGCAATTTGAATTCATTTACTTCCTCAATATTTTCATTTTCAATTTTTAGTGACATTAGCAGATGGAAACTTGCAAGCGCATGCTCATCATCTACAGCCCCTCGGTCATGCTCGTCACCATGCACGCTCATGATACCATGCTCATGCATACCACGCTCAAATACATACGTATTTTAGACCATTGTACAAGTATTAGGAAAGTAAGCGGTAATCGTTTCCTTAGCGATCGTCTCGCCAGTGGTGCCGCCTGGTGCTTCTGACTAGCTATAATTTTTCGAGAGGCTAAGCCCCTTCATGCCTATTTCCTAAAAGTTCTACACATACACGTTTTGTTGTGTTAGAAAATCCATCGCTAAACATCAATCGGCTGCTGAGCTGTCAACAATTTGGCCGACACATTCAAAGCGCTCCACGACATTCTACATCATAATATGATATTATCAGAAAGTTAATTCGGACTCTGGCAACAGAATCGATTACAATCGACACCTACCAAGGCGGCTTAAAAAACGAATTAAGGCTAAACACTGTTTTTTGCAGGGAACAGCTTTTGCTGGTATTACTTCAAATAACGTCGCTTGTACTTACCAAAGTACCACCAAAGAGAAAACAGGAGTCACTAGGTAAAGTACCAAACATATTTCATCTACGAAATTCATATATTACATACTTTTAATAAAATTAAACCTCTAAATTCGAAGTGATTAACATGGGTTTGTTTTGCCAATTGCAATGTACTTAGTGAACGACGTCACTCAGTTAACCTAGATTTTGACCTGTATAGCAACAGTCCTAAAGTTGATAATCCTTTGCAGGTGGATTTCTAGCACCAGCGCTGTTCCAGACGTTGATAG
Organism: Lathronympha strigana; assembly: GCA_949128165.1. NCBI lineage: Eukaryota > Metazoa > Arthropoda > Insecta > Lepidoptera > Tortricidae > Lathronympha > Lathronympha strigana. The sequence continues at coordinate 4,325,352 of OX421919.1, read as the reverse complement.
TGACGTGGATCAAAGCGAACTTAAACGTCGCAGTGAAACCAGAGTTGTGGCAGAACTTCATGGAGTTACTGACGAGATTGACGCACTGGGAGGAATTGATTACAGAATGGGCGGTATGTTGTATTTTGTATGATAACTAAGTTGTTACAAATTTAATTTCTTCTTTCAACCAGTTGGGGTTTGAAATAAAATCTGACAATCCATAATGATATTCAAAATATATATGTTGTAAAATTGAAGGTCCTATCTTCAATGGTTTATGTTTTAGTGTATATAACGGGGCTGTTTTGTATATTCCTATCACTTACCACCTCTCCAGTATAAGTGAGTCCTATATGGCCATAGTGAATATGCGCAATCGGAGGTCACACTAAATTGGTCATGTATTATCCCGCACTTAGTAAGCTGTTGGCAATATATGACACATTTTTAAATGGAATTTTGAATCGTTTCCTCAAGATAGGTTACATGTAGATAAGATTTGTAATCGTATGTAGTTTTTATTTTCCTCGCGATAATGAGGGGAAAAATGTTGTATTACACTCGGCGGCAAAGTTTGTTCAACTCTCGTGCCTGAGACCAACGAAAAGCTCAAGATTCCGGTTATTGAATTGGTTACAATTTTGGAATCTTTCGCTTCCTGGGGTCTCAATATAAGCCCGAGAGTTAAACAGCAACTTTGCCCCCTTGTATAATAATAGTACATTATTGGCGAGGTACGGAAATTAGGGGATTGACTGATGGGGTGATTGCCGAGGCCCGAAATAGCCGGTCTTAGGCAAGCCCGGTTTCAGCCGAGGCAGATATTGCGCTTTTCTTAAACAGACCTTTACTTTCCGTCACTAGCCAATAATGTATTATTTCTATCCTGTATTAATGAGCTATCGGTATTGCAAGCGTCTGACAGCTTGCCCTACGTATAATCCCGCGGCACGCCATCAATCGGTGATTGATTCCGTTCCACTAGTGCCCACGCGCGCATGCCGGGCGCCTCGTCGCGGTAGCCTCAAAACGCGCTACTTAATGCTGCGGTGTGGCGCTGAACCGAAGTATCAGGGACGTACTTTTGCTGTCACGGCCGCCGGTACCGCGCCGATAGACGCTCGCGGTATCGCGAGGGATTTTCCCCATTAATCTGCTGCAGCGGAGGAAATCCTCCTCGATGCCATTCCTTGGTTGGTTAAAATAGTGTGTTGTTTTAGAAAACGATGGAGACACTAACCCGCGTGCTGGCGCGGCACGTGTACGCGCTGGACCTGTCGGAGAGCAGCGAGGCGCGCGGGCGGGGCGCGCGCGGGGAGGGGCGCCGCGTCACGCCCGCGCCGCAGCCGCGCAGCCAGGCGCCGCCGCCGCAGCAGCCCGAGCGGGCCAGCGGTATAATACCTTACAAATCACCATACCCTCTTACTATAATGCCTTGAGCCCGACGAGTGGGGTGGACTCATTAATAACTGTGTTTAACTTTCACGCTGGTTGCTGCAATATCGCCAGCGATGTAACTAATATTTGAAACGGGATAATTACAATATATGTTTGTTTTATTGAGCACCCGATATTTCGACACTGTTGCAAGCGTCATGTTCACGGAGTAAACTGATTAGCTGCGAGTTTTTAGTTGTGATCTTCCCACACGCCATAGCGACATCGCCAGCGATGAACGTGAAACGTGATCAGTAACAAACCGTGCTTTAGTATACATGGAATGTCATGAAAACGAGACATTATTAACTCTGCTAGCATGGCACGCGTAATAGACTTGCTGTAGACATACTTGCGCCTAGTTCCTAAACCCTGTTTCTAAAAAGCCGTAAACCATGATTGTTATAGTCTGACAAGCGAGCGAGCGCAGTAACAGTAGGACAAAATAACTATATCCATCCCTTTTTTCAGGGTGGTAATACTAGCGTAAGAAAAAGACAGTATGATGTTCTCTATCCTACTGTTACTGCGCTCGCTGGGTTGTCAGACTATATCTACAGTGTGAGTATACCTCTTGCTTGTTTATCCAGGCAAGTCCCCGAAGCTGTCGGGGCACCCGGCGCGGCGCGCGGAGGCGGGCGCGCGCCGGCTGCCGCGCGCGCGCTCCGACCCGCACCTGCACAAGCACGGCCACACGCCCGCCACCGCCACTGCACACATGGGTAAGCTATACTTACACAATGCTGCTGATGCAAGGCTGTTGAGGCATGGGAAAAGGCGATTGCAGGCTGAAAATTATGTCTAAACGGACGACTTTAATAGATTACGGAGCCTGTAATAGATCACGTACCGAGGCCTGTACGTAGAAATGTAGAAATATCTCAGATCTCGTGTAATTGTAAAAAATGGTGCAACTAAATCAAAACCCGATAAGTCGATAGGTTATATATTTTCTGCAACAATGAACAGTATCTGAATGCTATCGAAATTAAATTTGAATCCATTATCTTCATCAAAATGTCGCTTTACCAACATATTATTATTTATCCGCGACATGTTTCGGACATCCTATGATGCCATTATCAAGCGCCGAATACCGTGCGCGACGACGCAAGCGGGCGTACTAAAGCATTTCGCTTCGCTGCCCGAAGCGCTCTCGATGACAAAACAACATTTTTTTTTCTTTAGCAGAAGAAACCAAAGAACCAGCCAGCAACAACAAACCCCGGAGATGGTACTCGCTCGACTCGTTGCGGCACTCGTCGCAACATGAAGAAAGAGACTCCGCTAGTGGTACGTACTGAGGACTACCGTATTTTTGCTCACCAGGCGGCGCCACTCATGCGTGAGTCCTTGTCAAGCGCCATTAGTATGAGTTTGTATGGCGCAAAAGCAATATTAGAATTTATTATTTTTCATTAATTTCCATGTTAAAAGAGGTGCATTCGATTCTAACTTTTTTCAGTGATGTGTAGAAAATTAGAGGGGTTATTACGTTATTGTGTGATAATATTTGATATAACAGTTAATTATTATTCGCGCTATTTTTACAATGAAATATAGGTACTTCTTTTATAGTTTGACCGGGTCAAAATCAACATTTGCGTAATAAAAAAGTGTCCCAAGATTTTTTCCCATTTCGTTACCATTTTTTCACAGATTTTCTAAGGCGGTAGCTCAATGTAAAATTTTAAGACACTTTTTTCTCCTACTAGAATCGAACGAGGTCGCGATTCTGAGTCTAAATCAGATAAAAATTTCCAATTCAGAGAAAGTTGGGAACCACAAAAAATAAAATCGCCCGCGAACGGGAAGCGCTTTCCGTCCGTCAAACAACTTTGGTAACATTTTTATTTGTTTTGTGTAGGAAAACAAATGCTTATTATAATACCTTTATCTTGTATAATAGAATCTCGGTCCCCATCGCCGGCCCCGTCGAGCGGTGTAGAAAGCAGTAGCATCAAAGACTCGCCGCTGCAGATCGACTTGGCGTCCGACGGCGGGAATGTTGGTAAGAATAGATTATTCATTTACTATTTTCCTTTATTTTTTTTCTTTCTTAGATTAGTTTATTTAGAATATGTATACCGAGTGTTACAATAGTCCCGAACGATACTTCAACACCTGATAAAGTCAATGACCTTGACCCTGAACAAGTGGAATAATTTCGATATTCGAAAAAAAAATTCTTTGTATAGGTGTATTTCTGATCAGCCAATACCATACAAAGTTTTTTTAGTAACTTTTCCGCTTGCATCGCACTCAGGGTCATTGACCTTTTCAGGTCTTGACGTAATTAAAATAAACAACAAATCAACCTATAAAAAACCTAACCTAGAATGCCGCTGGCAAAAACTGCCGGTGGTTACGGACGCAAAGAGAGGAACCGCCGGACTATGCGCGCCGTGTCCAGGATTACCGCCTCTGCACCTGACCCTTCATCATCATCATCATTTCAGCCGAAAGACGTCCACTGCTGGACATAGGCCTCCCCCAAAGATTTCCACAATGACCGGTCCTGCGCCACCCGCATCCAGCGGACTCCTGCGACCTTCACCAGGTCATCAGTCCACCTTGCGGGGGGCCTACCCACGCTGCGCCTTCCGGTACGCGGTCGCCACTCGAGAACCTTTCCGCCCCAACGGCCATCGGTTCTACGTGCAATGTGCCCCGCCCACTGCCACTTAAGTTTAGCGATTCGGAGAGCTATATCGGTTACTTTGGTTCTGCTGCGGATGGTCTCATTTCTGATACGATCTCGCAGAGAGACTCCTAGCATAGCTCTCTCCATTGCCCTTTGAGTGACTTTGAGCCTTCTTATGAGGCCCATTGTAAGCGACCACGTTTCAGTACCGTATGTCATCACTGGCAACACACACTGATCGCAGACTTTCGTCTTCAGGCACTGCGGAATATTGGACGAAAAGATGTGTCGCAGCTTCCCGAACGCTGCCCAACCGAGTCGGATTCGACGATTAACCTCTTTCTCGAAATTGGACCTACCTAACTGGACAGTTTGTCCTAGGTATATATAATCGTCTATAACTTCGAGTGTAAAGTCTCCGATTGTCACTGGAGCTGGTGCTACATGGATATTCGACATGATTTTCGTCTTATCCATGTTCATCTTAAGACCAACTCGCCCGGAGGCTCTACTGAGGCTAACAAGCATCGTACTTAAATCCTCCATGGTCTCAGCCAAGACTACTATATCGTCAGCAAATCGAAGGTGAGTGAGGTACTCGCCGTTTACATTGATGCCTAGCCTTCTCCAGTCCAGAGTCTTGAAAACGTCCTCCAGTGCAGCGGTAAACAGCTTAGGAGAGATGACATCTCCCTGCCTGACTCCCCGCTGCAGCGGAATAGGCTTCGAGTTCTGGTCTTGGAGTCGGACTGACATGGTGGCGCTCTCGTACAAACACTTCAACACTTCGATATAGCGGTAGTCTACTTGGCACCGTTGGAGAGATTGTAGTACCGCCCAGGTTTCGATCGAATCAAAGGCTTTCTCGTAGTCCACAAACGCTATACAGAGGGGCAGATTATACTCCTCGGTCTTCTGTATAACCTGACGAAGCGTATGAATGTGGTCTACGGTACTAAAGCCTCTTCGGAAACCGGCTTGTTCGGGAGGCTGGAAGTCATCAAGCCTGCGTGCGAGACGATTCGTAATGACTCTTGAAAACAGCTTATAGATATGGCTCTTCTCTCGACATGTTGGTCGAGACTCATATACTATTTTGTTATGAAGGGAAATTTACACGTCACTTTAAAAATGCTTTTGTGCACATTTAGGATACATTGACAAAATTCAAATTCATAATATTCCCTCTGGGTACCGCGATTAGTATTCATAGAAAATAAACACTATAAAACGGATTAAATCGCTTCTACTACATCTAGTCAGTCCTTTACAGCTCTCGTCACTGGATAGAATGAAGACTGTCTTCGTTCCTTTTTAAAGTATTTCATTGTGTGTGTATTGGGGTTATAAGTATCTAATTGGCGGACGACGGATGCAAAACATACCTTATTTTCTTACGGTAATGCCAAACTTTGATATAATTTGCATCCATCGTCCGCCAAAAAAAAATCGTAGGTTAATTTCGAATTGGTAACTCTTAAGATGATGGAAATATGAGTACTCCCTGTGATTTTAGAAATTACCTCAATACAACCCTACTTATAATATTTCTTTGGTTCCGCCACTCTTTTACTGCAGTAATTTTTGAAATTGAGAACCAACTGTACACACTAAACAAAATGCCATAATTTTATAGTTTCACATTTCGAAATTGATATGTAATTAAATTCTTATAAGGCCATGAGGCATCTCACGGTTAGAATACACAATGCATTACTACACTGTTCCGCTGATCAATTCGTGGTTATTCTCATCAGTTCCACTTCATCACTACTCTTCAATCACTGAATGTAAAGTTCTTATCAACCGAAACGAATCGCCGAACGTAAAATACCTGCTGTTGAAGAGTTCCATAAAAGTTACAGCTGTTGGTTTCTCTATCAGCAAATTTTATTTTCCGAGAGCAAATATCCGAGTTTATGTGGAAAACAATCAAATTAATCACCATAGTTCTATCTATAATTTTATACGAAGAATTCTCTAGATGTCTCCATGTTGAGTTAATTAGGAGCTAAAAGTCACATACGATCGCGAAAATCTTTAAAACTACTCCTGTTATTTTAAGACAATAAGTAGATGTTTACGCTACCGTTTTAGAATTAGGGACTTCATAAAAACTTCTTACCTGTACATACCATCCTTTGATTTCTCATGGATCCCATTATCTATCTAACTTGAAAGTAATTCCTTTCGGACAAAAAAAATCGGATGACTTAACTGAGAGTAAGCGGTGAGCAACCAGTAAAAAAACAACATAATAAAAAAAGATGCCGATATATTCAAAGAACCTCCTCCTCCTCCTTTTTTGGATGTCGCTTAAAATAAATAAATAAATATTCTGGGACAATCTCACATCTCAGATCGAACTAGTCCCAAACTAAGCAAAGCTTTTAAGAGCAAGTGCTCCACAGCCCGCCTTTGTCCGGCCGGGCGTCCCTACTCTACATCTACATCTACAAGTGTACTATGTCCTTGCTACTACTTGTACTATGGGCACTCGACGACAATATACATACTTATATAGATAAGTACGTACATGTATACATAGAAAACGTCTAAATCAGGAACAAATATTCGTGATAAACACACAAATAAATGCCCTTACCGGGATTAGAGACCCGGCCCCTCCAGCTTCAAAAAATTTGGCTTGCCTATACAGAGTGGTCAGAAAACGAGACGACGGACAGCCTCCCGGGCGCGGCCGGCGTGGGCGTCGGCGTGGTGATGGGCGGCGGCGCGCGCGGCTGGCTGCCCGACGTGGCCGCCGTCATGTGGCGCCGCATGCTGGCCGCGCTCGGCGACCCCAACCTGCTGCGCGACCCGCAGGCGCACAAGAACCTCTACAAGTATCTCATACACCTCAACACCACGCTACTGAAGGTAAGCGGACTGTCAACACATTTGTTACAGGAACATATTCAATAACATTACATTACTCTTACTTACTCATTATTCTTGCGAGTTTTTCCCGAACATCTTCAAGGAACTCGCACAACAGTGTTCCGTCGGGATGACTGCAGCCGCCTGTTTCACGACGCTGACAATGTCGGCTGCATACTAAAGTTAATAGAACGTTGTGACAATTGTCGCAATGTCAGCGTGGTGAGACAGGCTGCTCGATCGCGACCCACGCTTCTGCGCGTCAATTCGGTTTGATTGTTAAAAATAATACAAAAATGCAGCGTGTTATTTACTTACCGCTCCAATTCCTGGATTCAATTACGGACGTACGGTTCGTGAGCTTTAAGAAGAACCTTGGGATTTTAGAACTTCGAGTGTCGGCGGTAACATACTAAGGTAAAGCAGGACAGCAGTATCACCTTCGCGTAACACTTCCTTTAGTTAGGTATATATGTATTTGGATAGGGTATGATATTTGGTGGTACCGAACTGGTAACCTCAAAAACAACAACACAACTTATTGTATTATTTAGTAATTGAAGTAATGCTTCATTCAGCCAATCTATGATATCAACTTATTTAAATTGTTTGTTTACTTAGCTCTAAACCTTAAACATGGTACTGACTAAGTAAAAAATTGCGCATGATGTTATTTTAGCATTTTAGACGCTCAGTCTAAAATTTACTTTGACGCCTAAAAACTTAGTTAAGCCCTAAATATGATAATTCTTGACACTCCGGTCAGATAACTATTAATTTTATCGCTTTTTCCCGTTAAATACATTTAAGGATAACGAATTTATACTACTAAAAGTTTAATACGTGTCTTATCTACGTTATTCCATTTTACTTAAATTAGAAACTTTACAAACGACCTTGACACCACCTGAGTGACCAAGTGTCTGCGCGGTGGCGCAACGCCATCATTGTTGATTTAAACACCCACTCTAGTTTTTACAGTTCAAACTATTTACTTTGTACGTGAGTAAGAGTTAGTTGAAAACATTATTCCAACGAAACGGTATTGATTTTAGAAGATTTTATTAGCGAGTAGTATTCATATGTAGTATAATATATTTTATGTATTATGAAACAAAAACTATGAGATACGATTCTTATAAGTATATTTTTTTGTAATTGCCTTAAGTATAAGTAAACCCTAGACGAATGACCCGAGTACAAGCAAACTTATTTAATTTTGTCAAAAGTGGATTTAGTAAGCCTGGCGTGAATTAACCGAAGAAAAAGTAACGAGTGTACGTCAGAATCTGTAAAAAACGTTTATTATACAATGGAAGTAATAGAACGTTTCTAACATACAATGGTGAATCAGTCCGCATTTAGCTAAAATCTTTATTTAGTTTTTGTCAAACTTCGCATCATGCAAAAAATTACTCCACACGCTTTTAATTTTTTGCAACATTTCTAGCGACTAACAGCTCTCCAATAAATTCGAATTTCTTATCATCACGGTTCAAACGCATTGAAGCGTATCGAGATAAAACCAAATCTCAGACGTTCAGCCACATTTATATTCACAATACTTTTCATAAAGAACAAAGAAAACGTGTAATTGAATTATATAGAGATCACATACCTACAATCGTGAGTAGTTAATAGAACATTAAATACCGTTCTTCGCTAACACCGTGTAAACGAAATTCAATACGCCAGCCATCTGTTAATTTTTATCGCAAACAACTTTGACGGAATTATCAGTCGATATCTCTACGTAGCAATAACATGATCATGTTCATCTCGATCGGGCCATTTGTTTATTGTTGTTATCAATATATACGCAGTTTTTTGTTTAATTGTTAACTAGTTGATCAGGAATCACGAAGTGGTCAAGGTGCCGGTGTCTATGTGCGGTGTTTGTGAGATTGTACGAACTGTTGTCCAATTCGAAAGTGTTTAAAGACTGCCAATGCGAAAGAAGAAGCGGAAAAAGGAGGCTCTTGAGGAGGCTCCGGAAAAAGGTACTTGGGTTTTGAAGAAAAACTGAAAATAAACAAATTTGTAGACTAAAAATATAAAATTTTTTGTTAACTGTTTTATGAAGGTATATTTATTAAATTTACATTTTTCGTAAATTTAAACTGCGAATCACATTAAAATGCCCATTAAATATAGAATTATAGTTTTAAAGTTGAATCACAATTTTTTGCCGGTAGTAATTATAAGTGCGTAAATAGAAACGTTTTAATTTAAAACAATTATACAAATTAATATGTGGGTAGAATTCGTGATCCTTAATAATTTGACAGTTACTTTGTCACGCTAATTCAATTTCACTGCTAATGGTTGTTCTCGAAGTTTATTTTGAATCCGCGAGTTCGCTGGTCATTCTTGCTGGTTCTTTTTTCAAAGATTTAAAAGACTAATAATTTATTTGCATCGAAAACAGTATAGTGGGTTCTTACGAATGCTACAAATTGTTTTCAATCCTAATTTGAAAACATTTGATGGTGATGAATATTTGGAGTTTTTGAAGGTATGGTCAAATATAGACGGTTTCTTTTGTCTGTACAATGTTAATTCGGTTTTGACTCCTTTTCACATGCATTCCTGATGAATCTGGACGATTAAAAACTGTACTAATCGACGTTTTATTTGGACGGCATGGAAGTCGCTTGAAGGCGCTATTAGAATTATGTCGTTTTTTTTATTATACCTCACGTAATACATAAGAGTCCGACTATAAGCTAGATTATATACTATAGATTATATAATATAGATTACATATGTACTATACATTATAAGCTAAGTTTGCATAGATTTTGATAGCACAGACTGTGAAAGTGTTACATAGAAGTTTGACGTTTAATAAAACACTTTTAATGTTTGACAGTTTTGCTTGGAAGAGATAACTTGGTTTGACTCTAATTAATAACTTTGTTTTAGATAAGCCAAAACCAAACGCTAAATGGCAACACAGAGATCCATGTGCCCTTCAACCTGGTGGCGGGATGGTGTCTCGAGGCAGAGGCACTGCCACCTTCGCACAGGTACGAACATATACATTGCTCGGGTACTCTTTTTCTGTCTACATAGTAGCACTAAAGTCTTTATATTGTAACTATGACTAGAAGCTGGGTATTTCCCACGTATTTTTTGTGAATAGTTATAATGAAAATGACTATGTTAGCTAAAAATCATGTATTGTCTTTCTTTATATTGGTCAACTTTGATGTCTGATTAATACTTAAGGCCGTCCCCTATCCCAATGACCTCGGCGATTTGAGCTTTCTTCCTCTCCCGCTTCCTTTCCTCACCGGTTGTACAATACGTCAATAAGAATTTATGACATTAATATTATTCTTAGATTTTAAAAAGTGTCGACATGTAATATTTCTGTATTATCAATAAATGAGTATGAGTATGAGTAAGCATAAGTCGTCACCTAGGAAGAGCTGCTTGTACTAGGACGCAACCCTATAAACTACTAGTGCCATCTTACACGACTGGCCCCCGTCGCCCGCGCAGGCATCTCGAGCCGGCGTTTTCGGAACAATGCGTGTAATAGCTTTTTCTCGAAAAGTACAAAACCTATCCAAAAATCAGTAGATGCGTTTAAAGTAAACATAAATATGAAAAATGAAAATGAAAAAATGAAAAATTATTTATTGGTTACACATTAACACATTACTAGAAACAAAAACAGAAGTCTTCTTTTAAGTAATAATTTTACTTGTGTCAGAAGGCTCCGCTCTTCAGTAAATTTAGTGGGTTATAAACCAATGTATAACGTTTAATTCAAAGTTTACAATTTTTATTATTATAATTATCTGCTTATACATGCATATAAGGCGAGTAATATATACTTATTTCATATACAAATATATACTGCTTGTCTTAGTTTCTTGTACTTACGACGCATAAAAAGGGAGTAGATACAGATTTAAGGTAGAAAAAAGGGTTTACGGTTATTATTATTTTTCTCTTGATGTATTATGTTTTTCGACAATTTAGTAGAACCAAATGTAGACCAAATACCTAGCTACATTATATATTTTTTTCAAGCCTATTCACTTAAAAAACATTGAAATATGCCGGGTAGCCCCTTAATAGACCAAACTGCCGGATGAACTACAATGAATTTACAAAGCTTAATTAAACTAAAATGACTGTGAACGACTAGAAGAACAGTAGTACAAAAGACATTAACGAGCGAGCCAGGTAATGGGCATGCACTTCGTTTCAGCACGACTGCTGTTAGTTGCCACAGCAAATTCTAAGCTTATGAATCTCATATCGCTAGTTCTCAACTTCACGAAACATAAGTAATACTTTGTTTATTTAGCATAGCTTCCGCGCTCTGCCTTAAAACAAAAGCCTCTGAAGACTGATACAAGGCTTTCACAAATTTTAAATTTTATATTTGGTAAGGGCTGGCAAACTCCTGGCGCTCCGACTGCTGTGCGAGAGCACGCAAGCGCAGGCACAGGGCCCGGGCGCGCCGTCGTCGTGCAACAACCGGCTGCACCTCGCACACCTTCATTTGTACCAGCGCGCGCTGCACCATGGTAAGCCAAGTCAAGCACAGTAAACAAGTGCGTTTGTACTAGGGGATGCTCCCAGTACTATATTTATAATTTTTGTATAGAAAATCAGTACCGGGAACTCGTCCTAGTATGTACCTAGTGACCCGTGACCGCTTCGCTTTCCACTCGCCCGCAAATTTCCTGCGTCAGTTTTTATAGTAGAGAAACCAATTTGTAAAACTCTTCAAGTGACAAAGTAATTTTGAAAAATATATTATCAATTTATCAACCAGTGGCGGCGTGTCCATTGATCCCGATTTCCATCGGCTTGCATAATTTTCAGTCCATTTAGTAAGTACTATTTTCATGGCTTATGTAGAAAAAAAAAGCCAAATTAGCTTTGAATATTTTTGATGAACCGCCACTATTACCGATACCTAGTTTTGTTGTGTTTAGTAGTAAAAGTATGGACGAAATGAGTGAATGAGTTGTCCCCAACTCGTTTATTATACTGAATAACCAAATGAAATAGAGTCTAACGTGTATTAAAAAGTTAAAGGTCATGACGGTGTAATTACCGGAATTAAAATTAATTGACTGTGAAACATTCATTTACGCAGTCACATAAACAGTGTTAACCGCGTAACTTCGCTTTTTAAAATAGTACTGTTACATAGATGGATATGAGGTCTGTCAAATCTTTACAAATGTTTGCTGCCAGCGTTCTCATGAATAAGAAAGGTATGTCAGGTTCGAAAATATATTAAAAATATAAAACGGTTTTTTTTTAATCTTACCTCGTCGCGAAATTACATTGAATGGCCTACTTAGCTTTTGTTCATTCTACTTAAGACACCTTTAGCTCATTTATTAATTATGTAACAATTATGTCATCAAAAATTCCTACTTTCATAAATAAATGTTTAGCACTTAAGTATGTTAACATATAAAAAAAGTTTTTACTTTTGTTAGTTTTTTGAAGCATTCTATCAAATATGTAGTTAAATATATAGAAATACACTTTATAGATAGAAAATACTGTATAAGTGTTTTTTCGTAGGTCTGACGGGCGAGGACCGGTCCGTGGTTGACGTGCTGGTAGAGTACGCCGCTCCGCGGTATCTCTCGCTAGCACTCGACGGATACTCCCTACTGCTGCTGGACTTCGTTCACGCGTCCACGGTCGTGCTCAACTCTTCCGACATGGGACCCACGGTAAGTTATTGTAGTTGTTACCTACAAGTGTCTTTCCTCCGGTCTGACGGGCGAGGACCGAGCTGTGGTGGACGTGCTGGTAGAGTAGAAGTTTACGTCAGAATAATATTTCAATTAAACGCCTCATATATCCTGCCATTATTTACCGTGTTTGTTTCAGTGTCCACGTACAGCGGCGGTGACCTTCCTCGGTTCTCTGCTCGCGTTGCCCGACTCCCTGATGAACGCGCCTATGCTGCAACCCTACCCCCACCAATACAACACCGTGTCGTGTCCGGATCTCAAAGTAAGTGTTCCGTTTTTAACGATGGATCCTGAACACAAAATAGCCACTTACACAGAGTTTTTCTACACGACATGGTAAACATCTCTTCTCTACTATTTGTCCGCTCTTGAAATACATATTTGTCACCTCTTCTTGCAACGAATAATTGCGTAAGATGGCAGCCATGATTTTTTGGTTTAAGCTTCTGACTCTGTTTTTTTTTCTCTGACAGGAACACGTGCTAAACATAGTGGTACGTGTATGTCGACGGGAAGGAGCCGCGGCGGCGCGCTGCTGCGGCGCGTGCGCCCTCACCGCGCACGTGTGCCGCCTGCTGGCCGCGCGGCAGCACTGCCCGCGCCTACCGTCTATAGTCACCTGCCTGCTGCAGATGCTGATGGTATGTTCAGTTCTCTGTCTGACAGGAACACGTGCTGAATATAGTAGTACAAGTATGTAGACGTGGAAAAAATCGAGGCGACGCGCTGCTGCGTATGTGTGTCGCCTGCTGGTCACGCGAGAGTACTGCCCGCGCCTGCCGTCCAACGTCACCTACCTGCAGCAGATGCTGGTGGTGAGCCATCTCAGGGCTATAGTCATAATGAATGCGCCGGGCACACAACATAAGCGATCGTAAGTCAATCTAGCGAAAGAAAAAAAAATCTTACAGACCCTTCTCGTACTCAAATAAAACGTTTGTTGCAGATGAAAAACAAGCACATCGCGAAAGTTGTAAGCGACTGCATACTTGTGTTAGCCGACTACACCGACCGCATAGTTGAAATGTATCCAGGACTTGCTGGTAAGTTTTTTTCGAAACCTCTTGGGAAGAAAAAAACACAAATGTTAACAAGCATATTTTTCCTTTTATATTGAGTATTCCTCCTTTTTAAATTTTAAGATACTAACCACAGTAAATAGTACATTTCAATCCTACTGCGGAAAGTATGTCATTCTCATTACCTATAATGACATGGCTGCACATATATAGAAAGACGTTTTTCAATACATATGCGAAAAACAATAAAAATACAAGTATAAGAACGAATTTGAAAGATTTTTATTATTTCTGTAACACTATTGTAATAAATTTGAACCTCTTCAAAATGTTATCTTATATTCTATATTTCTCATTAACAAAATAATGAATGGCTCACATCTTGGTGTTGCAAATCGCGTGTGACAAATCGAATCGTGCTATCTAAGATAGCGCCTTCGAACATGTTTGACTGTTTGAAACACACATATTAAAAATAACTGAATTCAATGTTTAATATTTTTAATATATGACCGTTATTATGATGAAGACGGAAATAGTGAAATGTGAAATATCAATATCTTTAATATTTTTGCGTTTACAGTATGTTTTTAGTTTTATTACGTCTCGGTAAAGTTTACTAAGAATAAAATTCTTCGGTAAGCAGTCATGAATTGGAACAAAACTAAATTTAAAAAAAATGGAGTAGGGTAAAGCACTAGTTTGCAAAAACGAACTTTGCGCACGCAGAACAGCCTAAAAGGGCACTTTTTGAGCAACTGGATTGAAAAACAAATGTTTACGTTTTCTAGGTAAAATAATAAAGTGGATCTGCGCATGTTTGGCCCAATTGGCGAGCAGCAGCGGGCGCGATTCAGTAAAGCCTTTGGCTGGATCGCTGCTCCTATGTCTGGCCGAGTTCGCCGTGCGGTGTGGCTCCACGTATCTCATGCAAGAAAAGGAGGGTGACCAGACGCTGTTGCTTATTATATTCAAGGTAAGTTCATGTTTAAATAACAAAATGTATCTGCACATGTAGTCCAAGGCTCTGAAGCCTTTTTAGGCTCGCTGTTCTTATGTTTGGCCGGTGTGGGCCCACATATATCATGCAGAAGAAGGAGGGTGACCAAACGCTGTTGCTAATGTAAGATTGTATCTGGGGTTTATTTTTTCATTTTATATAAATTATTTAATTTCAGACTGTAGTTTTCTCGCAACAGTCATACATAAGCAACATCATCGAATGGATTGTAATAAACCTAATTAAGATTACGTAGTTTTATCACAGTTGGTATTGTATACCTGAATTTTTACTGCATTGTCATCAACATTAACTTGCGTGCGTCTATATCCGATGATTGCCGAATTATACCTGGAGTAAATGGGACACTAGCTGCAAATTAACGGACACACTTTAAAGGACAAGTAGTATAATAAGGAATAAGATCACGTTGCGCAATCAAGCTTGTTGCTGCTTATGCTGCGCATGTGCGACTTAGTGCTGCTAAAATATGATAATTTTAATGAAATGAATGCGTAAAATAATAACAAATTCATTTATTTCAAATCTGTACAAAAATAATAACAAAAGCTTAGAAAAACACGAATTATTAGTAAAATCAGAAGAAAGTTAAATACAAAACAAGATATCAATCTGAACGTGTAGTAAAACCTACACAAATATCCAAATTTTAAAACAATGACCGAAGAGGCAATAGCTTGGTTTATACAATTGTTCTACAAAACATTTATAGGAACGAACATCCATCTTTATGTATTGAAGAGTGATGAGTATTACTACATATCGCGATAAATACGGTTCGGTATTTATTGCTGGTACTGCTGGTACTGTTGTCCCTGCTGGCCCTGCTGGCCCTGGCCTTGGCCCTGGTCGACGTGCTCCTGCGGCTGGAAGCCGTTCTCGTCGGCGGTGTAGGTGACGGTGTAGATCACGCCGTCGGGCGCGGTGTACTTGTAGCTGCCTTGCACCTCGATGGCCTTGTGGTCCTCGCTGATCTGCTTCAACTGGCCTTGCTCTTGGCGGGCGGTGCCGTCGCTAGTTTCAAACCTGTAAATAAATATGCAAAATATACTTTTTAGGTCATATTTCTATTACGATACATTACGAGTGTCTATGATTTCGAATACTAAATTTTCTAAGAGTTTTATTTTTGTATTCGCTTACAATTTGAGTGGCCAATTCTGCTGTCACATGAGTAAAAGGCACGTGGAATCAATTTCGGCTTTCCTACTCCCTACCGGAGTGACCGGCATCAGATAAGATCATTCTGGCTTTGTTAGACGCTAAGAAGACGTGACTATTAGATCTCTACCTTCTCTAAAATGTATTAAGAGAAGGGTTAACAGAAACCGAAAATACTTCAATTTGAATTTCGAACTTATTTTTGGTGCGTATTTTTTATGATGAACTGTATCATTCTTTTGTAAGAGCTATCTCCAGATATTAAATGACAGTCAAGGGGAATAGTTAAAACCTTACTCAAAGTGGTAACCTTCGGGGCCAACGATGGCCTCTTGCTTGAGGATCTCCACGGGCGCCTGGTCCTGGTGCTGCGGTGCGGCCAGGGTCACGGCGGAAAGAGCGAGGGCGACGAGTACCTGACAATGTAGACCTTTATATTAGTGGTGCACATTGATAATGGACCTTATGTCTTGGTTCTGCTGGTACAGCTGGGGGTTCTAATTTTTGATGTATCAAAACTTTCGTGAGTCATACTGACATTAATATTGACAATATATTGGAGTGAAGTCTGGGCCGCGGAGGTGACAACATCACTGCCCGACGATGACTGCCCGATACAGTCGAAAGATGTCATAAAAATACGTGAGAAATGCGTTATATTAATATTGATCAATAAGATATTTGTCTCAAGCGTAGGTTTAAGTTCTTTATGCTGCGGTGAAGTGATAATATTAATTGTCTTTGACCTCTGATGGACATGTTGGCAGAAAACTGTACTTTCTCCGAATTTTAAACGACAGATTTGTCAGTGTAATAAAAGCAACTAAAGTACGTTTTAATAGTGTAACTAAGTCTTTACTATTGTAGACGCAAATCTAACGTTCCTAATAAGCTGCATGAAGCAATAACTTACGTAGGTACATTTATAAAGTAGAAATAGCAATGTATCAAGCAATTAAGCTTTGACAAACAGGTGTTAATTTACTCTATTACACGCAAACACTTGACCGAAATAAAGACATTTATAAATGTAGTACATGCAATTACATGTTTTCTGATAATTTCGAATGAACTTAGTCTTGTTCAACGAAACGAATACGAATTTAAATTTGAAATGAACTTACGTATTTATGCATTTTGAATTAAAATATTATTCTGACTAGAGAGTAAACTACCGCTACTGAAGCTGTTTGCGAACTGTGCCTATACCAACCGATTCCTCGTATATAAACACAATAAGATCGATGTCAAAACTCCGCGTAATATAGTGCTAATGAATGAACGGACGGCCCACATAGTCGGCGCTAAAACTTTCTTATGTAACATTGTAAACATCCTGCGGTCATTGTTTAGCGAATGCTTGTTGCCTAGGTGCAGCTTTTCGCAATCTGTGATATTCAAATGAGACTTTACCTGTAAAGTTCAAACTTATTTTATTTGTAAAAGTTTTGCAAGTCTACCATAATGAGCCATTGTATACGTTATCGTCTATTTAATCTTTAACACAATTTACAAATGAGTTGTGTATCAATAATTTGCAGTAACCGAAGAAAATATTACGTTAAATTTTGCTCGTAATTAGTACAATTAGCATAAATATCTAACCAGGGCTGACTCGGTTTTGCGTCGTATAAAATCTAAGATGAATGGAGACGGCGTCCCTCTGCAATACATTTATTTTCGAAATATATACAGTAAGTGTAACTTACCTAACTACCTACCTCTACCTACCTTAAATTAAATCTAAAATAGGTCCTTGAGGCATTGTACCTAGGATGCTGGCGGCATTTCCTCATTGTATCGCAATGCTGACACGTTGTGCGAGGAAGCCACCAGCTCTTCGGTCACCAGTGACGTCAACCAGCCGTTTCGCGATTTATACGAAAAATTTGCGTGCGCTGGGACCCCATGGACCAAGAGTTTCGACCCCGAATGGTACAAAAAGGTACTCTCTGCCCAGGCTCTTATATTTATTACGTTTTAAAATTTCGGCGCATTCAGCCGCTCCGCCCGCTTTTACATTAGTTCCTTGGAGATGGGACGGTGCTAGCGTGCCTACGCAGGTAGCATCCAACACTAGCATCCGACCCAAACTCCAAGGAACCAAGGACACCCCATCGGGTCTCTTGCCATCATCCCTGAAAATGCCAGTCGGCTCAAGGAGAGCAAGCAGGCACGTTGATGCTGGCAAGAGACCGACGGACTATGTCATTAAGAGACGCATGCCTTGAAAAACGGCTTGTACTTTTTTTACAACACAATCCATGGTGTCCCAGTCGGTCCACGTACGTCTGTGCCACAAAGACATACGCACACACCGAAACCTCCAGTCGCAAACCAGTCGCCAGTCTAAGGGAGGCCGGATCCAAGAAAGTACCAGTTTTAGACGAAGGATGGGCATGAAGCCAGTAACCGCCAAAAGCCTCGCGTGAATTATTTCGATTTATAGTTCATTATCGTAAGTATTAAGTAAACGACTGATATATTGTTCTCAGGTGTTATACGCTGTAATGCGAGGAACCAGCACCGAAATAGAGGGACTTTCATTGCCAGTGGACGAGGACTTTGACCCTAACATCCAGCCGGGACAGGACAATCTTGGCCAAAAGACTGCTCCTGCGTCAACTATTGATGTCAAGCTATGGGCGCAGACGGTGAGTGTTTTGTTGTCATTGTACTGCGCTATAAATAAGTAATAACTGATTTTTCGTTTGCGAGGATTTGAACTCAATACTCAACCTAGATTGGACAACCCGGTCTCGAAAACAATGTATGTTTCTACACTTCACTATTGATGGTAACTTTTAATAATAAATAAATAAATAAATTCATTTATTTCAGACAAACAGTGTGTCCATCCAGTTTAGTAAAATACATACTTTAAATTAATTGTTAGCAAAATTATACACTAAAAACATAAAAAGCACTAAAAACTAAAAACATTAAGTATTCATCGGGTTTTTTAGTGCAAGGAATCCCTTTAATATTAAATCCTAATCAGAGTATTTTTATTAGATAAAACTCTTATACGCAAAATTGGACAGTTCATAAAAAAAATGCTATTTAAATTTTTGTGATTATTTTATTTTTTGCGATGTTCTTATCAATCGGGTGTGAATTTATTAAAAGGGCCGCAGTGACCTTTAGCATGATAGTATTATTTGAGGACTTCTGTTGCACTTTTAAATATGCTACTTCTTCTAATGGAACAGTATTAATACTACTGTCACCATACCTTAACATTAAGATTTTGTTCGTTTTCCGCTCTCGCGATTGTTTGTCACTTATTTATTTTCCGCTATTACAAAACTCGAGCCAAGTTTTATTACGAAACTTCGTTTAAATCCAAAACGAAGCTTCAACAAATGGTATACCAAATCAACACATAGAAAACCAGGGATAACCTCAACGATACCTCAATATTTCTTGAGTAGTGTCACGTGGTTAATGTAACCATCAAATTTAATATTTTCGTGTCAGGTTTCTAAAGACCCTTACAAATAAGGAGTCCAAACTTAAGTGATTTCGTTTTGTCACAGATCTGCACGCAACTAGTGCTGTTCCTCGGGCACTGGCCCCTCTGGAGCAGCTGCCAGCTGTCGTGCGGCGTGGGCGAGCAGCACGACAGCTCGCCGCCGCTGGGCGCCGAGCTGGGCGCGGCCGTGCTGGGCGCGCCGCACATCCAGCTGCTGCGGCTCAGCGACGCCACGCTCGCCTCGCTCGTCGAGCTGCCGGCGCTGCCGCCGCCGCCGCCCACCGCGCCTGGTACTACACTACCTATACTATACTGCATCCTTCTGTCGTGCGGCGTGGGCGAGCAGCACGTTCCTTCCTTATACTGCATCCTTAAAGGAATATATTTGTTCATAAAATCATAACTTATCCCTACGTGAAGGGAAACTATAGTCTGACAAGCAATCGAGCGCAGTAACAGTAGGTTAGAGAGCATCATACTGTCTTTTTCTTACGCTAGTATTACCACCCCGAAAAAAGGGATGGATATAGTTTTTTTGTTCTACTGTTACTGCGATCGTTGGCTTGTCCGACTATATACAACATGCCAACGAGGAGCGCAAAGTATTGTAACTACGCATTCCTAAGTCTAATAGTAGTTTATGTTATTGTATATAATGAAAGGCAGTAAAACTCGAGTGTGGATTTACGAAACGAGGCGTCAGCCGAGTTTCATGATAACATCACACGTGTGGTTTAATGCTTAATTATTTACAATTACATACATTGCTTTATATACACATATCATGACTCTCCTTAATGTGTTCAAAGCGCATATATATCGACCCCCATTGCGACTTTCGGGTATAAAAACTTTTCTGACATTCAAGTTTTGACATTTATATTTTTTAAATTCAGAGACAAACTAGAGTTGGCCCCAATTTTCATATCGTTCGATATCAAAATATCGTGCGACTTGCGTGCGTCATTGTATGCAATTCACAATTCGTTTCAAACTAAACGTCATCTCGACTGATATTAGAATAGAGGTCAAATCAATAATAATCGATAATATTATTTAGCTATGATAACATTTTCACAGATAAGAAATTTGTTGTAACAAAAAAGTTTATTATTATGGGGGCCTTTATATGTGATTTTTGAACGAATTATTGAGGGCTAATGATAAGTGGGTATATAAAATAATAAAACAAAATTGCATGTGATTTAATAATGAAATCGAATTTGGCTTTAATCAGGTCTAGCGACATCGGACCGGCAGGTGCGCGTGCTGCTCCGCGACATCGCGGGCAAGGCGTGCTGGGACGCGTCGGCGCTCTACTACGACCCCTCCTACTGCTCCGACCAGGAACTCGAACCGCTGGCTCTACCGGACAGGTGAGAGCACAAACTGATATAGGGATATGCATATTCAATTTGGGGAACTGCATATGGAATATGGGGTTATTGACTATTTCCTGTCACTAGTTGCCTTCTCCTGTATCATTCTTAAAATCACGGGTTTATGGCATTAAAACATGCATGCATTTTTGTGGAAGGTGCATTACTTTTCCAAGATGGGTCATCTACCAAACAATGATAATGGAACATTCTTTCGCTAACAAACTATGCTGCATTTATCCCCTGTTTGATGGTACAGAATAACAACAAAATAAAAAAGTTGACTCGGCCGCCTTCAACAGCCTGCCTTTACCTTTTTATAAACTTGGATTACTTTTGAAAACTCCGTTTTTTAGATTTAAATTGATAATGTATAGAAACATATCTTTCTACAGCGTGGAGAGCCCACGAGATAACACGTTGTCATCGTTGCCGCCACCGTTACCGCCAGATCTGCTGCCCGATTACCAGAATTGTCCACCCGACACGCACAGCACCAGCGACAAGCATCAGTTAGATCATGTATGGAAATGTTTTTATTCCCTTATTTTATATACTTCTGCAGATGACTGGTTGTTTCTGACGCCTATAGTATTTTAAAAATTATAATCTTAGTCAGACTTATTTTTTATTTCATTTCTGGAATAAGTAGATAGCGAATGCACGCAAATAAGTTGTCATTTATTTTTGTTTAAGTAAAATGTAAAGACCACTTGTATGTAGTGTCCACGCAATGATATGGTTTCTATATGATAGGTATTGGCATACATCGGTCACACATCCCCTGAGGTGGTGGACGGGCGAAGGCTAGACGAGGCGGGACCTTCACCTTTACCTCCTGGAGCAGAAGACGAACTGGTGGCAGCGCTGGTCGCGCACCGGAACGCCGAGCGACACTACCTCACCACTAAGGAAAGGTGGGTTACAAATTGATGCCTAGCATATTCCATCGGTCCTTAGCTTAAAGAGGCCGAGCATTGGCCGCTGCATTCTGGAACTGAATGGTAACACGCAGCGTAAAGTAGTTCACACTATAAATTTGACGTTACACTTGGGTGCCGTGACCAGGATATCTGACTCATGAAGGTATTAAAATGAACGCATTATCAACGCGTAGTCAGCTCAACAATAGCTGTATTACTTCATCAGGATCGAAAAACAACTTTAAGTAGACATTAGAATAATAACGATGATCATTCAGAACTATTCGTTCGGATACTTTTCCATAACATGCCAGTTGTAATTTACATTTTTGTTCCAGTGATGTAGAAATAGAAATACCGGAGAAGAGCGACGGCGGTTCCGCGGGTCCGTTCTCGCAATGCCGGCTGCTGCTGGCGCAGCTGGGCACGCTGGC
This sequence comes from Lathronympha strigana, assembly GCA_949128165.1. Classification (NCBI taxonomy): domain Eukaryota; kingdom Metazoa; phylum Arthropoda; class Insecta; order Lepidoptera; family Tortricidae; genus Lathronympha; species Lathronympha strigana. The sequence goes on along the minus strand of OX421919.1, from coordinate 4,303,253 downwards.
GCCTTCTCGGCGCTCACACGCGCAGCTCCTGCGCCGGTCCGAGCGCCTGCTGCGGGAGCTACGGAACCTGGACGCACAGAGGTACAAGAATGGAAGGACATGTGTCGAATAGTATTTAATACTCGCTGAATAATAATTATGCTATTTCTCAGGTTTTTATACACTAATACTAGATTTTAGCAGTGGATAAAAAGTTTGTATCGTGTGTTTACATCATAAAGGAAAAATCTTAGTTGGATTCAAGTTTGCATGTTGCTGGCATGTCAGTTTTCTTACATGATTGCAAACAGTTGTATGTGATAATCGTGTAACATAGTATTGTCTTCTGTTACCGCGATTGTTATTCATTGAAATTAAACACTTTAGAACGGATTAATCGCGTTTATTAACACCATGACATGGTCATGGTGTTAGTCTTACACGAATTATTTCCCTAAACAAGTACTTGGTGCATTTTTCAATGGTCTTAATTATTAAATAACTCACACATTGTTGTGTTATAGATGTCGCGAGACGCACAAAGTAGCGGTGATCTACGTGGGCAAAGGGCAGGAAACGCGAAACGAGATTTTGTCCAACCGCTGTGGCAGCCCCGCGTACGAAGCGTTTTTGGCTGCATTGGCCTGGGAGGTATGTTTTTATATAATTAATTTAAATAAAAGGCGAACGCAGAAGCAGTAGAATAGAGAGCATCGTGCTGTCTTTTTCTTACGGTAGTATTATCACTCCGAAAAAAGGGATGAATATAGCTTTTTTGTCCTACTGTTACTGCGATCGTTGACTTGTTAGACTATAGTTTCATTGGTATTATTTAACCCACCCAGCTGAGAAACTAGTTTGTTGGCGAGATCGCCAATAAAACTAACACTAAACTTAAACAAGCAATTTTTTTTTCCCCTCACTAGCTCGGAAAGCGCTGTTTTGTCCTTTAAAACTAGCGTGGAAAAACGCATTTTATCCACATGTGGGGCAAAGTAATCTAATTCCTATCACTTAGCACCCGTCCAGTATAAGTGAGTCCTATATGCCCATAGTAAATATGCGCAATCGGAGGTCACCCCTTAAATTGGTCGAGTCTTATCGCGCACTTGGTAAGCTGTTGGCGATATCTAAGTACCGGGAGCGTACTCTATGACACATTATGAAATTGAATTTTGAATGATTTTTTCAAGATAACTTGCATGTGGATAAGATTTGTTATCGTATATAGGCTTTATTTTCCTCGCGATAGTGAGGGGAAAAATGTTGTATTACACTCGGCGGCAAAGTTTGTTGAACTCTCGTGCCTTGAGACCCTCGTAAAGCTCAAGATTCCATGTTATTGAACCACTCGCTACGCTCGTGGCTCAATTTTGGAACCTTTCACTTGCTTGGGTCTCAATATAAGCCCGAGAGTTAAACAACAACTTTACCCCCTTGTATAATAAATAACTATTAACCTGCAATGTAAAATTCTTAAGCAAACTAAGCAATACTAATTTACAAACAACTGTTTAAATTTCATCAGGTGACAAGTAGTAGTCATTAGTTATTAAGTACTACCGCAACCACAAGTTCATAGCCATAGTGAACCATCCATCTATTATCAAAGGTTGATTCTTGTTTAATTATTTTATTGTAATTAGTGAATTTTACTTGTCACCTGACTCTCAACTCTTTTTTGATGAAATATTAAATAAATAACAAATTCGGTTTGAGTGGGTAACAGATCGGGTTTCGTTATCATTTGAAATTTAAATGAGTGGCAAGTTTAATTTGGATGTTGTGGTGAAGCCTTCGGAGTTAGCTAGTATAGCTGGGCCGGGTGCTGGGTGGTTGAGTACAGTAGTAGCACAGCGTAGGGATGTATTCCATACAGTGAGGTAACTTCATACACGGCCAGCGGCTCGGTGGTCGTGCTGAGGCTCAGGGTTGTTAAAAACTATGCGAAAGATATTACTGTCCGATTGGCAAACTAATTTCCATTTTACACCCCTTAAAATAGACCGCCGAATTTTCATAGAAATTCGGCGGCATTTCCTCCCCGCCTCCTTCCCCGCGCGCCCCTCATCGATGACCCAGAAATCGGCGGAGTTAACCCACTGTATGGAGTACATCCTTACGCTGTGGTAGTAGTGATACTGTATGTGTGCGGTTGGGCCGGCAGGTGGAGCTGGAGAGCCACGTGGGGTTCTCGGGCGGGCTGCGCGGCGGCGGCGGCGGCGGCAGCACGGCGCCCTACGTGGCCACGCTGACGCTGGAGGCGCTGTTCCACGTGGCCACGCGCATGCCCGCCGACACGCCCGACGCCATCCTCAACAAGGTACGCCAGCACCATTAATACGTACGATCATCACACTGCGATTACCTGCTTTATTGCGATTATAATAGCAGCTACAGTCACTTAACTTTCAATTCAATTTTCAATTCAATTTATTTTATTTCGAGTAAAAGTTACACTCATATATTGTTAGTATGACTTAAGTTATATAATTAATACTATTCTAATGCTACTATTATTTTATTTAAATTACAACTGGAGCGTGCAACCGATCACAGTTGATTAGATAGGGGGAGTCAATTCTATCCCCTATCATTCGCAGGATGTTGTTGGGACTGCCACGCACCCGGCGCACCAGAGATGCGGCCCTTTTACGTATAGTGGCGTAAAAACAGTCGACTCTTGCTTCGGCAAACATCCCTGATACGCTACAGAAGCGAGGCAGTCCCACCATCACCCGGAACGCATTATTGAATTGGACCCGGAGGGCCCCATAGGCCCGTTGCGTGTAGCGCAGCCATAAACTGCATGTATAGAGAGAGGTGCAGTACGCTCTAAACAGGGTTATCTTCACCTCCCTCGAACAACGCCAGAACTTACGGGCTAACATATTGGCTCTGACCGACAGTGCCCTCCGTTCTCGTTCTATGTCGGTATCGTCTTTGAGGTCCCACGTTACCAAATGGCCCAGGTATTTGAAAGCATCGACCCTTTCCAGAGGTACACCATCAAGGTCGATGCGAGGCACCTCTACCGTTCGGCTCCGTCCGACCTCAAAGACCATATATTGGCTTTTTGACACGTTATACTTAAGCCCGTGACTCTTTGCGTATGTCTCACACACTCGAAGTAGTTTCCGAATGCCACACACCGACGCGCTCAGCAGAACCATGTCGTCGGCATAACTAATATTATTGACACACACCTCGTCAATGTGACAGCCAACATGCATACTGCTGCATGCTGCACTGCTGCTTCAACCAGTATTCCCGCACGATTAGCCGCACCCTGTAGTGCACCGTAATGAGTCACACTTCAAATCGAACCATTTCGCCTCTTTAAAATCGGTCGAGGTCAACCATTCGAGCGCGGTGTTCGAGCTGTCTAACTAGGCATGCGCTAGTCTTCTGCGAACATACGTATCGCGCACTTTTTTGCTCTTATAAATTCAGTTTTATTTCAATTTAGAATACAGTTCCACTATGATAAGGTAAAAGTACTAGTGCTCGACGCTGCACTAATATTCGACATGGACACTTTATAAAGTGGCAAGTTTATATTCGAATGTAAACAAATCTTCGTTGTTCGAATTTGACCTGTATATTTTAACATAAAGTGCCCATGTCGAATTAATAGCAGGGGGGGGTCACTCCAAGTTAACGTTGACACACAGAGTTCGCGCATTACCTCACGGGTGCGTTCATATACCCTAATGTTAATGTAATCTTGACGTGTGCATGCTTGACAAGCTAAACGTCAAATGTAGGAAAGAAAGGCTTCTGTAGTTTGTACTTTTACTTATTTTGTGTTAATAGTGCAGCGTCGAGCACTAGTCGTCTCCGTTCAGAGTTAGAGTTATACTTCAATGATCAATCAATTTAACCATTCCTATATCCTTATATCACCAAGTAAATATGTATTAATATTTCAGACGCGACATTTAGGCAACGACGAGGTGCATGTGGTGTGGAGCGAGCACTGGCGAGCGTACAAGAGGGATACACTACCTACTCAGTTTTGCGACGTTCTCATCGTTCTATATCCTCTGTCAGCTGGATTATTACGGGTCACCGTCTCCAGGAAACCGTCGGTGAGTATGAAGTTCAAGTTCAGCGAGTCAGAGGAATCAAAAAGAGACTAGTACACTTATTGCCAAATGTTATTAGTACCAACACCAACAACATCCTGAGTTCGCTTGCTGAGAGGGTGGACTGCCCGATAATGCGGCATTGGGAAGAGGCTTACGCTCCGGTGTGTGCCCCAGCCCGCCGTTATTAAATAGTTATGTAATATCATAAGCTCAAGCTTTGTTCTAACCCTAGTTGTTTTTTTTTTGTTACTAACAAATTATGGATCCCAGTGTCCGAAATAAATGATAAGTATTTGAATTTTTACATTCAATTTTTCGGGATCCAGGCACAATATTACAGCTCGGACAATCGACAGCCATAGTCGGATTAAAGATTCTGAAAGGATTTGTTTGTAAATTGAAAAAGATGTCATATCCCCCTGCCGCCCAAAGTACTGTTACGCCGGTCATGTGAACAAAACTTCAAATGTGATTTTTCATGCCTTAGAAGCGTTTTCAGCAGGCTGAAAAGTGATTTCAGGCCGTTTTAGAGGTGCCTCTTTCACATACTAGAAGATTCAAAATTTACCCCAGTTACCGTTGTTTTCAGGCGCCTGAAACATGTTTTCAGTTCGTTTCAGGCCACCCTCTACCAGATGGCACAATAACCTGAAAACCCGTATTCAGGCGTTTTCAGGACCCCTTATGGGCCCCTGAAGTACAAATCAGTATATGGCGAAATTTCTCGAAGGAGTGAAAGAGACAGTACTCTTAGAAAGAGATAGCTATACAGAACATTCGAGAATTGTGTGAAAGAGACCACCCTTAGAAAGAGATAGCTATATGGAACATTCGAGAAGGGTGTGAAAGAGAAATATAGAAAGAGACGGCAAGAGTCGAGAATGTTCTCGAATACTCGCGGACACACCTGCCTAGTACCCAGCCGCGTCTAGAAGCATCGCGAGAAGTACTTAGGTACCTACTCGCGAACTTACTAGAATCGAAGCCGACCTGTCGAGGCGAGATTTGGCTGGAACATTCTGGAACCATCAGGAGTACCGCCGACGGGTATATATAGCGGCAGCCTGCAGCCACACAGTTAGTTCAATTGTGAATGCGATACAGTGCGGATCAATAGCGAATCGGAGTGAAGTAAAAGTGACGAGTGAGTTAAATTAGTGTGTGATAATTGTGTTCAAGTACTGTGTTTAGTGTCTTGTAAGTAGAAATAAAGCCTCAGTTTTAATTAGTGGTTAATTAGTGCATTTTTTATAAAATACCCACCCCTCAAACGTAACATTTGGTGTCAGAAGTGGGATTAAAATTGCCATTTACGCCACGTGAGGACGTGCCTACGGGAGACAAGGCCCGGAGTCATGATGCAGCGAGTGAGGACGTGCCGATGGGAGTTCAGACCCGGAGCCAAGCTGCAGCAAGTCAGAATCCTGCACCAGAAGCCAGTTCATCGGACTCAATCGCCCCCACCAAGCAAGACGTAGACATCAACGCGATATTTCTGCTCTTGAGCAACAAGCGATAAGACAAGAGCAACAAGCGAGAAAACAGGATGAACAAGCGAGAAAACAGGATGACCAAGCGAGACAACAACAAGAACAATCTGAAATTCTCCAGAGAGAGCTGAAGGAACAGGCGAGTATGCTGCGAGAGGTACATGAGACCACAGGTGAATGGAAGCGGGAGATGAGTGAAGTCCAGGGGAAACTAATGGACTTAGACGTTCAGGTTTCTCAGCACTCAGCTCAATTGACGGACGTCAAGGAAACCGTTAATGACGTCAAGGACAAAGTTGAAACATACAAGAACCGCCTCCAGAAACTGGAAATAAAAGTCGCCAGTGGTACGAGTACCTGCGTATCTGATGCACCCGTGCCAGGAAGTGGAAGGTTTAAGGTACCTCCCTTTGACGGTACATCTTCTTGGACAGCATATAAGCTGCAGTTCGAGTCCGTGTCTCAGGCTAATGGCTGGAGTAAGGAGCAAGCCAGCACAGCTCTAATCCTAGCGCTTCGTGACGAGGCTCTTACAATACTCGAAGCCTTAGGAGAAGATAAATCATACGACCGGCTTCTAGAAGCGTTGGAGGCCCGTTATGGTGATAGCCACTTGGAACACGTCTACAGAGCTCAGCTGAAGGACAGAACACAGGGACGTAATGAGACCTTGCAACAGTGGGCCCTGGAAATTGAGAAGTTGGTTAGAAAGGCGTACCAACGTACATCGGCCTCTTTCGTGGACACCACGCTTGTGCAGGCCTTCGTTGACGGAATACGGGACCTGGAAGTGCGAGCGGCAGTTCGATTAGGGCACCATGGGACTCTGAAGGACGCAATGGCCCACGCTCTAGAAGTAGAAGCTGTGCGCCAGGATCCATCAAGGCCTTTCAGGGTGCGTGAAGTGTCAGCAAGGGAGCCGACTGCACCCCGTCGTGAGTTTGGGCCACGATGTTACCGTTGTGGAGAGCGCGGCCACATTCAAACCAGCTGCCCGAAAAATCGCAGTGGGAACGAACGAGGGCAAACCCTGGTGCCAAAGACAACTGGCTCTATTGTCTCAGAGCCGCAGCAGGGAAACGAATAAAAGCCAGGACTAAGGGACGAGTGCTGGCTGGTGGTCGAAATGTCCCAATAGTGATCTCACAGGTTAACGACGGGAATAGTCTGATCGTCATGGGAGAAATTGGTGGAATACCATGTCACCTCACCATTGACACCGGAGCTTCTCGGACGGTAATCAGTTCTCTGTTCTGAAACACCTGACCAGAGGTCATCTAGTCCGACCTAGGCATCTCCAGCTGCAGACCGCTACCGGCCAGTACATTCCCATCCAGGGGGAGAGAGGAGTAGCTTTAAAAATTGGTGAGAAAAGCTACTGGCATAAAGTGATCGTTGCTAACATAATAGATGACTGCATTATTGGACTGGATTTTATGAGAGGCCATGGTTGTAAAATTGACTTAAAAGTTGGAGTCTTGAAATGCGGATCTGATGAGGTGCCCATGGAGGGTGGAGTAAGTGGAAATGTTTACTGTAGTAGAAGGACTATCCTCCAGCCGAAGGCACAGGTGCTAGTTCCTGTACGATTGCCATGTGACACAAGACAAGGATGTCGTCGTTGCGTAATTGTGGAAAAAGTCAGCAATGAAAAACCATGGATGGCAGCCCGCACGGTGGTAACCACATCATCTAAAGCATTTGTAAGAGTTCTTAACCTTAGTGACACTGAGTGCGTCCTTAATAAAGGAGCTCTGGTTGGATCATGCGAGGAAATTTCATGGATACGAAGCTGTCAGAACCCTATAGAGGCTAAGGAATCTCGAGATACTCTGTCTTCAATCGACATAGAAAGGTTATTGGACGGGTCAAGTAACGACCTTACCAAGGAAGAGCAGACTAAGGCACGGAAATTATTGTTGCGATACAGCAATGTTTTTTCTGCGCACGACAGTGACATCGGAAGGACTGGAGTAGTACAACACGAGATCAACACTGGTGAAGTCGCACCTATTAGACAACGACCCCGGCGAGTTCCAGTAGCTCGAGAAAAGGAAGTAGAGGACATGATTGAAGAAATGAGGAAGAGCGGCGTTATCGAACCTTCAACAAGCCCGTGGTGTTCACCCGTAGTTTTAGTAAAGAAGAAGGACGGGACTATGAGGTTCTGCGTCAACTACCGCCGCCTGAACGATGTAACTAAGAAAGACAGCTATCCATTGCCCCGAATCGATGACACTTTAGACACTTTGAATGGAATGAAATGGTTTTCAACGTTGGATTTAAAAAGTGGCTATTGGCAAGTCGAAATCAAGGATAAAGATAAGGAGAAGTCAGCTTTCTCGACCGGAAAGGGACTATGGCAGTTTAATGTCATGCCGTTTGGATTATGTAACGCACCAGCGACATTTGAGAGGTTGATGGAACAAATACTAGCTGGTCTATTAGGTGACACTTGCTTGGTCTATTTGGATGACATAATCATCGTTGGTAGAGACTTCGATGATCACCTCAACAAATTGGAGCAAGTATTATCTAAGTTACGAGAGGCAAACCTTAAACTGAGTCCAAAGAAATGTTCACTCTTCAAGAGAAAAGTCAATTATTTGGGACATGTGATTTCGAAGGATGGCATTCAGACAGACCCTGAAAAGGTTAGCGCCGTGAAGGATTGGCCGATACCAAAGGACAAAACTGCTGTACGTGCCTTCTTAGGACTATGTTCGTACTACAGGCGGTTTGTAAAGAACTTTTCAGATATCGCAAAACCGTTGCATGAACTGACTGAAGAAAAGCGACAATTTGATTGGACTGAACGGTGTACGGAGAGTTTCAACAATCTCAAGCAAAGACTCTGCCAAACTCCAATACTGGGTTATCCAGATCCGGAAGTTGATTTTATCGTTGACACGGATGCGAGTAATACAGGTATTGGAGGAGTTCTGTCACAAAAGAAGGGAGACAACGAAGTCGTAATCGCCTACTTTAGTAAGTCATTGTCGAAGCCTGAGAGAAATTACTGTGTCACACGGAGGGAACTACTGGCAGTTGTTAAGACTCTACAGCATTTCAGTAAATACCTGCTAGGGCGAAGATTTAGAATTAGGACTGATCATGCTGCCCTGAAATGGTTGTTGGAATTTAAGAATCCCGAGGGACAGGTGGCACGGTGGATTGAACAGCTTCAGGAGTATGACTTTGTCATCGAACATCGCAGTGGGAAATTGCACGGAAACGCGGATGCTCTATCTCGAAGACCTTGCCCAGATGACTGTAAGCATTGTCTTAAACAAGAGGGCAAGGAATGTTTGAGGATGTTGAGGACAGACACCGTTAGTGAGGAATGGAGCGATGAAGTCATGCAACAAGCTCAAAAAGCGGACCCCGACGTGAAACCCATTTTTGAGTGGATTAATGCGGGTGTAGTCAAACCAAAATGGTGTGAAGTAGCTCCAATGAGTACGATAACAAAAAGCTACTGGGCACAATGGGACAGCTTGCTTATGCATAACGGTGTACTATGCAGGAAATGGGAATCGGCTAATGGGAAAGATGCTCACCTACAAGTTATCGTCCCGAGAAAAAGAGTGAAAGATGTTTTAGAAAGTTTCCACAACGGTATTTCTGGTGGACACCTTGGAGTGAAAAGGACCTTAATGAAAATTCGACAACGGTTTTATTGGATCCACTGTCGTGAAGATGTCGAAAATTGGTGCAAAAAGTGTGTAAACTGTGCTTCGGTTAAAGGACCGCAGACCCGAAGCAGAGGAGCACTCAAGGTGTACAACGTCGGTGCGCCCTGGGAAAGGGTTCTGTTGGAGGCTAAACCTTTACGATGTTATAGGTGCCTAGAAACGGGTCACGTTGGGGCCAAATGTGATAGCAACATAGACCGCAGCAACCTGTGCTATCGCTGTGGTAAACCTGACCACAAAGCCCGGGACTGTACAGCGGAAATGAGCTGCGCCGTATGCAAAGCGGCCGGGAAACCGGCTGGGCACCGTATCGGGGCCAAAGAGTGTCAGAACACAAAGCTGAAATCCAAACCCGGAGGGAAGAAGACAGGGATAGGCCCGGTAGCCTCCCCACATTCCGAGCAAAACGCTGTGGTGGATATAATGGACACTACCCAATAATATGGCTTACTCATGTCTCCAGGCGAACATTAATCACTGTGCCAGTGCCCAAGACCTTCTGGTCCAATCTATGGCAGAGTGGCAAATAGGGATTGCTGTGGTCTCGGAGCCCTATTTTATCCCTAATCGTGACGACTGGGTCTCAGACCTAGATGAGACAGTGACTATCATAGCCCCTGCTATGACAGGATCTCCACCCTTTGAGAACACCATAAGGGGTAGGGGGTTCGTACTCGCCGTAGTTGCAAAAGTCGCAATAATTGGGATTTACTTCTCACCCAATCGCCCTTTTGCTGAATTTGAGCAGACCCTAACAGAAGTCGGAGCGCTGATTGGTCAGATATCACCTACTCCAATCTTAGTAGCAGGGGACTTTAACGCGAAATCTACGGCGTGGGGATCCCCGGCGACCGACGTCCGTGGCGAAGCGCTGGAGGAATGGGCGATCTCCCTCGGACTGACCATCCTCAACACTGGGTCCGAAAATACGTGTGTGAGGCAACAAGGCGGGTCCATAGTGGACATTACACTGGCTTCAAACGCTTTCGCCCACCGCGTTAAAAACTGGAAGGTGGAAGTTGAAGTGGAGACAATGTCCGATCACCGGTATATCCGATTCGATATTGCTACTCGGGCACTCACGGTAGGACAGAATCAACCTGCTCATAAGAACAACCCAAAATGGGTTATAGGGAAACTGGACAGGCAACTCGCCAAGGAGGCAGCAATCGTCGAGTCTTGGGTGAATGGTACCAGACCAGTGGAGGCTGACCAGGTTGACCAGGAAGCCGAAAATCTTGGCAGCGCTTTGACTCGCGTCTGCGACGCGTCTATGCCTAGAGCGAAACAATTCACCCCAAAACGGCAGGTGTACTGGTGGCAACCAGAACTCCACCAATTGCGGGACGATTGCGTGGCCGCTCGTCGTCAGTACACCAGATACAGAAGAAGGCGAATTCGAAACCAGGCAGAGGAGCATGCTCTGTATGACACATACAGGGCTGCTTGCACTACACTGCAGACGGCTATAGCGAAAGCGAAAGAAGCAGCTTGGGAGGAGTGGCTCGAGACCCTCAAAAAAGATCCATGGGGCAGACCTTACAAAACAGTAAGGAACAAACTCCGACCCTGGGCACCCCCCCTGACCAGCAGCTTGCAGCCGGAGTTATTAAACCGGGTAGTAGGCGCTCTCTTCCCCGAAAGGGGTGAATTTGTGCCTCCAGTGATGGCGTCCCGCACGGCACATAGACAAGCAGAGGCGGAAATCCCACCGGTGACGGAGACTGAATTAAGTGTAGCTGTCTCCAAACTCCGATCCAAAAAGACGGCCCCTGGACCAGACGGCATACCGGGTCGCGCCTTAGCGGTTGCGCTCAGTGAGTGGGAGGAAAGAGTTAGAGCGCACTTTACCGCATGCCTGACTCACGGGCGGTTTCCTGTTAGGTGGAAAACTGGGAAGTTGGTGCTTCTTCGGAAAGATGGGCGCCCACCAGATCAGCCGTCAGCGTACCGCCCCATCGTATTGCTCGACGAGACGAGCAAGCTCTTTGAGCGTGTGATCGCTTCTCGCCTTATCAGAAGTTTGCGACCAGGGCTTAGTGATTGCCAATATGGCTTCCGCCCACTGCGTTCTACGCTGGATGCCATTGCCCAAGTAAGGGAGTTTTCAGAAAAGGCAGTGACCCAGGGAGGGGTAGTGATGTCTGTATCGCTAGACATCTCGAACGCATTCAACACCCTGCCCTGGGAAACTGTGAAGGTGGCCCTAAAATATCACAACGTACCCGAGTACTTACAACGAACAATAGCAAACTACTTTACCGAGCGCGTTGTGATATTTCCAACAAAGGACGGATGGGGAAGGAGGGCAATGACGTGCGGTGTTCCACAGGGCTCTGTGCTGGGGCCCCTCCTGTGGAACATCGGCTACGACTGGGTGCTTCGCGGAGCAACTCTGCAGGGAGTCAAAATTACCTGCTACGCTGACGACACCCTCGTGTCAGCCCGCGGCAAGACGCACAAGGAGGCCGCTTACTTGGCCACGGCAGGAGTAGCGCTACATAAATCCGAGGCCCTGGTCTTCCACGGACCTCGCAATAAACCACCAATAGGGGCACACATAACCGTGGGAGGAACCCCTATCGCCGTCGGGTCGACGATGAAGTACCTGGGACTTGTCCTCGACGGCAGATGGAAGTTTGAAGAACACTTCCGGCGCTTAGCCCCAAAATTGTTGGCTGCAGCCGGAGCGCTAGGGAGGATCCTGCCTAATCTGGGTGGCCCAGGACCGGCATGCAGGCGACTCTATACGAGTGTGGTGCGCTCAATGGCACTATATGGAGCGCCAATATGGGCGGACACTCTGAGTTCTCGAACCACTGCCCAATTGCGACGTCCGCAGCGGGTAATAGCTCTCAGAGTGGCTCGAGCGTACCGCACCGTCTCCTACGTTGGAGCCTGTCTATTGGCAGGTAGCGCACCATGGGACCTGGAAGCCGAGGTCCTAGCTAAGGTGTTCTGGCGAATCAAACAGGCCAGAGCAGAGGAAAACCCGCCCGCTCCACAAGAGGTTCAAAAGTGGCGAGAAGAGGAACAAGACGGCCTCTACCGAAAGTGGTCTGAGGAATTAGACATCCCGGGAGCTAGCCGGGACTTGGTAGCTGCTGTTCGACCAGTTCTACAAAAGTGGGTTGAACGTAAGCACGGAGCACCTTCCTTCCATCTCACACAGCTGCTGACGGGGCACGGCTGCTTCGGGTGGTACCTGTGTGAGAGGGTGGGACGGGAGCCGACGACGGTGTGTCACCACTGTGCAGATGGAGTCGCGGACACGGCCCATCACACGCGCGTAGAGTGCCCTGCTTGGGCGGAGCCTCGCGCCGTCCTGTCCGCGACTGTGGGTGGAGACCTCACACTGCCCGCACTAGTCCACCAAATGGTTGGAAGCGAAGAGGCCTGGGCGGCAGCAGCCACGTTTAGCGTGACAGTCCTCACGCAAAAAGAGGCTGCGGAACGAGGGCGCGAGGTCGACGAGAGCTCTCTCCCTCAGCGCCGAAGGAGGCCAGGAAGGCGGCGAAGAGCCTTTGCTGACAGAATGCTGCCGCCCTAACGAAAGCCTGCGGGTGCTGGGTCGGGAGTCCCATCGCCCGCCGAAAGAGGCTTCTAGCTGGAAGGCCCTCAAGTGTTCCGAGGTGCCAACAGCGGAGAAGGCTGCCTGAGCAGCCCACATAGACCGGGCCAATAAAGGCAAGCTGGCGGGGTATCGGTAGCTGAGCAATCGCGTTCCCGAAACCCCGTCCCATCAGCGAAGTGGTGGAACACCCCAGGGTTTTTAGTCCGTGCGAGTCGGACATACCCACTCAGTATCTCCCGGGCTGAGTGGGATCCATAACGGATTTTCCCTGGGCAAAAAAAAAAAAAAAAGATGTGGCAGGGCCATTCCCAACAACAGACTCTGGCAACAAGTACATACTTGTCGTAATGGACTACTTCACCAAATGGCCCGAGGCATTTGCCATTCCTAATCAGGAAGCAGTCACCGTTGCGGAAAAGTTAGTGAATGAAGTTTGTTGCCGCTTTGGAGTACCCCTGGAAATACACAGTGACCAAGGCAGAAATTTTGAATCTGCGGTGTTTCAGGAGACTTGTCGAATCATGGGATTGCATAAGACTAGGACTACTGCATATCACCCACAATCGGATGGAATGGTCGAAAGATTCAATCAGACGTTGGAGAGACACCTGGCCAAAGTTGTCGAGACTCACCAAAAAGATTGGGACCGGCATATTCCTCTCTTTTTGATGTCATACAGGTCAGCAACCCATGAAAGTACGGCAGTTACTCCAGCGTATGCGAATTTTGGAAGAGAGCTTCGGTTACCAGCTGATCTCCTAACTGGTCGACCCCCGGATACTCCAAGGTGCATCTCAGAATATGCATGCAATTTAAGGGATCGGATTGATGACGTTCACAGCCTAGTTCGTGAACAGGGGCTTCAAGCTAGCACAAAAATGAAGACTCGATATGACAGAAAGTCTAACCAAATGGGGTACGAGGAAGGTTCGTTGGTGTGGCTACATAACCCGATGCGAAGGAAAGGGAAGTCCCCGAAACTGTCTCCAAATTGGGAAGGGCCATATAAAGTGGTCACAAAAATCAACGACGTCACGTATCGGATACAGCGAAATTCACGAAGCCCATGTAAGATTGTTCACGTTGATCGGCTGGCGAGATACCACGGCAATAATGATGATGCTCGGGACGAGCATGTCTTAGGAGGGGGTAGTGTTACGCCGGTCATGTGAACAAAACTTCAAATGTGATTTTTCATGCCTTAGAAGCGTTTTCAGCAGGCTGAAAAGTGATTTCAGGCCGTTTTAGAGGTGCCTCTTTCACATACTAGAAGATTCAAAATTTACCCCAGTTACCGTTGTTTTCAGGCGCCTGAAACATGTTTTCAGTTCGTTTCAGGCCACCCTCTACCAGATGGCACAATAACCTGAAAACCCGTATTCAGGCGTTTTCAGGACCCCTTATGGGCCCCTGAAGTACAAATCAGTATATGGCGAAATTTCTCGAAGGAGTGAAAGAGACAGTACTCTTAGAAAGAGATAGCTATACAGAACATTCGAGAATTGTGTGAAAGAGACCACCCTTAGAAAGAGATAGCTATATGGAACATTCGAGAAGGGTGTGAAAGAGAAATATAGAAAGAGACGGCAAGAGTCGAGAATGTTCTCGAATACTCGCGGACACACCTGCCTAGTACCCAGCCGCGTCTAGAAGCATCGCGAGAAGTACTTAGGTACCTACTCGCGAACTTACTAGAATCGAAGCCGACCTGTCGAGGCGAGATTTGGCTGGAACATTCTGGAACCATCAGGAGTACCGCCGACGGGTATATATAGCGGCAGCCTGCAGCCACACAGTTAGTTCAATTGTGAATGCGATACAGTGCGGATCAATAGCGAATCGGAGTGAAGTAAAAGTGACGAGTGAGTTAAATTAGTGTGTGATAATTGTGTTCAAGTACTGTGTTTAGTGTCTTGTAAGTAGAAATAAAGCCTCAGTTTTAATTAGTGGTTAATTAGTGCATTTTTTATAAAATACCCACCCCTCAAACGTAACAGTACTATAACAATGAATCCTCCACTTCAGTGGTATTCAAATTCTGTTCAATTGGAATAGAATTGCATTTCTCTCGATTCCTTCGATTTTAAAACAATTGAAATTGAATTCTATTTTGTTAACAATAGATTCAAAATTCACTGGCAATTTTGTTGTATGGTGGGCGGCAGGAGGATACTACAGAAAAAGTGACCAAGTCCTCCAGTGCTCATGCCTGGAATCGAACCAGCGACCTTCTGCTTTCGCGGCAGACGCCCTAACGACAGCCATCAGGGTCCGAAATTTCCTAAGTATATGCAATCTTTTCTTATTTTAAACGCTTAAAGTGCGTTTCGCCAATTTTAGAGCTCAGACTTACGTACGTCTAGAGATTACTTTCAACTAGAAGCGACGGCGGCATAGACATGTGCGCCGCGACGCCGCCGCCGATCATTTGACAGTCAACGTCAACGCCTAAAATCCGACAGTGTACGATAATAAAGCGTCGTATGAACACATACTCGTACAATTGGGTATCCATTTACTTATCTGATTCGAACGCTTTTTTAAAGCGCGTTGAAAAAGCTCCCGCGCGAATGATCTCTTAGATTAATGTATTTACTCGTAAGCAATATACATTTCTGGAGTCTCAGATACTTACTTTACTTACAACGTTAGGGATCAGAACTAGGGCTGCCATCCGTCCGGGTTTCCCCGGATTTGTCCTAGTTTGGAGCCGGATTTTTAAAACTAATATAGACATTTTTGGATTGAAGTGAATCCCTAGCAAAGTATTATATTTCTAAATTAAAATTTGGTTCCAGGGCGTGGACTTTTAACTTTCTGCCCGTTTTCGGCAATGTCCGAGATGGCAGCCCTAATTAGAACAAGCAAGTCATGATAATTCTGTATAAGTTTTTTCTAATCACACCACCATACTGTACATTCTATAAAGCACGAATTAAATACAATGCTTATTACATTAAAATATTTGATTTGATTTTTTGATTTAGAATAATGAGATTGGTTTGGTTCGCAGGTGGCGGTGTTCGGGCCGCTGTGGGAGGAGGGGCTGGTGAGCGTGGAGTGCCTGGCGCCGCTGGTGCGCGGCGCGGCGGCGGCGGGCGGCCGCGCCGTGCGCGCCACCATGCCGCTCTACCAGCACGCCTACTCCGAGCGCAGGCGCAGTCTGCAGCAGCTCGTGCAGCACCACACGCAGCCGGCTACCTTCGAGCACTTCGTCGAGCGGGTGCGCGAGCCCGTGCCCGCCGTCACACAGCCGCAAGGTATACTATGGTGCGCGCCACCATGCCGCTCTACCAGCACGCCTACTCCGAGCGCAGGCGCAGTCTGCAGCAGCTCGTGCAGCACCACACGCAGCCGGCTACCTTCGAGCACTTCGTCGAGCGGGTGCGCGAGCCCGTGCCCGCCGTCACACAGCCGCAAGGTATACTATGGTGCGCGCCACCATGCCGCTCTACCAGCACGCCTACTCCGAGCGCAGGCGCAGTCTGCAGCAGCTCGTGCAGCACCACACGCAGCCGGCTACCTTCGAGCACTTCGTCGAGCGGGTGCGCGAGCCCGTGCCCGCCGTCACACAGCCGCAAGGTATACCGTGCTGGTTCAGTTCCTAGTGTATGCGGTCTGTAGTCAGTGTCGAGCGCACGCCTTCTCCGAATACGCGCGCGGTTGGCAGCAGCTAATCCAGTATCATATCCAGCCCGCTGCGTTCGAGCTTCATGGAGCGCATGCAAGAGCTCATGCCCGTCATCACGCAGTCACAACATACACCATGTTTGTCCTGGTGTATGTGTTTATTAGCGAGCGTCGGCCGCGCGTGACCATATTATGCTCTACTAGTAGGCCTACGTCTAGCACACACATTTTGCAGCAGCAGGTGCGGCACTATACCCAGGCCGCTACGTTCGAGGCAGCTGAGTAGAGTGAGTACAAGAGCCTGTGCCCAACGTCACACAACCGGAAAGTAACGTAATCGTAAGGGCCCATGCACATTGCGATTTTAATCGCGCGGCCGTCGCGCGATTGCATCTACTTGTATACCTTTGCATACTTACACTTGATGATCACACCAGATCTGTTGCAAAGTGGAGAGAACTGGCCAGTAAACAGAATCAATAGTTATACCTCTCCATAAGAAAGGCTCAACGCTTAAATGTGAAAACTACCGAACTTTGTCTGTCATATTGCATGCCAGTAAGGTGTTACCCTGCATAATTTTACGACTAGCTGCGTTCCTGAATTGGAAAATACCTGCGAAGCAGGCGGGCTTTGTGGCTGGGCGAGGAACACGAGAACAGTTCTTTAACGTGCGTCAGATCATCTCGATGATATTGACATACACGAAGCCGCTCACAGCATAATTATATTATTTCTTATCCTTTAATATAATAAATAAAAAGCAAATAAGACGTTGATCATATTTATTTGATTGCAGAACTAAGTACCGGTCGCCTAGCCGCAGCCCTGCTGGACGCCGGCGCGGCGGCGTGGGGTGCGGGCGGCGGGGGCGGGGCAGGGGGCGGAGGGGGCGGGGACGCGCACTCGGTGTCGCCGCGCGCCGGCAAGCGCCTCGGCCCCTTCAAGCGCCCGCACTACGCCCCGCCGCCCGAGCCCCACCCCGCGCCCAGGAAACACCGGTGAGCAACTACACTCGTACCCGCACCATGCGGTAACGGTAACCAAGTGCTGAACAAGAGGACCTAACAAGGGCGAACTAACTAACTATTTCGTTCGACCGGATCAAGATACCAAATCGGGATCCAGCGAAACTAACTATAACCGCTTTACTGACAGGTTTAATGTTACTGCTCCAGGAGCAACTGCAGCAACTCTAAGTGGACATGGTTTAGTGGAAACGATCTAACTTTTTAAAATTGCCATTGAAATGAACATTTTTTGTCATTTAAAACGGTTGAAACCCCGATAAATGATTCAACAAATTGCAGTAGTATACGATTTTCCATAGGTTTTTTTCACTAAATTAAGTCCAAGGAAGAGAGGGGAGGCTTTTGCCCAGCAGTGGGACACAAAATAGGATATTAAAAAAAAAAGTCCAACTGAAACCTTGGTTTTTCCTGACGAATTAGTTATCATAGTTGATAGTTCAAGTTATGATAACTAAGAAATATTACTTAAAAGTAGTGTGTCTAATGTGTTCTACTAATGTTCAGACGCCCCCAAGACAGTAAGTAATTATAAAGGACAAAGGAAATTATAGACATGTTAGGAAATTTTGAAATTTTGAAAAAATTGGTTCACAAAACTATAAAAACTCATTTAAATGGTACAAGAACTTGCATGAGATTTCTAATACATTTCGGTATTTAATGCATCGTTTGAATTGATTGTACCTTCGTAGTCCTTAATGTACCATGTACAGTCAAGTGCAAAAATATGGTTCGACATGATCGACTCATAAATATGGTACTACGCTCTTATTACACCGGCATAAGGTGCTATGGGACATATTTTTGAGTAAGATGTGCACCGCCATATGGTTACACTTGACTGTACCGACACTTACGTGCAGCTTCTGGCACCTTCTAAACAGGGCTTAATTTGTAGATATGTATACTTGATCCAAAAATGGAAACATAAATCGTACAGGTCGTCATAACCCCAAATAACCTTAATTTGTCATTAATTGTTATTTATTTATATCTCTATTCTAACGAAACTAACTAAATGAAATATATTATTATGTTTCACTCTTAATGTTTTAACTCATAACTATGAAATAACACACTCTTTATCTGCCGTGCATGTTAAAATATCTGTCATAATTCACAATAATGCCTAAAATATGCTAAGCTATGGGCAATATCATTTGTCACAACACAACCTTCCATTTCTTCAACAGAGTGTCCCGCCAACCTCTCCTATGAATGAGCATGCACATTGCACCATCGAATCGTTCTGTGCCGTTTGCATGAAACACCAAAAATACGACAGTTCTTTGAAAATTGACAAATGCCTAGGTAAATGCATGTGCCTAAATAAAACAATAAAAAAAAAAACCTTCAACAAATTTGAATGAATATGGTTATATTCGTCAGAAGTAAGCACATGACCAAACTTCAAGATCAAGATTGTATTGTAGACCTTATCTGTTAACAAGGTTTGCAAATTGATATATAGAAGTTGATGTATGAGCTTAATTTACATTTGATAGAGCCGTTAAGGCATTCAAAACCCCTTTATCTATTTCACTAGAACACAATGATACTTAGGTAACAGATTTGTTCAATTTAACGACTTTGCTAATGAAATTACTAAGATCTGTGGTACAAAAAATATATTTATTTATTTTGCTATTATATTATTCTTAAGTCACTGTGATTTCAGGATTGTGTCAATTTAGATGAGATTTCTGAGAGAAATCGAGACGCAACTATATTTGATCTGATCGCCTCAACGAGCAGGGCCGCGCCAGGGGACAGGGTTAAAAGGGAGGTAAGTGCAGGCAATGTCACGGCTAGAAAAATGCTCTTTAGTAAAATTAACCCTGTAAAAAAAAAGTTTGGGTCAAAATTTCGAAATTTTTTTTGCAACAAACAGTTTTCTATAGCAACGGCCCTGTCCTGAGTCAATCAGATCAAGTAGTTTGCCACAAGATAACATTGGTATTAGAAGATGAAATGAAAATTCTGCTCTATCCTTAAAACTAAAAGTTGAAAATCATTTTAGTGATTTTATTCGTCCAATAAGAGATTAGTAGTATCGCGGACTTAATGAATTATTCATGTACTTAATTAATTTTAAGCTTAAGAAGTGTATCTCGCATTTAAATATGTAGTGTTGATGTTTGTAAAATATTTTCCATATATTCAAATTCGTCACAAGTACTTGTGATATATTTAACAAACATTTAACATTCCATCGACGTTCTCTGTATATATTGTAAACTAGTTGTAGAGCTTTAAAGTTTGTATTTTAGGAATTACTTATTTATGTTTATTAATTTTATTTTTATTTGCACTTTAGATTTACATACTTGACGCAAATTATGTTCTAGGCTAGGCTAGATGTTACGCATATGGAACATTTATCTGATCGAACGATATCGAAAGGGTACTAAATTGGAGCAAATAGTTTTGTTCATTTGGTTTTACGTGTGAGTTTCGTGATGAGATAAAGTGCTAGCAATAGGGCCTTAGTTCCGCTCCCGAAGCCGAAAAGAGGCAGCTGCAAAGTACTCAAAACTTGCGAAGGACATTTATTATACAACTTATACATAATATTGAATGAGAGTGTAATCACCAAGTTTTATTACATTCGTTTTGATATTTACATATTTGGTATTTATCATAATGTAAAACCATATACTTGGTTTTGTCCCACTTCTGATAATTTGCTAACCTACTAAAGTTGAGCTAAACCCTTTCCTTCTATACTTACTGCTAATACCGAACAACGAACCTCCACCGTCTTAGATCTATAATGTTTGAGGCATCTGAGCCTTGTATGTATTATATCTATAGTATTATGTTATTTATTTTGTTTTAAACATGTCCTTAGTAGTTTGTAACTCTTACCGTATTTTTATGCTTCCTGACTTTTAACTAATCTCTAAGAATATTATGTAGGTATTGCTTTCAGTATCTTTTTTTGGCTAAATTGTTTCAGTTATTCTTTGGTATGTTATTATTTTCGTATTAAAAAGTTGTCATTGGTGCTTTGATTACAAAAAAATAATGAAACTACATTCCATACTAGATATATTAATAAGGAAATACTAAAGTATAAAAAAGTGTTGTTCATGTTGGCTTATTTATTTATAAATCTGTATGTATTTTAATTGCTTACTATTATAATTACCTTACTTGCATTTACTTCACCCACAGTAAGCCTCAGTTATTGAAGTATAATTTAACCTGAAGCGTTCCATTTCCAATATCTAGTGTCCAATATCACTTACCTAATTTTAAACAGTATTTTTATAGATGTTAAGACTGACACAAGATTATGTATTCTATTGAAATCACTAAGTATTAATTTAAATTGTTATTTACATTATTTAAAATGTGGTGGATTTTACACTGTTAAAATTATAACTAATTTATTATTATACCCCTGATTGAATTCTCGAATTCAATAGTTGTCACGTAATATAGAAAAATAAGTTTATTAACCCACAGACATTATGTATGGTAACCAAATTTTTTATATTAAACGCAATGTAAAAATAAAGTTTTTGTTAAACTTTTACGTCTTTTTCTTTCATGGGGTAACAAATTAAAAACACCTTTCTGTATGTATAAAAATAGTGTTTTAATTAAGTTTTTGGTAATTTATACATGCCACCTTGCAGCACCAATTGGTGTGTCCTGACTTTAGTGTCAAGGAATTGCCGCAGCTCCTGCAGACTGCACTCAGTGCCTGGAGCTTGAGATGCAAACATCTTCAGCATTTGATGTATTCTGTCCAGAGGCAAAGAGTCCAGATTGGTTAACATGCCTACTATGTAGGACCAGAACACTTGAAGCTCCCCTTCCCTCTGATCATGAGCAGACGCCATGACACTCTCTGTCTCATCATCCTCGCAGATCATTTCCTGTACTTGGTTGGCTGATACTTGAGATTTCTTAGCATCTGAACCATCCACTAACACATACAAGTCAGTAGTTTTTTCAGTAATAAAACCCATAGACTGCCAATATGTGATTTTTCTCCTCAGGACAGTGATTGGCACTTTCATGACCTGATGCAACTCTTCTAGGGACCATTCAGGTTTATTTTGAAAGTGCATTATAAGAGTAGCATTAAATGGAGACACTATCAAATCAGTTTTCTCACCTCCTATTTCAATCTCTATGTTTACATTACCAAGGTGTGGCTTCCAACTTAATGTCCTACTTCCCTTTAGTTCTTCAAATGTCTTGGTATAAGCTTCAAAATGTTTTTTGATCTCATCAGGTAGCTCCAGGTTTTCATCCTTGAAAGGAGGCCAGAATTGAGCAGATAAAATCATAGCATTTGAAGTAAATTTCTCATTAAGTGCCTTAAAATTGCTATGTTGCTGTATCAAGGCATTAATCCTCTTGGAATCTGATATGTCCTTTAGCATCACTTCACAGAAATGCAACTGTGATTCTCCAAATCTCAATTTCAGTAATTCTAAATACCTGATTTCTTTTTCTGTGTTTATTACATTCTGAGCTAGCAGTCTATCTGCTAAGAGGGTTCTATATTCATTTACAAATAATTCCTTGCTTCCATACACATTGACCAACATAGATATGATGTCACTGGCTTTCCTATCATTAGCATTAATTTTAGGGTCAGCATCAACCGGGTCAGGGTTCCATTCATCCCAGGCTTCTTCTTTTTCATGGTCGCCATCAGCATCTGCTGCAAACTTGGCCAACTCCTCAGCCAGCTCACTGCCTGCTCCCTCCTCTGTAAGACTGCTGACTACACTCCTTACTGTGTCCTCCCGGTTCCTCAGATAATTCCTAACAGGTTTGGTGACTGTCTCTAGAATAACCCCAGATGGATCAAGGTACTGCAAAGCTCTGATGGTAGACACATAGGCTGTGAGGATATCTGGAGTATTCACACCAGGATGCAGCAACCTAGTTTCTAATGCACTTTGGAGTTTCTTACATAAAGTTGCCCGCAAGTCAGTCTTGTTTAAACACAGTTTAATGTCATCTATTGCCGGCTGTGAATCTGGATAATCAATGATAATTATGTTAAAGAGTTGGTCTATTCTTAATTTAGTGTAACTGTGGTACAAGTAGTAGCTTAACTTCTGCTTGAACTTGAGGATTGCATTTTGTATGTTTTTGTCATCTGGTGGAGGCTTGGAAGACCCAGCACAGTATATCCTTGTGAGCCAGGACATCACTGTAGTATCAAGCCAATTCTCAAGGGCACTTATATGTGAAACATCAGTTCCAGTACAAAGTTTCTGAATATGTGAGTCAATGCGCAGCTGAATAAAGCTTGTAAGTACCTGCCCTGTCAGTCGTTCTAACAACTGCAACTCCATCAATTTCCTATTTGTGTCATGAAATACTTTAACAATATAAGCACAATTGCAGTCTGAATACTCATTAGAACATCCCGCACATGTCACATCTTCACTCATGTCAGAACTCTCATTTTCATTATCAAATACATTGAATGACATTTTATAGAAGTGATTGATGATCACCTGGAAGTCCAGAGGCAGTTGAGACAGCAGTGTAGCCCTAATTAGCTGCTTGAAACCTAATATTACATCTTTCTCTCCAAATATAGGTTTAATATCACAACAACTGTTATTAAGAATGGTCAACCGCCGCAACATTGGCATAAAATTTGACACAGACTCGTAAAGGTCATTTACAGCTGACTTGAACAGTTGGAACCCTTTTACCTCCTCCTCAACGACAGTAAACTTCGACCAGAAGGTTGGTGTAATGTGTTGGCGAACATACTTCTCAGTATGCAACAGTACCAGATCTCTTATTCTTGCAGGAATACCCAGGCCGATAATGATTTGTTGTATTTCATCATATTCGGCGTTTGTGCAGTCGGTAAACAGTGTGTCGTTAAGAATTGGATATGCGTAGGTTATCTTGTTCCAGTAAACTTTCAGCTCTGCTCGTTTATGAGACATCTTAATTACAGTAAGTAAAGTTTTTTATACAAGTATCCTTACATTTATTTAAACAGAAAGAAACAACGGAAACCCAAGCGTTTTCAAGAAGTTTCATTCAATTCAACTGCCTGTCAAGCGTACTGTGTAGAAATTATGACAGCATCGACCACGGACCTGAACATATCTGGATGGAGTAATGTGACTGCAAAAGTGTGTCCACATGAGATAGTACTACGGTACCGTTGCATCTCTTTCTAATTAGGGTGACCATAAGTCATAAGTACGTGGGATATTAAGTTGGGAGCGGTTACGCGAACGATCTGGATCGACGATATATACTTAACGATAATGACATTTTTTTAAGTCATCGGCGTATCGTATCGTTATTGTTTTTTATACGATATTCATCACGATCTAGTATCGTCGTCTTTATCGTCTTTCCAGATCGTTAGAGAGCATCATATTGGGAGTGTTTAGGCGGACGATAATATGTAAAAATCCAAGACGATTATTGGCCAATTTCCCCCGTACTCTATGGTTCCACCTGGACGGGCCACTCATCGTCATGGATCTTTACCTAATTATCGTCCGTCTAAAACTGGTATCGCATGGGGCAATAATCGGTTCCCTATGATCGACGGTAGGTTGCCCCTCCTACCTTCTCTCGATGCGCTAACTTCTCTTTTGTCTACTACACGGTGCGAGACTGATAATCGGGACCCGATTATTGCCACGTGTAATAGTTGTAATACCCATTTAACCTGGAGGGCTACCATGAACCACTTCTTCTCTCTACCGCTCTTGTATGTTCGGGATGGTGCCTCCACATGGTCGGGCTGTCGGCCGAATGTTTCGGACGCGGGCGAATGCAACCTACTACACGCTCGTCCGAGAGCCCGAGGCTCTCTCGAGAAGCTCGAACGAGAGGCTATTTGAGCTTTGTCATGTAGTTTGGGTGAGTAAAAAGGTGTCTTAAAATGTCTTAAATCGCTAGGGTACCGTATAAATAGCTAGTGACAGTATTTACAAACAGTAATTAATGCCCATTTTGAGTAGAAGAGAGCTATTTGCATTGCAAAGTGAAATCAGAGTTTTAAATACTAAATAAAACGTTAGCTAAACGAAAAGCAATATTACACTGTGTGATTTGTCGGTCCCAATAATCAGGGGAACCCTATGGCCCATATTACATTATCATATAACTAGGACCATAGGTATATATAGACATAATCTGGTAGCCAGAATTATTCATACACTTAACCCAGGAGGAATACGGTTTCGACAGACATTTAATTATAATAGCCTGATTTTCTCAATATTTTTATTTATTTATTATTATTTATTTATTAAAGTCCTACAAACTTTTCTTCCGGAAGTAGGTAAAAACAAAAAAACTGAACTCACTCGATTTTTTAAATTTACGGTTATTTGTCTTCTATCTGTTAAAAGGGAAACCGAAGAAAACTTATTCACGTAAAACCGTTAAGTCTACAAATTGTAAGGCACTGCATGAGTGATAAATGTGTCATTTTATTTCGTAAGAAACAAATTGTAGTAGGTATAAACTGGTCTTGACCTATTTTAAACGACTAAAAAAACATAAAACCATATAAATCTTAAAAGAAAAACGTTTTGTGCTTAACATGTGTACATATTTGTGACGATTAGCATGTAATAAACGATATTTTGTTGCCAACACAATACTAGATTTTCGATTTATCCGTTACGTTAAAAAACCGGCTATTATAAATTATTTCCCAAATAATCAAAAATGTTATACAAGCTGTCCATTCCAGTTCAATGACTGGATTATTATCATACGGTCTTGTGGAATACGAAGAGTCGTAATACAAATATTACAAATACTTACCTGCGAATAATCTCGAAACTAATCGTGCCACGTTATATATTGGGAACGACCTGTATACAGTACTATGTTTAAATATGAGTCTTTAATTTACCTCCTTAAATATGTTTCAGCAAGCATCTTTCTACGTATACAAGTAAGTGAAACAATAAACATGTCAATATAAATATTCAGAATAATTTACCCTTACTTTCCCTAACTAATAAGAATCCTGTAAAATCGACTCACAACGTGCCGACATCATAGTCACCCTACTGAGCTTGTTTTGTCATTTTATCGGAAAATGTGCATAAAATTGTATAATTTTGGCTTACCTGTGAAACGATATTCCACAACCAGGATAGCTTTCGCTCCGACAATCCTTTATGCAACACGTTTTCACCATTTTAGCTGATTATCAAAATCATTTGTATAAATAATAAACGCCGCCATTTATGTTGGTATTTTGAAAGTTTAAAAAGTCAAAGTTGGGGATACCAGTTAATATTCAAAAAGTTACTAATGTCTACCATATTTATTGAAATGTTTTTTTTTGTTATACACATCTTTCATTTAAAGGGTCATTAATATGAAAATCACAATTATTTACAATTTACTAAAAAGATAACAAAATCCTTATTTGTATATACTACTAAAATAAAATAAGAAGATATTTATTTTTAGTAGTAAACTGTTATAAACACTTCCAAAATAGCAGCGTTTTACCTTACAATAAAACGCTTATTAAACGTAATACCTAATTAGAAGCCTATATATTTGAGAGCGGCAATTCTGATTGCAGATGACGTAGCGGTTCATAATTGCATGACACCCACCAACAAGTATCCCTTCCTCCATGTTTCGTTACCGGTTTTATCCCCACCAGGTCGTAGCCGTAGCGATGGCGCGGCTGGTACCTCATTGGATCTCAAATTATTAATTCATTAACACGTTCATTGCGGCAGTCCATTTCGTTCACTTTACGTTGATGCTGTATCAGGTACATTAGACCTGTTGCTTAAATATTCATTGTAGCGTCATAGGGTCGTAAAGACCTGTTCGAGATGCATGTATTTTAGTGCAATCAACTGGCTATTAGATATTAGATTTATATGTTTTTTTATCGTAACATACTTTCGACGAAAGTCTTAACATAATACTTAATCCGTTTCTAAATCAAGATATTGGAAGACTATTAAATGTGATAAATAATCTGTCAGATCCTTTCGACCCCATGTTCGTTCTCAATGATTAACTTATCGATAAATGATTAGGGTTGTGAAAACAAAATATCGATGAACTTTATAGGTATTTTTTATAAGACATAAAGAGTTATTTTAAAAAACAAATCAATGTTACACAGTCGATATAAAAAAGGCATACTTTCGTTACTCGGTGGTCTATTATCAGTATCTTCATTATTTCTTCGATGTTTGACGTTATTTTCAACATCCCCAGTGGACATTAAAAGAATTCGTCTGGACCGCTTCATGATGTAACACAATCACAGTCAAAAAATAAAACAATTTTTGGACTTAATCACGCGCGCGCACATACAGTAAATAGTCTATCGAATGTTGTTTACACAGACTGCACTTCAGGGCTGCACTAGATAAACTAATCATAAGTCTAGTGCGGCTATCAGGTCATCGGGTATCAGGTCGAAAAGATCTTATAACCGCACTAGGTGAAAAAATTTCCTTCGCTGGCGGTATGAGATACAAATGACCCGATAGGCTTTTATTATACCGATGTAAAATATCTAGAGAGACAATTCTAAATATATATTTGTCTCGTTCCTACTCCTTTGGATATAGAAGTTACCTGGCCCGTACCAGCGGTAGGAACAGTACTTTAAGTTACCGCCCCGCGGGATAGTTCATCATCGGATCCTTTAGACCTGATACCGCAATGAACGTGTTAATACGAAATTGCAATATACCACTTCCAAACAGTAATTTTGACAAAGCAAAATAAATTAGAAATCAACAGTATGTGTAAGTTCTTTAACATCGTTTACAAGGTGGCGAACAAAAATAGTAAGTCAAAAATACCCTCAGAAACTACATAAGATTTATGTATGTGGGTCATATTGCAACTGAGTAAACCACCGGTGGGTTTAAAAACTATAGGCTTCTAATTAGGTATTACGTTTAATAAGCGTTTTATTGTAAGGTAAAACGCTGCTATTAAACTTCAACGCTAATTAGAAGCCTATATATTTGAGACGTGTCTGTGTCCGCCTGGTGGGTAGAAACGCCAATGTGATAAAGTTGTTCAGTGCTCATTAAGTGTTAAGTGAAATTGGTGTGAACAATTCGCGAACAAGTGCAACAAACCAATGTCCATACATGAATGAATGTGGAGCATAGTGAATGGATGTGACCATTGACCTTTTCCGTACAGTGACAAAGTTATTTTTCTAATAATATTTATAAGGAGGAAGGGTGGTTGTTAAATATAACCAATGTCGTCATGAAAACAAGGTGTTTATTAAAATATTTTAATAACAAATATGTTTTATTTATTTAGATAAGCCCAAAACATAAGTGATTCCGCCAATCCATGGATTGAAATAGTCAGGCAAATCATTGAAGATCAATTACATTGTTGCTTTGAACTTAGAGATGATAAAACAAGTTAAAAATATTTAAGATAAGAATATTTTATTACCCATCAGTAGGTAATCATCGTCATCAATCATAAGATTTTCTCAAATTCTTTTCACTGTAGGTAGGTACCTACACTTTAGTAAAATATTTTTCCTATATTTGCTAGTAATGTGCACAACATTATATAAATACATAATACCTACATATAGTACGCAAGTAAAGTATTCATAAAACAAACATAGTTATTCATGACAGGGTTGTCACCAACCTGTTTCTACTGCCTCAGTCTTTGGAAAAAATTAAAGTCGTTAGAATATAACGATACAATAATACAAGTAAAATAATAAAATTATAATATTATGTACAAAACTGCGCAGCTATTAATGATATCATATTAACGATGCTTGACTTGAGATTAATTACCTCATACCCATATGTTAGTTAAATATGGAAAACAAGTACATATTCTTTATTAGTCACGGTACAGATAATAAGACATTGCTAATTAAGGCCTTACACGAGATGTTTTAATGACATCATTTACCAATTTCAAGTTTGGTAAGTAACTCAAAACCCTTTTTTAGGTAATGCAGCCATGACAGTGTTATGGAATTCTTTGTAGCACTCTTAGACACTTATTTTATTTTACTTGTATCAAGTCTATATCGCGTTTAACATGGTCAACATAGTTTGTGAAAATTTTAGATTTTCTCATATAAACAACGCTGTGAGTGACAGCGTCCTACGTTGCAGGAACGCTGCTCTTAAGGCTTATGTACCTATATATAAAGTCATTCTGGCTAGTCACCAAGATATTCACATAAACTAGGATTCGTAAAGAAATTAGTATGGAGCCAGGTTACTTGTGAGTTGTAGGCCCTTTTACAAGGATATCGTATCCCATTTTACTTGGATTACTCGGACTAAAAATCTTGAGCGATGTACGATCCTCAAGTAAATCAGTTACACTGTGAACATGGCGCTTGCAGCCAAATTCGGAAGAGTGCCAAAATATCGAGCTCACAAAAACAGATATACATGGTAAATATCTAGTTTTTAATAGTAATTATAATAAAGGATCCTCTTCCGTGGGAGCCCATTCCCGAGAGTGAGGGGCTTGGTACATAGGTGCATCTTGGGTTCGTGCAACCTTTTTCAGTTTCATTCAAGAGCCTTGGGCGAGCTAAAAGCTAAAAGGCTTAAAGCCTTTTTCATGTAGTTTGGGTAAGTTAAAAGGGGTTCTAAATATCTTGGATACAATTTATAACCTATGAACCTGGGTATTAGTTCTCCTTCGTTTATCATTCAACACGAGAATGTAATGTGTAATTTGTTTTGCAGGAAAAGCTTTTCTCTTAAATAAAATATGGTCGAGATATTTGACCCCAAGAGTAGGGGAAATTCCAGAGCAGGACCAGGAAAAATTTCAATAGGTTATGTACCTATCAAAATGACAACTATTAAATTAAATAGTCGAATAATTTAAAACCATGTTACCAGAGCCACCGATAGGTACGACGACGAGCAAAGCGAGGAGGAGTGTTAGGTTGAACTGCGACCTAACAACAGTTGAACCGCGCCAGCGACCGGCAAAGCACCTAGTCTCCCTCCTTTCTGTACACGTTGGTACCTCTGATCACTTTGAGCTCATATTATATATCAATGTTACAATGGGCTAACGCAGACTTTTGCCATTAAATTATGTAAGCGTATTACATTACATGTCAGGCCTCATTTCAAGGACAAATTTACCTCTAAATTGTCCTACTGCTTGGACACGATTTTTATTGTGTTGATTTAAGTAAGACTTCTCCGAGCGAGAATGTTAATAGGTTAGATATATTATAATTACATATATGAAATTCTCGGTTACTATCGCCAGAGCTTAGCTATTAATTAAGGCAATCATTTATTACCCAGTCCAAGGTAATAGTAAGGGCATCTAACGCCATTCCTGGACAGTCTTTTTGGATTAGAGTGAGGAATCCAATCAATGCTTAAGTCTTTTATTTACATAGAGCTAGACTGGCTTTTCTTAGTGGTAGCTTCAAGCTGAGTCACAATGAGATATAGTTTCGGAGCTGCACGTTACGAGTCCAAGCTCATGCAAATAGGCCCTCCTACGAGGGATTGGTGATAAGAATAGTAGGCGTATAAAAGATCACCTTTTTAAAATCCACCCCTGAGGGTATTATAAAGAATTCTGATGAGTTATCAAAGTGTTGTATATTGTGTACCTATATGGCTCAATATGGAGTTCCCCATGCCTCGTATAGATATACCCATCCTTGGAGATGGTTTTGTAGGGGCCGAAATAGGTAGGTAATTTGTAATATTTATTAATTACATTTAATTTAATTCTTTTATATATTAAATAAACCTTTTCAATAGTATCGAAAAAAAAAAAAATTGGTCAAAACAATGCACTGCCACTTCCCATTTTCCAGGAAATACCATTTGCAGCATAAGTGTAGCTATAAACACTTAAATATAAGTACGATATTATGCGTATATGCCTTGCGTAGGTATCACCAGCAAAACTTAGTGTGACATTAATCTACTTGCTAGCAGGATTTTACATTTTTACGCTTTGGCTAAGGGCCTTAGTATAGTTAGGTATTTGTACCTAAACATTATTTCTAGATATATAACGGGTCTGCCATCTTTACTATTAGAATTTAGAATCCCGTAATTTTTGGCATTTTAGAACCAAATTAATCTAGTTGTGTATAAGGGTTTGCATTATTCGTCCAATTTTAGAATTCGAATAATACGAATACTTCGATTTGCAATATTCGATAAACAAATTTTTCGAATAAAAACGAATATTTTTGAAAAATAACTGAAAATAATGATTTCAAGTTGTTTAATTGTTAAATATTCGTAAAAATTATAATTTCTAAATAAAATCTGCACTATTCCAAATATTCGTTTTATTCGAATAATGTGGTCGAATACGAATAATATTTATGGCGAATAATTCAAATATTCGAATTGCAAACCCTAGTTGTGTAACAGAATAAAGGGTGTGTACATACCCGCCTTGGTAAGACACTTGGTAAGACTGACACTAACAGCGTCAAAAAGAATAGGAATCCTTGTAACAACAACTGCCAGCTGTGCATAACATATTTCTGAATAGAGCTACCAGTCTTGCGCAGACGATAAGAAATATGGGCTTAGAAATTGCAGCATAGTTTAAGTTATATGTATAACTTACATAAAAACATTCATTCAACTAAAATCTGCTTGCGCAGCAGTGAATACTGTTCTTATTTCGTAAGTATAATATACAATAATTTGTCACTCGAACTACAAGTGTTGACATCAGCCGTTTTCCGAAACAGTGCTTTCACGCATCAAATGTAGATGGAAATGTTATTCGTGTAATACCTACACACACAGAGGTCGGATACTGGTATTTCAGCATACAATTAAGTTTTACTTTTTAGAAATCTAGTTATCGATTTTCGAATCGCAAAATGTAGACATAGAAACGATAATCAATAATTGTAGTTATATACCGTTTCCGATCTCTGAGTTGTATTTTACACATGAACAACATTTTATCTCGTATGCCTTGCGCAGGCGGGAGATATTTTAAACTAGGTATGTTAGATTTTATGCACAAAAACAAAATACCTACATGCTTTCCTGATAGCAGTAATTAAGTAACTCTTTGACTGCTTGCGCAGCACACAATAAATCATCTCATAAATCATCTCATACACCTTGCGCAGGTGGAGGTAAGGTTAATTTTGGCATATGTAGTGGGTTAATTTTATTTGTTTGGCGCTTGCTAGTGCCATAATATTTAATCAAATACAAGTGGTTTCATTACGTATATATTAGCATAGCATAACTAGGCATGGCCTGAGCTTGCTGATGTGGCTGAGCTTGCGCAGCAGCTTATAGGCTAGGACTCCCAAAATATTTTTATCATATTAGGTCCTTAAAAACCAGAACACAAGAGATGCTGCTGTAAGCAAACAGACCAAGGAGGCTTTGCCTGTACAAGGTTAGGTTTTAAAAACAACTACGAATTCAAATAAATCGTAACATAAGAACAATACGATATATGCATAAAATGCTAATTTCTTACAATCTTTTTGTTAAATTACAGATAGGAATGCAGCGAAGGGAAAATAGCAAGCCTTGATCTCTAAGGTGGGCACTTGCCCATTCTGTAACCAATTTTACGTTACATTTGATCTCAACGTAGAAATGAAAATTTTGAGGGTAGGTATATATAAAATAATCACTTGTTTACAGTTATTTGTACAAAAATATACGGAAAATTACCAGGCCAGGCAATTTAAACCCACTATATCCGATTATAGTACCTATAACAAATTATTTTGCTAGGTAGCAGCGGCGTCGTACTGTGAGCGCCTTTATAAAGATCTGCGTATTCCGGCAGTTCTAATGTACTATTTTCGGAAATTTTATAATTATTGTACGTATTCTTTATACCTCCTTGTTTGGAGGAACGTAAAAGCTTGATATCACTTTTTTTACTGGCCTGGTTCCGTCTTAGGACGAACCGATTCACTGAAAGCAATTTTAAACACATCACAACATTTTTACTTACGGTTGCTGCGATGCGTGAATCGATCGGGTGTCAACCTTTCTGCTACTTGTAAATTAAAATTCTAATAGCAATCGAACGGTAAAACCGTTAATTAAAACTTACGAAAAATCCTAGACTAGGCTAGAACTTTTCGTACTGAACCTTACGTTCCGACAAACAGAACGCCAATGAGGTACCAGCCGCGCCATCGCTACGGCTACGACCTGGTGGGGATAAAACCGGTAACGAAACATGGAGGAAGGGATACTTGTTGGTGGGTGTCATGCAATTATGAACCGCTACGTCATCTGCAATCAGAATTGCCGCTCTCAAATATATAGGCTTCTAATTAGCGTTGAAGTTTAATAGTATCTTATTAACATTGGCAACATGTGCGAGTGGGACAAAGCACCACTTGGAAGTGTCTCATGTGGACCGTTTTCTCTCGTTCATTTAGTATGGCGAAAAGCGAGATAGGACCGTCCCCTATATAGAAGTTCCTGGCATCGACACATTGACAGGGGACAAAAAGCGTTCAGATTCGTCTATAAATCACCACCAAATTTTAGTTTTTTCAAAATGAAACACTCTTCCACACTCTTCTTGGTATGTTATAAAAAATTATGTGCTACTTAAAGTTATAGCTTATTTCCGTAAGTATTGTTTTCAATCAAAAATGTCTCGACATTCTTCTGATGTCTGATCGATTCCTGATTTGCTTGTTTAAAGCTAGTATTACAGGAGGCGGTTTTTAGGGGCCGATTATCTCCTGCCCTTGACCTTCTCTCGACTCCCTAAGTTCCCTTGCTTTGATTACACGCGACGAAGCGACCGATGGAGGAGAGGTGACAGGGGCAACACAAGCTGGCCTTAATTGATCCCTAATTAACGTGCCATGTAACCGTAGCCAAAACAAGTATTACATGACCCGTTTTGTCGGGGCCAATCGGTCGTCTCGGCTTGTGTAATCGACTAAAGGAAACCTAAGGCCCCGACGGATTGTAATAACTGTTTTAAAGCCCCTCATTCACGGCAGTCCGCCGGCACCTCCGGCACGTTATAGTGCCTCTACATGCTCGGGCTCTCGGCCGAATGTTTCGGCCTCGGGCGAATGCAACCTAGTACACGCTCATTCGAGACAGACTATATAGCCTCCTGACGACCGAATATCAAAACTTGCCTTATATTTTTGTTAGTTTAAGATACTTGACGCATTGGTTGTACTGTAATGTCATGTAAACGTTTTTATCAATAAAATATAAATATCATGGATCGTCGGTATGTATGTTTAAAGTAAGTCAAGGTGCGATTATGAGATGGGAACTTGGGGGATTTCTTCAAACATTATAGGCAACCATACTGTTGGTGGTCAGATATACAAACTCATGCATTTTATCTAAGATTGCTTGGGCACCAAATTATGAGGTGAAATTGACAATGTATGTAGAAAACTAATGTCGTTATTCATCAAACTTCCATTAACTAATTTGTTGTTTGTCCTTATCTGTCAGTTTAACGTTTGCGTTTGTTAAAAAGGGACAAGCTAAATTTTAACTATTGGCAATCCACCTTGGAACTGCAAGGAGTGACAGCCAGAAGGAAAAAAAAAATTTTACTAATATGGATCTGGTTTTTATTACTTATTTATGAATAAGGCAGTAAGAATTTAGGTGATTCTATTTTGTAAAGTTCATTTGTTTTATGCAAAGTTAGGTGTTAGAGCATATATTGTTTCAGTGTCATAATGATAAATGAAAATATGTAATTCACTAAGAAATATGTGGATTGTTTTTGGCATAATATACCATCTCATCTCAATGCACTTAAATATGGGGCCAATAAAATATATTGCTTTGTTTTACAAGTTTTTATTTTCTTATATGAAATTGCATTTTAATGTTACTCTAGTAGTTCACTATAGTAATTATTAATGCACACAAATTAGAATGAAAAAAAAAATATCTTGAAAATAAAGTAATTCTAATCTTATCTAGGTATTTTAGTGGATTGGTTCAGGTTGTTGTGTTATAAGGAGACCAAATCTCTTCTTGATTATAATCCTCTGCCTTGAATATTTGTCTTCGGGAGAAAATCGGGCTAAAAATAAAACACATATAATTTAGTTACAATTGTACAGATCAAACATTTCAACACATTATTAAATGTTAATTTAAAGATGAGGCTTCCTTCTACTGATGTGATATTGGATAACTAAGAAACTACTCAAGTCCAACCAAACATATGACATATTAAAATTAAAAGGTTTCTTTTGGAGTGCAGGGACATGATGGAGTAAGGCTGACGACAACAAAGACAAATTTAAATTGTTCAACAATAAGTTCAACAGTTTTACTGTACTGTAAATAAAATGAAATAAATTAACATTAAGTTCCCTTACCTGGGTGGGCAGATAGCGTAGGCTTTCCAGCCGGATCCAGCGTCTGTAAATTTAATGAAGTGAGGATGTTAACTATACAACAAACTAAACGCATGCAAATCAAAAGTAAGGTTATGTTGTGGTGTGCTATTGCGGAAAATATAACACTTACCGCCAAAGTGTACTGTCTTTCTCCTTTTTCGTTTAAGAAATATCTGAGATACATTTTGTTACGTTTTTTATTCTTGTAAAAACTTCTAATATCGCAATTTACGCGTTCACGTACAACACCACACATAAACGGACAAACGTGACAGCCTGACAGGACAATAACAATCCCACAATTTCAAAGTGTCAAACCGCAGGGTACGTTCATAAGCAATTAAAATGGAATTTTACAAAGGCAAAATTCAGTTCCTCGAATCTGATCATCATAATGGAACGAGGAATCCAGTTGAGCTTTTGTTCAGTCAAGCCGTATTTTTTGATTAAGAATATATTTAACTACTTTTTTCTTCAATCGTATTCGAAAATATAAATACACGAGCCACACCTAGTGAGTTATTCGTTTTCCAACATATCCTCAATTTATTCTTGCTGTCAGCTTGACACTGACAGTAATTTTCCAAACAACCGACGCTGTTAGCGTTGTATACGTTGTTTTTATCCTATGCTGTTTTTATGAAGCGTGTTTGGTGTAGTCTTCGGAATCAGATAAGAACTATGGCTAATATTCCTCCAAGGAAAATTTCGCCTTCCAGCAAGCCTTCTAAACAGGATGCCTCGCCGTTGCAGATACTTTTACAGATGGGTTTCCCGAGACACCGGGCGTAAGTTTGTAAAGTTTGTGAGTCAGTGTATTTGTTGTTATTGTTTGCGGGAGTTTTTTATTTGTTGCAGATTGAAGGCTTTGGCCGCTACAGGGAACCGCAGCGTGCAGCTAGCGTCGGACTGGCTGCTGACGCATGTGAACGACGGGTACATCGACGCCGATGAGCCTCGCGAGTACATCCTGTACGCTAACCCGACGGGTGCGCTGCTTACACAGCTCCACGATTTCTGGGCTAAGTCTAAGAAGTTAGGGGGATGGAATGGAGCTCATAATTTCCCACCACATATTACACTGGTCTCATTTTTTAAGGTAAGACTAAGAAATATTGAAACCCTTGCCTTGCTAAGCTTTCTTATTAGATTTATGAAATGAAGATATTTTAATAAATAGATTCGTACTTCCATCATTTACTGAAAATTATTTACAAAATGTTAATGAGTACTAACTGGAATTTTTATACAGGCCCCTGATGAGACTGCTCTGCAACTAGCGAAAGCTGTTAAAAGTGTTATTGAGACAGTAGGGGACCCCCCGGCCTGCCCCCTGAAGTTAGACCCCTACATTTCACAAAACTTCATGGGGCTCTTTGTGTCTGAAGAACATGCTGAATACCTGAAAAAGATAGCAGTCCAGTATGTAAAACAGGTTTCAACCTTGTGTAAGTATTCATTTCCCCTTCTTAAGGGTTCGGAATTTCTATTTCAGTGATTGGCAAGAAGTTTTATTTTATGTACTCTAGCTTTTGTAGCATGAGTATGCTACAAAAGTATCTCACTTGCAAGGTAGACTTGTTTTTTTTTTAATAGAAAGAGACCTAGTCTTTTCTTGTATGTGAGATATTATCATTGCACATACATGCTAGGGGGCTGTCTTGTTAAATTAAAACAACTTACATCTTGACAATATGTCAAGCTATTTTTGAGTTTATTAATGTGAATAACCCAATATAAGTATTTTAATATGTCTGATACTCATGAGAATTTCTATTTAAAACTTACATCTACTTGCTTTCATGCAGGGTAGTAAGCAATGAAAAAAAGCTAGTATTAGACCTGTGCTTGGTAAAGATTGCTAACAACTGCTCTATTTTAGTGCATTGAAAATTCATTGTGGTGTTGGATAGTAGGTCTCTTTAGAATATCTAGGACTATTGTAGCACACAAATAGTGTAAGTTCTTAAATTCCCATATTTACTATATACCATTTACATATTATGTTTATAGTCCTATCTTAGTTGTAGCACTCTATTGAAGAACAAAATATGTCATTAAAAAAAATATCCTTGATGCTAAAAACACACATTAACTTACTTATTCCGCTGACCCAGCGACCCAAAATTTATCTAGGCACTTGAGCTAGCTCCTGCCAATGCTGACTTTGAGCTCTCACAGATTGCTCCATACATACTCAACCATATTGCTCCATAAAAAACTGAAAGTGTTATTTCATATTCAAAATATTAAGCACACTTTGTTTCCATACAGTGGGTGTATCCATGGATACATATGAACATTTGGATGCTCTGGGTACTTGTTTTCCCTGGTGCACCGTGCCCCAAGAGAAACCAATTAAATGTAAGAGTAGAGTGTTGTTAGACTGCTTGTATTTATTGTTTATTTAATTTTTCACCCTTTTATTTATCAGTAAACTAGAGTGGTCGTAGAAGAGCCTGCATGTCTTTGGAAAGGTAAATAAAACACGCAATTATCTATGAATACTTTCAATTGCAATATTATACTGGCAATTTATTTTGTAGTTTGTTGCTTTGTTTATTTTTCTTACATTGATGCATTGCAGTAAGAAACCACAAAGTGAGTTGTCAGCATTGATGTGTAGCCTTTAGTTGATATTTTATTATCATTTTTTTGTATTATGATTTGTAAAAGCAAATTTAATACTTAACCAAAATTCAAGATTTCGAAAAATTCAAGAAAATTTTATTTAAAAACCTGCATTTCACTAGCTTTATGTATATAATTTTTTAATGTATCCTCCTAAGGAGAAGGACCACAGTCCTAGGTATAGCTATATGCAGGCTAGTTTTCCGCAACTCGACGTCAAGTAATGTGCATATTTTTAATAGGACTAACTAGTGCAATGAAATTTAAACTACATATTTTCAAATGGATGGAGTCGAGTTTATTTTGTTTCGTTTCATTTTAAAACAAAAGATATTCAACCATATTCCTTACACCGTTGATTTCAAATTCAAATAGCATTTTTTTTTGTATGGTGGGCTGGAGCTTAAATATAGCTTAAGTAAATGTCATATTGCTTCCGAATTAGCGAATTTTAATCGAAAGTTTTCTGACGGGATCGAATCAAACGTTTTCTGTTCTACACAGGTTTTAACTCACTAGATGCCACTGTTATACTTTAGTCAGAGCTTATAATTTTTTTAATGTACCATAGCCATAAACCTGGAGGCGCACGTGAAGTCCCTCCACATCACGCTGGCGTACCACTTCGAGGTGGCGGCGTTCGACGGGCTCAAGGCGCTGGTGGGCGAGCTGCAGCCGCTCGAGACTTCCAGCTGGGAGCTCCGGCTCTACTCCAGGGATCCCAAGTTCGCCAATCACCAGGTCAGGGTCAATGTTATCATAGTTGTACAACATTCGCAGAGCGTTTATAAAACTCCATTCATGTCGACTTCCCTGAGCCGTGAACCAATCTAGTACATTTTTCCATAACGACGCGAAGAAAAAGTAGGGCAAATCAGCTTTGGCTTGCCCAAAGAAAATATTGACGCTCCGCCACTGTTGTACAACATATCAGTGGCGGCGCGTCCATATAACTCGATTTCCAACAGCTTGCCTAATATCCAGGCCGTTGAGCTCTTTTACAATTTAGCTATGGCCTGATGAGGAATATTTTTGACGCGCCGCCACTGCAACATATGTAGGTATAATGATACTATTAAATCGGATTTGACTCGCCTTTAGCATGAAGCAAACTAATAACAATAAAATGACTAGATATTATTCAATTTCAATTCATTTTTTACATGTCAAAAATAATAACAATAAAATAAAATCTAAAATATGCAATACCATCTCAATTAAAAAGTTCTTAAGCTTTTTAACAAACAGCTCATAAGAAGGGACCTCCTTTTTCAGACCAGGGGTCTCCTATTTCAGACCATGTTCATAGTGTTAGTATATATTCCCTTAGTCATATGTTAGTGAAACCTAAATCTAATGACTATAATAAAGTATAAAGCTGAGCCTCTGTAAAACATATGTATAGCATCCCTGTGCTTCCAAAAGGTGCAAGCAGGCAGCATGTCTTTTTGTTTGTTACTTTGTTCATACTCGTATTAATTAAGTGCATTTGTCTAATCGCAAATTGTTTAAGGGATTTTTTTTATTGTTGTCCCTTTCTAATTAATTATGATGTTAGCAGTGTATGTCTGTATGTAGATTTCAGGTGTAAATGCTTGTGTAGTATGTTCGAATGGGTCACATAGTGAGGTTAAAATCTGCTCTTTCCGTCAAATACTGAGATTTAGTTGTCAAGTAAACTCCAGCGTCCCTGAGACGTGGCAAAGGCCGTAAAGATGCCTGCATAATAATGGTCGGGGTGCCATAGGCTACTTTAAATAAAGGAATGGAAGGAAGGAATAAAGGATTCTATACGAACAAAAAGTCTTTGATTTTTACCTTATTAGGTACCATTCTTATCGATGTGACGTGTGTACATGCACTATAAATTAGACTATTAATAATGTTATCGCATTCGCATTTTAAAGATAATCGGTTTGATTAACATGCATCATAAATTGCAAACTTGTACGTAGAATGGAAATGGCGATGTGTATGCAAACCGCCTGAGGCAAAGTTGCAAATGCATTATATGGAAGACCGACTGAGAGCAAAACTAATGAAACTTCGAAGTCTGGTGTCACACCTGATAAATTCCTCCGTCATGATGTTTCTAGAGTAGCATTTGTCCGCGGATTCGTCCACATAGACGTCGTTAACCTACCCTTTGGTAGTATTTCATTTGTTGGAATAATTTTGTACATTCTGTGTTAATAAGAAATTAAGGCGTAATTCTCATTTAGGTGCACAAGGTGACGCAGGGCTACTCGCCGCTAGCGAGTGACGAGCTGGAGTTGGTGCTCGGTGACTACATCTACATCGAGGAGAAGGCGTTCGACAACTCGCCCGACGGTTGGGTGCCGGGCACCTCTTGGCTGACAGGTGCGTAGCGTACTCTGTTAGGCACTAAGTGTATACGGCGATGCAAGGCTAGATGTCGCTAGCGAGTTATGAGCTGGAGTTGGTGCTCGGTGACTACATCATCTACACCGAGGAGAAGGCTTTCTACAACTTGCTCGACGGCTGGGAGCCGGGCACTTCTTGGCTGACAGTTGCGTAGCATACTCTGTTAGGCACAAGGTGTATACGGCGATTCAAGGCTAGATGTCGCTAGCGAGTTATGAGCTGGAGTTGGTGCTCGGTGACTACATCTACACCGAGGAGAAGGCTTTCTACAACTCGCTCGACGGCTGGGTGCCGGGCACTTCTTGGCTGACAGTTGCGTAGCATACTCTGTTAGGCACAAGGTGTATACGGCGATTCAAGGCTAGATGTCGCTAGCGAGTTATGAGCTGGAGTTGGTGCTCGGTGACTACATCTACACCGAGGAGAAGGCTTTCTACAACTCGCTCGACGGCTGGGTGCCGGCCACTTCTTGGCTGAGAGGTGCGTAGCATACTCTGATACTTCGTGTATAGGTATGGTGACGCAGAGCTACTTGTCACTAACGGGTAAGTTGGAACTAGTACTTGGTGGCTATATCTACACCGAAGAGAAGGCGTTCGACCACTCGCGTGAGTCGCGTGACGGTTGGGTGCTGGGCACTTCTTGGCTGACAGGTGCGTATCGTACTCTGTTAATAGGTGTATACGGCTATGCAAGGCAAATTTCACTGGCGAGTAAGCTAGAGAAAATGCTCGGTGACTACATCGTCTACATCTAAATCGAGGACAAGGCGTTCGACAAGTCAACCGACGGCTGGATGCCGAGCACTTCTTGGTCGACAGGTGGCATTAGTGTGCCCATTCTCTTCTTCTTAACGTTTTCCCAATCTCTTCTTCTTAACGTTTTCCCAATCTCTTCTTCTTAACGTTTTCCCGGCTTATGCCACGGCTCATGTAGGGAGCCTGGGATTAGCCATGGCAATTACGAGGATCGATTGACAACTCCACGAAACACAACTCACCCGGGACGGGGTGAGTCTTTCTCCCAGACCACCAGGCAATGTCGCCCTTGAAACATCGGAGGTTAGTTTTCAATGTTTTACGCGATTAAGTCCCGTTGTAGTAAATTTTAATATGTGTGAGAATCGTGAAAGTTTAAATAAGACATTAGAAAATACTAGTGTACTTGGGGAATTCTTAGGATAGAATACTACTATTCTCAGCTGCCTTGTATGGTATCCCCGGTAAACAAAATTGAGTCTGCCTGTTCTTCAACTACCAGTATTTCTTTGAAACGTTTACGGAATGTAATGTTAATTAAATTAAATTTTATGCCAAACATCAATCAATCAATACCTACTCAGTCAATCGCATCTATATAAAAAAGTGTACTATTTTTTTTCCAAACTAAACCGTG
Source organism: Lathronympha strigana (assembly GCA_949128165.1). Classification (NCBI taxonomy): domain Eukaryota; kingdom Metazoa; phylum Arthropoda; class Insecta; order Lepidoptera; family Tortricidae; genus Lathronympha; species Lathronympha strigana. Next base: position 4,261,984 of record OX421919.1, on the reverse strand, counting down.
CGTGTAATATGGCAACACCGAGCTGCCGTCAAAGTCACTCACACACTCGCAATCACTTCACAGACAAGTTGGTACGACTATTTATATCTATTTACACTGTTATCGTGACGTCACCATGGCTAAATTCCTCAATTGCGTGCGGCTATTAGCACGTAAAGAAGGTTTGTATAATTATCGTTCTCTATAACATTCTTCTTTCTTTCTTCTATTCTATACTTTTATTTGTTTCGAGAGATTGTACTTTGACCCTTATTTTCTTTGCATTGTTATCTCTCCATTACAATTCGTAATTATTTAATCAAACAGTTACGTCACAGCATATGATCTACCACATTTGTATAAACTATTTGGATATCGTCCAAACAAACTTATGTTCGCCGGCCGGTGTGCAAAATATATTCTGTTACCCATGGTTACGAACGCTGTCCTTGTATTTTGAGTCTTATCTCAGTATCCTTGGATTTGATATTTGTGTGTTACGGTTTTGTTATCGTTTATTCGCGGTGATAAGATTATACAATTGGCTTATCTTATAACATGATACGATAAGTTATATGTGAGTAATGAACTAATGAATGTTTCTTTAGGTATTCATCTGTGTAAAGGAGTATAGTTAGTGCAAATACCTCTTGCGATATGAATGTCAACAATTTTATAACAATGCACTTCTAACTCAATATAAGTGTAAAGTAAACAGACCTTGGAATTTCATAATGAAAACCGCTTGGTTCCTGCAGTCATGTCGACGAACGGTGTTGCCCACGTGATAATGATAAAGCAACTGGCACTTCTTAAACTGCGCGTGTAAAAGAGGTGGACAATTTGGCAAATGTTACCATATTACCATATTTTCTTTCACATCGATTAAGTCAATATCATTACCTGAGTGTTACGTCCATCATCCAGCGTCAGCGCTTAACTCAGAGTTTAAGCGTGGGTGGCCCAGCGGCAAGGCGTGCGACTTTCAATCCGAAGGTTGCGGGTTCAAATCCTGCCGGCTGGTACTAATGAGTTTTTCAGAAATTATGTACGAAATATCATTTGATATTTACCACTCGCTTTTCGGTGAAGGAAAACATCGTGAGGAAACTGGGCTTATCTCAATAAGGCCTAATAGTTTACCCTCTGGGTTGGAAAGTCAGATGGCAGGCAGTCGCTTTCATAAAACTAGCCTACGTCAAATCTAGGGATTAGTCGGCAAAGCGGACCCCAGGCTCCCTGAGCCGGGGCATAAGCCACGAAAATGCTAGGATGGAGAAGAATAAGCTTAACTCCGAGTTAGCGGCTTACCCTGGGTGGCGCAAGTGGCGCTAAAAATATTTAACGGTGCCGTTGTAATTAGGATTTGGTCCTGAAACTAACCGGAGTCAAAACAAATCTTTATGCAACGTCAGTAATAGCCTAGCTTGATGTATCTAGACTTGTGCTGTGCAGTCCCCGTAAGAGATATCGGAGCGGCCAACGTTTAAACGTCAAAATCTGAACATGCACATTACACTGTAACATCTTAAGGGGCTGACAACACCTAATTCATGTTTTTAAAGCAGTGTTTTAAGAAAAACTAGGTTATTCGTCATATTTCGAAGATTTTAAACGCAGCTGATTTAAAATTTAACGAAATTGGTTGTAAATTATTCATCATTAAACGGTTCTAACTGTGTTATTTTTTTTAACTCAGGCGTTTGCAATTAAAATTACAATTACATTATTATACTCATATCTAAAACTTAGACGAGTCACATTTCACAAATAGTCCACGATTTTGTTTATTTTTATAATTTTCGTGTTTTTTCCTTCTAAAACCAGGCCGGCCGGTGATAAAGCGATCTCGTTTACTCCGATACAAATAGACTGTGTGCTATAATTTAGCTGTTGTCAGCCTCTTAACAATTGAAACGTGTTGCACGTATGTGAGCACTGAGCACCTCAGCTTCCAAGGTATATGTGATGCCTTAGCGACTACATGCAAGAGTAAGCAAATTGTTACTTTTCTGACTGCTCGGACAGATTTTTTCGCAGTGGAAGACAGAAACCTTAAGGCTTGGTCACAACACACCGCTTGCATAATGTGCTCTCGCGTATAAACTTGTATGAAAACGAGTGCAGTGCGCGACTGGCATAAAAAAGAGCCCCACTACGTTTTATTTTGCACGAAACCAACACCATTTTTTTGGCCCAGGGAAAATCCGTTATGTGGCTATCCCACTTGACCCGAGAGAAACTGAGTGGATATTTATGTATCTGACTCGCACGGCAAACAAATCCTCGGACGGGGTTTTGGGAACGCGATTGCAAAACCTCCGATATACGGAACCAACACCGTCGCGTATTTTATTGTAGGATACGTTTGATGGGTATCTTATCATCGCCACAGTACATTTGATACGGTATTCGATGTCTTGAATAAATACAATGGGTGATTAATTAGTAAAAGTCTATTGTATAAAGATTTTTTTAGTTGATCATGGTAGGCTGATCGAACAAACGACCATATCGAAAATGTTATAAAGATTCACGGATTTTTTTGATTTTAGGTGACTACGGAAAGGAACAATAATAAACCGTTAACGACTAAAATATTATTTTGTAAATGTCTTTGTAAATGTCTCAATCCTCAATGAAACCTTAAGGTACTGATACACATGCTCATTAATAGGATGCTTTTTAGCAAGCGGGGAAGTGGGAGGGGCCCCGCTCCCAACCCGTCTTGCTATTAAGCATACTTATTAGCATGCTATAAGCACAAAGCATGCTAGTAATGAGCATGTGTAACAGTAGCTTTACTCGATATGGCTGCCTAGGACTCTAGGCAGGTTACTTACCTTCCGACTACATCATCGCGTCAGTTCTCGTTGCCATCGCCAAAATAGACTTCGGGATAATATTATCCATTGTCTTGTTTATTAGGTACCTGCATAATAAAATAATACAATATTATTTTGCCTTAGATTATGCACGTATAAATGCCAAGTGGAAGTCCGCATCTTATCTTGAAGGAAGAGAGCTTATCACTGGTCTCGAATGAAGCTGGGGCTTATATCACGTTATTTCACGTTGTCTCAGCATCACAGAACACATGTAATGCCCCGTGACAGTGACACACCGGGCAATCAAATTGGCGTCAGTACATTTTTGTCAAATTTTGGTTCCACACGGAATAATTAAATTGCCAATTTAGTCAGATTGTGCATAAAATGAACCCGTCTGGACGCTGGTCAGTGATCATATCAACATCTCAATACCAAATTGAAACTATTAAAAGTCGCCCGTCTCACGACTGACGTCAGGCTAGGGGTGCTGGCACCGAGTAGCCTACGGGCGGCAAATATATACTCGTAAATGCGCCACTGGCTGTTAGGGTTGGAATTTGTATGCAATTCCGTGCGAAATGTATCATAACGAGAATTAAATTGTGAGAAAGTGCGGTGACCCTAATTTGAAAGAAAGAAAGAAAAACGTTTATTCGGGACGCTTCAGTGTACAAAAATATAAAAGACAATACGGATAGAATAGCGTCACCGAAAAGATTTCTACTCAGCTTGATATCAGTATAATGAATTCATAACGCACGAATTTACATTTAATTTGGCTATAAATCACACACGTTCTGATTTTTTTCAGATTATGAATCTGTCTGATTGATCTGATTCCGGCTGTGTGTGGCTGGCAAACCGGGATCAGAGACGGAATTCATAATATAAATTCATACTCTGATTCCGGACGTGTGTGGCTACCCTTACACTTTACGCTATTACATGGTAGTCGAGTATTACAGATACAGAGCACATGTTACTTCGCCGAATTAGAGTTCAGTGCTCGACGTCTCAAGGCCAAGTTGAAGGCCCGAGGTGTCGCAACAGAAGTCAGTTTTTATCAGTATGAAACCGTTGTTACACTATATTTTGTTAATATTTTTGCAGCATTACACGTTGACATTACAGCATTCTGTTACACTATATTTTATTTTGTTTCATGTCGACTCAATATTACAGATCACTACACCTCCAAATTAGAGCGCAGTGCTCGACGTGTCAAGGCCAAGTTGAAGGTCCCTCGTCAGTTTTTGTCGGCAATGTCAGCATAGCGCCGCCGGTGCTGTACCACTTATTAGTTACATGTAAAAAGTATGTAGTTACAAGTCAAAGTGTTGGCCCCAATTTTCATATCGTTCGATATCAAAATTACGTGAGACTTGCGTGTGTCATTGTATGCAACTGATAATTCTTTTCAAACTAAACGTCATCTCGACTGATATTAGAAAAGAGGTCAAGTCAAATTTTCTTGTGTCAAATTTTGATGTGTTCGAAATTTGAACAAAAATAATACATGGTGTAAATCTAATACGGGCGAACCTCTCGGTGGTTAGTATAGGACATAAGGAATGTAATTAAGTAACTTTTAAATGGGATTGCAATTAAAATTTTATCCATGGAAAATAATTCGGCCCGCAATGTAATGCAAACACACTCGCGTTAAACATTCGTTGACAACTGTCAGCGTCAAATATTTTATAGTACATTGCTGCTGAAAATTTTATAAAAACATTAATTATGGGGTCATAGATAAGTGTAACTTAAAACTATGTTTTAATTATTGATAACACTAATGAATTCTATGTTTGGTTAAATTTATCGCCCGTATTAGACTTACACACTGTATTATCGAAATGATAATATTATTTTTGTTCAAATGTGGGTATATGTCTATATGTGGGTGTATAAAATAAATAATTTTATAACAGAATTAGATGTTTCCAGTCCAGACGTTATAACTACTACTTGAAATCAAAGTGATGATTTATCATGATTTTCGTAATTTAAATACCTATTTTATTATACGTAGTCTAAACTTCGCTTATTTAACGTTATCAGGTTGATAGCTATGGTTTATAAGCAGTAGTGAGCTAGTCCGTCTGAAGGCGTCTACAGCGAGGAGCGTACGCGCAGCCCAAATCCTGTTGTCAGTGTCGCTTGCGTTCTGTTGACTTCGGCGGGGAATTTCGTTTTATTAAAAGGTAGGTATGCCTAGGTACCTATTACTTTTTGTCGGTTTTATATTTTGTCTAAAATAATTACGCGGCTAAATTCTGGGGAGTTTTGTCCCGACAGCCTCGGAGGGCAGTTACATCCCGGGAAATAATAAACCTGACCACGGTCATTTTAACATCATGTCGGTCATGTTCTCGCATTCGGGCCACCGCGTTATTTTATACCGACCGCGTCGAGATGCGCAAAAACGTACGTTTTATTTTGAAATACCTATCTCTCGCGACAAAAGCAAGTTTAGTGTATGTCGGCCTAAAATTGTGTATGTAAAGTTAGTGTGATTACTGGCGAGTTACTGGTGAGAAATTTCCAATTAAGCGCTTATTACGCCCAGGTGAATTTAATCGCTGCTAGACTTATTGCATGTTAGGTATATACCTACTAAAACGATGTGTCGATGTATTATCACATTATTATTTAATTGCCCCTTTCACGCGCGTTAATCAACGCTGGAGTGTTTCCGCGAATCGCAGGCGTCCCTTACTACCTATGGTGTTCGTTCACTCATTATATTTGTATGTCACCGTAGAATTGTGAGGCACTAAAGCGCGACACTGTAAACAAACGGATAGGTTAGGTTAGGTTAGTTTATAATATTCCTAGTCAAATTATAATCTGTCGGAAGTCTACAATTAACGGTGACATACGTACCTACTCCTCAACATTCCCCACCGTCGCCGTATTCAAAACAATGTTTAAAATTGTCTATATTACCATTATTACCTAACCTACATACGCCCAACCTTTAACTTACCTATTATCACGCGAATTAAACAATTATTTTGATTAAGAATTTAGTTTCTCAATGGACCAAATGCTGTAAAAATAAAACGACAAAAATGTGACCTAAACTTGGTTGGGCATACTCTTCTTGCTTACGAGCAGATACCGCCTGCCTACCCAGAGAAAACTGCTTTATTCTGTTGTGTACGGATCGCATGACTGTTGGAGATATGTAAATGTGTCTTGTGATATTGATTTTAGAATTCATCACTACGTTCTCTTTTTAATGAATATTATAAAATGAAATAGGTACTCGTACCTATATAATTCAAATATTACAAGGTTTAATATTTTCGGCTCTGCGGACATAATAAGAAATCCAGTTATTCAGGACAATTTTGTATACATTGCATACTTACCTAAATAAATAAAGGATGGATATAACAGCAAATTATAAAGTTATTAAAAATACCTACAGTACATCATTCCACGATATTACTTGATCCAGCATGTCGTAATAATAATCGAGCCAAGTCGTCTCAAATTGTTTACGCTCCATTCGATCCCAACTATTTGCTAGTCATTGCTTTTTTGTGCCAACCTCAATTCAACCTTAACATCGAACAATAAAATCTAATCTTGTTTGATTAGCAATACGCCATTGTAATCAAAGAGGAAGCATCAAGTTTTTTTACTAACGCAAGAAGTTTTGCTTAAAGTATTTCTAGGCCATTTCGAACCTTAACACCGATGGAGTGTGTCGTTATTTCTTTGACACAAATAAAACAATAAGAAAGTTTTTATTTAATTGCCAGCCGCGTTTTTTATCCTCCCGCGTCCAGCGCAAGCGTCACTAAACTTTATTTCAATGGAACTCGATTGTTATTTGATTGCTCCTCCGTCCTATCCTAAAATATTTTTATTGTCCCAGCGATTTCACCTTTGTGCACATAGAATAGGGTTGATATTTCTGTGTCTTGGATGTGTAGTTAAGACTGTTTTCAGGTATCAGCGGGTACTTGCCGGCTGTATTCACGCGGCGCACGGCTGAGTCGGACGCGTGGACGCTGCATCGCGCGATATCGCTTGGGAATAACATTAGTAAGGAAAACACTTATATTGAATACAGTCCAGCTCTATAATATCGGGGTATTTAAAAGGACAACAATATTTGTCCCTATACAGTCATCAGTTATATCAGAGCGGCCAAGATGCTCAAAAATATCTGAACACGGCTAACGCCGTGAAATAACTGACATTCTTCTATGAATACCTACTACGACTTATATTGGTTATTTTATTTTATTTTCTTTTCTTTATTGGGAAAAAAACAAGATACAGGCCAATAACATATAGATACCTACAAGATTACAAATTGGTACATATAGCCTACATCCTAAGACAATTCCCACTGGGAGTTCTGCTACTAATTTTAATATTTTTATTCCGACTTCATAGTGCTTTTTTTTATTCATGTTAATAATTGTGGATATATTTTGGACCACTTTTTTATTTGACGTAATTTCACTAAAAACATGCAAGTTATACTTTGTTTATAAAATATTTTGTTTGATAATTGTACATTGCTGAGTGAATGGAAGAGATCGCTGTTTAGAGAAAGGTTTCGTGGTATCAATCCTGGTGGTGGTACTTTTGATTATTATATTGGCTATAACTATAACGTTTCAGATACAGAAATATTTGTAAAGGTAGATTAGTTTGATTACTGTGTTACTATAACATGGGTCTCGTGTTGTGTTGTTTGTTTACTATGCTATGCTTATTACTTGCGGTTACACGTCTGATCGTATTTGTTTACACACAGTTGTTTCTCTTGCATTGTGTGTTTATAGTCACGTATATATACACTATAAGTATATATACACTTCGGAACTTATTACTAGGGAAGAAGGTTCAAATTTGAATACAGGTGCATATCGCTCAGCAGATGTTATACTCACCATTATCCAAAGTGACGACAGTAAGGGAATAAAACCCTTGAGCTCACGCCATCAGTTTATGTATTTCACAGAGCGAGACGAGACCAGGTAGTAAACTCACATAATTGTATAGTTAGTATAGTATAGTATAGTATTAAGGTATATGTCGATAAGTTGAGTAAATGAATACATTTCCTGTGCATAACTACATCGACGTTGAAAACATTTTGTAATCGACGCATTGTCATCGCCATCACCTCCGAGCTTTATGGCCTCGGTCGTCAGTTTGGTTAAAGGCGAGTATAGTGTAGTATAGTAGACAGACAGTCCCGAAATAGTAATTTATTATACAAGGGGGCAAAGTTGTTGTTTAACTCTCTGGCTTATATTGAGACCCGGGCATGCGAAAGATTCCAAAATTGAGTCACGTGTAGCGAGAAGTTCAAAAACTGGAATCTTGACCTTTACGAGGGTTTCAAGGCACGAGAGTTGAACAAACTTTGCCGCCGAGTGTAGATAATAAAAAAATTTTCGCCTCACTATCGTGAGGGAAATAAAGACTAGGTACATATGATTACAAATCTTATCCACAGGTAAGTTATCTTTCAAAATCTGAAGGTCAAAAAGTCTCATGGAGTAAGAGTACGCTTCTGGTACTTAGATATTGCCAACAGCTTACCAAGTGCGGGATAAGACTAGACCAATAATTAAAGGTGTGACCCCGATTGCGCATATTTACTATGGCCATATGGGATTCACTTATACTGGACGGGTGGTAAGTGATAAAAATTAGAGCAAGGTCGAATTACTTTCCCCACTAGTGGATAAAAAACGCTTTTCCACGCAATTTTTAAAGGATAAAACAGCGCTTTCCGAGCTAGTGTGGGGAAATTGAATTAGTAAGCCCCAAAACTTAAAAACTAAGTAAAATTAATTAGTATTACACTTGGGTTTACCGGTTTCAGGTTCGGACTGCAAGTCGGAATCAGACTCGAACACTGACGGGGAGATGGCCAACTACCCCCACGAGGACGCGACGCAACTAGGGCACGAGAAATCGGAGGAGGTGTACAAGGAGTGGGAGAAGTATTGGGACGTCGTCATGACCGAGCAGAAGAGTGGCAGCATCGTGCACATTACACAGGGTGAGAGCTTGTAGTTGTGAGGTGAATGAATGTGAAATCGAACTTTAGAAATGTAGTATTTTACATCTTCTTCATCACTACACTCTTGGCAGAGTGGTCGTGGCCATCATGCAGGTTTTAGAATGACCCGCCTCACAACACGCCGCCTTTCCTCCCGCAGGGCAGCTTTACGAGTGCATTCGTTTATGGTCGCCGACGACATGCTGGATTTGATCTGGTCGGTCCACGTCATTGGAGATCTTCCTCTAGGTCTGGTGCCTTCCATTCTTCCTTGCACAACTAGACTAGTTTGTTGAATTCTCTAGTTTTTTCGACTATTTGACGCACTATGAGAATCTGCTCGCGGGTGCCTTTTCCTTTTACAAAGCCTGCTTGCTCTGGAGCGATCTCTTTAGAAAGAAAGGTCTTCAATCTCTCATTTAGAATGTGCAATAAAATTTTACTTCGTGTGATATGAGAGCAATAAGGCGGTAATTGCTGCACACCTTTGTCGAGCCTTTTTTATGCAGGGGGACAAAGATCGTGTTCCATTCCTGAGGCCATTCACCCGTTAGCCAGATCCTGTTACATAAATGGACACTCCCTGTTCCCCCATGACTTATAGTATCGATAGGGATAGCATCTCCACCTGCGGCTTTACCACTTTTTAGATGCTTAACTGCAGCCCTGATTTCTGATTTGAGAATGTCAGGTTCCATCTCCTTTGTGTTTAGCAGTATTTCAGGAAAGCTCTCCGATAACGGATCCTGGAAAAGTGACTGGCAACAAATCCTCCACACTCGGATTTGTCTTGCAGTGCAGTAACCACCTCAAGCCAGCCAACAAATGTTTACCGGTTATGTTGGCCGGTCGCACATTTCTCATCGCCTGCCCCGGACGCAGTACGGCGCCGGTTGCTAATCGGGTCGTATGGCGAACGTACTATATCTGTTTCTTCTGTCATAATGGCTTTCTTGGGAAGAGTAGTGCTGTGGTCTCCCGTTACCTTCTGCACCACACTACTCTCCTTAGTATTTTACATAGGTCAGCATTATTTTTTCTAAATCCAATGTTTTCTTGCATGTTGTGAAATATGTTAATTTGACTATAATAGATTAACATCCTTATTGTACAGGGCCTTAATTGTAATGATTTGTAGATTATGTTGTAATAAAATTAATAAAGAAACTAACAACTTTACCAAACTATTTTTTCAGGGACGAGTATAGATTGGAAATCAAATGCACAAAATAAGGGCGACGGAGAGGCAAAAGCTGAGGTACGAGTATGATAATACTATTTTCAGTCCTCCGGCCGGTAAGCGCCACTTTACGCAAAACTAAATTGCCGCCTGCCGGCTCCGTCGGGCAGAAAAATAGTATACAAACCTCGGCCGTTAAATGGGAAAGCCTCGGATCACATGTTAGTCGACCTCGGCTTCGCCTCGGCCGACAATTACATGAAATCCGAGACATCTCCCACTTAAACGGCCTTGGTATGTAATCTACTATTATTAGCAGGTTGACCACGAGTTGACAGTGACCCGTTTCAAGTGATACATAGTGGACATTGTAATGGAACCTAAAAAATGGTTAGTGAAATGGTTAGTTTTGTGGAGCATATATGTAATGTAACTTACGATCGTAATAAATAAAATAAATAGTAATAATATTTTGATGCTCGAGGCCTTTACACCTTGAAACATCGGGATGCAGTTTGTATAAATAAACAAAAAAATATATTTGTGGGACAACCTTACACAAATCCACCTAGTCTCACGGTAAGCTCAATAAAGCTTATGTTGTGGGTAGTAGACGACGAAATATATAATAGATAGATACATATAAATACTTAAATACATAGAAAACCTCCATAACTCAAAAACAAGTATTCGTGATAAACACACAAATAAATGCCCTGACCAGGATTCGAACCCGGGAGGTATAGGAGGAGGGGATATATAATATACTCGTATTATATTGAAATATGAAAGTGTATCATTTAAATAATTTGTAGTATCTTACATCAAATTTTACTATTTACATTTCTTCCATTGGATACAAGCAATCTATAATATTGCTGCAGCCGGATCGGCGCTGGTACTTCGCAATGCGCCATGGTGAACGTGTCGACCTCACATACGGTTCGTGGGTGCCGTTCTGCTTCGACGAGGCTGGCAACTACGTACGCAAGGACCTCAACATGCCACTCACACTCGGCGAACGGTGAGTGTCTTTATACCTGTGGTTGTCAGCCAGCCAGAGCGCTGGTTCTTAGCCATGCGTCACAGACGCGTGGACCTCACGTAGGGCTCGTGGTTGCCGTTCTGCTTCGACGATCTACGTGCGAAAGGACCTCGACATGCCGCTCACGCTTAGGGAACGTTGAGTTATCTTTTGTATCTGTGGTTGTAGCCGGATCGCTGGTTCTTCGCGATGCGTCACAAACGCGTGGACTCCACGTGCGGCTCGTGGGTGTCGTTCTGCTCTGACGAGGCTGGCGACTACGTGCGTCGGGACCTCCAGATGCCGCTCTTAAAGGAGGGTAATAAGGACCTCAAGTAGCTCATTTGCTTATATTAGAAAGTCAGTTGATTATAATTATTATAAACTGGTGAATTGAGTGGACGATGTGTATTATTTCAGGGCTGGCGGCTGCGACTCATATTCCAAAGACACGCCTCTCACCCGAGTAGGCAGGCTGCAGGCGTCGCTGGTGGGCGAGGGGCTGCGCCTGGCGCGGCAGCCCATCTCGCACGTGTTCGCGTCGGCCGCGCTGCGCTGCGTCGAGACCGCGCACTGCATGCTGGAGGGTACGTCACTACTACGTTCGTCGTGATATAAATCGATAGCTGAGGATCCGGCAGGATTTTTATAACGAATCTAAGGTCAAAATTGCAATAAACGGCCGCCATCTTGAATTTCTTCAGTTTTGATACGATAGGGATAAAAATCGATATCTGAGGACCCGACAGGTTCTTTATAACGAATCTGAGGTGAAAATTGCGAGATACGGCCACCATCTTGAATTTCTTCATTTTTGGTCCAACCGTGATAAAAATCGATATGTGAAATTCCGATAGGTTTTTTTATAATAAAACTAAGGTAAAAACTGCGAGATTGATTACGTATCTTTACTTTTAGTCCGATCATGTTGAAATGTTGCATGATCATTTACATATTCAGCGTCTTCAAACAAAGAATCCGATATCTGATAAAAATCAATGCCTATGTCAGAGTAGAAAAATTACGTAGGTATCTTCGGTTTCTTTGTATTTATGTGTCATTTATGTATCTGCCCATTATTAAATTGTATATGCCATACAATTGAAAAATAAATAATCAAATACACATTAAGGCATAGGAAATTAGCATATTTTAGTGAAATGTCTAATATAAGACCGTCTACACTTTAGCACTAATTCAATGCTTAAATCGACATTAGGAATACCCAATTACACAGCATCAAGTTCTAATTTTTAATTTAAGTACCTGCGGTAATTTTACCGTAAGTTTTACCATAAATTTATTATATTAAGTGCACTTGTTTACTTAAATATATCAGATGAAGTAAGTACCATGAACTAAGTAATAGTTTGTTCTGCAGTTAGGAGTTCATAGTACTACACAAATCTACTACACATCGAAATATTGAAATATTATTTACATTAAAAATACCTGCATAAATCATTATTTAGACTAACAATATCTGTCTTTTTCTCTCTTAGGATATCAAGACTCGTCGCTCAAGGTGAAGGTGGAGCCAGGCCTATTCGAGTACAAGAACTGGCACATGCCCAAAGGCATGGCGCCGTTTATGACCCCGCAGGAGCTCCACAAAGCCGGACTCAATGTCGACATGCAGTGAGTATTAATTAGTTAAAGTTGCAATTTGTTGAAGATTAGTCTACAAAACAAACATGCTTATCGAAGAACAAAACAAACGTTTTTTGATAGTCAAGAAATATTTGTACAAAATTTCATAACCAGATTATTTGTGTTGAAAATTTTATTTAACCCTAGCACAAGAGTGTCGCGACAGTATCACGCAATCGCGAAAGACAACTGTCACTGTCTACCTACTCCGAAATATTAGGTTAGAAAATGATAGTTGACTTTCTCGGCCGCGCGATACCTCGCTGTCGCAGCACTCTTTTGTAATGAATCCGACAAAAGAGAAATATTAAAATTAGTTATTTTTTCCTTTTTTTAGATATAAGCCGTACGTGGACTTGGACATTACCAAAACAGAGACGTTAGAAGAATTTTATAAGAGAAATGAGCTAGTATTTCATTCGGCGGTCAAAGACACTGAAGCAGAAGGTAATTTTTAATTTGTTTTACTAGTTACCAGTGGCGAAGCGTCAAAATGTCCTTTAGGCAAGCCGGAACCGATTTTGCCTGCTTTTTCTTTAAGTCGTTAAGGAGAAAGTAGCTCACGTATCAAGTCACAGGGCTCATAATGGCAAATAATAATGTAAAGGTCGGGATTTAAAGTGTTACATTTAACGTGATGCCAAACCGGTAACCAAATAAGTTTTTAAATCAGTATTGAGAATTCTTTATGTACTTAATATTTTTAGTTTTATCACTAGTAGTATTAACACGATTTAATAAGCATCGTACTAGACTTTCTATATTTTTTCGCTCTTGCTTTGACGACTTAAAAGCTCAAGTTGAACCTTGATGGTTTAATTCCAGGCGGCAACATAATCTTCATCGGGCACGCGGCCACGCTCGACATGATGGTGGTGGCGCTCCAGCGGCTCGACGCCGCCGCCGCCGAGCAGGCGCCCTACCAGATCAGCAAGCACCTGCTGCGCGTGCCCTACTGCGCGCTGGCCGCCGTGCGCGAGCGGCCCTGGCAGGTCGTGTCGCCGCCCTGCCCGCCCTCCATCAACTCCAGCTCGGGCCGGTTCGATTGGAAGATATTGCTCGACTTATAATTTTGTTGTCTTATGATGGTGCTGGCGCTCAAGCTCCGTGTGTACGAGGACCGAACAAGTGTGTACCAGGTAAACGAGTATGTACTTACTACGAGTATCGTACCGCGCGCTGGCCGCCATTAACTCGAGCACGGGCGTGTTCGATCGCAAGACGCGAGATTTGTAACTTTGTTGTGATATTGTTGAAAGTGAAGGATTGTGTTAGTTGTAAGCTCATTGATTGAATAGCGGTAGCGGCAGTGACTAAGGTAGGTCGATTTTAAATACTGCGCTCTGATTTCGTGCTTAGATACTAGCGCCAAAGTCATCTGTATTTAGAAACCGTAGTGTTTTCTTTGAATGACACCTTTTGAGGAATTTTCAGAAAATGCAAATGATTTTGACGCAGGTACTGTTCAGCGATGACCTGACCGCGTAGCATTTTTAATCTGTTATATGTAGCATCGTAGGTATATGGAAAGACTCCCGCGATCAGTGGCTATAACGATTGATTTGTATCAAAGGTCATGGAGTACGGAAGGCGTTAACTAAGAAATAATCGCGCCCAGAAGTTGTCAGTTTAACTAGTTACCTATCCTATCGCCGTAAAAGCGCTTATATTGTGTGATAACTTCTCGAAGTGACTAATATAATGTATCAAAACAAGTAAACATATCAAATTCGGGGCACGATTACTTGTACTTTACGCCTCTAGTACTCAATTTTCATTAATAATATAATTTTTATATAATTTAAATTATTTAGCCTTTTGGCCGATCTGAAATCAAGTCAATACATTTTGTGCCCCTCATACCACGACTTCATATCAAGTATCAGTTTGCGTATGTTTATTTGTTTCTTGGCGATGATGCCTATGTTTATTTGTTGCTTGCCTTTAAACCATTTGTCTGAAGCTGGTTTAAGCCAAATTGTTCAAAGGGTTATGCGGCTTTATTAGTGCTCAATACCTTTGGAATAATTTCAACTATACAGCTGTGTATCTACTTAGTTGTTTAGATATAAGTAAATGTTTAGTGGACAACACGGCGAAAGTAGTAGTTAGAACTTCAGAATATAAAATTGTTGTTGATTCAAAAATAATAGTGAACATTTTATTGGCTTCTTGTTTTATTCTCCGTCATATACGAGTATTTACCAGGTGCTCTGTATAAGTCATGTAATTTTGTCTATCTGTGAACCGTTATGAATATTTCATGGTGACATGATTCTTCTATTTTACATTAAATATTTAATTTGATGATATAACTTACTATTATATTTAAATCTAACTTTAATATGTCACAATAGGAAATCCTGAGAATGTACCATGTGTAATTTTAATTGACTTTTATATTGTGAGATAATAAATAAACTACACTATACCCTGCCTACGAAGCAGGAGGTCCTGGGTTCGAATCCGGGTCAGGGTCTTATTTGTGTTTATCACGAATATTTGTTCCTGAGTTATGGATGTTTTCTATGTATTAAGTATTTATATGTATCTATCTATTATATATATATCGTCGTCTAGTACCCACATCACAAGCCTTATTGAGCTTACCGTGGGACTAGGTTGATTTGTATAAGATTGTCCAATAATATTTATTTATTTAAAATAACCCTTTAAGACACGGCGGCAGGGCAGGGCACCTGTTAATGTTACGGTGTTAAGTATTTTGTAAATCATGTTTATCTTACTGTGATAACGATAACTTAAATACTTGATGTGTTTACGAACATTCCTAGTGCGTGAGCCAAGGATTCTATTGTTACTTAATCGTTTATAGACATGGTATAGATTCGTGCCGCCCAATGTGCAATACGATGGACACTCCGTCGTCTCCGTAACAACAGAATTTGAACCTTTCTTAAATCAAAGTGAGTAGGATTTCATTTGTCTCGTTAAATTGTTGAGTAAAGTAAAATGACCCCTCTTAAAAATACACTTAAACTAAATTGCATTTGCATTTTTTTCTATGCCCGTTATGCTAAGCCCGTTTTGTATGTAATTGTCCATAACTACATACAATAAGGGATATGTACTAAGTTTTTTACATATAAATATTTTACTTGCTGAGGTAGGCACTTCACTACTTAAGTACTATTTTATTATAAGTTATTATTTGGAAAAATCTTGTTGCCAATCCAGAATTATAAGAGCGCATACAGATGATTAATATTATAAGTTTATAAGAAATTTCGCTGAAGACATTCGTAGTGCTGAAAGGTCTACATAGTATTTTCTCTAGTCAGTAATAGGCATTTATAAAACACACAATTAATATACGAGTAGTCCTTTTTCTCGATGAGCATTGTTTTGAAAATGCACTTGGTAACCACCATCTACTATTATTTACCAGTTTAGACAGACTAAAGTTTGTACTTTTATATAATTTTTGGTATTGGTACCACTACTGCTACTGTCACTAATAATTTTGTTTGATTAGAAGGACCATACGAATAAGATTATTTTATATTATTTTAAATTTGACTTTGCTATTGGGTACTTTAATTACTTATTCAAACATTTGCAACCTCTCACATGCAAACGATATATAATTTGTATTTGTACAATTGTTTATGTAAAATTAATAATTCTCCACCCTGTCTATGTAATAGGCTAGGTACAATTTGTTAAAGGTGAAATTTATTTAAAAATGTACCTTGGCTATAGTGGCCATCTGCGGTGGCTCCCATGGCAGGGTTTTAACTATAGAACCTCAATCATGGTACCTGTGTATTTGTACTTCTTATGCCTTACTAGACTGATTAGATACTATAACATGATTATTGAATGTAAGCTAAATATTCAAATCACCTAACATTACATAAGAAATTTAAGAATAAATAAATGTCTCATAATTATTAATCGTTTTATTTACACATTGTAAGAAAAATCTTAATACTAAATATATGTATATAACCGCAAATTCAACAATAAAACAGATTATTTTTCGGATATGTGACTAGACTTCTTGCCATTAAATTCTAACAGTAAATGATGCATTGGTATAAAATGCTATGTAGGTATGTATTAAAAAAATGCTGTTACTTTTAAAATGCATTAATTAACCAGGAATTATTGTTTTAACAATGAAAAGTTGTAAGTAGTATAATAAATAACCCCTTAGGGTATAAGTAATTTCAATGTCAAGGGCTGCAAATCCAGGGATCGTTACTGTTTTAACTTAAAATCGAAATATCGTCCAACATTCAGAACATTTCTTTGATTTTATAAAATGGTATTTAGGTAAGGACAATGTTTCAAAAAGCTAAAGTATCCATCAAAATCGGAAACCAGTAATAGGAATACAGTGTGTATGTCTAATACAGGCGATAAATTTAACCAAACATAGAATTCGTTAGTGTTATCAATAATTAAAGCATATTTTTAAGTTACACTTAATAAAATTATGACCCCATATTTTTTTTTTAAATAAAATGTTCAGCAGCAATGTATTATAAAAAAATTGACGCCGACAGTTGCCAACGAATGTTTAACGCGAGTGTGTTTGCATTACATTGCGGGCCGAATTATTTTCTATGAATAAAATTTTAATTGCAATTCCATTTAAAAGTTACCTTATTACATTTCTTATGTCCTATTCTAACCACCGTTAAGAGGTTCGCCCGTATTCAATTTACACACTGTATAATAAAATTACCGGTATAAGAACCCTGTACATATCATACTTATTCGCTGTGTGTAAGTGTACATAGTTATTCTAATAACATATCGACGGTAAAACATTTAGATAACTATATCCGAGATCAATTAGTAACTGTAACAATATCAGTAAATTGAAAACGCAATTACTGATCAAATCTAGTATAATTCATTTTCTCTTGGAGGATCTCCTCAACAATCTGTTGGATCACAAGTCTGTCCTCGGCTTTGATATCTTCTGGTTTCGTTTTGTCATCATATATTTTTCTATCAATAAGTCTAGCTATAACTTCTTCAACTATTTCATCTATATTCTTATTTGTGCCCGCCGTTTCATCACTAACTTTAGTATTCTCAGTCACGTCTTGTTTCTGTTCAAGTTCAATATCATGTTCAACATCAACTTGCGTTTGTTCTTCAACGACGGTTTCGTGTATTTCTTCTGGTATATCACCTCTGCCATCTACTTCAACCGCAGGTTCTGGCTCAGCACCGTTATCGGAAAGCTCCTCCGCGATCTTTTTGTGCCGTTTCATCAACTCCCTGAGCTTTTCTTTCGCAGATGCCACAACCTCTTTTCGAGTTTCCGTTTTTATTTTTGCTATTGCTTTTCGTTTCTTCTCTTTTCTTAAACTTTTTAAGTCTTCAATTGCTTTCTTAACCTTTGGCTTTTTAATAAATTCGTTGTCCTCAATTTCTTGTACTTCTGTAGTGTTATTTATTTCACCGACAGCTTCTTCAGCAGGTAGATCACTTGCATCAGTTTCTGTCAGGTATTCCACAAGGGATTCTTTCTCAGTTTCAACAATCTTTTCTACTTGCACTTCAACTATTGGCTCTTCAACTTCCTCTTCTTCAACAATTTGTTCTTCATCTGATAAACCATCTATTTCAGAACTCTCAATATATGCATCTTCTGTATATATAACATTATCAAACCCATCATCGGGGGCTGTACTTAAATCTGGTTCTTCGCCAACACTATCAATAATAGGTGATTTATGACCATGTGGATATTCACGAAAATCTTTCCTCTGTAGGATAAACAACGAAGGGCGGGTCTTAATCTTGATTGGAGGTATCAGTTTATAATTTATGGAAACAGAAGAAAACGTATCTATTCCTTCTAGAACGGTATGCGTGTGTGTGAAGGATTTAAGGTTCGGTGAATACTTACTCTTAGCTTCTATTAAGAGGTGAGTATATTCTTGTAACTGCTCTGAATCTAAGGATTCGTTTTTGCTGTATTGCCAATGGTTGTGGATCTCTGTGAACCTGGTGACGCCGGTTTGTGCGGCCAAGTTGCTGATATGTAGGTGGACGTATGGCTCGTTCTTCAGAAGTTTGTGGAATCTGAAAAATGTAGGATTGGTTAAATCTAGACTAGATTATATTGAATATAGGTTTATAAGGACTCTTTCCTATTTTAAAAGGAAGACTTGTATTTCAGCGTGTATCTCGATACCTGTCTTAGCTAGGAGCTCACCTCGTCATGGCGACCCCGCCCGGGTAGTTGGTCATGGCCACGGACACGAAGGCGACGGACAACAGCACGTTGCCGACCACCACCACCACCGTGCCCCAGAATAGAAGCTCGTAGACAGGCGCTTTCGTTCTTCGAGTGAAACTGAAAAGAAAATTATTGTAACGTTTCAATTTAGCTAGGCCAATTCATGTCTTTAAACTAACACTAAAGGCTCATCTAGGACAGTGGCGAGCGTCGGCCATAGTTGAGCGCAAAAGGTCGGATCCCGGTATCTCATTTTCACTTATGGTTGCCGCTCACCGTCGCAAAATTTCGTGACCGCCTCGTAAAACCGTTTTTCAACGGCATCAGACACTTGTAGAGGTACCAACGTGATGATGAAAAAGGGGCGACTTCTGTCTGATAACTCACATGTAAGAGCAGGCCGCGGCAGATGCCATGTTGAACAGCGGGAACACGTATATGATGAACCGCAGCTCCTTGTGCGGCAGCAGCGAGTACAGCAGCACATACACCAGCGCCGGGGCGACCAGCGGCACCAGCCGGCGGTCCAGGTACGCGCCGAGCGGCGCCAGCACCAGGCTCGGGCCCAGTCCGCGGGGCAGCGCAGAGTACAGGTACCAGAGGAATGGGGAAGTCTGGTTGCTGGCTAAGGATTGTTTATGTATTGCAAGAATGTAAACATCTATAATAGTTAATGTTCATATGTTATTGAGCTGTGATACACTAGTAGTTGCCCCGAACGTGAATTTGCGGCCCCTATATCTCGGCAACCCCTTGACCGGTTTGGCTCATATTCGAAACTGAAAATTGTATTTTCCCCTCTCTAGCTCGGAAAGCGCTGTTTTATCCTTTAAAACTAGCGTGGCGCATTTTATCCACAAGTGGGGAAAGTAATTTGACCTTGCTCTAATTCCTATCATTTACCACCCGTCCAGTATATAAGTGAGTCCTACCTATATGGCCATAGTAATATGCGCAATCGGAGGTCACACCTTAAATTGGTCAAGTCTTATCCCGCACTTGGTAAGCTGTTGGCAATATCTAAGGTACCAGGAGCACGTTCCTTACGCGGAGTAATTTTAAAATTTGTCATAGAGAATGCTCTATGACAAATTTTAAAATTGAATATAGAGTGGTTTCTTCGAGATAACTTACATGTGGATAAGCTTTGTAATCGTATGTAGTCTTTATTTTTCTCGCGATAGTGAGGGGAAAAATGTTGTATTATATTCCGCGGCAAAGTTTGTTCAACTCTCGTGCCTTGAGATCCTCGTAGTAGAAGCTCAAGATTCCAGTTATTGAACCACTCGCTACGCTCGTGCCTCAATTTTGGAATATTTCGCTTGCTCGGGTCTCAATATAAGCCCGAAAGTTAAACAACAAATTTGCCCCCTTTTATAATAAATATCTATTGTTACATAATCACTCACTAAATTTAACGATGATCATATCAACGGTATTCGAGTTATCGTCGAACAAAAATGCAAATGTACATACAAACGCCGGGATGTTCCAGTAGACTTGGAGATCTTCGCTCGCTCGTTCAAATATTAGTGTATCAAGACGCTTTGGTAAGGACGTTTTTCATTGTGAAATTAAGGTTAAGCCCCCACATATACAATACATTCCAATAACATAACGTTCAGGATTAAGCACATATTAAAGAGATGCGTTTTGTAAACTTATCCAGTGCCATATGCGCATAATTTTTCGCGTGTGACTTTATTTATAAACATCTGCTCACAAGATATTGTATACTTAATATTCATAAAAGGATACACCCCAATCGGAGCTCTTGTTGAGGACGGTGTTGTACCAGAACACCTCCGCCTCAGGCCATAGCAGCCGCCCCCAGAACACGGAGTCCACCGCCACGGTGAGCGCCACCAGTCCCGCGCCAGCGGGTAATACTATTTTGAGCAACCTGAGAAGGACAAGCACAATACGTACTTACATTATGAGTACTTTGGCGAATATAATAATATGCTGTGCAGAGCTAAGGGTACAAGTAAATACATAATAAAGATGAAGTGTGGGTAGGTTAAAACTCGCTCAGCCAGAATGTGTCGGAGACTCGTAATCACTTGTTTGATGGTACATAAAATTGCACAATGAAATGCGAGCTTCATTGGATACTAGTTGAAACACGGAAAAAAGTGTTGAATGTGTCAATAAAATTACATGCTTATCTTTTTCTTGTGTCCTTCGTTAATGATGGGTCTTTTTGAACGCGTGTGTACATAAAACTTTTTAATATTAAAATTAGTGATTGTTTCTCGCAAGCTCATTTGCATTGAGCTTTTAAACCCCCTTTTGTTGACCCACAACACCCAATTGAATTTTGCAAAATGGTTTTATACTGGTAACCAATGGTATATATTATATGTAGCAATCGATTTTCGGTGAAGGAAAACATCGTGAAGAAATCGGGCTAATCCCAATAAGGCTTAGTTTGCCCTCTGGGTTGGAAGGTCAGGTGGCAGTCGCTTTCGTAAAACTCGCGCTTACGCCAAATCTTTGGATTAATTGTCAAAGTGGACCCCAGGCTCCCTGAGCCGTGTGGCATAAGCCGGGAAAACGCGAAGAAGAACGTGTGATTACTGAAATTACAACTTTCAAATAGTTAGCACGACGTAATATCGCCGGTCCCTTGGACGTCGTTATAACCGGATTCTACCGTAATTCTATGAGGAAAAATTGTGTCCCTAGTTGATTGGCCACCAAGTGCCTAACCAACTGTAAAAAAAAACAAGTTTCTACAATCAGCAGTTTTGGCTCTCTATGCTAATGCATAGAGAGCCAAAACTGCTGATCTGCTGCTGAATCTAATGATTGAGACAATAATTAAATAAATATTTAGCCTTAGTGAAAATTTACTATACCAAATACTTACGTTTTGAAGTCAATCTTCTTAAAATACAAGTCAATGATGAGGAATAACCCAAAGAGCACAGCCAGCTCCGACCTGAAGATGATCATGCTGGCTCCCGCTGTTATTAGGAACTGCTTGTGCTTGCCTGATATCCATCCTTCAAAGGCTAGCAACACTGAAAGAAAAACAATAAGTAAAAATATCAAAACTAAAAATATATTTATAAATAAATATATAAATATAAGAAAGTGGTTGGAAGTGAAGAACATATATAAACTTATTTGCATGACTGAAGATAGAGAAACATATAGACATATGGTTGCCAACCTCCTGGATGGAGCTGGCTTATATAAATATGAGGCTTCTGGTGACCAGAAGGCTGGCCATTATTTTGCCCAGCAGATTAGCTTTGCTATCTAGTGGGGCAATGCGGGACCCTGCCTAGCTTGGAAGACCGGGGCCAATTTTTTTATTTGTAGGTAGTTTTTTTTACGGACTTTGTTTTATTTT
Source organism: Lathronympha strigana (assembly GCA_949128165.1). NCBI lineage: Eukaryota > Metazoa > Arthropoda > Insecta > Lepidoptera > Tortricidae > Lathronympha > Lathronympha strigana. The sequence goes on along the minus strand of OX421919.1, from coordinate 4,239,690 downwards.
ATTTTTATTTATTAGGCATACAAAACAGATAACTTTTGTTACATGGTAGGTTTATACTAGTTACAGGTTTTGAAAGAAAGAAAGAAAGAAAGAAAGAAAGAAATTATTTATTTGGTTTAAAAACATTGCAAGGTTCAGGATAAACAAGTTGCACATAAATATACCAAAAGGGATGCCACTCAGCATGAGCCGTGACACACCTAAGTGTACCACGACACTGGTTTTCAGGGCACCCACAAAATCATACAGTAAGTAAACTTAAGTTAAACTAAAAACATAACGTAAAAGAATGGTTAGGTATGTTACCCAAAGCATGTATGCTCAGCATGACAAACAATAGTGAGCCAGAACTACAATTATTATATTTGCTTATTTGTTGTTTATTTGTACAGTCAACAACACAGCTGTGAATACATCCAAAGTGCCAAAATTATGAATACATGACCTTAATTCTCTGGCAATAAAGTTCTGTATACATATTTTTGGCACTTTGGCTGTATTCACAGCTGTGTTGTTGACTGTACTTAAAAAATATACTCGTATTTTGAATTGAAATAGGTGTCATATACTTTCCGTTGTATATTTTGAATTAAAGGTCAGAAGTAATAAAAAGATTTGTAGAGCAAATGAGTGGAATTTCAGCTTTTGAAATTATATATTTAAAGTTATATTTAGAATGGTTTATTTTCCAATTGCTGATGTCTAAACAAAGTAACAGCCCAGCCACTTAATATTTACTGACATTTTATAATATTACTATGCCTTCAAGTGCAATACACTATACTGTTAACTTTTTGAATGAAGGTAATTAATTTGAAAGGTGATGTATTATGATGATTAAATCTATTTATCTATTAAGCTCACCAGTTTTTATGAATACATAAACTGCTTTTATATCAAAAGGGACCCTGTGAGCAAAAAATTAATCTATGTAATAAGTAATCAAATTAATTGTCAATTTCTCAACACTACTCTTAAATTAAGTTTAGCAGCAGATTTTATTTGTTTGAATACTAATATTACGCTATTGCTATGATTTTAAATGATTATTATATGACATGACATTAATAATGTATAGAGTAATATTGTACAATTGATCTCAATTACAGGGGTGACATTGTCATTGTGTGACAAAACCCCTTTCTAATTATGTTTAATAAAGATTTAAATACACATATATATATATATATATATACCAGAATTCAAACCCTCCTGGACCTCCTGCTTCATAGGCCGGGTCACTGCCAACTAGGCTAGGAGGCCACCAAAATAAATAAATATAAATAAATAAATAAATATTATAGGACAATCTTACACAAATCGACCTAGTCCCACAGTAAGCTCAATAAGGCTTGTGTTGTGGGTACTAGACGACGATATATATAATAGATAGATACATATAAATACTTAAATACATAGAAAATATCCATAACTCAGGAACAAATATTTGTGATAAACACACAAATAAATGCCCTGACCAGGATTCAAACCCGGGACCTCCTGCTTCGTAGGCAGGGTCACTACCGACTAGGCTAGGAGGCCGTTGAGGCCATCAAAATGCAGGCTTATATGACATTGTCAGATGTTAAGATTCAAGTGTTTTCTAAAAATTTTAGTTTTTGTTTTACTTACCAAGTGGCAATGCTAAAATATTAGGCAATGGACGACTCATATAAAACATGAAGTGGTACTGGGTCACTGTTATTAAAGTGAACCACCAGGCAAATGTGTGCCCGAACTGCTTCTGCAGTGTATTCTTCAGCCGTGTCCATGCTCCTATCACTGTCAATGCTAATGTTAGACGCACTGAAAACAAAATATAAACAAATTGTGCTGTATATTTTTTTAACATAAATAATGTTTAAATTTAAAGACCCCCCTGTGACCAAGGCTGGCATCGAACCAGCCTTGCTTTTAATAAATGATTTGATTTGTGCTTTACAATTGTATATTAATAAATTGCAGTTTTTTTAATAATGATTCCTTTATCGTAAGTTCTGTGAGTCGTAGCAGGAGAAATGGATAAAGTCTTACCGACATACTGCGTCCAAAACTTATTTATCCCGAAGAGATGAAAAATTGCGGCCATAGGCGCCGATAGAGTCGAAATAATAAGCGGCCCGACGAACGTACGCGGCACCACTCCCGGGAACTCATTATGGTCGTACTGGAGCAAGTTATTAAAATATTACACATTTGTAAGTATGCCACTAAAGTATCCAAAATTAGATTTTCTTCAATACCTGTGAGAGGTTATGTCGATGATACAAAATATCGTGAAACGCTTGTATGTTGAAACTTTCTTCAACTTTAGTGAATGGGCATAGTACAACATGTAAGCTAGCAACGACATAAAGCAATTGGGCCATATTTTATTAAAATAAAATCCAAAAATAATCAACCCATTGCGCACAGCTGAAACGTCAACTTCTTCGTGTTGTTGACAGAATTGACAGATTTATATGACATATGTACTGCGTTCAGAAATACGAGTACGACGCGTTAGAATAAAGTTAGATCATATATTTATCAAACGGTAATCTCAAGTAATTTTATCATCATACGTCTTGAAAATTTAATGCATTAAAGCTACATAATTACTTTTTAATTTTCATTGTTAAGTTGATTTTTAATTTTAATTTTGGTTTTCTGAACAAAAAAACACACAGTTACGTTTCGTTAATGCAAGATTATAAATATATAACCCAAGGTTACACATGCTCGTTACTAGCATGCTTTGTACTTATTCGCGTCATCGCGTGCTAATAAGCAGGCTTATTAACAAGAGGGGTTGGGAGGGGGGCCCTTCCCACTTCCCCGCTTGCTAATAAGCATGCTATTAATGAACAGGTGTATCAGTAGCTGTACCTTTAAGGCAATTTAAGTAGCAAGATAATAAAATTAGCAAAGAGTATTGAGACGCATGCTCATTAATAGCATGCTTATTAGCAAGCGGGGAAGTGGGAGGGCCCCCCCCTGCCTACCCTTCTTGCTAATAAGCATGCTTATTAGCATGCTGTAAGCAAAAAGCATGCTAGTATTGAGCATGTGTAACAGAAGCTAAAGACATTTTCGTAGGATTTTTTTCATGATTAACTATATAGTATTGCAAATATGCAGTTTGAGTTTTTATAATCAGAGTTTCATTCAACAGTTCAATGGCATTTTAATGATTGCTATAGCGTGTGACAGGGACAGCACGCATTCAGTGCGTGCATTAGAGGGAGACGGTAGTAATAGCACGCCTCCGCGGCGACTCCCGAGTAGGACCAACAGAGGCAGACCCCCGGCTCGCTTCCTAACGGATTAAGCCGCGGGTCAACCTAAGCTGGCATGTGCGCACACCGCCATTATTGTCACACCGCGCAGCGACGGTTAGCGCCGCGCGGGATTTAGTAGCGAGTAGCCACGACGCGGACCGCACGCGCACATTATGTCCTACGACCGTAATCTAAAACATATTCGTGTATTGTAAAACTGTAAAAATATTAGTGGACCCTTGTTTAGTTTTACCGTGTTGATGTAAACAATAAACGTTTCTTCTCTACAAGTGTGTTATAATTTAACAGGCCCGCTATATTGCTTTATAAAATAATTAGTTATATTTTGAACATAACCCAGAACACAGCCGCGCTCAGAGTCGTTCCTAGTACAAAGGCTGTCCATAATTATTCAACGCGGCAATGCCGCCAGCATTATGGGCACTTTTGCACTTAGAATGCCGGGGAGCAAGCTGTAAATATATTTTTAAGTAATTTATATTTATTATGAAATAAATGTTCTTTTAGAATTTTGTTATTATATTATAATAAATAGATAATTCTAATTACGCTTAATTATAATCCGTTTTGATTAAGAAAATATTTCCATTAAATAAACATACCATCAGAAACATCTTAAGAGTTATATAACATCTTAAGAGTTATTAAACATAATTACTTTTAAACATCAACTTTGCATATTTCAATTCATTGTTATGAAACATATATTGTATTTGTATATAAATCTATCATTGACGCTATTAAAATTTTATTCACACGTAAAGTCATGTAACTAAACGCAATTTTTGACAACAATCGTCAACAATGGTGGAAACGGACTCCGTGACATACAAGGCAGTGTTCGTTTTCTGAGACGAAAAATTATCAATTATGGTCAATACTTCACACGAAATCATTACTGCGATGATATTGCAATAATATTTCGGTTACTATTGTTACAAAACTATAAGAATGTGTGATGTTTGTTCGGAGTTTTCACAGCTTTTACTAAATTGTAAGTTACATTGTTTCTAAATGTTGTAGTCTCGTTCTTGTGCTTTCTGTTTACGTCGAGGGCGGTTACGATGATTTTATTACAAAAACAAGTAATTTAGTAAGTGTAGCTATTTCAAATTCTGATTTAATTCCTTTGTTTTTAGGTGAGGCAAGATTAACTGACGATGTTTCCCAATACCCAACAATAAGCCAATTCGAACTAGAGACTGTCCTGAACTACATTATTTCATGGCCCCAACGGTAAGTACTAATTCTATATTACATTTTTTGTATTAAACTAAGCAGAACATGGTTTTTTGTGCCATAAAAAGGTTACAGTGCAAGGGTCTGGCTGTATTCTTATTGTAGTCAAATTTGAGTCAGCTGTTATGTTCAAAATACAAATAATATGCAAAATAATGTCATTCTATAAAGTTTTTGATTGTCTCAACAGTAAATTATTGTTGGTAATTATTATATTGGGGTTAAGATGACACTATTTTTCAGGCAATGCATGTGCTGCTATCGAGATGTAAAAAACTTTGAAAGGTTTTATTTAGTGGTGCAGAGTATTTTGTGTTTGTCTGTCTGTCAACTGAAGCTACTCAAAGATGAGTTGATAGCTGCAGCCAAGACATCCCCTCCTGAAGACTGTGAGGAGAAGCCCCAGCCACCAGAACCCACCCCATCCAGCAATGAGGAGAAAAGCGATGAGCCCAAGGAGGAACAGGCTCCTGTTGAGCCTGAGGAGTCAAAAACAGCTGCAGAGCAGAGTGAGACCACAGAAGAACCATCTACGGCATCAAAACCCACAGTTACTGATGATGCTGAAATTTGGTCTCTTCAGCAAAAGGAAAAGCTCATGGCGATAGTCTCCAAGATATTCCTTCTTAATTTTCCTTTATACTTAGCCTGTAAACATTCAGCGTTGAGTCGTTTGGATGACCTGTCTGCTCAAGAGATATCAAATTTAAGTTCTTACTGTGACCTACATGATACAGAAATACCTGCATATCTACTACGTAATGTTAGCTTGTTCTGTAAGCTTGGTGGTGTGTGTGCAATGACTTCAGTATTTGAGCATGCGTCACCCAGCACATTGCCGCTGTCTATGGCGCATGCAATTGTGGCAGCTGTTGGGAATCTCAAGCTATGGTTAAACTTTCGAGCTGTGGCGCAACTATTCATGCCATTGAGGAGCAAAATCTTAAAATACATGTGCTGTTTGGAGGACAAAGATCTTAGGGTACCAGCTGTGAAGTCTATGGCAGGTAAGAAAGAGACATGTTATAACTTCATGCAAAATTCATTTATGATAAGGCCTTCATATTAGAATAGAAATATTAGCTTCTTTTGTTTTATTTCTTTGTGAATATACTTTTTTTTTTTTAAATATAAATCGGCTCACATTAATGATTGTGATTTTTATACATGATACTTCAGATGAAAACCATATTTTTTTTTAATATGGCCATTTCTATTCTTCGTTGTACTTACACATTCGGTTCCACAGTTAAGATCACTCATTCTAACATGTATTCTTATGTATCTTAGTAATCCAATCGATGTTGTGAATGTTTAGGCTTTAGGTAAAAAAGACATCTTCAGAGATAACAAAATGTGTTTAACTATGTTCTGCTTTATTTAGATTTCATGTGGGGAGCCGGGAAAGAGCCTCTAGACGCTCCCCTCACGTTTGATGGCGACGGGCTAGCCCTGGCCTTCAAATACTTCAACAGCAGCACACTAACCATGAGACTAGCTGGTGTGGCACAGATCAACTCGCACATAGCGGCACACAATGAACTGTGTGCAGGCGAGCCGGCACAGGATGCTGAGGTGGCGGGCCAGCAGTTAGCCTCGTGGCTCACGCAGAATAATATTATTGAGCATCTGTTTGGACCCAATTTGCATGTTGAGGTATGTTTATGTTTAAGATCATTTATTCATTTACTTTTTAGAAATTGAATGCTACAATTTTATTTTAAGCCTTTAATCGACCATTTAATACATGTATTCATAAATTTCATGTTTGTTCCATTTTTGTGTGTTCTTTGCCATCTGGCAAAGGCCTTAAGACAAGACAGACCATAAGATAAGAAGAGACCAGAAAGAAAGAAACCATTTGTTTTTTGAAGTAGGTTAAAAGTTGGTCCTAATTGTATTAAAATATCTCCCTGTGCTTAATTTAAAAATATCTGAAAATGCGTGTTAAAAAGGCTAAAATATCATTCATAATTACTATACTAAAATTCCTGAAGTACTTTCTATTAAATAAATAAAGTTATAATTTCGTATTTGTTTGTTTGGTAAAAGTGTATTTCAATCGAACGTGTTTCCTCCAGGTGATAAAACAGTCGCACATGATCCTCAAGTTCTTGGCCGTGGAGGGGCGCGTGACGTCAGAGCACGTCGAGCTGGTGTGGGCCGCGGCACAGCTGAAGCACTGCGGGCGGCAGGTGTACGACCTGCTGCCCGGGTTCATTCGCGCGCTAGCCCCCAAGCCGTGCTCGCACCTGTACAGCCTGCTGTGCTCGCTGCCGCCCAAGGAGCACACTGAACAGGTATTGTTGGTTATGGTACTTATGGTATATTTAAAGTCATTTTTAGGCACTCACCACAGTCAGTGAGAATTGTGACTATGGAAAAGTTACGCCTATTAACGATAATCTATTAACATCTATTATATTAGTAATATAATAGATGTTTGTTACTCTTTCACGTAAAAACTACTGAATGGATTTTAATGAAAGTTTACATCAGAATAAAACATAGGCTACAATTTATAAAGATTACCGAATTTAACCGAAACCGAAAGATATTGCGCAGACGAAGTCGCGGGCACCAGCTAGTGAGAAATATTAACCTGCCAAGTCCTACCATCATCTTTATTTTTTATTTTAAATATTTATTCTCTTTTTTTTAGTATTTGTTGTTTATAAATCATCTGTGAAAATTTCATCTGTTTTACTATCACGGTTTATGAGATACAGCCTGGTGAAACACGGACGGACAGACGTACAGGTAATAGGGTCCTGTTTTACCCTTTGGGTAGCAACCTAAAAAATAAATGCACTCATTAACAGTTAACCCCTTACAATGCCAACGAATTTTCGCTCATTGCTCGACTCGTGACTTCGCGAATTGTCGACAGAGACCGTGGACCGTATTTTACAATTGCATCATCAGGTGAATACAATGAGTTGTTTTGTTTCCAGAGTCTGTACCTGGCATCAGCACTGATGCGTGCCATGTGGTCCCGCGGCGCGGCGGGCGCGGGCACGCCGCCGCCGGAGGACGCGCGGCTGAAGCCGGCGTGCAAGCCCGGCCACTCCTCCAGCGAGGCCAGCGTCAGCATGGAGCAGACCAACTCCGACGATGACCCGGTGCGTACTTAACTGCAACCTAATGGGGGCTTCCGTTTTTTCGCTCACCAGCCACTCATTCGTGGGTTTTGTGTCAATATGAAAGAATTGTTAGTGACGTTTGAAAGTTCGCGATCATTGAGGGTACTCTTGAGCAAATTTTCTTCAAATGCAACCACTTACGTCTCTTCCTTTTATGATATTCTCCCCGCTAGCATTCTCTGTCCTATAAATATTCTATATCTTCAAACTTTGGTTTTCACTCTATTTGTGTTTGTACTCAATTAATAAAATTATAGTTTCTATAGGATACTGGTTTCTATAGGTTTCCACTAGCACACCTTTTTTTTTTTTTTTTTTTTGACGGAGTGGAGAATGCAGTTACGCACCGTCCCCCGACCTCGGGTAGGTCATTTAGGGGGTGTGTGGGACTCGCCGTTCCGGCCCTACCCACTAAACTCCACTCCGGCGTTTTCATCCTTGCCATTGGTGAGGGCACCGTGGGATCAAGTATTCTACCACGGTGCCCCCCGGCGGCCCTGGCCCGTTCCAGGGCACTTCTGCACTAAGGAGGGGGAGGTCGAAACGCTTGACCTCCCCCCCGACGACGTGGGGCCGTGCAATGCGGGACCCGACCCGCTGGCCCCATCGAGAGTCTTGGCGGTTAACCGCCTGACCCCGTCGCCTGCGACGTGCACTGCACGTCCATTGGTGAAGGGGGGTTCGCCACAGGTGGGGCTCTGTTTGTGGCTCCGCGAGTTCCACTACCGGCCTCTAACCCCCTCACTTTCGGGGGTTTGCAGGCCGTACCGCCCATCCGGTGATCTGCTGGCCTTTTGGCTTGGTGGCAGACTGCACAGAAGGCCTCTGCCTGGCAGTCTGCCCTTTTGTGCCCCGGTTTGCTACACCGGTAGCACAGGTCCGTTCGGTCGACCAGGGACGGACACGTCGCCGCTGTGTGGCCAGTGCCCAGGCACCTAAAGCACCGGAGTGCCTCGGGCTCCATCGCTCTCACTTTGGCGGCCGACCAGCCCACCACAATCTGCCCCGCCTCCTCTGCGGCCCTGGCGACCTCCACCGGGCATCGCACCAGCACTGCACCTGTGCCTCTGATGCCCCGGCTGATTGCCCCGACTGTTACGGCCGTCGACGGACAGCCTCCTATGGTCGCAACGGCCAATGCGATGGTCTCCTGCGTGGCCGCCTCATCCAAGCCGGAAATCCGGAGACGCGCCATTTTCACCGGCCTGTACACCCGGGCCGCGTCTCCGATGGCGGTCTCCAGGCGGTCTCTGAATGCGTCCGCCGTGCGCCCATTGTCTGTGCCCGCCATCTCAAAGATGCGGGCCCCGTCCGCCGTCTTCCTGATCGTCAGTCGGTCCACGCCCACATCTTCCGGCCGGAAGGCCTGGGCGGCCCTCCTGAGGATTTCCCCGTAGGACTCAGTGGCCCCCGGTTTTAGGGCCACCACAACCGCCGCCGTCTTTGGGACTTTTACCTTAGGCGCTGGGGCCGGCTTTTTGGGCCGGTTCGTCGCCGATGGGACAGATGAAGCGGTCCCCTTACGCTTCTTCTTCCCAGCAACCTCCCTCCATGTCGCCTGGGCTGGGGCTCGCGACTCGGCAACAGGAGTTGCCTGGGATTCCTGGGATGGGGCTGTCCCCCTCTTGGTCCTCGGGGTCTTTGGCGTTCTTGCCGGGGGCATAAGGGTTGCCCCAGTTACTGCCCGGCCACTCTCCACTGGGCCGCCACCTTCCGGTGCAGCCGCTTCCACTAGCACACCTAGTGGCGAATTGACTCGCGCTAATCCCCATCTACTGAGAATTAGATAGAGCTTATTTTGTTTCATTAAGGTTTGCAGTTGTCCAATTAACAGTAGGTAGGTAGTAAAACACCTTGTTAGAAACATGTTTATTTTTACGAGTAGGAAGACTTTTGTTCTGCAATAAACAATCTAATGGCTACTAACTTATGTCATCTAACCAACGGTATTTCAATAGTCACAAATCAAATTACATACAATGTGTTACATCCATAAGTCCAAATATACAACATATTCCTCAGTAGAATATTTTTAACAGAATAAATATTTCTTTGTTTTAGTGTGAAGAATTATCCACATCGGGTGAGGAAGCGGGCCCCACGCCGCGCAAGCAGAGCAAGCATCAACGCGAACTCACAGGTATATCACTTGAATTCATAAGTTACGTTCTTGACTTCGTGCATTTTATTAAATACAAGTCTAATGCTATGTTTTTTGTAGCAGAACAAGAAGAGTGGCTCCGTGAAGGCGAAGAGCTAACCAAGAAAGAATGCGCGACTCTCAAATCTTGTCAAAAGTGAGTAAATCTTTGTACAATATTTATATACAACACAGACTGCTTAGACACCATATTACAATGCTAATCGCATTCTCAAAGTCGCAATCTCACAGAGACTGAGGCCACCACACATATGCCTGATTTTACTCATTGTCCCATGACATTTATGTATACTATAACAACCCGGATTCATACATAAAACCAAATTTTTGTAAACATTTTTAGTCAACACGGTTATAGATCGTAAACGTGGACGCAAATGAAATAAGCTATCGCGCTACCATACTAAATCAGTACGGAACTGCATATGCGTGGTGACCGCGAGTTGTCTTATATGCTCCGTCTAGCAGTTGTGGTCTGTGATATACAATATTATAGTACTAGCTGTGATTACTTCGCTCAAACGCTGTAGAACTAAAATGGCACATTTTGTTGTTTAGACGCGGTAAGCGCGCCGGCAGCAGCGGCAGCGCGAGCAGCGGGGCCGAGGAGCTGCTGCGCCCGAGGAAGAAGAAGTTATATAAGAAGAGGCATAAGACCACCAAGCAGAGGCATTTCCGTGAGTACTTCGTGCCACTATCATTTTTACCAGACTATCACATACTTTATTCAGCATTGTCGCCCATAAAAGTCTGCCCCTACTTTGCGTGCTCAGGGGAGCGTTTATTTAAGGCCTGACGCTGTACAAGGTGTAACAAAAATGCTGGTGATCTGTTTTAGGGCGTAATCAGTACCGTGGCCTGAGTAGAAAAAAAAACAGGAGAAAGAATTTTTGGCATGAAAAAAAAATGTGTGCGGGGATTCTTTGTATCGTCTCAATGGGCCAACCCGCCATACAAAAAAAAAAAAACTAATCAGAATACGATATTGATTACTCCCTTAAACGGATCACAAGCATATTTTTCTACTCCAGCACTTCTATCTGTCAATTAGATGACTGACAGCGATATTTAAAAAGTATACATTATAACGTTGTCTGTGGTATTCCATAAGAACACTGCTCCTATGGATTTTCATACATTTATATTAGCACTGTTGTTGTTTTTTTTTTAATTTCCATAGTGGGCACGACATCTTCCCTATTCTGCCACGTTTCTAGATTTTGCTTTTTACGCTATTTTAGCTGTCGTAGAAAAACTAGGGTATGCAACAGCTCATAATTGGTTCTTAAACTCTCGGGTCTATTATTACAAAACTCGGCTTCGCCTCGTTTTGTAACGGCGACCCTCAAGTTTTAAGAACCCTTATTATATCACTGTTGCATAAACTACTATTGTTACATTCTGTATGTGAGCGTCTTCCGTTGCATAACGCGGCACGGCACGCTGCACCCAACGCCGCATGCTCGCCACTCAGGCCATACACTTAAAAACTAGATGGCGGTATTTTACAACGAAATCTGTCGTAGGTAGGTGTAAGTCAAGTGTCAAAATATGGGTGGACACATTTTACTCAAAAATATGTCCCATAGCATTTTATTCCATTGTAATAAGAGCCCAGTACCATATTTATGAGACGATTTTGTCGATACGTATTTTTTACTTGACTGTATCACCTGCTATGTCCATTAAGATATTTTGCCTTTTGTGTATATAATCCATTTTGTCCAGTAGCAGCACAACTGAAGACGGCGGACTTGGCCGAGTCCGTCTCGGAGGTGGAGGAGGAGTCGTCGGGCAGTGAGACGGCGCACTGCCAGCTGTTCAGTGACAATGTTGACGCTAGGTGAGTTACTGTAGTATATTGCGAAACTGTAGATCTAGAATGATGGAGAAGTCCACGCTAAGAAGAAACTGGATAAATATTAAATTAATGTATCAGATTTAAAATTGAAGTATGGGTAATTTTAATAAGCTTGAGGACATGACGACATGTGATGAGGGTGTATATCTAGATAACTGAGGTAGGCGTATCGCTGTAATAGCACATACTCTATCTATGATAAAATTAACGGAGTTAACATGATTGTGCCTTATTTTTGTGTTTTTAGATTTCCATACAAAACGAAAAATCCCAAAATATATTCTGAATCCAAACATAAAGTACATGTTTTTAAATCGTGCGCAAATGAATGAACACGATTAGTTATATTCGTCAATAAATAATATGAAAGAGTTTCCTATATTATTATAAAAACCTACAAAAACTTTAGTATTGAAAACTGCTAGTGGAGTTCCACCTTCTTTCAAATAACGAACTCAAATGTCTTGTCTACCTTAAATAAATGAAACCACTACTCCATGTATCACAACCTTGTGACCTAATACACAATTTTCTAGCAGGAGACTAATGGAACTCCGCCTAATGGAGAGCTATAACAAACGTAGAGGGGAAGAGGAGGAAGGCAGCGCCTCCTCCGCCATTTCTCCTCACTCCCACCGGCTGCCGGACTTGGACGAGGACGACTCGGCCTGCGAGGAGGAGCTGGCACGACTCGCCGCGCAAGTATGGACCTTAATGCTAACTGTATAGGTTGTAATATATAATAAACCCGATGTCTAATTGAGAACTATAGCAAACGTGCAGCCTTTATAGAGGCCATACATGTTACTGTCAGCTGGAGTGGTTACCTGCGCTTGTAAAACCGTGTATGGAGACGTCTGGTGTACTATGGTGACACTGAAAGAATGGATTTATGATTTTGCTCCGGTCGCTTGCACATATCTTCTAATATACGCCCTGGTTTTCCTGCGCTGGTGTAACTGTACAGGTAGGACGCTCTGGTAGACCGTAGTGTGAGTAGTCTAGATCACTCATTCGCCACAATGAAGACGACTCAGTCTGCGAGGAGTTGGCATTACTCGCGGCGCAATTATTGTTGTTGTTTTATTGTTTTATTTTATGGAGAACCAACAGCTGATAAATTTACAGTATACAACAAGATAGGATTCAGAAAGCCTATTACAGGATCTCGCAGATAGTGTAACGGTACAGAAAACTACTACAAATTTCCTATCCTAATAAAATACAGTTCCAGAATTTTACCTTGTAATATCAATTTAGCCAGTGATCGTGTAGTGGGGAAACGTTGTGTCGCGTTAGTCGCGTAGTAAAGCTAGGTTCTTTTCATTCGATAAGGTTGCCATAATTTATTTACTCTGCCTTCTGCAATGTTGTCTACCACCTGTATTTTTAAAGAAGCTATGAGCTACTATCACTAAGTACTTTCATCTAAATTTGGAAGCTAACATGAAGGGATTGAACTGTTGAAGATGTACGTGTTGTCAGGTAAAGTCAAGTGAGGTCTAGCTGTAGGAAGGATCAGTCAGTGTAGTATCACTTATATAACTCTAAATTATGTCGTTATCTCATCTACTCTCAACCCGAACTCCTTAACCTGTCTTGCCTGCGTAATGTTTGTCATTAAAAGTCTAGTCACAGTTCTCGTAAGATGATAAAAGTAGTAGATAAATGTAACATACTATTTAGGGATACTTTTGAGTTAGAGGGGAGATCTTAAATCCATTCAATATGTTTCTACAGATAGGGGGAATAAAGGAAATATATTTTACAAATCTAGATGTCTATACTTAGCTTTCGATTTCGGTTTCCTTATTGCGATAAAAACATATCCTTTGTCTTATTTTGAATCCTTCTATCCTTCCAAGAATGTGAATTAGTATAACTTCTCGTCGCTGATATCATACATCGTTTAATACCTTTTTATTTAACTTATTAAAACCAAAATAGTATATAATGTGAAATTCGTGTTTTCTTAGAAGCTTTGTTTGTCAATGACAACTGATTATTCCAAATAATTCAAATATCGCTGATTTCAAATTTTAAAAGCATAGAACATTAAAACTTTTGGACCATAGACAAAATTAGAGATTTAAGGCAGCTATACATTACTCGTCAAATACACGCGTTTCTAATAAAAAATATGAAATAAGTTAAGGGGAATTGTAACAAATTAATATGTAATAATCATTTATGTAAACGGGAATTGCATATTGCATCCCGTTACAATAGTTACAAGATAATCAATTAAACTAATGCTAACACCTATACCTACGTACACACAGGCTCACAAAAGTTAGAATGTAATAAAAATTATGAATCTAACTATAGCTGTTTAGAGTGTAATATACAATGAGCGCGCTTAATATAAACTACAACTGTATAACAAATGCCGAGGAGAAGAGCGGACCTAATAGTGTGATTTTGTGTGGTGAGTCTCTCACACCTTCCATTGTGACTTGAGGTGTAGAGTACCTACGTTAGGTGGCGCTTCTAAATAGATAAGGTTATATTTAGAGTAAGCATCGTTGCGATCGGACCAGACTGCCGAGAGATCGCTATTAAGACGGTAACTTTAGAATTATTATTTTTTCTCAAACATTATCGGAAATGTATGAATTTATGTCACGAAATGAAGACATGAGTTTTCTTGTTTACGGCTCCCCCCATTTACTTCTTGGCCGGAGGCCGTGAAGTAATGTATGGCGTAAGTATGAACGTAACATTATTGTCCACTGCTCTAACTTTTTTAATTTGCGTACTAACACTAAACTGACAAAGGAAAAATTACATACAGCCAACGACCACTAGATACTTGCGACATAAAAAAAAAACAAATTCTATTGTTCTATGTATATTTATGTGCGGTTAAACATGGTGCTCGAATAGCTTATTCAAATGGTATCTTTAAAAAATAAAAAGGTGGCAAATTAAACATTTTTTTCCTTATTAACTATTTACCTAGTAGTTATTTTAATTTTAATATTTCCTCACAATGTTTGAGAAAAGCACTATACAAGCCTCGGCCGGAAGAGAGATTGCAGGACTTGTTTAATCCGGCCTCGTCTACAACTCGGCCGTCTACCACAAACTCGTCTTGCAATCCCTTACTTCACGGCCTCTGCAGTAATGTACTATTAGTTCCAAAATATGAGTTTGTTTGTGTCCAGGCGCAGTGCCTCACGGGGTACGCGGGCGCGCGGCCGCCGTCGCCCGCCGCGCCGGCGCCGCCGGCCTGCAACGTGGACGACGTGTGCCGCCCGGGCAACACGCTGCTCTGGGACTTATTGCAAGACGGAGCCATTGTGAGTACTAATTAGGATCCACATCCACAAACGGCACACCTATAAAATTAATATGAGCGTATCATTTGTGTCTAATATCACATTTATCGTAAAATAGTAGTTTTATGCAACAGTGATATAATAAGGGTTCTTCAAATTCAAGATTCGCAGTTACAAAACGAGACTTACTCGAGTCGATTATTAATAGACCCGAGAATTTATGAACCAATTATGAGCTGTTGCATACACTTGCCAGTTGATAGCTGTCTGATTAAATTGTTAACTATCCAAAACATTGATACCAATAAATCTGCCTATTTTACATGTTTGATTCGTGTTGGTCATCTTTGCGCTTCTCTCTAAACTCTGTTGTTTTACTAATTTGGCGTCATGCGTATAGAGGTATGTATGTACACACGCGTTCAGAATTGCATGGGCAGTTTATGAATGAATTCATTCATAAATTTCCCATGCAATTCTGAACGCTATAGGTAGTACATATTCCTTATAATTAAGCTCTATGGAAATTCGAAAGTGTATGTGAAATCTCTAACCAACCAACCCGATCCATAAAATATTTTCTTTACTCCACAAATTGGTTTATCTAATCACAGTGACTAGCACGAATAAAATAGCCTGATTGTATTCCCTACTTACAGGAACAACTCGGCGAAGGCCTGGCGCTGGAGGCGGAGAAGGCGCTGTGTGCGCTGCTGTGCTTTAGCACGGACAAATTCATCCGAATAAAGTTTATCGAGGGGTGCCTTGATAATCTTGCCAATCACAGGTACACGGAACTAGTTTTAAATAGTAAACTTTATAATAATAATAACTCCACCGTGGTATTAGGTCACAGCGGCTGCATGTGCCTGACGTATACAATCTTATTGATAAAAGTAACTACGTTTTCGTAACATATGGTCACAATGATCGTACTCATAATGTACTAAAATTTAAATCGAGAGGCCTCTTTCTATTGCCAAAATTGTTTTGTCAACCAGATCGACTAGATCGTGGTTTATCACACTTTTTTTTTAATATTACCGTTTTTTTGAAGCCTGATGTCCGCTTTGGCAACTGATCCCGAGATCACATATCGTGGTTTATCACACTAGTTTTAACTTTTTGTGTAGGTCTGTGGCAGTCTCGCTTCGTCTTTTGCCGAAGTTATTTTCTTCGTTTCAACAACTACGCGGAATGGATATGCATCAGGTAAATACCATAAAGTCGTATTGCTCGTCAATAAATGTGTAGGTATGTACGTTGTTTTTATTAACACTCATAATGGGAACATGTCAACATTTCTAAAAAAATCTGTATAAAATGTCCCGCTTTCAGTGCTTTCGAGTTATTGGGAAGTGTAGTCACTTTTATACTCTATATCTCGCAAGTTTTCCAAAGAAACGATTACTATTTTGTATGAATGAATGTTCATGAAGTTTAGAGTAGTAACACAAACTTTCCTCCAGGTGGTAATGTGGGCAGAGCGCGAACGCGGCATGATGCGTTTGTTTCTTGAAGACTTGCGCCACTACGCGTGTCAGCCGCGAGCCGCAGGCGAAGCCGCGCATTACGCACACATCACAGAACTTACCGTGCGGCTGCACTTTCTCACCGCCATATTTTCTCCTGTTGGATCGCCTCAGCACTTTCGGTAAGATATTTTCCTGACAAACTTCGAATGGACCCCTAGTTTCTGAAAGACCTATGCGCCACAGGCGCGAGCAGGAAGTCAACCTTCCTAACCTTAACGAGGTCAACGCAGTGGACTAGTCAAACACTAACTGTGATAAAGAATCCACGGGCTAATAAATACGGTCCTACCACATTTTTGTTCTCTTAACAGGTTAACAGTGGACCAAGTAGAAGAGCTATGGCAGTGCCTCGTAGTCCGCGGCACGCCAGAATGCGCCGACTGCCTCTACTCCTGGCTGCTATCTCACACTAAGTCGCCTGAGCAGCACGCGTTGGGATTGGACGCGCTGCGGTTTCTGTACATCGAGAAGATGCCAACTTTAGATCCTGAGGTAAGATTTAGCTGATAAGTCTGAGCAGCCATAGGTGCCTTTACGCATAATGTTTTTTTGATCTTTCTCTAAGCAGTTGCCTTAGTATATTCGCTCGTTTTCTTCATATAATTATGGATTGAACGCTCCGCCGGGTAGGCGAACGTTTCTATCAATATCGCCGTTGATACTTCGCTGATTCATCAGTCAAGCCACGACCGTGACACATGAAACGTCGTGTCGAAACGTCGGTATTGAAGGCAAATTAACTAAATTCGCGATAGACCCGTTGTTTTTGTATAATGATGTGTAGAAAAGGCGAAAGTTTAAGGTGTTATATAAATAAACATGTTTTCACTTCTCTTGCTCGAAAATTTCGCCTTTGTTTCGTGGCTAGGCGACACAAAATCGCTTTTTCACTTCTCTTGCTCGAAAAGTTCATCTTTGTGTCGTGGCTCGGCGACACAAAATCGCTTTTCATGCACTAGGGCATAAAGTAACATCGCAGGTGGAGCGCGCGCGCCGCGACCTCCCCCCCCGCGCGCCCGGCCGCCTGCAGGCGGTGCGCGGCGGGGAGAACCCAAGCGCAAGAGTATGGATGTTAAATTTTCAACGATTTAAAGTAATGTAAAACCTAATATTTTCCTTACAATCGAAGTGAAAAGCAGAGTGTATACCTCGGGCATAAGACCCATTTTATCCTCGGCTACTATATTGGTCCTCGTTACACTCGGACCAATAAATGGCCTCGTCTAAAATAGGTCACTTTATGCCCTTGATGTACAATCTACTATTCATGTACTAGGGCATAAAGTAACATCGCAGGTGGAGCGCGCTCGCCGCGGCCTCACCCCCCGCGCGCCCGGCCGCCTGCAGGCGGCGCGCGGCGGGGAAAACCCAAGCGCGCGAGTATGGATGTTACATTTTCAACGATTTAAAGTGATATAAAACCTAATATTTTCCTTACAATCGAAGTGAAAAGCAGAGTGTACACCTCGGGCATAAGTACCCATTTTATCCTCGGCTACTATATTGGTCCTCGTTACACTCGGACCAATAAATAGCCTTGTATAAAATGGGTTACTTCATGCCCTTGATATACAATCTACAATTTTTGGTTTGTACAGACGATAAGCATCATGGGCCTCAGCCTGTACCAGCAGCTGTGCAACCTGGCGCGCATGGCGCTGGGCGCGGGCGGCGCGGGCGACGCGCACCCGCACACGCTCGCCATCGACCACCTGTGGAAGATCGCTCTGCGCGCCAACAGCACCGGTATGTACCAGCAGCTGTGCAACCTGGCGCGCATGGCGCTGGGCGCGGGCGGCGCGGGCGACGCGCACCCGCACACGCTCGCCATCGACCACCTGTGGAAGATCGCTCTGCGCGCCAACAGCACCGGTATGTACCAGCAGCTGTGCAACCTGGCGCGCATGGCGCTGGGCGCGGGCGGCGCGGGCGACGCGCACCCGCACACGCTCGCCATCGACCACCTGTGGAAGATCGCTCTGCGCGCCAACAGCACCGGTATGTACCAGCAGCTGTGCAACCTGGCGCGCATGGCGCTGGGCGCGGGCGGCGCGGGCGACGCGCACCCGCACACGCTCGCCATCGACCACCTGTGGAAGATCGCTCTGCGCGCCAACAGCACCGGTATGTACCAGCAGCTGTGCAACCTGGCGCGCATGGCGCTGGGCGCGGGCGGCGCGGGCGACGCGCACCCGCACACGCTCGCCATCGACCACCTGTGGAAGATCGCTCTGCGCGCCAACAGCACCGGTATGTACCAGCAGCTGTGCAACCTGGCGCGCATGGCGCTGGGCGCGGGCGGCGCGGGCGACGCGCACCCGCACACGCTCGCCATCGACCACCTGTGGAAGATCGCTCTGCGCGCCAACAGCACCGGTATGTACCAGCAGCTGTGCAACCTGGCGCGCATGGCGCTGGGCGCGGGCGGCGCGGGCGACGCGCACCCGCACACGCTCGCCATCGACCACCTGTGGAAGATCGCTCTGCGCGCCAACAGCACCGGTATGTACCAGCAGCTGTGCAACCTGGCGCGCATGGCGCTGGGCGCGGGCGGCGCGGGCGACGCGCACCCGCACACGCTCGCCATCGACCACCTGTGGAAGATCGCTCTGCGCGCCAACAGCACCGGTATGTACCAGCAGCTGTGCAACCTGGCGCGCATGGCGCTGGGCGCGGGCGGCGCGGGCGACGCGCACCCGCACACGCTCGCCATCGACCACCTGTGGAAGATCGCTCTGCGCGCCAACAGCACCGGTATGTACCAGCAGCTGTGCAACCTGGCGCGCATGGCGCTGGGCGCGGGCGGCGCGGGCGACGCGCACCCGCACACGCTCGCCATCGACCACCTGTGGAAGATCGCTCTGCGCGCCAACAGCACCGGTATGTACCAGCAGCTGTGCAACCTGGCGCGTATGGCGCTGGGCGCGGGCGGCGCGGGCGACGCGCACCCGCACACGCTCGCCATCGACCACCTGTGGAAGATCGCTCTGCGCGCCAACAGCACCGGTATGTACCAGCAGCTGTGCAACCTGGCGCGCATGGCGCTGGGCGCGGGCGGCGCGGGCGACGCGCACCCGCACACGCTCGCCATCGACCACCTGTGGAAGATCGCTCTGCGCGCCAACAGCACCGGTATGTACCAGCAGCTGTGCAACCTGGCGCGCATGGCGCTGGGCGCGGGCGGCGCGGGCGACGCGCACCCGCACACGCTCGCCATCGACCACCTGTGGAAGATCGCTCTGCGCGCCAACAGCACCGGTATGTACCAGCAGCTGTGCAACCTGGCGCGCATGGCGCTGGGCGCGGGCGGCGCGGGCGACGCGCACCCGCACACGCTCGCCATCGACCACCTGTGGAAGATCGCTCTGCGCGCCAACAGCACCGGTATGTACCAGCAGCTGTGCAACCTGGCGCGCATGGCGCTGGGCGCGGGCGGCGCGGGCGACGCGCACCCGCACACGCTCGCCATCGACCACCTGTGGAAGATCGCTCTGCGCGCCAACAGCACCGGTATGTACCAGCAGCTGTGCAACCTGGCGCGCATGGCGCTGGGCGCGGGCGGCGCGGGCGACGCGCACCCGCACACGCTCGCCATCGACCACCTGTGGAAGATCGCTCTGCGCGCCAACAGCACCGGTATGTACCAGCAGCTGTGCAACCTGGCGCGCATGGCGCTGGGCGCGGGCGGCGCGGGCGACGCGCACCCGCACACGCTCGCCATCGACCACCTGTGGAAGATCGCTCTGCGCGCCAACAGCACCGGTATGTACCAGCAGCTGTGCAACCTGGCGCGCATGGCGCTGGGCGCGGGCGGCGCGGGCGACGCGCACCCGCACACGCTCGCCATCGACCACCTGTGGAAGATCGCTCTGCGCGCCAACAGCACCGGTATGTACCAGCAGCTGTGCAACCTGGCGCGCATGGCGCTGGGCGCGGGCGGCGCGGGCGACGCGCACCCGCACACGCTCGCCATCGACCACCTGTGGAAGATCGCTCTGCGCGCCAACAGCAGGGACCGGACAACCCTTTCCTCGCTAAAAGCCTTTCAAACGGCGTCCCTTTAAAACGACTTACCCAAAATAAGACTTAGCCGTTCGAACAGCTAGCCCATACATTTGACTAGCCCTTACCAAAATACTGACCGAACAATAAAGCTAGCCCTTTGCAATTGCTTACCGCTAACCTATACGTCTTGTTACCCTTATATAAGGGTTACCCTTATAATTAAGCGCTTTTTATAAAGCTTTCCCTTTAGCAATTTCATTCTTTATGAGGATGCCGCCAAACAGCGGCAGCCAATCAGCATCAGTTATTGAGTATCTGCTCTAAGTAGGTAACTATTTCGTTCGGTGTAGCACATTTTCAACCGACTTCAATATTTCTAAAGGAGGAGGTTCTCAATTCGTCTGTTTTTTTTTTTTATGGATGTTACCTCAGAACTCCGTCATTACTGCACCGATTTGAATTTTTTTTTGGTTTCTTAAAGTAGATGGTTCCAGGTTGGTCCCGTTTTTTCAAAATCCATTTCTGATGATGGAATCCGTGAGGAATTGAGGGAACTCCTCAAATTTGAAAGACACATGCATGCTGATTTGGGTGATTTCTTAAGAAACTCGAGCATTTCTTTACGAAAATCATCAATTTGGTGGAGTGGATCTGATAATGAAGACCAGGGATGGCAAAGTGGAACTGCTTGGTAATTCCCAGGACTATCATCCGATTTAAAAAAATATTTTTTTGTCTGAAAATAGATGGTTTTAGGTTTGTCCCGTTTTTTTTTAAATCCATTTCTGATGATGGGATCCATGAGGAACTGAGGGAACTCCTCAAATTTGAAAGGCACATGCATAATAATTTGTGTAGTTTCTTAAGACACTCGAGAATTTCTTTACGAACATCATCAATTTGGTGGAGTGGACCTGATGATGAAGACCAGGGATGGCAAAGTGGAACTGCTTGGTAATTCTCAGCTCTATCATCCGATTTGAGACATTCATCTTTTCTTTGTAAAGAAATACCTTCAAGATAGTCCTATTTGATTATAGTTCTATTTTGATGATGGACTTCATGAGGGATTGAGAGAACTCCTCAAATTTTAACGGCACATGCATTCTGATTTGAGGGTTTCCTTAAGTAACTAAAACATTGTTTTGGGGGAGCCAACATTTTGATGAAGTGGACCTGATGATGAAGACCAGGGATGGCAAAGTGAAACTGCTCAATAAACCTAGCTCTACTTATTATCCTAGTTGTGACATTCATCTTTTTGATTTGATTTATATTCTGATGATGGAGTTCTAGAAGAATTCAGAGAACTCCTCAAATTTGAACGGCACGTTCATTGTGATTAGAGGGTGTTCATAATTAGCTTAGGCATTTTCTTACTGTGGCCATCATTTTGCTGGAGTGGACCTGATGTTGATAATCAGAGATGGCATAATGAAACTGCTCGATAATTTACAGTCTGTCATCCAATTTAACACATTGTTATTTTGTTTGTGTTAAAGGTCTACAAGGGAGTTCCGTTTGATTATACTTCACATGTAATGATGGAAGCCCTGGGACATTAAGAAAGCTCCTCAATTTTCAATCGTACACGTGCGGTGTATTGGATATTTGTGAAGTAAACTGGCTAACTCAAACAAATTCAAAATTTCACTTTTAATGAAGGAACCAAATGAAGTCGGTTTTTTTTTCTTAAAAATTGTTGGTTTACATTTACATTCGCTGTTTTTCTTTCAACTCCTCCTGTCGTCAGTCGCGCTACTCGCGCTGTTTGAATGTTTTTAATCGACTTCGAGAATTCGACGGAGACGGTTATGTACCTATTCATCTGTTTGTATTTTCAACCGACTTCAATATTCCTAAAGGAGGAGGTTCTCAACTCGGCTGAATTTTTATTATTATTATATATTTTTTTATTAATGGATGTTACCTCAGAACTCCTTCATTACTGAACCGATTTAATTTTTTTTTGGTTTCTTAAAGTATCCATGAGGAACTGAGGGAACTCCTCAAATTTGAAAGGCACATGCATAGTCATTTGGGTATTTTCTTGAGAACCTCGAGCATTTCTTTACAAAACCTACCAGTTTGGTAGAGCAGACCCGATGATGACGACCACGGATGTCAAAGAGGAACTGCTCTATAATTCGCGGGCTCCAGCTGTATCATTCATCTTTTGTTTGTTACGAAATGCCTTCGAGGTAGTCCTATTTGATTTTAATTATATTTCGATGATCCATCATCATGAGGAATTAATGGAGCTGATGCTGAACCCTGGCAGTACCTCATGGAACTCAAGTTTGGTAAAACTTACGAGAGTTCTGTTTTCGTCATTCAACTCGTATTAACGATCAATTAGGGGAACAGTTCTCAAGATAGAGCTGATGCTGAACCCTGGCAGTACCTAGTGGAACTCAGGTTTGGTGCAACATAGGCGAGTGCTGTTTTCATGATTCGATTCATATTAACGAGCAACTCAGAGGGCAGTTCACAAGATGGAGCTGATGCTGAACCCTGGCAGTACCAAGTGGAACACAGGTTTGGTGCAACATAGGCGAGTGCTGTTTTCATGGACACCACCTACGGTCCAAGTGCTCACCTAAATAAACCTAACCAGCCCAAACACGGGGGTATTACTTCAACTACTTCCTGAGTCCCGGTGGTCATCTTTCTGCTCCATCATCAGACCTTGGACACCAGTCACGGTCCAAGTGCTCGCCAAAACAATACAAATGAGTCCAAACACGGGAGTATTACATCAACTACTTCCTGAGTTCCGGTGGTCATATTTCTGCTCCATCATCAGACCTTGGACACCACTCATGGTCCAAGTGCTCACCAGAACAAACCCAACAAGCCCAAACACGAGGGTATTACATCAACTACTTCCTGAGTTCCGGTGGCCACCTTTCTACTCCGTCATCAGACCTTGGACATCTTCTACGGTCCAAGTGACATATGAGGTATAAACGAAACTAACTATGTATGTCATTAATTTTGAACTGGTTGCTATTGCCTATTTCCTTTGGAAACACAAAAAATGTAGACGCTCCGCAGAGAGACGTGGTGTCGCTTCGAACATTCGGGGCCGACTGACTAATTGACTATTTCGGGTGTTGCTCACTTGTTATATTTCAACGATCAGATTCCATAGTAATTTTGTATGGCGGATTTTTAGGACGTTTTCAAAAAATCATAATTAATTAATGAATTAGTATTATGTAATGAGACTATACTAATTATGTAGCTTGTATGTTTGAGATTGAATAGAGTTAGTTTTAAAAAATAAAGCAAATGATTTTTCATTCACTTTGGCATAAACGCTGACACGCGTTTTTCTCAATTTTGCTGCGTCTTTGCGTAGACATATTTACTAAACAGTACATTATTGTAGATTATAAATACACGAATATTGTAGACACACTCTTTGAGATAATAATTACATGCATCTTATATGTCTTTGCAAAGAATTGAGGACGCCACAGCCTTAGTAACTGTCGTTTACGTTGAAAAAACTCTATGCCCTCTTAAAATGAACACACGGGAAAAAGCCGGACATAGCAGCCAGGTAGAACCGGCGGACATGCCCGTACTTATAATTATGGCCTGCTAAACAAATATCAATCAATCAATTTCCGTCAATTATTGAAACACACTACCTACTCTATCAATATTTGTACATTCTATTAAAATAAATCAATGATAATTTTTAAGAAAAACAAAAACCGACTTCAAGTGGCCTTCCCGGTAAAAGTTAAATTTTGAGTTAGTTTAAGTTAACCAGTTTCTTTCAACAATATCCAATTCAACATTCGAGTATACCTTTGAAAATTGAGGAGTTTTCTTAAACCATTCTGAAAAATTCAATTTTGAGTTATTTTAAGTTAACCAGTTTCTTTCAAAAATATCCAATTCACCATACGAGTACCTTTGAAAATTGAGGAGCTTTCTTAATGTTTCATGGCTTCCATCATTAGATCTCAAAAAATCAAATGGAACTACTTACCTTGGTCTTCAACATCAGGTCCGCTGCAGCAAAATGATGGCTTCAGTAAGAATATGCCCCAACTAATTATGAATACCCCCAATCACGATGGACGTGGCGTTCAAATTTGAGGGTTATCTGAATTCCTCAAGAATAGGAGTTCTTTATCAGAATAGTAATCAAATGAAAAAGATGAATGGTACGACAACTCGGATGATACGTAGAGCGAGGTTTACCGACCAGTTCTACTTTGCCATCCCTGGTCTTCATCATCAGGTCCACTCCGCCAAATTGATGGTTTTCGTAAACATATGCTCGAGTGTCTTAAGAAAACGGCCAAATAACCATGCATGTGCCTTTCAAATTTGAGGAGTTCCATCAGTTCCTCATGGATCCCATCATCAGAAATTAATTTTGGCCAAGCTGGAACTATCTACATTCAGATAAAATAAGAATTTTTTAAATCGGTTCAGTATTGACGGAGTTCTGAGGTAACAAACATCTAAAAATAACACACAAGAATTGAGAAACACCTCCTTTTTGAAATTTAAAAGTCGGTTGAAAATTAAACCTTATTTCATCTATTGCGGCTTCTATCACTCGGAAGCGGGCGAACATCAAAGAGTACCGCCGCTGACGACGATCGCTTGCTATCATGTACGAATAAATGTGCGTTTTATGCACAAGGTAGACGGTTTAAATTAGCACGCCTTTACTATAAGGGTAGCCCTTTATAAGGCTAACCAATATGCAAGGTATTGGTGAGCGAGTCATAAGGGTTTCATAAGGGTATTGGGATATTGATTACTCATAAGGGCTACCGCTATGATAAGGGCTTTAAAAGCAATATGAAAGGGTTTGGCGCTGGGCGCGGGCGGCGCGGGCGACGCGCACCCGCACACGCTCGCCATCGACCACCTGTGGAAGATCGCTCTGCGCGCCAACAGCACCGGTATGTACCAGCAGCTGTGCAACCTGGCGCGCATGGCGCTGGGCGCGGGCGGCGCGGGCGACGCGCACCCGCACACGCTCGCCATCGACCACCTGTGGAAGATCGCTCTGCGCGCCAACAGCACCGGTATGTACCAGCAGCTGTGCAACCTGGCGCGCATGGCGCTGGGCGCGGGCGACGCGCACCCGCACACGCTCGCCATCGACCACCTGTGGAAGATCGCTCTGCGCGCCAACAGCACCGGTATGTACCAGCAGCTGTGCAACCTGGCGCGCATGGCGCTGGGCGCGGGCGGCGCGGGCGACGCGCACCCGCACACGCTCGCCATCGACCACCTGTGGAAGATCGCTCTGCGCGCCAACAGCACCGGTATGTACCAGCAGCTGTGCAACCTGGCGCGCATGGCGCTGGGCGCGGGCGGCGCGGGCGACGCGCACCCGCACACGCTCGCCATCGACCACCTGTGGAAGATCGCTCTGCGCGCCAACAGCACCGGTATGTACCAGCAGCTGTGCAACCTGGCGCGCATGGCGCTGGGCGCGGGCGGCGCGGGCGACGCGCACCCGCACACGCTCGCCATCGACCACCTGTGGAAGATCGCTCTGCGCGCCAACAGCACCGGTATGTACCAGCAGCTGTGCAACCTGGCGCGCATGGCGCTGGGCGCGGGCGGCGCGGGCGACGCGCACCCGCACACGCTCGCCATCGACCACCTGTGGAAGATCGCTCTGCGCGCCAACAGCACCGGTATGTACCAGCAGCTGTGCAACCTGGCGCGCATGGCGCTGGGCGCGGGCGGCGCGGGCGACGCGCACCCGCACACGCTCGCCATCGACCACCTGTGGAAGATCGCTCTGCGCGCCAACAGCACCGGTATGTACCAGCAGCTGTGCAACCTGGCGCGCATGGCGCTGGGCGCGGGCGGCGCGGGCGACGCGCACCCGCACACGCTCGCCATCGACCACCTGTGGAAGATCGCTCTGCGCGCCAACAGCACCGGTATGTACCAGCAGCTGTGCAACCTGGCGCGCATGGCGCTGGGCGCGGGCGGCGCGGGCGACGCGCACCCGCACACGCTCGCCATCGACCACCTGTGGAAGATCGCTCTGCGCGCCAACAGCACCGGTATGTACCAGCAGCTGTGCAACCTGGCGCGCATGGCGCTGGGCGCGGGCGGCGCGGGCGACGCGCACCCGCACACGCTCGCCATCGACCACCTGTGGAAGATCGCTCTGCGCGCCAACAGCACCGGTATGTACCAGCAGCTGTGCAACCTGGCGCGCATGGCGCTGGGCGCGGGCGGCGCGGGCGACGCGCACCCGCACACGCTCGCCATCGACCACCTGTGGAAGATCGCTCTGCGCGCCAACAGCACCGGTATGTACCAGCAGCTGTGCAACCTGGCGCGCATGGCGCTGGGCGCGGGCGGCGCGGGCGACGCGCACCCGCACACGCTCGCCATCGACCACCTGTGGAAGATCGCTCTGCGCGCCAACAGCACCGGTATGTACCAGCAGCTGTGCAACCTGGCGCGCATGGCGCTGGGCGCGGGCGGCGCGGGCGACGCGCACCCGCACACGCTCGCCATCGACCACCTGTGGAAGATCGCTCTGCGCGCCAACAGCACCGGTATGTACCAGCAGCTGTGCAACCTGGCGCGCATGGCGCTGGGCGCGGGCGGCGCGGGCGACGCGCACCCGCACACGCTCGCCATCGACCACCTGTGGAAGATCGCTCTGCGCGCCAACAGCACCGGTATGTACCAGCAGCTGTGCAACCTGGCGCGCATGGCGCTGGGCGCGGGCGGCGCGGGCGACGCGCACCCGCACACGCTCGCCATCGACCACCTGTGGAAGATCGCTCTGCGCGCCAACAGCACCGGTATGTACCAGCAGCTGTGCAACCTGGCGCGCATGGCGCTGGGCGCGGGCGGCGCGGGCGACGCGCACCCGCACACGCTCGCCATCGACCACCTGTGGAAGATCGCTCTGCGCGCCAACAGCACCGGTATGTACCAGCAGCTGTGCAACCTGGCGCGCATGGCGCTGGGCGCGGGCGGCGCGGGCGACGCGCACCCGCACACGCTCGCCATCGACCACCTGTGGAAGATCGCTCTGCGCGCCAACAGCACCGGTATGTACCAGCAGCTGTGCAACCTGGCGCGCATGGCGCTGGGCGCGGGCGGCGCGGGCGACGCGCACCCGCACACGCTCGCCATCGACCACCTGTGGAAGATCGCTCTGCGCGCCAACAGCACCGGTATGTACCAGCAGCTGTGCAACCTGGCGCGCATGGCGCTGGGCGCGGGCGGCGCGGGCGACGCGCACCCGCACACGCTCGCCATCGACCACCTGTGGAAGATCGCTCTGCGCGCCAACAGCACCGGTATGTACCAGCAGCTGTGCAACCTGGCGCGCATGGCGCTGGGCGCGGGCGGCGCGGGCGACGCGCACCCGCACACGCTCGCCATCGACCACCTGTGGAAGATCGCTCTGCGCGCCAACAGCACCGGTATGTAACCAAGCGGGCCCACACGAGCCACCACCAGAGCCAGCGTCCTCGCGAGGAAATTTCCGCGCGAAATAGATCGGTCTGTGTAGACGTGTACCTCGCGCAAAGCAAATGCACGCGCGACTGCAATGCCTCGACTTACGAGCGGTTCGTTCTGTGCGGACCCGCCTAATGACTGTCGAGCCCACGAACCCAAACGTTGAATTTAAAGCTGTTTCGCGTTCGAACTTTCGACGCATAAATATAATTGAATATTTTGCGTAGATTCAGACGCTAGCTAGTGGCTCAAAATTTTTGAACAACAGGAAATTGGGGTTACTAAGCTGTAGCTGTAGTATCGGAATATGAGTCCAGTTTTTTACTTTCAGTCTACTAACTAACCCTTGGCTTCTTTTCAGATGTTTCTATGGGCGCCATTCAATACCTAAACAGCTACTACATGGGCCAGCAGTTACTACAAGAAGATGACTTCGTCTCCAAATGCATGTTCCATCTCTCTTCCGCAGCCGAGAGGCTCATAGTAAAAGAGCAGGACGACGAGAGCTCGATACCGTCTGTGACATGCGAAGAGAAGAAAGAGACGGAGAAGGTTCCGGATAAACAGAATATTTATGAGCATATGGCAGAAGATGCGGCGTTACAGTGTGTTCAGAGGGCGCTGCTGTTGTTGAAAACGCATTTGGATACTTTTAAAAGAAGGTATCTAATTATAGTTTTTTTAAGTTTTAATTTTAAACGTTAATAATGTAATGTTACTTTGGATATTTGGAAACATACATAGAAAAGAATTGGGATTTAAAAATCGCCATAAAACATTTTGCCGTTCTTTCTCGACTGTATCTGGGTTGCGCATTGAGAAAGGGATGGTGTAAGTAGTACCCTTCTTGCAGTTCAAGGGGACAAGTAAATATTTAACCCTTTGAACGCTAGACGACGAAAGAATATGCCGTGTCCCGGACGCCAGGCGATCGCGATTATTTAAACAATGTTGAACTTTGCGGAGTCCCGCGGAAGTCGTTATTGTATTGGCGAAGCTGTCGGCTGTAGCTCACTATGGCGGTCAAAGACTTGAGTAGATTCCTTGGCAAGTAACTTTTTTAAATAACTTTCCTTCGTTTCATGGCCTACAATTAAAGAATGTGCAACTATTTGACACATATAACTATTTCCTATTTGTCCTAGATATGCATATCATCTCCGCCGTTGGGCGCTGGCGGAGTCAGGAGCCTGGGAAGGCACAGGCGGGGCCGGCACGGTCCGGTTAACTTTACAACCGGCCGGCGCCGGACCGCGCGCGTCGCTCAGCCTACATCACTCGGACCTTGTTGCGCATTTGCGCGCTCACGTGCACTGTTGGTGGGAGAGACAGGTTAGTCCACTTTTTTATATCTTGCCCACTGTGGACAGACCCGAATCGGACTTCTGTAAAGACGGAATTCCTAGGAATTAAGCGTCGAGTCAGTGTCTGATAGCCATGTCCGACTCAATAACTCAACGAATTTCGTTTTTTTTTTCATTAAGAACTACGCTACACAATATTGAAACACAAAATAATGACTTCATTTGTTTAGATACAAGGCGAGGAGGGTGTAACGGCGCTGGCGACGGACGGCCCGCTACGAATGATAACGCAAGGGCAGGAGCTAACCATAGACTATGACGAAAGAACTCTGTATGACATGGGGTTTAAAGACAATCAGGTATGTTATTGTGTTTGTGCTATAGCTTCACGTAGACCCTACTTTTTAATCTGAGACAAAAATTCAACAGTCTTGTTTTCCTAGATGGCATTTTCTTATCAAATGCTGGTCTTTACGTTCCATCTATACCAAAAATTATATAATAGTTATTAGAATATTGTAATAAAATTACGGATAAAACTTACGTATTTTTAGTCACTATGCGCGACATGTTTCGGACCGTGCGTGCCGGCGTAATGAGATTTTTCTTGCCGCGCGCTGAGCCCTTAATGATAGAACCGTTTGAGGACGATCCGGTCTTAGTCCGAAGGGCGGGAACATATTTGTGACTCATTCATTATTTTCTATTCGTTCGCTCTTACCTTTCACTCGTTCATTTATTCTCTCTAAAACTATGCGCCATTTCTGTACCGTAAAAATGTGATTTTTGAAATATGAAAAGGGCTACGAATAATCAAGCTGTTTCCTTCTTCGACCTCATCTGCGCCAGCCCATGGCTCCCCTGAACAAACTGAATGAATGAACTTGTCGTGTTTGCAGCTAGTGTTCGTGTCGGTGGGCGTGGGCGCGCGCGCGGCGTGGGCGGAGTGGCCGTCCGCACAACCCGCGCCGGCGCGCGCGCGCCTGCCCACGCTGCTGCTGCTGGACCCCGCCTACTTCAACCATCTCTTCACGCTCATGCAGGCGCTGGGCCGCATGCGCGAGCCGGGCGCCAACGGGGTCAGTACTCACACTTTAAAGTGCCGACTGACGTGAGCATTTGCTCGATGTGACCACGCGTGCAATGCTCGCTTTGATCGGCGTTTGTCTTTGAGATGGCCAATAAATGGCGCATTCTAGTCGGTTTGTAACGCGCTCACATTGAACAAATGTTACACGTCATTCGCCACCTTTATCGGACTTAAGAAGCTGACCTCTTTGAACTGTGTGTGAACGAGATAGGGTCTAATAATAATTATAATAAGGTATAATTTATATGATTACTTTATTTTAATCAACAATTCCTAGACGAGCACAAATACTTAGTCTTAAGTTCTGTCACAGAGGTTTTTACAGTTTAAGTTCTGTCACAGAGGTTTTTACAGTTAAAATACAAATAGGCAGCAATTCCCTGTTATTTACATATATGGTTTGAAAGCATATTTTATAGTGATAAACATAAGACATAATTAAACGAATATGACTGGTGTGGTTAACTCAAATGTTATATTCTGAAAATACATCATGAAAAAGCACTTAAAAACACGCGATATCTTAATTTCAATTTCTTTCCTGTTCCTATTCCAACTTTTTAAGGTGTGGTAATACTGCATACCGCCCGGACTTTATTCTTTATTTAAATGCATAGTTGATTAGTATGGCCAACAAAATACTACTACTCTACATGATTTCTGAAGTCTACTCGTTTAAGACATTAAAATGTGTGCGATTTGCGCGAAACTGAAAAATACGCTAGCACGCAAAGCTTGTCAGAAAACTAAATGTTGATGACGAAGTACGCATTATAATAGAGGTATTATATGAATAAACAATTATAACTCCTTGACAACTTTAACGCCGGTTTTGACCGCTTACGTGAAACTATAAATTTGACGACTATATTCTACGTTTCCAAGAATTGCACAAATGGCAATCTACATTTAAGATAAGCTTTTAGATACGGCTTTCAACTACTGCCAGTATTTTTTTATTTTAAGGCATGGATCATAATTTTATCAGGCAAACCTTGTGACAGAACTTATGAAGTTATTACCTGACCAAGTATACTGCAAATGTCTGCGAAAGATATCTTTACAAAGCAATCTTCTGGCGATGGTTGTTTGTATTGGTTTGTGTACTAATTTATCTGCCTTTTTAGGATTCGGTAGCCCACATGAAAGCTCAACTCCTATCCCGACGGGTCTGGGACATATTACAAGCTGTACCTCTAAATCCGACTCTATTGGAAGCCTTCCAGAACCCAATAGAGAGCAAGCTACCAGAACTATTAGACCCCAACAGCCCTCAGAAACTTATGTACTCCTTACACATTATTGACAAGTTGAGCTCAAATAATAACGGTCCACCCGCTAAGGAAGCATCTGGAAGCGAGAAGACTGAAGAAGACCAACTTAATGTGGAAAATTGGAATGATTTGTTCATCAAGAAAGGCGGTCTGAGATTGTTGTATGACATTATGATGTCGGGTGAGTCGTGCTTGTCAGTTTCAGACAATTCCTGTGCTTTATATCCTAATATATTAAGTCCAATTTCTATTGATGTGTGATTTGGTTTTAGGGGTGTTACAAAGGAACGACGATAGTGAATGGAGACAGGATTGCTTAGCGTTGTTGTTGCAGTTGTTATGTCGTATTGGGACGCTACCGTCGTCAGATCCGTCGCAGACACCTAAGTTACATCCGGTATAACTTGCATATTTATCACTTTTACCTGACCAATAGGACCAACCTGATCAAATCAATCTAGTGGCTGATAATGTTCACCTTTTTGCTGCTCTCTAAAATAATCTGCCTTGTCAGTCGTGCTACTGAATTATAGACAGTTTCAGCTATCAGTTCATTTCGAAGAAAAGAGTCTTTTATGCACCTTTTCAGTCCTCTAGATTTTTTTGGGAATGGCAATAGTAATTACTGTTAAAGTTTTTGCTAGAGCTTTAGATTAATAGTAATGTCTTAATTTCAGTCGTTATTATCATTGATGAGCGTGGAGGAGACAACAGAGAGACTGATATCAATATTGTGCGAGGCAGCGACGTCAAAAGAACCGACTACATACAAAACGGGGTTCTGGGGTCGAGCGCAGGTAATTATATTTATTACTTTTTTTAAAGGTGATGTTAAGATTAAGAGCCCGTTATATAAATTCAGCCGATTTAGCTCAACTGTTTGACATGAATTTCCATAGTTACAATAACATTTTTACACGTTTTGATACAAAACATAAAAGATCATTTCAACGGGAATGGAAAACATTTTCAATTTTGAAGTCAGTTTTCGAATCCACCACTTTCTAACAGCTGTTTTAGCATTTTTTGCGCAGCAAGCTTCATACATGTATCTTGTTTTCGACCTAATTGTTATTAAATCTTAATAATCAAATATTTTTTTTCTTGTTAAGTATATAGTCTTCTATGGAATATATGAAACACTTTTTAACATTTTCACACAAACGATTAAGTAAAAATATCTTTGACCAAGTTTTCTGGTTAAACAGTAATTATATTTACATAAATAAATATGCTGATATAAAGTTTACTTCATACTCTATCCAAAAATTATAAATTCTGAATACTTATCTCTAGTATAGTTACAAAATCAACACTTGAAATCACTCTACAGAGCGATATAAAATAATCAGCGTAAACGCTGCTTCGGCACCGGCAGTCTGTGAGTCTGCTCGCTGAGCTCGATGAGAGTGGACGTGTATCGTTCCGCGCTCTGACAATATTTACAAAAATGAGAGACTGAGAGTATTGAGGAACGTGTTATGTCGTGGATATCGAGATATTGGGTGGCTGAGTAGCTCCTTGTATAGTTGGGATATGCCTATTTATTACACATTTGTTTGACATAATAAATGACACTGACATGATACCTACTCGTATTACGTTTAGATAGCTACGTTAATTTATGTAGATGCAATACATTGAGTGCTGAATTTTTTTTTATGAAAAAAAAAACATCAAAGTTTCCTAAAGAAATGAATGTAAATAGGTTCCCTAGGTCCAATAGTAATCGTCATTAAAATATTCGCCCGTATCAAATACCCACGCTGTATAAGCGGGCTCTTAACACTACTGATGCGTAGAACAGGGCTGCCTGTGGACTTACAAAGCAGTCAATGAAAATAATGTTTTGAAAGTTGTTGGTGTAATAATACCGTTTGAAATGTGAACCTTAACATGAATTTTGCCAGTACTACTGTGTAATTTCTTAGAGCCCCCTCGCATCCAGCATCTCCATTGCGCCTACTCAACTCGGCTAAAACTGTTACGTTATCGCTGGGCCCATGTTGCGCCAGGCAGCAGCCATTACGTTGGCCACACGCCGACGCAGTAGAAGGTAGTCGACGGTTCATGGTTAATAAAAAGTTTATGACATACATTTTTTATAACATAAAACACTGATAGCCATTAGATATGTTACGTTACAATGACAAAGACGTATTTATCCCAGGTCGTGCAGCACGCGATGCGCATGTGCGTGTGGTGGGCGCGCGGCGGCGGCGACGCCGTGTCGCTGGCCTGGTCGCTGCGCCGCGCCGCGCCGCGCCTGCTGCTCGACGATGCTGACCCGGCTGTAACTATCACTATACACTATATCGCATGTGCGTGTGGTGGGCGCGCGGCGGCGGCGACGCCGTGTCGCTGGCCTGGTCGCTGCGCCGCGCCGCGCCGCGCCTGCTGCTCGACGATGCTGACCCGGCTGTAACTATCACTATACACTATATCGCATGTGCGTGTGGTGGGCGCGCGGCGGCGGCGACGCCGTGTCGCTGGCCTGGTCGCTGCGCCGCGCCGCGCCGCGCCTGCTGCTCGACGATGCTGACCCGGCTGTAACTATCACTATACACTATATCGCATGTGCGTGTGGTGGGCGCGCGGCGGCGGCGACGCCGTGTCGCTGGCCTGGTCGCTGCGCCGCGCCGCGCCGCGCCTGCTGCTCGACGATGCTGACCCGGCTGTAACTATCACTATACACTATATCGCATGTGCGTGTGGTGGGCGCGCGGCGGCGGCGACGCCGTGTCGCTGGCCTGGTCGCTGCGCCGCGCCGCGCCGCGCCTGCTGCTCGACGATGCTGACCCGGCTGTAACTATCACTATACACTATATCGCATGTGCGTGTGGTGGGCGCGCGGCGGCGGCGACGCCGTGTCGCTGGCCTGGTCGCTGCGCCGCGCCGCGCCGCGCCTGCTGCTCGACGATGCTGACCCGGCTGTAACTATCACTATACACTATATCGCATGTGCGTGTGGTGGGCGCGCGGCGGCGGCGACGCCGTGTCGCTGGCCTGGTCGCTGCGCCGCGCCGCGCCGCGCCTGCTGCTCGACGATGCTGACCCGGCTGTAACTATCACTATACACTATATCGCATGTGCGTGTGGTGGGCGCGCGGCGGCGGCGACGCCGTGTCGCTGGCCTGGTCGCTGCGCCGCGCCGCGCCGCGCCTGCTGCTCGACGATGCTGACCCGGCTGTAACTATCACTATACACTATATCGCATGTGCGTGTGGTGGGCGCGCGGCGGCGGCGACGCCGTGTCGCTGGCCTGGTCGCTGCGCCGCGCCGCGCCGCGCCTGCTGCTCGACGATGCTGACCCGGCTGTAACTATCACTATACACTATATCGCATGTGCGTGTGGTGGGCGCGCGGCGGCGGCGACGCCGTGTCGCTGGCCTGGTCGCTGCGCCGCGCCGCGCCGCGCCTGCTGCTCGACGATGCTGACCCGGCTGTAACTATCACTATACACTATATCGCATGTGCGTGTGGTGGGCGCGCGGCGGCGGCGACGCCGTGTCGCTGGCCTGGTCGCTGCGCCGCGCCGCGCCGCGCCTGCTGCTCGACGATGCTGACCCGGCTGTAACTATCACTATACACTATATCGCATGTGCGTGTGGTGGGCGCGCGGCGGCGGCGACGCCGTGTCGCTGGCCTGGTCGCTGCGCCGCGCCGCGCCGCGCCTGCTGCTCGACGATGCTGACCCGGCTGTAACTATCACTATACACTATATCGCATGTGCGTGTGGTGGGCGCGCGGCGGCGGCGACGCCGTGTCGCTGGCCTGGTCGCTGCGCCGCGCCGCGCCGCGCCTGCTGCTCGACGATGCTGACCCGGCTGTAACTATCACTATACACTATATCGCATGTGCGTGTGGTGGGCGCGCGGCGGCGGCGACGCCGTGTCGCTGGCCTGGTCGCTGCGCCGCGCCGCGCCGCGCCTGCTGCTCGACGATGCTGACCCGGCTGTAACTATCACTATACACTATATCGCATGTGCGTGTGGTGGGCGCGCGGCGGCGGCGACGCCGTGTCGCTGGCCTGGTCGCTGCGCCGCGCCGCGCCGCGCCTGCTGCTCGACGATGCTGACCCGGCTGTAACTATCACTATACACTATATCGCATGTGCGTGTGGTGGGCGCGCGGCGGCGGCGACGCCGTGTCGCTGGCCTGGTCGCTGCGCCGCGCCGCGCCGCGCCTGCTGCTCGACGATGCTGACCCGGCTGTAACTATCACTATACACTATATCGCATGTGCGTGTGGTGGGCGCGCGGCGGCGGCGACGCCGTGTCGCTGGCCTGGTCGCTGCGCCGCGCCGCGCCGCGCCTGCTGCTCGACGATGCTGACCCGGCTGTAACTATCACTATACACTATATCGCATGTGCGTGTGGTGGGCGCGCGGCGGCGGCGACGCCGTGTCGCTGGCCTGGTCGCTGCGCCGCGCCGCGCCGCGCCTGCTGCTCGACGATGCTGACCCGGCTGTAACTATCACTATACACTATATCGCATGTGCGTGTGGTGGGCGCGCGGCGGCGGCGACGCCGTGTCGCTGGCCTGGTCGCTGCGCCGCGCCGCGCCGCGCCTGCTGCTCGACGATGCTGACCCGGCTGTAACTATCACTATACACTATATCGCATGTGCGTGTGGTGGGCGCGCGGCGGCGGCGACGCCGTGTCGCTGGCCTGGTCGCTGCGCCGCGCCGCGCCGCGCCTGCTGCTCGACGATGCTGACCCGGCTGTAACTATCACTATACACTATATCGCATGTGCGTGTGGTGGGCGCGCGGCGGCGGCGACGCCGTGTCGCTGGCCTGGTCGCTGCGCCGCGCCGCGCCGCGCCTGCTGCTCGACGATGCTGACCCGGCTGTAACTATCACTATACACTATATCGCATGTGCGTGTGGTGGGCGCGCGGCGGCGGCGACGCCGTGTCGCTGGCCTGGTCGCTGCGCCGCGCCGCGCCGCGCCTGCTGCTCGACGATGCTGACCCGGCTGTAACTATCAATTACACTCCAATTTAGGATCATCTACACTCCTTGCTTCTGAAACGTACTCAATGGAGGAAGAGCAATGGAGAGAGATTTGCTTGGAATTTCCCTGCGAGATCGAGAGATAAAATTAGGAGAATTGCAGAAGAAAGTCAAACAGGAAGTTAGCGCAGTGGGCCGCGACATTGCTCGACGACCGTATACCGGAAGAAACAGCGTTGAAATCGCTAGAGTCCGAGTAAGCTAAAAAGTTTAAAATAACACTTGCGTAATATTTGATAATATCAATAGCGATGCAAACTTAACTTGGTCTGACCTGCTGAACTGCTGGTTTGGTGCACGATGGCCTATTGAGGAGATCTTTGTGGGAGGCCTTTCTCCATTAGTTCGGACGTCTTTATTCTGAAATGATGAAACTCGGTGGCTTAGAATTTGAGTATGTTTTCTTTTATGGTTAAAATGTTACATATGGTCGAGATAAAATGGCCCTTTTAAATGCCATTCTTTAAGTAAGTTTTGTATTTATATTGGTTTAAGCTAATATAACAGAAAGGGTTCAGTATGAATGTATGTACAGGTACGTCGCGAGGCCGGCGGCGCGCTGTACCGGCTGTGCTCCCGCGGCGAGGTGGCGGTGCTGGCGCCGCTGCTGCAGCTGCTGCTGGAACACCTGCCCCGCGCCGCAGACATGCGGCACCAACATCAGCACCAACACGTCGAGGTGAAGCTTACAAAAGGGTCTAGTATAGCTCCGGTAATAAGGCCTAAGCCGGGTGTAAGCCGTCGGCGCCCTGTATAGGGCTGCGGCGAAGAAGCAGTGCTGGCGTCGCTGCTGGCTGAGTGGCCGATTCTGCCGTTTTGTGTTCGTAGACGCTTTCCTCAACAAACCTGGAAATCGCAGGGGTCGACTAGCGGCCGTAGCACGTGAAAAATTGTGGCACGGAAAATGATACACAATTTTACCTACGTCAGTTAATTCCAACTGCTACAACGTTATTTCTTCTCGCAGGTGGTACATCACCACACAGAAGAAGGCAAGGAGCCGTACGGGCCTGCGTGTCGAGACTACTTCTGGTTGGTGTGCAGGTTGATTGACGGCCTTCCAGAGGATTTTTTCAAAGGTCAGTGTCCAACTTGTAACCTATCCTTGTGATCGTGCTTAAGTTAGTTTTTTAACAAGCTCAGGTAATTTGATTGCGTAAATTTCATGAAAAATTTGTAAAAAAATTTAACAGCTGATAAATTCTAGAATAATATTCATGTGATCGGCAAGTGATAACCAAAGTTCACTAATGTCACAAAAATAATGAATCTATATCCTATTATTAGTAAGATTGCCATGGTTCTGTATTTTATTGGAGTAGTTAGTGAAGCTATGATACCTTCCAATCGCTAAACCCAACAATAACTCTGCAGAAGGCGCAACATCCGAAGACAGCGGCGCGCCCGATCTAAACGAGTTATGCGAGCAGATCCGCTCGTCGCTCGAGAAACGGGAAATCATAGAGAAGCGGACCGAGCCGTGCACGCCGGATGACGGGCTCTACGGACAGCTGAGCCTGCTCACACACCTGCTCAAGCATCCGCTGCGGTTCAAGACTTCGGAGCAGGGTACCAGGACGTTAGAAATGGTAAGAATCATACTATATAATATCCAACCATCCTTTAAGAATCGCACACTTATGATTATGATACGATTATGAGGGTTATATTTTCCTAGTAAACATAACAATCCACAGTCACAGCCCACAATTGCACAATAATAGTACATTGTGCATCTAGGGCGGTAAGAAGGGCATTACTTATGAGGGTCTATTGAAGCCCGACGCCGTAGGCGGAGGGCTTTAAATGACCCGAGTTAGTAATGCCCTTACTGCCCGTGGTACACACAATGTTTTTCATCACATTTGCGAGGAAAAAAATAAACTCTATACAGGTAAAGAAACAATAATGATAAGCGGTAGTGTAGTTGCACAGTCCACAGTACTCCGGAGTGAGTACGTGCTGCGAGCGCGTGCCGGGCAGGTCCTCCGCGAGCTCCGGGCGGGCGGTAAAGTAGTATGAGAATCCTTTAAAACCATGGGAATAATACAGCTCTTTAAGTGTAAGTATGCTTGCATATAATATCACCATTTACGAGCAGGTGTGATGAAAACCCAATTATTAACATACAATTTTGTCTGTAGGTATTCTCGTTTCTGTTCGACGTACCCAACCCCGAGAATCGCAATCTGCCGAAATGCAAATCGCAAAAGTCGCGTTCCGCGGCCTATGACTTGCTCGTCGAGTTGGTCCGCGGCGCGCCTGACAACTACATGGTGCTGCATAACAAGTTGATGGAGCACCATAAGCCTGGTGAGTTATGTAATACTTCACATCGTGGTAATTCAGACTTGTGGAAATCGTGTGTGCTAGTATTGTTTTTGAAGAAGAATAAGACTTGCATCTCTTTCTTGCTAGCGTTCATCAATACCTGCAAAATCATTAACATAATTTAGCAACATTCTATGACTATATTTCAGGTCCACAATCCTCGTATCCCTGGGACTACTGGCCGGCCGAAGAATCTCGCTCCGAGTGCGGCTACGTCGGCCTCACGAACCTCGGGGCCACTTGCTACATGGCGTCGTGCATGCAACACTTGTACATGATGCCGCAAGCTAGAGCTGCGGTGCTGCGCGCTGACCCCGCGCACAGCCGGCATGGTGCCACGTTGCATGAGATGCAGAGGATGTTCGCGTACCTCATGGTGAGTGTGGATTCTTCAACTCAGGAGTAGGCTACATGATGCATGCAGCACTTGTATACGATGCCGCATGCGCTAGCTGCAGTGCTACACGCTGTTCCCTTATATGACTTATATCCATTTTGAAAGAGTTCATGTCATGACTAATAACAATATTGTCTTTTGTTCGCAGGAAAGTGAACGAAAAGCTTACAACCCCCGCAGCTTCTGCAAAGTGTACCAAATGGATCACCAACCTCTAAACACAGGGGAACAAAAGGATATGGCGGAGTTCTTCATTGATCTCGTGTCCAAGCTTGAAGAAATGACGCCAGAACTGAAGAAGCTTGTTAAAACGCTGTTCTGTGGCGTGCTTAGCAATAACGTTGTTTCATTGGTGAGTTATTCTATATTATTTGCACCTAATAACTGTTTAAGAACTTATCGAGTTATAAATTGTTTTCCAATTCTTCATTACACTTTTATTAATAACTAACATGTGGCTTAATCGCGTATAAACTGTACATACATTGTATGCACATGTAAATGAAGATGAATCAATCGAAAAAACTAACCTTATCGAAGGATGGCAAACTTTGTTATGAACAGTTTTAACAACAGAAATAATTGTTTTTTTTACTGCGAACTACGTTATGTTTTTATTTCACATATATATCGCTTTCAGGACTGCCCGCACGTGTCAAGAACTCTGGAAGAGTTCTACACCGTACGTTGCCAAGTAGCCGACATGCGGAATCTACACCAGAGCCTGGATGAGGTCACGGTCAAGGACACGCTAGAGGGAGACAACTGTTATACGTGCTCGCAGTGCGCGGCTAAAGTGCGAGCTGAGAAAAGGTAAGTTTGCGAAATGTAGTAGTTCAATTCCAAAATGTGGTACACAGGTCCCAAGCAGAGGTCTGGAAACATTCACCGCATTTAAACAAGGCGCTTACATGATTCGTTTGTGACATACTGCTGTATCTCATTTGACTCAAAGTGACACCTTTTATATGACAGAACATAATTTTCTTGAAACTAAGTTGCATCTCTCAATTTAGAATAAGTTGTACCTATGGCAGAAGGTGCGACCAATCATGAAAGATGCCAGCTTGTGGGAGTCAGGCTGGGTCTTGTATCCATTAGCAATTCCTCGAATTTCCTGTGTAAACTACATGTCCTGACGTTAGATTCCTTGTTTCAGAGCCTGCTTCAAGAAACTCCCCCGCATCCTCTGTTTCAACACGATGCGGTATACGTTCAACATGCTGACCATGTTGAAGGAAAAAGTCAACACCCACTTCTCGTTCCCCATGCGCCTGGACATGTCCGGATATGTTGAGAAGCACCTCATGCCTGCACAGTATCAAGGTAAGTCAGACGCGACCTTGTTGTTTTGATATAGAGTTCTAAACCTTGTGCCAGACGTCTGAATTAAATTAATACAATATAATTATAGTATTCATTCTATTTCAATTGTTGATTGAATTTTCAGAAGAGAAAAGAAAATCCGCGGACACGAAAAAAGAAGGTGATAGTAGTCCAAGCACAGAGTCTGATGATAACTTGGATACTGAAGAACATTACGAGTAAGTTAATTGAGCATAAGTATCACTATTTTACCCTTTAAAGTGGGATTAGACGGCTCGTAAGCATCTCGAGGGGTTGTGCTGCGACACGCACCACCAAAATAAGTAGCTACCGCGAACATCCAAATTTGTTTCTTTCTCGGCATCCCTGACGTTTGAGTTATGCAAAATCTTATGAAGATGGAGATACTTTTAATTCCAGTTTGAGGTAGCCATCAAGGGCCTGTTTTTGTCGCCATT
Organism: Lathronympha strigana; assembly: GCA_949128165.1. Classification (NCBI taxonomy): domain Eukaryota; kingdom Metazoa; phylum Arthropoda; class Insecta; order Lepidoptera; family Tortricidae; genus Lathronympha; species Lathronympha strigana. The sequence continues at coordinate 4,198,502 of OX421919.1, read as the reverse complement.
ACATCATTGTACGTGTACAGCCTCGCCTTAAATCGAGCACCGCGTTGCTGGATTTTGCGTACACGGAGGGACGATGCGATGCGGCTTGGATATTTACGGGCTGTCAAACCGCACCAATGTGCTATTCTATTGAGAATAGCTTCAATAGCCAGTTCTCTATGATGAGTTTGTTATGGTTAAGGTCATTGAAATCTCATTTCATTTCAAAGCATGTTGTGTATTCGCGTATTTATTTTAAACTGCACGTTGCGGGTCAAGCTAGAGCGACTCGCCTCGAACTGATCGGAAACGTACCTCGAGCATTTGCCTCAGAGCGAGCAGCTTCAAATGAGGGTATTTGCTTTAAGTCGTAGCTGCTCTACCCTAGTTTTCCTCTAGTGAAAACCCAAATTAATCCAATTTCGGCAACATACTGATTTATGTTATTTGACTAGGTACGAGCTAATAGGCGTGACCGTCCACACGGGGACCGCGGACGGCGGGCACTACTACTCGTTCATCCGCGACCGGCAGCACGCGCACCACGACCGCTGGCTGCTGTTCAACGACGCGGAGGTCAAGCCCTTCGACCCCGCGCACATCGCCGCCGAGTGCTTCGGCGGGGAGATGACGGTAACCTACAACCCCAACCACCGATTAGAAAAAACTTCCAGGAACGCAATTTGTTAAGAGATTGACAACAGCTAAGTAATCGCACACAGTCATTTGTATCGAATTAAACGAGATCGCTTTATCACCTGCCGGCCTGGTTTTAGAAGAAAAACACGACCACTATTAATATAAACAAAACCGTGGATTATTTGTGAAATGTGACTCGTCGAAATTTTAGATATGAGTACAATGACATTGTAGAAAAAAATAAAATCATAGCCCCGTTTAATGATAAAATTAAAACCAATCATTGCAGGTATTGTCTATCGAGCTGATTTCGTTAAATTAAAGTTTAAACATTGGCTTCGTCGAGGGTCTTAAAAAAATGATTTTGGTGTTCTAAGCTAATCAACCGCAGAAATCCGCGTCTACAGGAGCTCTAAAAATTACTCTTCTTCCTCCTTCCTACTTTACTCCCTCAAGTGGTCACTACCAGAGCTGGGCACCGTTAATCAAATAGTTAACTTCGTTAATCGCTAATCCGTTACAAAAAAAGTTAACTTCGTTAATCGTTAATGCGCTACTTTTTGGAAGACTTAACGGAAGTTAACGTTAATCGTTAATCCGTTAACACGGGGTAAAAAAAAAGGGCATCTTTGAGTTAGTGATCTACAACGTATAGTTAATGAGTGTCCTTCAAAAATATCTATCCAATTTACCATCCGAGTACCTTCGAAAATTCAGGAGTTTTCTTAATGTCTCATGGCTTCCATCATTTGATCTGAAGTAAAATCAAATGCAACTATCTTGTAGACCTCCGAGGTCACAGACAAAATAACAATGTCTCAAGTTGGAGGACAGAGCTAGAAATTGTCGATCGGTTTCAATATACCATCCCTGCGGCCTTACCATGACGTCTTAACGCGATTCAGTTTAGGTTCAGTTTAGGCTCAGTTTAGGCTCAGTTGTATGGAAGCGACTCAGTTTAGATCGTCAACTGAATCGCGCTAAGACGTCATGGTAAGGCCCCTGGTGTTCAAAATCAGGTCCACTGCAGCAAATTGATGGCTTGATTATGAAAATACCCCAACTAATTATGAAAACCCTCCAATCACGTTGGACGTGCCGTTCAAATTTGAAGGTTGTCTGGATTTTCAAGAACTCCATCAGCAAAATATAAATCAAATCGAAATGATGAATGTCTGTGTTTCCCGACCAATTCCACTTTGCCATCCTTATTCTTCATCATCAGGTACCTACACTCCACCAAAATGTTGGTAACCCCCAAAAAAAATTTCAAGTTTATAAGGAAACCCTCAAATCATAATGCATGTGCCGTTAAAATTCTTTAATTTCTTCATGAATTCAAAATATGAATGTCTCAAATAAGATGGGAATTAACAGACAGTTCCACTTTGTCATCCCTGGGCTCCATCAACAGCTCCAATCCACCAAATTGATGGTTTTCGTAAAGAAAAATGCTCGAGTTTCTTAAGAAAACACCCAAATCATCATGCATAAGCCTATTAAATTTGAAGAGTTCCCTCAATTTCTCATGGATCCCATGATCAGAAATGAATTTTGAAAAAAAATGGGACCAATCTGCAACCACCATTGATAATTTAAAATCGGTTCAGTATCGACGGAGTTCTGACGTAACAAACATGAGAATAAGGAATAATAATAAAAAAATCACATGAATTGATATATTCTTCTTTTTTGAAAATTTTTGGTCAGGTGGAAACAGGTTTTTTGCCGCGTGGCGCAGTATGTGCGGTATTTTTTTGGTAAGTATTTTGGAACTGGATTAACGATTAACGGACCTGGGAAAACTTAACGGAAGTTAATGATTCCGTTAACATATTTTAAAGTTAACTTAAAAGTTAATCCGTTAATGAAAATGTTAACTTCGTTAATTAACGATTAACGGATTAACGAGTTAATGCCCAGCTATGGTCACTACCATCTTGTACTCTAATTTAGTGGTCCACCTATGTTCATATTTTAATGTATCACTACATACTACATAGTATAAAACAAAGTCGCTTCCCGCTGTCTGTCTGTATGCTTCAATCTTTAAAACGACTTAACCGATTTTGATGCGGCTTTTTTTAATAGATAGAGTGGTTCAAGAGGAAGATTTATATGTATAATAATAACCCGTGCAAAGCCGGGGCGGGTCGCTAATTTTCTCTAATTTTAATTTCTAACAAACGAATCTAAATAGTTTCCCTAATTCTGTAAATACATTTCAGAGTAAAACCTACGACTCCGTGACGGATAAGTTCATGGATTTCTCGTTCGAGAAGACGAACAGCGCGTACATGTTGTTCTACGAGCTGAGCCCGCCGCGGAGCCAACGAGGATCTGAATGCGGCTCGCAAGAAGAGGCTCAGGTATTTAGCACTTTGTTACTATGGATATAGAGTTGTATTTGATTCGACGGCGGGTCCTCGATGTATTTGAGTTACGAAGAGTGTACAAAAGAGTACGCAGTGACTTCATGGATTTGTCGTTCGAGAAGACCAACAGTGCTCTAGTTCGAGAAGAGCAACATGTCTTTCTACGCTAGCTATACATATCTTAGTACCAGATTCTTAGATTCAGATCTCATAGAAAAAACGAATACAATCCGTTTTTAACACTATGCAAAAAATAATTGACGCTCGGCCCCCCTCTCCCACACAAACGCTAGGGTTGCTTACGATTACAAATACCTATTATATGATACTAACGGCGGCGTGCACCGGCAGGCGCTACATGTGACGGGCAGTCTGATTCGACACAAGACAAAAGACAATCGAGTCGAATTCGCGCGGAAAGTTTCATAAGCCGAGTGCAACCAAACCTTACTGTCTAAGAAATACAGCTTATTTTAGCTTCCACTTATGAATAGTTTTTGTACAGTCGTCGACAGCGGGGGAGTCGCCGCAGGCGGTGGAGCGCCGCAGCGACTCGCCGCCGAGCGCCACACTGCCCCCCGACCTGCTCAACTGGATTTGGGACGACAACATGCACTTTCTGCATGACAAGAACATTTTCCAGCACGCGTATTTCACGTAAGTTTTCACGATACATGTTTAAAATCGCCGTCAATCGAACTTGCTAACTATATAAACAAAAGGTATCACATTGTTTTGTCACTATTTCTCCTTGAATTGTATACATCCCGAACCATCAAGAAACTTATTTAGATTATAAATTGAAAGAGATGCCATATACTACACAAAAAGTGACCAAGGCCCCCGGTGAGCACTTGAGCAGGGCTGGGATCGAACTGGGAAGGGGAATTTATATATGTATAGTAGTGTGATTTATTACATTTAATAAATGGTTTGATTCGTGCTTTACAATTGTACAATTGTAAACTTATTAGACTAGATTATAGATTGCAAAGAACTAATAAATTGTGATTTGTTAGGTTCATGGGCCAGATGTGCAGTTCGGTGCCGCAGTCGCTGATGACGCTCCGGCCGGAAGTCACGGAGGTGGCAGCTCGCCTGTCGACGTCCTTTTTCATCGAGACCTTTATTCATGCGAAAGAGAAGGTATAAGTTAAATGTATCAATATTTCTTGTTATTATTATGTATCGCCGTCTAGGAGGAAAAGTGAATTGAATACTGCTGTGTTATTTTTGTTTGTAGTTTGTACCCACTTGACGACGGCTACGTTGCGGATATGAATTTGTCAGCCGTTTAACTCGTTGTATGTGCCTATTTAAAGAATGCCTTATTCTGTAAAACATCTGTTAAACAGAGTTTAAAGAGTCGCCTAGGAGATGTAACCGTAGCAACACTGGCAGGTAAAGGTGATACACCCAAATCTACCAAACAATTATAAGGCAAAAACTTCCTGTGCCGTAACCTTGTATGTTACAAATATCTAATGCGTGCAATGTTTACCAGCCAACGATGGTGTCGTGGGTGGAGCTGGTGACGAAGCAGTTCAACGCGTCGGCGGCCGCGTCCGAGTGGTTCCTTGGCCACATGGCGGACGACACGTGGTGGCCCATGCAGGTAAACCTACTTTCACATTCTTTTAAACAATTTATTGGAAAACACCGACCAACCGTGTATAATAGGCTAGACGACTGAAAAAATCTATTTAGTCCGACTTTTAGATTATAAAAAAATATTGTACACGTATTTTTTCTTTTGTTCGTCAAATCAAAAATGACAAAAATACAGTGCGTTCAAGTTTCGCGTAATGTCACTCCTAGGTACAATTCTTACCTAGGAGTGACGTCACAAGCCCCCACCCCGGAACTTTGATACTCTTTATCTTCATCAATTTTAGTTAAATTGAAAAAGGAAAAAATACGTGTCTAATAATTTTAGATAATCTAACAGACTAATTAGAATAATAGTTTTTCAACCTAGTCGTCATCCCTATTATGTAGAGTATCGGATACGAAACTCTTCGGACTGTGTGTGACTGGCGACACCTGCGTTGGCAGTTGGCAGTGTTCAGTCACAACATATGTGAATATTGTCATCTGATACTTACATTTTTGCTCATGCTCAGTGCTGTCGACAAAAAAAAACCGGAGAGGAAAACAAGTCGTCACGCGATTATTTATTTCCACCTTTTCTATGAGACCCCACTTTTGTGTTCTAAAAGGGATACGACAAACGACAAAAGTTACGTAACTTTTGCCTTTAGCGTAAGCCGTAAGCTGTGTTGCGTATGAGCAATATATTCTTCATGAATTTTTCTATCCTTGAAACTGTGCAACTAGGACTTATAGTTTCTTGGCTTTCAAGGCTACTTTTGTAGAGAATTTTATGGAGCATATAATGTCCATTGACGCTTTTGCTATAACTTGCCGTTTTTATATAAAACGTGAAAAATTACAAACTGGGATACAACAGTGGGGAAAAAAAGGGAAAAATCACGAGATGACATGTTTCCATTTTCGGTTTTTTTTTGTATATTCATGCCAGAGGGTGACATACTTGAGGTGAGGTTAATAACTCAAGATTTCTACTGTGTTGTGAACTATTGCACTTCCCACACCACGGTTTTCACACGTAGGTAACTCTATTTTTGGTTACGATTGCTATATTTTGATTTTCTTTCCAGGTGCTAATAAAATGCCCGAACCAGATGGTCCGTCAAATGTTTCAGAGGCTATGTATGCATGTCATACAAAGGCTCAGGTAACTATATCTCTACCACATTCAACCTTATTCACATACATACATCATAGATGAACTCACGCCTGTATTCTCAAAAGGAGTAGGAAGACCACATGAATCTGCTCAAGTTTCTGTGCCACTTTTAGCAATTAAGGGGTTTACAGATAACGAAATTGTGATATTGCAGTGACAGGGTGCGAACCATTGCCCACAACATACTTGAAACCATATCCCACAGTAGACTTTGACGTCCACGAGAGGACCATCACACGGCCAACTTTCAACCTTATTCAAATGGTGCTAACGTTAATATTCGTTTGTTTCAGATCTAGTCATTGTGCCTTATACCTGCAGGGTATGGAGGAAGACGAAGATAACAGCAAGTTTGGTGAAGCGAGTTGTGTTACTAGGTTTATAAGAATGTTATTGTCACTGGTGAGTACTATATTGACTCTCTTTTATTGATTAACGTTTACCGCACACGTGAGAAGAAAAACAGTGTTGCTGACATTCAGTTGTGTGCACATAGAGGTTATATTTTGTTTGTCGGCGATTGCTTTACGTTTTATAAATTTACTAAAACGGGGCTTAATCGTGTATAAACTTTGAAAACAAACCTCCGACGTTTCAAGGGCGACATTGCACAAACTGATTTGAGCTTGGACAAAGTGCAGTGTGCGTTGTACGAGGCGCATTGTTGGTGTGGTGCAGTTTTGACCCGTGATGATTTTGACCTACTCGATCGGATAACCTACGAACAAGCAGATCGTATTTTAGAGTCAAGTAGTGCTGTGCACAAGAAAAAATTCGAGAGACTGTTTTGTCGATATGGGAGGAACGTCAGTGCGAGTACAAATCAGTGTGACAGACCTACCTCCACAGTTGTAAATTTATCGAGTGCTAATTTGGATAATGCAACTGTCAGTGTTCTAGAAAAAGGGTTGAATTTTGCAACGACACCACGGGTTCCGTACGAGACTGTGATCTGTAGTGTCGAGGAAGCAATAACGCGAAACAAGGTGCCGTCGTGTGATGCCGAAGGGTTAAGACAGGATGTTTCCGTTATTTTAAGAAAAGCTAAGTTGCCAAAGAGTAATATTACCGCGGAAGAACGGACGGCGCTTAAGAACCTGAAGGGAAATGAGGATATCCTGGTTCTTAAGGCGGATAAAGGGAACGCCACCGTAGTGTTAGACTCAACGATTTATGATGGCAAGATACGACATCTACTGGATGATAGTCTTGTGTATAAACCTGTGACGTACAACCCAACTGCTAGGGTCACTCGTCGCATTAGGGCCGTCATCAGGGACTACAGGGAGTTGTTCGACGAAGACGTTTTTAACCGGTTGTATAAGCCGAGGATTGTTCAACCACCTAAATTGTACGGTTTGCCGAAAGTACATAAGACTGACGTGCCCTTGCGGCCAATCGTAAGTCAAGTTTCTTCTCCTACTTACGATCTTGCGAAGCATGTTGCGTCGGTGTTGCAGCCGCTTGTGGGTGGTACATCGTCTTTCGTGAAGGACTCTCGTCACTTTATAGACATTCTCAAAGGGATAACGCTGGAACCGGATGACATAATGGTGAGTTTCGATGTTGAGTCGCTTTTCACCAATGTTCCCGTTAAGGAGTGTCTTGAAGTTGTCAGGAAAAAGTTGTGCGAGGGTGGTATATCGGAGTCGGTTATGGTCTTATTAAGGAACTGTTTAGAGGGCAGCTACTTTCTATACGGTGGGAAACATTACCTCCAGATTGATGGGGCTGCCATGGGTAGTCCTGTAGCACCGGTTTTGGCAAATATCTGGATGGAACATATCGAGGCCAGTATGAACCTGCAGTCTTGGGGAGTGAGAGTGTGGAAACGATATGTGGATGATGTTTTCTGTATCATGAAAGGTGGCAAGCAGGAGGTGGAGCAACTCCTCCGGTATATCAATTCGATTCATCCTAAGATACAGTTCACGTATGAATTGGAATCCCAGCGCAGTTTGCCTTTTTTGGACGTAAAAGTGATTGGTCGAATGGACGGAACCCTGACGCATACTGTTTATAGGAAGCCGACGCACACAGACCGATATTTAAACGCTTTGTCTCACCACCATCCCCGCCATCTACAGTCAGTGGTCAGCTCTTTAGTGAATAGAGCACACGCTCTTTGTGACCCTGAATTTTTAAAGAGTGAGATGACACATATTCAGGAGGTACTCAGATGGAATGGGTATAAGGTGAAGAAGTGGCAGCCCAGACGAAAATCAAGAGAGAAGCGTCCTGATGTTTCGAGACAACCGGCATTTTTGCCTTATGTGAAAGGGGTGACAGACAAGATTGGCACAGTGCTAGCGAAGTACTCCATAAAAACTGTGTTTACCCTTTATCCAAGATTTCGGGCAATCTAAGATCGCCGAAGGATGTTATCCCGTACCAGTCACCTGGTGTTTATAAGATTGATTGCAGTTGTGGTAGTTCCTACATCGGCCAAACGAAGCGTACCATGGCGGAAAGAGTGAAGGAACATATCGCAGCTGTCAGAAATCGCCAGTTACACAAGTCTGCGGTTGCCGAACATTTGTTAGATTCTGGACCAAACCATTGGATTGAATTGCATAACCCTAAAATCCTTTCAACGGATCGTCGTTTCCATAGTAGGAAAGTACGGGAAGCCATTGAAATCAAGAAATACCCCAATTTCAATCGGGATGACGGTTTTAGAATCTTGTCTACATGGAATCCAGTCATTGATAAATGTAAGCGTAATCGAATATCACCTGCTCAAAAATCGGACATCGTGAGTGTAGTGTGTCGACAGAGTCACATCCCTAGTGCGCAAAATGTTCAAGTTGATAATCAAGACCAAGTGCGGGTAGTTCGTAAAACCCGCGCAGCTAGAAGATGTTGATGTCAACCTCAGCCAGTCTTTCTCCGGGACCACGGGGGCAATGTCGCCCTTGAAACGTCGGAGGTTTGTTTTCAAAGTTTATACACGATTAAGTCCCGTTTTAGTAAATTTATAATGTGTGAAAATCGTGAAAGTTTAAATAAGTGCTTTACGTTTATTATCATTATTAATGGCCGGTTGCACAAATCACAGTTGAAAGACTGTTTAATGTAACAACAGAGAATTGTGAAACTTCCTATACAGTCGTTGTATAGGGACGCATTATGTGTCCAATGTTTATTTTTCGTTAATTATGCTTATATCCAAAGCGATATTTTGTTTTCATTTAATCTTGCGATCGTAGAGACACCACAGATTTATACATTTCTATCTGTTTGTGTAATATGGCCGTGTTTTTACCATCTGTCACCGTAGCTGTCATGTTCGCACAAGGAACCCTAGGCCACTCTAGAACCATGGCAAAATGACAAGCAATAACAGATTTCTTACAATGAGCATTACACGGTGTCGTAAGCTACATTCGCACTCATTTTTTTGACTTTCCAAGCCTTATACTCTTTTGGCTCGTCTTTTTATCGTGTTTCGTTAGCATCATCTTAAAGCCGCTTCTGTTCTTAACAAATTGTATATCTTCTTTTTATTATAAAACGTAAGCTTACAAAACAATCGGGCATTAAAGCAAACATGTCGTAAGCGACTCGCACTCATAATGATGTCAATACTTTGAGCTAAAGCCTATTTTTTAGTTCCAGAGACTAAAATTACGTTACGTGCTTTGTCAGTTTATTACATCTCATTAATAGTGATGTACCACAACCGATTATAACCAAAAAAAATTGGGGCAACTTTATAAGACCTGTTTTAAAATGTTAAATATTTTTAATAAATGATAATTATTATGATAAAATAACAATATTTAAGATGTTTGCGTTAATAGTAGATTTTTAGTCTTGGCAAAGTAACATTAAAACTCTTCGATAAGTAGTCATGAATTGGTACAAAACTGGATTTAAAAAAATTAAAAGTAAAATACTCAAAAACTAAATTTGTGCACGCAAAACAGTAAAAAATCTCACTTTTTGATCAACTGTATTAAAAATCGATATAATATGTTTATTTGCTACTTGTTTGCGTTACACATGTAAAAAAAAATAACAAGTTATAGTGTTTTTATACTTAAATTAAAAATCTGCGTCACACTTGGTTTGCCAGACTATTTTTTATTTTGTCGGTTATTTACAAATACAACAAAAATCATTATTGAAGATCAGCTCTAGTAGCTTTAAGCTTGATACCAGCTTATTTTTACGTTTGACATTTGAGATTGTCATTTTATTCTCCGGTATGAAAAAATAGGCTTTACAGATAAACATTGCATGCATAATGATTTTTAAAATAAAAAACTACATGAAAAACTGGCTCCACAACCTGATTTATTGCGTCACTATGGCCTATGTCTTAGTAAGGACTATTCCTACAATGGCCTAGGGGTCCAATTGGTGGACTGTACGTAAGTGCGAAAATAACGCATGATGTGATAGTCTGATAGTATATAAAAATACTGCCATGCTATTCTTCCTGGATGAGATATGTAAACGCATGCGTAAAAACAAGAAATCGTGTATAGATTGCACGCTACTCGTGTGTCAAGCTGTTCCGTGTAATAGCTACCTTACCGTCTAAGCCATAAGTGTTATATTAGCATTAGCTCAGTTATCGCTCCATCTCAACCGTTTTTTATTTTTGTAACGTCAGTGGCGGGCTCTCAAACTACAGTGGTTACAAAACGAGAAGCCTGTGCTGAGAGTGAACATAAATTGGAACACGGGACGTGTTTGCCACGATGTTGCCGTTGTAAGTGTATTGCATAGTTGATTGTCACTAGATTGAGCATTTGACCTCTCACTCATACTTGCTATGTGCGAGAGAGTGCGAGATCTTATTCGTACACACTGAATGTGTCTTATTCAAAAATAAATTACTACTGTTATAGTGGCAATTGGCAATAAACTTATAATAATTGTGTTGTAATTTGAGGTGTTTTTCGAAAGTATTTGCGGTATTTTTTTTTTAACTGTAGTCTGAATCTATTTGTTTTATTAGCTATACAATAGCTAATGATAATCTATTCTCGTTCTTTTTCATAATTGGAGTTAGAAATTTAAATATGGCACCTATCTTTGGAATGGGAAACTTCTGCAAAAATACTCACTATCTGGCTATAATGCTTGATAATACAGAACTGTCATACATCGCCACCAGTCTTTATAATCAGTATAGTCATACACGACTTGGCACAACTGTCCAGGTTTCATAACAGACTTCGGTATTACAAATAAAGTACCGCAAATACTGCGAAGCCGTCCACATGCATAAGTCCGAGTGGTCCCTAGATGGAGAACGGAGCGCGATCTCACCTGCGACACCTCACCGAGTACTTCAGCCTGCTGTACGAGTTCAGCAAGATGGGCGAGGAGGAGGGCAAGTTCATGCTGCGGATCAACGCCATCGCCAGCATGGTGAGCTTCTATCTGGGCCAGAATACTGCCACTGTAAGTGTATTGCCACATATTATAATTATAATAGTTCTTAAGCAAAAACAATTTCCCCCGCTACAACGCTAGGTTTGCCTACGATAAAAAATATGCACCGGTGGGCGCGGGATAAGACAATAGATAAAAGACAATAGATTCGACTTCGCGCGGAAAATTCCATAGAACTGATAATGACAATACATAATATGCTTTCTTGATGGGTGGAATGAATGCTAAATCGACGTTACAATTGTCAGGTTGAATCTCCGACGGAAGAAGCAGGCGGCAGCGGAAGCGGGAGCGGTAGCGGCAGCGGGAACACGGAAAGCGCCGGCGACAAACTCCGACCAGGCGCTTTAGACAAAATGGTCGCGCTAGTTGCGGGCCTTGTCGAGCGGTCCCGGGACGCAAGCGGGCAGCTCGCGCTGCAAGAGGCCGACGCTAAAGCGCTGCTTCATGCCAAGGTAACAATACTCCATGACATTGCCAGGTTGCCTGTTAGTTGTTATATCGCTCTCACATTTATCTACTCCCAAGTGTACCCAACTTTACAGGCATTTATAGAATTGGCCTAACGCCACAGAGGGGACAGTAGATGTGAGGGGTTCTGATTTTTTTCTGATTATTTATACTATCAATTGTCTTTTCGTAGGGCTTCCCGTTCATCTACCAGCAGACACGCGACTGCCTGAGCCTGCAGCAGACACGGGCGCTGGTGTTCGCATTGTGCCGCTGGAACGAGCCGCTGGCTCAGAAGATCGTCAACATGATCTTCCAGGCCATCGCCAAGCACTCCGAGGTACTTTGTCTGACTGTGCTACTCCTGGCTTCCACCTGTGCAAAAGAGCCGCTCGCGAAAAGGAATGTCAACTATTTTTGTGTGTGACGTACGGGTGTGTGTAATGTTCTGTATTGGACAGCGCTAAACTTCACTACTGTTTATCGTCCTAGGCAAGTGTGTTTTGGTACTGTATAACAGGAATCGGGCAGCGTAGATATTTTTACTCACCAGGGACGTTCTTTTTGCTGGCTCGCGTTTTCTTCATGTATCGAAGTTTAAAGCAAATTGACAAGAAAACTAGGATTAATAATTGTTCTACTTGCTAACAGAGTTGCGGATCGTTCTTCAAGCTGCTGACGCTCCTAGTAGAGGGAAGTGGCGGTGGCGCGGGCGCGAGCGGCGGGTTGCCTTGCTTCACACAACTAGTGCTGGCGCGGCTGTGGGACTGTGCGGACGTGTGCCCGCATGCAGCGCTCGAGTGGCTCGCGTTACAGGTAATGACGAAGGAGTGTAAGCAGTCAACTATGATGATTCATGTTTACGGTTACAATTTTGACCCAACTCCTTGCTAATTTACATTTTTGTTGGATTGCGTTGAAACTTGCGTATGTGTCAATCAGGTCCCGCGCAACAAGGCGGCGCACGCTTGGGCGCTGCGCACGGCGGAGCGCTGGGTGGAGCCGCAGCTGCTGGCGGCGCCGATGGCGCGCGTGCGGGCGGCGGCCGCGCTGCTGCTGGTGGCGCTGGTGCCGTCGCAGCACTTCCGCCAGGGCTACGCGCGCGCGCGCCCCGCGCCCGCCGCGCCGCACCTCACCAAGCTGCCCGACACGGCGCACCACACGCTGCACCAGGTACAGCCAGCACAGCATCAGGGCGGAGCGCTGGGTGCAGCCGCAGCTGCTGGCGGCGCCGATACGCGCGTGCGGGCGGCGGCCGCGCTGCTGCTGGTGGCGCTGGTGCCGTCGCAGCACTTCCGCCAGGGCTACGCGCGCGCGCGCCCCGCGCCCGCCGCGCCGCACCTCACCAAGCTGCCCGACACGGCGCACCACACGCTGCACCAGGTACAGCCAGCACAGCATCAGGGCGGAGCGCTGGGTGCAGCCGCAGCTGCTGGCGGCGCCGATGGCGCGCGTGCGGGCGGCGGCCGCGCTGCTGCTGGTGGCGCTGGTGCCGTCGCAGCACTTCCGCCAGGGCTACGCGCGCGCGCGCCCCGCGCCCGCCGCGCCGCACCTCACCAAGCTGCCCGACACGGCGCACCACACGCTGCACCAGGTACAGCCAGCACAGCATCAGGGCGGAGCGCTGGGTGCAGCCGCAGCTGCTGGCGGCGCCGATACGCGCGTGCGGGCGGCGGCCGCGCTGCTGCTGGTGGCGCTGGTGCCGTCGCAGCACTTCCGCCAGGGCTACGCGCGCGCGCGCCCCGCGCCCGCCGCGCCGCACCTCACCAAGCTGCCCGACACGGCGCACCACACGCTGCACCAGGTACAGCCAGCACAGCATCAGGGCGGAGCGCTGGGTGCAGCCGCAGCTGCTGGCGGCGCCGATGGCGCGCGTGCGGGCGGCGGCCGCGCTGCTGCTGGTGGCGCTGGTGCCGTCGCAGCACTTCCGCCAGGGCTACGCGCGCGCGCGCCCCGCGCCCGCCGCGCCGCACCTCACCAAGCTGCCCGACACGGCGCACCACACGCTGCACCAGGTACAGCCAGCACAGCATCAGGGCGGAGCGCTGGGTGCAGCCGCAGCTGCTGGCGGCGCCGATGGCGCGCGTGCGGGCGGCGGCCGCGCTGCTGCTGGTGGCGCTGGTGCCGTCGCAGCACTTCCGCCAGGGCTACGCGCGCGCGCGCCCCGCGCCCGCCGCGCCGCACCTCACCAAGCTGCCCGACACGGCGCACCACACGCTGCACCAGGTACAGCCAGCACAGCATCAGGGCGGAGCGCTGGGTGCAGCCGCAGCTGCTGGCGGCGCCGATGGCGCGCGTGCGGGCGGCGGCCGCGCTGCTGCTGGTGGCGCTGGTGCCGTCGCAGCACTTCCGCCAGGGCTACGCGCGCGCGCGCCCCGCGCCCGCCGCGCCGCACCTCACCAAGCTGCCCGACACGGCGCACCACACGCTGCACCAGGTACAGCCAGCACAGCATCAGGGCGGAGCGCTGGGTGCAGCCGCAGCTGCTGGCGGCGCCGATACGCGCGTGCGGGCGGCGGCCGCGCTGCTGCTGGTGGCGCTGGTGCCGTCGCAGCACTTCCGCCAGGGCTACGCGCGCGCGCGCCCCGCGCCCGCCGCGCCGCACCTCACCAAGCTGCCCGACACGGCGCACCACACGCTGCACCAGGTACAGCCAGCACAGCATCAGGGCGGAGCGCTGGGTGCAGCCGCAGCTGCTGGCGGCGCCGATGGCGCGCGTGCGGGCGGCGGCCGCGCTGCTGCTGGTGGCGCTGGTGCCGTCGCAGCACTTCCGCCAGGGCTACGCGCGCGCGCGCCCCGCGCCCGCCGCGCCGCACCTCACCAAGCTGCCCGACACGGCGCACCACACGCTGCACCAGGTACAGCCAGCACAGCATCAGGGCGGAGCGCTGGGTGCAGCCGCAGCTGCTGGCGGCGCCGATGGCGCGCGTGCGGGCGGCGGCCGCGCTGCTGCTGGTGGCGCTGGTGCCGTCGCAGCACTTCCGCCAGGGCTACGCGCGCGCGCGCCCCGCGCCCGCCGCGCCGCACCTCACCAAGCTGCCCGACACGGCGCACCACACGCTGCACCAGGTACAGCCAGCACAGCATCAGGGCGGAGCGCTGGGTGCAGCCGCAGCTGCTGGCGGCGCCGATGGCGCGCGTGCGGGCGGCGGCCGCGCTGCTGCTGGTGGCGCTGGTGCCGTCGCAGCACTTCCGCCAGGGCTACGCGCGCGCGCGCCCCGCGCCCGCCGCGCCGCACCTCACCAAGCTGCCCGACACGGCGCACCACACGCTGCACCAGGTACAGCCAGCACAGCATCAGTGAGGATCCACCATTTCAAACTCAAAACTCGGTGCAACACGCTCTAACTAAAAACTAGGTATTGGACTACATATAGCCTACGCTGGAGACAGCATACGTACGATTCGTATGGCCCGCGCGAGGCAGGTTTTGTTGCAGCTGCAGCGAAGCAGCTCCCGGAATCTTATTGCGTGTGTACTCTGCAGATTTATGTGTGTAGTTTATGCAACAGTGATATGATAAAAACCAATTATGCGCTGTTGCATACACTTGTTCTTAAACGACAGCAAAAACAGCCAAAAACGCTTAATTCTGAATGGTGGCAGAAAGTGGAAGATGTACGACATCTTGCACTTTAGAAATTAAAAAAAAATCGACACTGTTAATATATTGTGTGAAAATCCATAGGAGCATTGTTTAGCGGTATTCTTATGGAATACCATAGACAACGTTATAAATTATATTTTTTAATATCGCTGTCAGTCATCTAATTGACAGATAGAAGAGCTGGAGTACAAAACATTGTTAACAAGGCTTGGATATTAACGTTCAAGAAAGAGAGCAGCCTTCAAACGCACTATCCATTTTGTACTAATATTACCCAATTTGCAGGTGTATACGATGCTCCTGGGTAAGCTGAAGGCGGCGCGAAAATACACAGATATCGCGGTGCACGGCACAATGAAGCTCACGGCGTACTTCGGCGTCATGTCGTACTGCGTCGTCAGCCGTGTCGAGAAGCTCATGGTAAGATAAACCTTTTTGGATTAAATATGAAATATTAATAACCGAATTTAAACTATCGTAAGGCATATTAATATTATAATAAAATTGCGGATAACACTCACGTATGTTTAGTCACTCTCCGCGACAAGTTTCTGACATCCTATGATGCCATTATCAAGAGCTGAATACCGTGCGCGACGAGGCAAGCGGGCGTACTAAAGCATTACGCATCGCGATAACGATAAAAAAATTGTTACGGGCCTTTTGTTTTGTTTGTTTAGGACCAATGCCTTCAATTTATATGGCCGTTTAAGTTACGACCTCGACAAGTAATCGAATATGTATGCAACATTTCTGTCGTGTTGTAATCGGAAAAGTCGACATTGCGTAGCCTTTTTGAGAAAAGTCATTTGCAATATAACATTATCTGAAGTCGAATTTATAGCGATGGTGGTTTCCTAATCTTTATGTCCTTTTTTAACTAGTTCGGGCAGTACTTCAACGACCTCTGGGACCTGTACCACCCGGCGATATCCGAGCCGTCAGTAGCCGTGCACCCGAACAAGCAGGCGTTACTGACGTTCTGGCACGCCGTGTGCGTCGACTGCGCGGAGAACGTGCAGCTGGCGGTGGCCAACCAGCGGCTCACGAAGCACATAGCCTTCAATTATATACTGTAAGTGCTTTTTCAGTCCTCCGGCCGGTAAGCGCCACTTTACGCAAAACTAAATTGCCGCCTGCCGGCTCTGTCGGACAGAAAAATAGTATACAAACCTCGGCCGTTAAATGGGAAAGCCTCGGATCACATGTTAGTCGACCTCGGCTTCGCCTCGGCCGACAATTACGTGGGATCCGGGACCATTCCCACTAAAACGGCCTTGGTATGTAATCTACTATTAATAAGCGCTAGTCACATTCTGGTTTAAGTTCAGGAACTAATTAACTAAGCCCGTGCCATTGCTCAAAGTACTCATGGAATCACCGTATTTTGAACAGTTCTTGTTGGCTTCTCAACTTCTTTGACAATTCTTGGTGTAGTGTAGTCACAGTTCATACACAGCTGATCAGCTGATACTTGATGCAGCTGATCTCCCATATATGTATTTTACTACTTTACAGAACATTAAGTTAACGATGCCATAAACCTTGACTTATTGTAATTTACTATACAATGGTTTTATGACCATTGCCATAACTTCCACTCGATTAAGCCTGTTACAACTTTAGTATATAAGACCAGCGCTTTCTACCAATATATTCAGTATTCACTCCACTCTTGTGTTATCACCATAACCCCTGAACGCCGAACACTATATTGGGATCTGTCTCAAAACCCATTTATGTTTATGTGATTGTATATAATGAAATGAATGTCGAGTGTGGGTTTATGAAACGAGGCGGGCTCTCCTTGATCCGTTCAAATCGCATATATATCGACCGATATATACACAGCATATATACAGGCCGATAGCTTTAACTTCCTTTTTCTCTAAGATTATGGAGTCCATCATCAATCGTCAGCTCCTCTGGTACCTAGAGGATCACCAGCTGCTGAGTGACCAACAATACGGTTTCCGTAGGGGTCGTTCGGCTGGTGATCTTTTAGTTTACCTGACACATTGCTGGGCACAGGCGATAGAGAGTAAAGGTGAGGCACTGGCAGTTAGTTTGGATGTAGCGAAGGCCTTCGATCGCGTTTGGCACAAAGCACTTCTTTCGAAACTTCCATGCTATGGGCTCCCCGGGAAATTATGCGAATGGGTCAGCAGTTTTCTAGCAGACAGAAGCATTAAGGTCCTAGTTGACGGTGAATGCTCAGACTCAATGTCTGTGAATGCTGGTGTCCCTCAAGGCTGTGTGCTATCACCCACGCTATTCCTCCTGCATATCAATGACATGTTGCAAACTAGCGGCATTCATTGTTATGCTGATGATAGTACGGGTGATGCCTCCTACACCGGCCGCGCCAATATTTCCCGGGAAAACGTCATTGAGAGCCGGAACAAACTTGTGTCCGAAATTGAGACCTCCCTAAAAGAAGTCTCAGATTGGGGTCGACTTAATTTGGTCCATTTTAACCCTACAAAGACACAGGTTTGCGCGTTCACCGCAAAAAAACTTCCGTTCGTCGCGTCACCTCGTTTTGAGAGCACTCCCCTATCTGCCACAGCCAGTATTGGAATCCTTGGCGTTGACATCTCGAGTGAAGTCCAGTTCCGCGGCCACCTAGAGGGTAAGGCCAAATTGGCCTCGAAGAAGCTCGGTGTGCTCAATAGATCGAGGCAGTATTTCACGCCGGCCCATCGCCTACAGCTTTATAAGGCGCAGGTTCGCCCGCATATGGAATACTGCTCTCATCTTTGGGCAGGGGCACCTAAGTACCAGCTTCTTCCTCTAGACCGCATCCAACGGAGAGCAGCTCGAATTGTCAACTGCCAACGTATTTCTGATCGGCTTGATCCCTTGGCGCTGCGTAGAGATGTGGCCTCACTCTGTATTTTCTATCGCATGTATTATGGGGAGTGTTCCGAGGAATTGTTCGGATTAATCCCTGCCGCTTCTTTCCGCCATCGCCCTACGCGACAATATTTCCACTCTCACCATTTAGATGGTTGGCAGTCCTCAACTGTGCGCTTTTCCCGAAACTTCCTGCCTCGCACAGCTAAACTGTGGAACGAACTGTCGCCAGCGGTGTTTCCGGACCGATACGACCTTCAAACCTTCAAGAAAAGAGCGTACTCCCACCTTAAAGGCCGGCAACGCACTTGCGACACCTCTGGTGTTGCGGGTGTCCATGGACGACGTTAATCGCTTACCATCAGGTGATTCGTTTGCTCGTTTGCCCCCTATAGCATAAAAAAAAAAAAAGACCGCCATTGCTACTTTTATGAATGAAAACTTTTCTGACATTCAATTTTTGACAATATTTTTTTTTTATTTGAGACAAACTAGAGTTGACCCCAATTTTCATATCGTTCGATATTAAATAACGTCCGACTTGCGTGTGACATTGTTTGCAATTGACACTCCGTTTCGAACTATACTTCATCTCGATTGATATTAAAAGGGGTCAAATCAAATTAAGTTGTCTGTCAGAAATGTTCAAAATTAAAAAAAAAATATTATATTGAGTGTATTCTAAATGCCGTACTTTGGCAGCGCGGACCACGAGGACGGCGAAGTGGTCGCGTACAACCGCGCGATGCTGCCGCCGTACTACGCGCTGCTGCGGCTGTGCTGCCGCCGCTCGGGCTCGTTCGCGCGCTCGCTCGCGCAGCACCAGAACATACACTGGGCCTTCCGCAACATCGCGCCGCACGCGCACCTCTACCCCGGCGCCGCCGAGGAGCTGCTCAGGTCAACATACATTGGCATCTTATTACTCTCATAACTGACAAGAAGACAACTATACGTTTGTGTCAGATATAAATTGTTCCTAAACATTGTTGAAACGGACTACACGAATTTATGCCGGTATTCTTTTTATTATCGCTATCTCTATGTAACACGTGTCTTCTTCCTAGCGTTTTTCCCGACTTATGTCACGGCTCAGGGAACCTGGGGTCCGCTTTGGCAACTAATCCCAAGATTTTACGAAGGCGCTAGTTTTACGAAAGCAATACGAATGGCAATCCCATCTAACCTTCCAACTGTCTCAATTTTGATTTCCTCACGATGTTTTCCTTCACCGAAAAGCGATTAGTGAATATCAAATGATATTTCGTACATAAGTTCCGGAAAACTCATTGGTACGAGCCGGCAGGATTTAATCCCGAGACCTTCGGATTGAGTCTCACGTCATACTGCTGAGCCACCAACGCTTTCTATGTTACACGTGTACTGGTGTGAATATTTACAATGCCAAATTTAAAGTAATCCAAGCAAAACTTCATGTGCGCGCTGTTTCCATTCCGCAAAATAAAAATGTATTTGTACTAAAGAATAAATGTTACCAATAAACATAACGCAACAACAAAATATGCAGGTTGGCGCGTATTCTGGCTGCTCGCGGCAGCGGCAGCAGTGGAAACAGCAGCAGCAGCAGCAGTGGAGAGACTGATGGTCGGGAGGCGGCCGCTTTTCGGCGCAGCACGCTCTCTGCGTATTTACAGGGTAAGGATTCGTTTGCTTCGCTTGACAGCAATACATGTTTTCACGGGTGTACGGGTATATTTGGCGAAATAAATATGTAGATCATACTCAACAACTTTCAGACATGTCGGCCTATTAAATCACAAAACAGAGAGACTAGTAGAAGTGACTTGCGACCGGAATATTAGGAAAACGGATGTCGCCAAACTCACACAGCCTCAAACTCGCACACCACAGTATCTACAATATAATTGGCCAAAATATCTTATTCAAAACTAAGCTTAACCCTTTGACCGCCGTTGTCACCTATACAAGACAACGATAGTACGATACACTAACGCCGTCGTCTTGTATACAAGACAAAGTTTCAACCGCTTACTAAATGGTAAAATAATAGAATTTAAAAATTATTTTGTACTCGTGTCAACTTGTTGACCCTTTGTTTTTTCATACATTTACTTTTTAAGCAGGTATATGAATCCATTGTTTCATAATAAAGGATTTAAAAAATATGCTTATAATTTCTACATTTTTCCGTGTCACTGTCGCCGTTGGCATGTATAAAAGACAGCTAGGGATGGGAAAGTTCAATTGATCTGCAAGTTTTTAAAATGAATATGTTTTCACGAATCTGGTTTTATTTAAGCGTTCAAACATTTAATTGCCAATTATTGTCATTGTTGGTAACTACTCGTAGTAAGTAGGTATATGTAGAAAAAAAAAGGCATAATAATGGATAAAGTTTAGGCAGCTTCTTCAGTAAATTGTCCATTGCGGTTTATTTGCCGAATAAATTATTGACCGCAGTGACAGCGGAGGTCTACATTTTAACTCGATATATATATATATATATATATATATATAACCGATACAGTATGTATCACAACGAAGAGCAAACCTTAAAACTGGTTGACGGGGAACTCGAGTACAATGTAATGACGTGCATTTCACGTGCCTAAATACATGTTTTATGGCATAAAATTACTAAATGAATTACTCGAAGACCATATTTTTGCAGTCGGTTAATGGTTTTTGTAACATCCTATAGGGTTTGTTTACGTTTTTGATTTTTGACAGTGCATGCGTATTGCGTACTGTTGATATGTAGCTAGGGGCAACTAATTAACATTAACGTTGTTATGTCAATACACATGCGCTTTGAGTTCTGTTTATAAGTAACCTAGGTAATTATTTTAATAATGGCTGTAGTCATAGGCAACGCGCAAGCGCTTTGTTAACTATTTGTTTGTAACTAGGTAAAAATCCAAACTTCAACAAGGTTTGACGCCTGTCTGTCAGTTGGTAATTTAAGAAATGTCATTTATAAAATTGTAAACAAATAATACAGGGGAGGTGCAACACAATAATAATAAATGTATATTTTTATACCTCACGTAAAACCTGTCGTATTTTTGATGAATTAGGTAAGTACCATGCTCATATTTATGATCTAAACATTAACGGGTTTCTTGTTTTGCCTTTCATTCTGATACATACTGTATATATATATATATATTATTAGTCTGTTAGTTTTCTCCGAAAACCCTCCGGTAAGTATGTAAATTTATCGAGACACGATGCGCGTCCCTAATCTTATGGTTTATAAAGTTTACGTACCGACAAGCGCTTATGCCGTTGACTCAGACGCTATTATTACTTAACTCGCGCGTAAACAGTATTTGTCAGTCGGAACTAAAGACGTGCCCTGCGCGCCGTTGACATGTATAGAAGACTACTCGTACAGACTAGTGCGGTGATATTACTTCATGATTCGATAATGTTTAGTTGTTGTTTTTCATGATAAAGTCCTTTATTTTCAACATTTTCTTGTATAGTAAATCTGTTTAGTTTAGAAATTTTGAGAGAAATCTAAGTTTTGAAATAAAAAAAGGCAAATTGAGAAGAATTCCACCTTTAATTATGAATATCGATATCACTATTTGCAATCCCTAAACTTTTTATTAGTTGTTTACTTAAAATTTGCTCTGGCGTGTGAGTGAGCGTCTTGGCGAACAGGGTCCGGCGGCCAAAAGGTTAACGTTTAATGTAACATCGTTGAAATTATACTACTCATTCTACCACATACGACGTTTCAATTTTCACACTTAACGTGCAAAGGAAGAGGTGTCACCTGGCATCGAGTAGCTTAACTATTAGGTATCATCAAATAGTTCAGCAACACCCCAAAAGATGGCGCATCCTCCTTCTCCCTTCCACGTACGCAGTTTTAGCGGGAGTGACAGAGATAGGCATATTATTACACGTTTTGGATAATGGATGCGAAGGAAGAGGTGTCACCTGGCATCGAGTAGCTGAACTAATATCATCAAATAGTTCAGCAACACCCCAAAAGATGGCGCATCCTCCTTCTCCCTTCCACGTACGCAGTTTTAACGGGAGTGACAGAGATAGGCATATTATTACACGTTTTGGATAATGGATAGCTTAGTGAAGTGCAAGATTCGATAATATATCGATAAAAAACTTAAATTATTGAATATTGTACTAGTACAGGTCTTTGACTCAAGAATTTAGGTTTTTTATATAAATTGTAAATGTTGTTATTTTTTAGGGTTCCAAACTAAATAATAATAAACTGAACCCATACTTACACAGGCTGTAACTACAATAATGATGATCCGTTTCAGGATTAAATTTGTATCGCATTATGTCCGTAGCTACCTAATTTTCTTCTATTTTTAACCGACTACAGTAAAGTGTAGGTATGTGTGTATATATGTATGTACAGTAAGCTTCAGAGATATGTAACCCCCCTCCAGCAATAGACAAATGTGGTCGCTAGTTCGAACCCCAGCATAAGAATCTACACTTTTTGCTTTTTTTTTACTTTTTTTTATATCCGGGTTTTAATATTTTTTTACAACACCACAAATATTTATACGTTTTGTTATTCCTTATTACTCAGTTATTAACTCGGTAACATTAAAATTAACCCCTTTGATTTTTTTTAACTAGAACAATAATTTCGTCGACTTCACAAGCGTCCGTGCAGCGTGATGGATAGTGCAACAGACTATGAAACACTAGGTTAGCGGTTCGAATCTACGTAAAGGATATTTTTTTGTATTTTTATGCTTGTTCTTTTTTATTAATTATTTATTAACTTCCTATTTAATATAATTTTAACTTCTATTTTAATAAAGTTTTATTAAAATAGAAGTTAAAATCTTTTTTTTAAGGACTAATAATGAAAATTCCATAGTCACTGGTAACTTTTTATTAAATAAGTAGGTATTTAAATACTATTATTAAATATTGTTTAAAAACTGAATAATGGGGGTAATATATAAATATGACAGTAGATATATTATGCGTGTTCTGTAAACTGATTACTATATATTTTATTGCTAAATATTTACTAGTTAAATTATAATGACAATGTGTAGCTAATTTAATTTAGTTTCTTCAATTATACATCAGTAAAACTTCAAGTTAACTAGTAAAATACCTTTAGCTTAGCTCTTACTGTTTAAAATTGTGGTATTGGTGGTCTGCATGCTGTTAAACTTTATAAGGCATTACACTTTGGTTGTTTACTTTATGTTATACCTACATTTTACTTCATTGAGTAGAACCGTAAAAAAAATGTTGGGACAGTAAGCTTCGGAGATATGTAACCCCCCTCCAGCAATAGACAAATGTGGTCGCTAGTTCGAACCCCAGCATAAGAATCTACACTTTTTGTTTTTTTTTAACTTTTTTTGATATCCGGGTTTTAATATTTTTTTACATTACCACAAATATTTATACGTTTTGTTATTCCTTATTACTCAGTTATTAACTCGGTAACATTAAAATTAACCTCTTTGATTTTTTTTAACTAGAGCAATAATTTCGTCTACTTCATAAGCGTCCGTGCAGCGTGATGGATAGTGCAACAGACTATGAAACACTAGGTTAGCGGTTCGAATCTACGTAGAGAATATTTTTTTGTATTTTTATGCTTGTTCTTTTTTATTAATTATTTATTAACTTCCTATTTAATATAATTTTAACTTCTATTTTAATAAAGTTTTATTAAAATAGAAGTTAAAATCTTTTTTTTAAGGACTAATAATGAAAATTCCATAGTCACTGGTAACTTTTTATTAAATAAGTAGGTATTTAAATACTATTATTAAATATTGTTTAAAATCTGAATAATGGGGGTAATATATAAATATGACAGTAGATATATTATGCGTGTTCTGTAAACTAATTACTATATATTTTATTGCTAAATATTTACTAGTTAAATTATAATGACAATGTGTAGCTAATTTAATTTCTTCAATTATACATCAGTGAAACTTCAAGTTAACAAGTAAAATACCTTTAGCTTAGCTCTTACTGTTTAAAATTGTGGTATTGGTGGTCTGCATGCTGTTAAACTTTATAAGGCATTACACTTTGGTTGTTTACTTTATGTTATACCTACATTTTACTTCATTGAGTAGAACCGTAAAAAAAATGTTGGGACATAACTTTTTTTATAAGTAATACCAAACTACTCGGATAAAAGTGAAGTATATAGTTTCCGTTTTCCTTAATTATAAATTAATATTCTTATTGCATTTAACACAATTTTTCAGTTTTACTTTAGACAGAGATGGCGGGACATAGCGGTGGGAGTTGCGTGAGCGGGAAGAGGCTTTTAAGTATAAAATGGGCTATTCAAAAAACAATTTGAAAAAATGAGTAGGGTCAAGGAGGGTACAGTCGCTAGGATTTTTTCAACGGGCTATAGCATGAAAAGTATAAGTGCCTGAAATATCTTTGCTGGGCACACAGCAGCGTTCATTATTTAAGTTTTGTATGTAGTAAATAGATTTTCAATTGCTTTCTCCAAAAAAGACATAACGACCTTTTTTAAAAAAATGAGAATCTAGCCACTGTGTACTTCTATAGGTACACAGTGACTAGTACCCCGTAGTACAGAGTTACTCTAACAGTACACAGTGGCTGGAGCCATTGTGTACTACCACCTGTATACAGTGGTTCTAACAGTACACAGTGGCTACGGATGGAATAGAGCCGTTACAATGACTGTTCTTGTAGGTTTTAACTGACGCTACCCGTACAGAACTTGTAATTATAATAATACACAGTGGCTACTACACGTGTTACTTCATAGGAGCGCTTACATTTTTAGTAATTAAACAATGCAAATTAGACAATGTTGTAAATGGAATTCCAGTAGTTGCAGCAGCTTGCTTAATAGATGTACCACTTCGTATCAGGTTCAACCCTGTTTTGATCTCTTCCGCCGTATGGTTGCCTATTTTCCTGTGCACTGAGGGCGATCTATTTCGTCGCGGCATTCTGTAAATAGGTAGGTACAACTTTTATTTTATTAGCAGACATTTGGTTTTAAATTTGAAGTTTTCTGGGAACAAATAACTACCATTTTTTATTCGACTTTAATCAAATTAAACTTTTTCGGTAGGTAGGTATTATTTTTATAGGTTCATACGTACACAGTAGCTCGCGAGCTAGTGTGTACTTCTCCAAAACTAGCTACTGTTGACCTTCACACCATTTTGGAATTAAGCTCAAACTAGAAACAAACTCAAAGACCTAGAGCATTGAATTATCAGTCAATACTAAGTAGATTAGATACACTTTTCGACAATAACAACAGTAATTAAGAATCTCACACAATTTTAGTTAAAAAACCAAGTGAAACTTACGTGAAAATGTAAATTCGGCCGGGTAAAAAACAGAACACGTCATAACACAACCGCACGGCGCCAGAGCGGCTCACGGATTAGTTCATACACGATCGCGTGTCGGACGCTTCTCATTGACGTAGAGGACAGATATAAAGCTCTTTCCCTTTCCAGCACAGTGCATTCGAGCGACTGTTCCCTCGGAGCAACTGTACCCTCCCTGACCCTATATGTTAGACCGTCCCTCGCCCTACCAGTCTGTACCTATGCCATTATCAATATGTAATACGTAATCTAAACCAGCTATTTAACATTGCAAAGAGAAACAACATGTTATCAAAGATAACAATAATTCATCTCCTGCAATATTAGCACGTTACCAATGCAATGCAACCTTACCACAATCTTAAGCATGGGGTATTTCTCCACTAAATGGGTCGAATTTAAACAGCTCCCTTTAAAGTTACATTGAAATTTCCTTTTAACAGAAATAAGTTTATAATTTTGGTTTGGTTTAAGCTTTTTACGATTCTGAGTGTGCTGATAATAATTATTACCTACTTATAAAATAGGTATAGGGAACTGTTTGTTCGAACCCGCAGGGCACTTTATTCAGTCATGTCATATCAAATTGACTTGAAATAATACTAATGAAGAAGAATCCATGTTAAAAACCACATTAAATGGCTAACAATATATATGGTTTTTAAGGTAGAAATTAACGAGTTACCACTTGGAAAAGCCTACTTAATTGTCTAAGCACTATTTTGTTATTTGCAAAAAAACAATATAATTTGTTAGACACTACTTATACAATAGCGTCATTAAACTCATTATTTTAAAACTTGCATGGAATAAAAATTTGCCCAATAATGGAGAAATACCAACAACACAAACATTTTTTTTACAATTTTAACTACTAACGTAGAGGGAAACCTTCTCTATCTTCTACCTGTTTTAGTCGGCTTTTCATGCTTGACACCATGTTTGAACATGCATTGGTGTTCCTCATCAACTCCCACGTTCTATAAACTTCCTCGTCTAAGTTTTATCTTGATTTGACTTGTGTAGGGTCCCAGTTAAGCACCATTTGACCCCATAAATTCTCAATAGGATTGAGGTCAGGGCTTTTAGAAGGCCAATCTAATACAGTGTTGTCTGTTTGTAAGGCTAACCACTCTTTCACTATACGGGAACGATGCACTGCACTATTGTTTTGCACTAAATAAATTTGTCCTTCGGGGTAGGCGACGCGAACGGAAGGCAACATGACGTCACGTAACACTTCGAGGTATCGCTCGCTGTTCATTCGGCCTCCAACTTCAACAAGCTCCCCGGGCCCCATAGATGACATCCAACCCCAATACGCTAAAAAAAAATCTCATGAGCATACCATAACTTGAAAAACGTAAAACTAAAAACAACTGTTTTTTTTTAATCTGCAGGTAATGAAAATTGTATAATATAATTTACCTACTGTGTCTTTTAACAATTTCCCGGTGTCTCTCAGATTCGTCAGTGTAAGCACGGGGACGAGGGCCTGGTTTATCACACTCCACGTCCCCCCTTCGTTGGTAACATCTCACCCATCTGCGAATCGTATTTCTCTGCAAGTAAAAATACGTATTAAATTATGAATAAAATAAAAGATAATGAGGCACCCACATTTATCCCATAGTTCTGTGTGCTATTTTATTTATTTAAGTTTTCCTTGCCACACGCTTTGTGTGTGGTAAGAAAAGGTTGTGAAATGTATCTAGGGTGTGTGTTAGTTACAGATCATTCATACATATACCTAAGGCTCTGTAAGCTGGGATAAACAGGTGAATTGCGAAACATTTAGGTATAATTATCTAATACGATTGATACAAACAAAACAAGCAGATGGCGAACATTGTAAAAAAAAATACTTATAAGGTCAAATGGGGTGGGAGTGGGAGATCATACTTTGTTTCGCCCGGGATAAGAAGAACAGTATGGGCACTTCATACGAATCTCCCTCATTCCTCGGGGTTCCACTTTTACCCCATCTGAACTCCATGAAAACTTCAATACATTACTTATTTCAATAAAGGAGACGTTTATGATAAAACTTAAAAAACTCAAATAGCTTTAAAAATAAACATGGCTCTAAGACTATACCTATTACTCTTCACATAAAAAAAACTGCCGATTAAAAGACTTTTCCGTTAAATATATTTTTCTATCTTATCCCATATATAGGTAAACACTTGACAGTAAACATCCTCACAACAAAATCTGATGGCTTAACTTATTGATAACATTTTCCTTTTTTTACTAAAAAATCATTGTCTCACTGGAGTCACAGGTTACAAACTTACCGTTATATTCAGTTCTCGTGCTATTTGTTTAATACTTTTGTTCTCTTCCCAAAGAACCACAATTGTCGTTGAAACACAAAAAAACGGACGGGGACAGTTATTCAATTGCTTAAAATGCAAAAGGATTTAAGAAGTCAAGAGATCGTAATTGCGTAGGCACACCAAACACAGGTATGATTCGCACACGCAAATTATGACTTACCCTCAAACAAATTTTCTCCATGAAATAACTAGACAAATTTAGTCCAGTAAATTAAACCTTAAAATGTAATTAGTAAAAGTCGTTTTTAGTCGTCTGTGGAAATAAAATGAGGGTAGGAAAATATTGATAAACCAAAGAGATTACTATGATCCAAGACAAGCTTGCAAAACAAGGACGAGTATAGATGTAATAGTTGCAACAGAATATCTATGAAAAGGGACCTTATTGTCGATGGCGCTTACGCCATTATCAGCGATGCTCCAATAAAAATGCAACGCTGCGCAACCCGAGGCGGCGTAAGCGCCATTGACAATATAGTCCGTTTTTATAGATTTTGTCATAGTTATCTATTGCCGTTCGGCCTGCTAAGAACTGGTTCATATTTTTGTTGTGTAGTCCATGCGTTACGATAGCCCAGCGGAAAAAAGCCGGACTAAAGTATGAGTGTGAGCAGAGAGGCCCCAGGATCGATTCCAGCTAGCAGACAAACATGAGATATTTCATTTTTGAAAGAATTAAATGACAGTGTGGTATATGCCGATTCTCGTGTTGAACGAGAGTTGCAGTTTTACACCTAGGGGGGTCACATATCTCTGACGCTGACTGGACATAGCTTTTTTTATAAGTAATACCAAACTACTCGGATAAAAGTGAGGTGTATGGTTTCCGTTTTCCTTGATTATAAATTAATATTCTTATTGCATTTAACACAATTTTTCAGTTTTACTTTAGACAGAGATGGCGGGACATAGCGGTGGGAGTTGTGGAAATCGCGGGAAGAGGCTTTTAAGTATAAAATGGGCTATTCAAAAAACAATTTGAAAAAATGAGTATATGTTAGAACGTCCCTCGCCCTACCAGTCTGTATGCCATTGTCAATATGTAATACGTAATCTAAACCAGCTATTTAACATTGCAAAGAGAAACAACATGTTATCAAAGATAACAATAATTCATCTCCTGCAATGTTAGCACGTTACCAATGCAATGCAACCTTACCACAATCTTAAGCATGGGGTATTTCTCCACTAAATGGGTCGAATTTAAACAGCTCCCTTTATTAAAGTTACATTGAAATTTCCTTTTAACAGAAATAATTTATAATTTTGGTTTAAGCTTTTTACGATTCTGAGTGTGCTGATAATAATTATTACCTACTTATAAAATAGGTATAGGGAACTGCTTGTTCGAACCCGCAGGGCACTTTATTCAGTCATGTCATATCAAATTGACTTGAAATAATACTAATGAAGAAGAATCCATGTTAAAAACTACATTAAATGGCTAACAATATATATGGTTTTTAAGGTAGAAATTAACGAGTTACCACTTGGAAAAGCCTACTTAATTGTCTAAGCACTATTTTGTTATTTGCAAAAAAACAATATATTTTTTAGACACTACTTATACAATAGCGTCATTAAACTCATTATTTTAAAACTTGCATGGAATAAATATTTGCCCAATAATGGAGAAATACCAACAACACAAACATTTTTTTTACAATTTTAACTAATAACGTAGAGGGAAACCTTCTCTATCTTCTACCTGTTTTAGTCGACTTTTCATGCTTGACACCATGTTTGATTGAACATGCATTGGTGTTCCTCATCAACTCCCACGTTCTATAAACTTCTTCGTCTAAGTTTTGTCTTGATTTGACTTGTGTAGGGTCCCAGTTAAGCACCATTTGACCCCATAAATTCTCAATAGGATTGAGGTCAGGGCTTTTAGAAGGCCAATCTAATACAGTGATGTCTGTTTGTAAGGCTAACCACTCTTTCACTATACGGGAACGATGCACTGCACTATTGTCTTGCACTAAATAAATTTGTCCTTCGGGATAGGCGACGCGAACGGAAGGCAAGATGACGTCACGTAACACTTCGAGGTATCGCTCGCTGTTCATTCGGCCTCCAACTTCAACAAGCTCCCCGGTCCCCATAGATGACATCCAACCCCAATACGCTAAAAAAAAAATCTCATGAGCATACCAAAAATTTAAAAACGTAAAACTGAAAACGTAAATCTGCAGGTAATGAAAATTGTATAATATAATTTACCTACTGTGTCTTTTAACAATTTCCCGGTGTCTCTCAGATTCGTCAGTGTAAGCACGGGGACGAGGGCCTGGTTTATCACACTCCACGTCCCCCCTTCGTTGGTAACATCTCACCCATCTGCGAATCGTATTTCTCTGCAAGTAAAAATACGTATTAAATTTGCTCGTATATAATCTCATATTTCCAATAGTATAAAAGATAATGAGGCACCCTCATTTATCCCATAGTTCTGTGTGTTATTTTATTTATTTAAGTTTTCCTTGCCACACGCTTTGTGTGTGGTAAGAAAAGGTTGTGAAATGTATCTAGGGTGTGTGTTACAGATCATTCATACATATACCTAAGGCTCTGTAAGCTGGGATAAACAGGTGAATTGCGAAACATTTAGGTATAATTATCTAATACGATTGATACAAACAAAACAAGCAGATGGCGAACATTGTAAAAAAAATACTTATAAGATCAAGTGGGGTGGGAGATCATACTTTGTTTTGCCCGGGATAAGAAGAACAGTATGGGCACTTCATACGAATCTCCCTCATTCCTCGGGGTTTCAATTTTACCCCACCCGACCTCCATGAAAATTTCAATACATTGCTTATTTCAATAAAGGAGACGTTTATGATAAAACTTAAAAAACTCAAATAGCTTTAAAAATAAACATGGCTCTAAGACTATACCTATTACTTCACATAAAAAAACTGCCGATTAAAAGACTTTTCCGTTAAATATATTTTTCTATCTTATCCCATATATAGGTAAACACTTGACAGTAAACACCCTCACAACAAAATCTGGTGGCTTAACTTATTGATAACATTTTCCTTTTTTTACTAAAAAATAAATGTCTCACTGGAGTCACAGGTTACAAACTTACCGTTATATTCAGTTCTCGTGCTATTTGTTTAATACTTTTGTTCTCTTCCCAAAGAACCACAATTTTAGTTTTAAGAAAAGTAGTTAATCGAACCATATTGTCGTTGAAACACAAAAAAACGGACGGGGACAGTTATTCAATTGCTTAAAATGCAAAAGGATTTAAGAAGTCGAGAGATCGTAATTGCGTAGGCACACCAACCCCTGGTATGATTCGCACACGCAAATTATGACTTACCCTCAAACAAATTTTCTCCATGAAATAACTAGACGAATTTAGTCCAGTAAATTAAACCTTAAAATGTAATTGGTAAAAGTCGTTGTTAGTCGTCTGTGGAAATAAAATGAGGGTAGGATAATATTGATGAACCAAAGAGATTACTATGATCTAAGACAAGCTTGCAAAACAAGGACGAGTATAGATATAATAGTTGCAACAGAATATCTATGAAAAGGGACCTTATTGTCGATGGCGCTTACACCATTATCAGCGATGCTCCAATAAAAATGCAACGCTGCGCAACCCGATGCGGCGTAAGCGCCATTGACAATATAGTCCGTTTTTATAGATTTTGTCATAGTTCTCTATTGCCGGTCGGCCTGCTAAGAACTGGTTCATATTTTTGTTGTGTAGTCCATGCGTTACGATAGCCCAGCGGAAAAAAGCCGGACTAAAGTATGAGTGAAGCGAATGAGTGTGAGCAGAGAGGCCCCAGGATCGATTCCAGCTAGGAGACAAACATGAGATGTTTCATTTTTGAAAGAATTAAATGACAGTGTGGTATATGCCGATTCTCGTGTCGAACGAGAGTTGCAGTTTTACACCTAGGGGGGTCACATATCTCTGATGCTGACTGTACATATATACACACATACGGGTCAAACTGAGAACCTCCTTTTATTGAAGTTTACATATGTTTGTTCCCGATTATTTCAGGTTTGCTAGACCGATTTTAAAGCGGTTTTCAAAAAGGTACTTGTTACATTTAGGAGAAGGTTTTAGTACTTCAACCGACTTAAAAAAGGAGGTTCTAAGTTTGAACCGTATTTGTATAAATACGTATGTACTATGTATGTTTGTTCCCGATTATCTCGCGTTTGGCTAAACCGATTTTATGCGGTTCTGAGAAAGGTATTTGTTACATTTAGTAGTAAGATTTCGTACTTTTACCGACATCAAAAAGGGAGGTTCTGAGTTTGACCCGTATGTATGTATGTTTGGTTTATCATTTCGCGTTTGGCTAAACCGATTTTATGCGGTTCTGAAAAAGGTATTTGTTACATTTAGTAGTAAGATTTCGTACTTTAACTGACTTCAAAAAAGGAGGTCCTCAGTTTGACCCGTATGTATGTATGTATGTTTGTTCCCGATTATCTCGCGTTTTGCTAAACCGATTTTTAAGCGGTTCTAAGAAAGGTATTTTTTATATTTTGCCGAAAGTTTTTGCACTTTTACCGACTTCAAAAAAAGGGTCATTGATCCACATGTATGTATCCACGATTCTTTCACGTTTAGCTGAATCGATTTTAATGCAGGTTTTAGAAAGGTATTTGTTACATTTATTAACGTTTTCTGTCTGTTACTTGCTTGTATTTCGAAAATCATTTAAATATATTTTTTTTATCACTTCAATACTTATAATCTACATTATATTTCCTTCATTTTTGTTATATGCCTACACTTGTGCAAAGTGTCAGAAATACGCAAATATTTTTTTCTGTAATGCCTAATTTTTCTGCGCTAAATAAGTAGGTTAAGAAAGCAAATGCAAATAATAGGAATCAGTTTAATTATTAAAAGAAATCACATTACTTTATAGTAATGTGATTTCTTTTAATTTATTATCAATCAGTCTTCTTAGAACATGCACTTTTTTAACTTATGAAGTTAATAATCTAAATAAAAACCCTTTATTGCCCCTGAAATAAAACATATTTGTTAAGCAATTGCCGTTTCGACATTTTCAGTTTTAATTTTAATAAATGATGGATTCTATTTCTAACATTCAGGTAGCGCTCTACGACAGCTTTGATTAAAACGGTTACATGATTAGATGATGGAAACTCGCCCAATTGATGATTCGCAATGGCGTCAAACACGTTTGACGCAACTTTATTGACATTTCATTTAAAAAATATATTAATTCAAAACCCGATTACAATAAATAATGATGTTAGAGAATACATTATTTTTCAATCATAAAAAGGACATATCGATATCAATAAAAATATATTTTTCCTCGCACTAGGCCGAGTAGCGCGTGGTAGCCCGCTATCGTTGCGATATTCTAGAAAGTTCTCTAGTTGCTATGCTTCGTAAAAAACGACCTTATCTTTTGTACATAAAGTTGTTTTTATTTTGAGCAGATGTTTTTTTTGCGGAGGACGACATTATTTGAGAAAATATTAAAATATACACAATATAAGACTTAACGGTGGTATGAAATACCTCCATGGGAGATATTTTGCTTGCGGCTGTCGTTTCCACAGTGTAAAACCGCACAATAAGGCATCTTTGCATTTTATTTTGACTTTTGTATAAACCACGATCTTACTTGGGCGCTCGTGACTAACTGAGTACTATCTGTGGTGCGAGCGTGCGGCTATCCGCGCACTATTGCCACACGCGCCGCGCTTACGTTACGCTTCTATTAGTCTCTCTGTTTTGTGTATTAAATGTTTGTAGATAAAACACCACGTATTTGATAGAAAAAAAAACTTACGCCCAGCATTATTTTCATGTTCAACGGATTAACAATTAAAGGTCTTCAATAAATTATTGTTTTTATATTGTAACATGTGAGTTCGGTGTCAGGTTTAAACGGGCGGACGTGTTGGACGACGCTGATATCGGCGTTCTGCACGCTCGTCGAGAACGAGGACGACAGGCTGTACGTTGTATATAATGGAGGGCTGCAAATGACTTTCGAGGTAAGCGCAGTAACCTTCAAACTCTTGGAATTTCGTACCTCGTCTCATTAGGTGAGTTCACACAGAGCGCGCCGCCTCGCGAGGAAATTGCCACGTGAAGCAGCTTGACTGTGTAAACGTGCCCGCCTATTGAGATTCCACCTAAAAGAAAAAACCTTGAATTTGTATCTGCAGTAGGTACTATATTATCTTCATGAACTAGTGCGAATAAAATGCTGTGAAATCATTAATTTACTTAGCTATAACAGAAGTTGATAAAATCTGTTGAAAGTTAAATACAATATGTAATATATGACTTACACTACACAACGTCTACAGGCATTACACAGTCTACATGCAGTAGTAGTAGAAGGCGGCAGCGGTTCCCACGGCGTCCGGGAAGAGCTGCTGGCCGCGCTGCGGTGGGCGCGGGCGCTTTGTCGCACTCTGCGGACCAGGAGGGACGCCAAAGAGGCCCGAGCTCTGTTGCTAGCGTGCAAAGACTGGCCTGAGTGCGCCAGGAGGTTGTTAACCATGCTCAACTTGCATGCGAGGCCGAAGCATCTCAGGGATTTGGCGTTAGGTAAGTTTTAGAACTGTCTTCTAATCTATTGACCGCGGGTGCGGGTGTATGCTAAGGGCCAAGAGGGTCGCTAAGGAAGCCCGAACCTTGGTAATGGCAATGCAGGGACTGGGCCCGAGTGCGTCAGAAGACTGCTGACCATTATAGAGATTACCACTAATCTCTATAATAGAGATTAGGGGTTGTTCGCTGATCGTAATGTTATGGTTAGGTCGTAATATGTCCATCACTGATGCTATCATCGGTCGTAGTGGTGCCCGTAATGGTAGGCCCGGTTTCTGGGTCCGTCTCCTGTTCGGATCGGGTTGCATTATCGTAACAATGTATTTGTGTGTGCACTGGGCAGGCGTGCTGCGCGAGCTGGTGATGATCGGCGGCGGCGCGGCGCTGGGCGCGCTGG
The DNA here is from genome assembly GCA_949128165.1 of Lathronympha strigana. Taxonomy (NCBI): domain Eukaryota; kingdom Metazoa; phylum Arthropoda; class Insecta; order Lepidoptera; family Tortricidae; genus Lathronympha; species Lathronympha strigana. Next base: position 4,163,737 of record OX421919.1, on the reverse strand, counting down.
TGCCGCTGGCGGCCGGCGTGCACGCCACGGCGCGCGGCGCGGCGCGGCCCCGCGCGCGCGCGCACCTGCACCTGTGCGCGCCGCGCCAGCAGCCGCCGTCCCCGCCCATGCAGCACAACGTCTACCGACCCTACCACAAGTTCATCGGTGAGTCTACACGACACCCTGGGCAGGCGTGCTGCGCGCGCTGGTGCCGCTGGCGGCCGGCGTGCACGCCACGGCGCGCGGCGCGGCGCGGCCCCGCGCGCGCGCGCACCTGCACCTGTGCGCGCCGCGCCAGCAGCCGCCGTCCCCGCCCATGCAGCACAACGTCTACCGACCCTACCACAAGTTCATCGGTGAGTCTACACGACACCCTGGGCAGGCGTGCTGCGCGCGCTGGTGCCGCTGGCGGCCGGCGTGCACGCCACGGCGCGCGGCGCGGCGCGGCCCCGCGCGCGCGCGCACCTGCACCTGTGCGCGCCGCGCCAGCAGCCGCCGTCCCCGCCCATGCAGCACAACGTCTACCGACCCTACCACAAGTTCATCGGTGAGTCTACACGACACCCTGGGCGGGCGTGCTGCGCGCGCTGGTGCCGCTGGCGGCCGGCGTGCACGCCACAGCGCGCGGCGCGGCGCGGCCCCGCGCGCGCGCGCACCTGCACCTGTGCGCGCCGCGCCAGCAGCCGCCGTCCCCGCCCATGCAGCACAACGTCTACCGACCCTACCACAAGTTCATCGGTGAGTCTACACGACACCCTGGGCGGGCGTGCTGCGCGCGCTGGTGCCGCTGGCGGCCGGCGTGCACGCCACGGCGCGCGGCGCGGCGCGGCCCCGCGCGCGCGCGCACCTGCACCTGTGCGCGCCGCGCCAGCAGCCGCCGTCCCCGCCCATGCAGCACAACGTCTACCGACCCTACCACAAGTTCATCGGTGAGTCTACACGACACCCTGCGCGGGCGTGCTGCGCGCGCTGGTGCCGCTGGCGGCCGGCGTGCACGCCACGGCGCGCGGCGCGGCGCGGCCCCGCGCGCGCGCGCACCTGCACCTGTGCGCGCCGCGCCAGCAGCCGCCGTCCCCGCCCATGCAGCACAACGTCTACCGACCCTACCACAAGTTCATCGGTGAGTCTACACGACACCCTGGGCGGGCGTGCTGCGCGCGCTGGTGCCGCTGGCGGCCGGCGTGCACGCCACGGCGCGCGGCGCGGCGCGGCCCCGCGCGCGCGCGCACCTGCACCTGTGCGCGCCGCGCCAGCAGCCGCCGTCCCCGCCCATGCAGCACAACGTCTACCGACCCTACCACAAGTTCATCGGTGAGTCTACACGACACCCTGGGCGGGCGTGCTGCGCGCGCTGGTGCCGCTGGCGGCCGGCGTGCACGCCACGGCGCGCGGCGCGGCGCGGCCCCGCGCGCGCGCGCACCTGCACCTGTGCGCGCCGCGCCAGCAGCCGCCGTCCCCGCCCATGCAGCACAACGTCTACCGACCCTACCACAAGTTCATCGGTGAGTCTACACGACACCCTGGGCGGGCGTGCTGCGCGCGCTGGTGCCGCTGGCGGCCGGCGTGCACGCCACGGCGCGCGGCGCGGCGCGGCCCCGATTTCACCTGCACCTGTGCGCGCCGCGCCAGCAGCCGCCGTCCCCGCCCATGCAGCACAACGTCTACCGACCCTACCACAAGTTCATCGGTGAGTCTACACGACACGCTGGGCAGGCGTGCTGCGCGCGCTGGTGCCGCTGGCGGCCGGCGTGCACGCCACGGCGCGCGGCGCGGCGCGGCCCCGCGCGCGCGCGCACCTGCACCTGTGCGCGCCGCGCCAGCAGCCGCCGTCCCCGCCCATGCAGCACAACGTCTACCGACCCTACCACAAGTTCATCGGTGAGTCTACACGACACCCTGGGCGGGCGTGCTGCGCGCGCTGGTGCCGCTGGCGGCCGGCGTGCACGCCACGGCGCGCGGCGCGGCGCGGCCCCGCGCGCGCGCGCACCTGCACCTGTGCGCGCCGCGCCAGCAGCCGCCGTCCCCGCCCATGCAGCACAACGTCTACCGACCCTACCACAAGTTCATCGGTGAGTCTACACGACACCCTGGGCGGGCGTGCTGCGCGCGCTGGTGCCGCTGGCGGCCGGCGTGCACGCCACGGCGCGCGGCGCGGCGCGGCCCCGATTTCACCTGCACCTGTGCGCGCCGCGCCAGCAGCCGCCGTCCCCGCCCATGCAGCACAACGTCTACCGACCCTACCACAAGTTCATCGGTGAGTCTACACGACACGCTGGGCAGGCGTGCTGCGCGCGCTGGTGCCGCTGGCGGCCGGCGTGCACGCCACGGCGCGCGGCGCGGCGCGGCCCCGCGCGCGCGCGCACCTACACCTGTGCGCGCCGCGCCAGCAGCCGCCGTCCCCGCCCATGCAGCACAACGTCTACCGACCCTACCACAAATTCATCGGTGAGTCTACACGACACCCTGGGCAGGCGTGCTGCGCGCGCTGGTGCCTGGTGCTGGTGAAATATAATTTTATTTTATTTTATTTATTTTTTATTTTATATTTATACATGGAGAACCAACAGCTGTAACAATGATAATAGTGATAATAGTAGCAACAGAGAGCCAAAAATAATAAGTATATTGTGGGATTTAATCCCTTTTAACACTGACATATTTAAACTCTTTCTATTCCTAAATTCATCAGTGTTTTTTTAAATAGAACAATATCCGTTAAACATCAAATAAGCATAGGCAAATTAATGTTTACCCTCAATATAGCGTGTAATGTTGCCCACAATATAGCGTATAATGTTACCCACAATATAGCGTGTAACGATTCCTATGTATTGTCGCTCACCAGGCAGCGCCACTGATGCGTGGGTCCTGTGTCAGTATGAGATAATTGTCAAAGTGACGTTTGAAATGCCGCAGGACCGACGGTCCACTAGCGCCCCTAGCGGCGAATCGACTCGCGGTAATCCTCATTGACGCACATTTTAATGGGTAACGTTTTTACTCAGACACGTGTTGCCGGGTGGCGTGGCGGCAACGCTGCATGTCGGAGCAGCTGGTGCTGCTGTCGGCGCTGTGCGCGCTGGAGGCGGTGCCGCTCCGGTTCAACTACTTCGCCGCCTTCTGGCACGAGGTCGCGACCTCGCCGGTGAGTTCTCATTATTTCATTTATAGCCATAACACACTATTTTCTACTCCAGCACTTCTATCTGTCAATTAGATGACTGACAGCGATATTCAAAAAGTCTACATTATAACGTTGTCTATGGTATTCCATAAGAACACTGCTCCTATGGATTTTCATACAATATATTAGCACTGTTGTTGTTTTTTTTTAATTTCTATAGTGGGCACAACATCTTCTCTATTCTGCCACGTTTCTAGATTTAACTTTTTACGCTATTTTAGCTGTCGTAGAAAAACTAGGGTATGCAACAGCTCATAATTGGGTCTTAAAACTCTCGGGTCTATTATTACAAAACTCGGCATCGCCTCGTTGCATAAACTACTATTGAGCGTGGCGACAGACTACGATGATGGGCCGCTTGTTGGAATTGTAATACGCTGTTTATAGGGTTCCGTTCCTCAAAAGGAAAAAGGGAACCCTTAAGCTCACTTGCTCTACCCGGGGGTCCAGGGGTTAGCCACATAACCCGGAGTTAAGCGTCTTTTCGTATGGAATCTGTCTGCCTTACTCTGGGTTAGCGGATAACCCTGGGTAGTGCAAGTGGGCCTTAAATTATCACTTTTCTATCGATCCGCCTATCTGTCAAGATCCTTTATCTCGGGAACTCGTAGAGATAGTAAGTTGAAATTAATACCACATTCACAGATTTGCAGTTCCTTGACGCTGTGAAAAATCCAAACCTCTACGTCAACGCCATCAAAAAATACGACCGTTTATGTCGCGTTTCCCATACATTTGCAAAGGGATTCAAATGTATAGGGTACACTGAGAGTTCCCTGCCTGCATATGGGTGGGGCGGGAGTATCCTTTGTGCGGAATCCTCGGTGGGTGAGTCCGACTTGCACTTAGTTAGTCGGTTCTTACTACGTGCGCGGTCGGGCTGTTCAATTGTATGGCGTCGCAACTGCTAGTTCAAATAATTTCGCCCATGCATCGTGCTGTTGGAATTTGAAAGGTTAGTTCAACACCTTTACTAAATGTTTTGCTATGTTACAGGGAGACACAAAGCTGGAAGAAATGCTTCTGGAATGCAGCGTTGTTTCAGAGTACGTGGACGCAGTGTTTGACGAGCGTGACTCGCTCGAGGACCCCGCCATACACGACTTTGTGCGGCACTATTATCCTAAGGTACGTTTGTTTTGTGGGCTATAAATTACACGTAAACTTGGGTCGTTACAGTATAAAATAGCAAGGAGCTTGCATCGATCTTGAATCAATCGTCTTTTGTTGTCTTGTGTTGGTGCCGACTCACGGCTGTCCAAACATCCCGCGTCCGCCGGTGTATGCCGCCGTCGCCGCCGCCAGTATTAAATATATATTTCTAATAGTTCAAATTCAAAATTCAAAAATTTATTCTGCAAGTAGGCCTCAAGGCTTCACCTCAAGGGCACTTTTACAAGTCAATAAGCATTACAATAAAGCATTTGCATGTATAAACATACAATGGAGAGGAGTATGCTGAAACTTAGGAGGATACAAAAAATCAGATGCGAGGAAATAAGGAAAAGAACGAAAATTATTGATGCGTTAAAGCAAGCCTTACAGTTAAAGTGGAGATGGGCTGGCCATTTATCCAGATATCTGGACGGAAGATGGACATTAAGAGCAACAGAATGGACAGGTCCAACAGGAAAAAGAGGCAGAGGAAAACCACAAAAACGCTGGGCAGACGACATTAAACACTTAGTTGGAAAAAAATGGATAGAAACCGCAAAGAATAGAGAGAAATGGAAGGGTGTTGAGGAGGCTTTTACCCAACAGGGATCAATGCATTTAAATAAGAAATAAATTATGAGAGTACAAACAATATAAGCATTGAGCAAATAAAGCTTTAATAATAATAATGTACAAACAACCTTAGCGCTAAGTAGGCAACCTCGTTGTGCTGGGGTGAGGAGGCGAGCGTCAATTGCCTTCGCGTAGTGTTCATAAGGTTTCTATTCGCTTTTTCTATGAGAAATAAATTTCTGATTTAAGAAGTATTATACAAGTAATTTTAAATAAGGAATTGTTGAACAGTTGAGCGGAAGCAGTGCAGCAGCGGGTGCGGCAGCGTTATCAGAGGAGCTGTGCGGCTGCTCCATGCGCGCGCCCGGCCCCGGCCTGCTGGGCCCCGCGCGCGCGCTCGCGCTGCTGCTGCCCCGGGCGCGTCTGCCGCCGCCCGCGCTGCGGGCGCTGCTGCGAGCCGTCGCCGCGCTGCAGCAGCGCTTACAGCACAGCACTGGTGAGTAACGTTACCAGAGGAGCTGTGCGGCTGCTCCATGCGCGCGCCCGGCCCCGGCCTGCTGGGCCCCGCGCGCGCGCTCGCGCTGCTGCTGCCCCGGGCGCGTCTGCCGCCGCCCGCGCTGCGGGCGCTGCTGCGAGCCGTCGCCGCGCTGCAGCAGCGCTTACAGCACAGCACTGGTGAGTAACGTTACCAGAGGAGCTGTGCGGCTGCTCCATGCGCGCGCCCGGCCCCGGCCTGCTGGGCCCCGCGCGCGCGCTCGCGCTGCTGCTGCCCCGGGCGCGTCTGCCGCCGCCCGCGCTGCGGGCGCTGCTGCGAGCCGTCGCCGCGCTGCAGCAGCGCTTACAGCACAGCACTGGTGAGTAACGTTACCAGAGGAGCTGTGCGGCTGCTCCATGCGCGCGCCCGGCCCCGGCCTGCTGGGCCCCGCGCGCGCGCTCGCGCTGCTGCTGCCCCGGGCGCGTCTGCCGCCGCCCGCGCTGCGGGCGCTGCTGCGAGCCGTCGCCGCGCTGCAGCAGCGCTTACAGCACAGCACTGGTGAGTAACGTTACCAGAGGAGCTGTGCGGCTGCTCCATGCGCGCGCCCGGCCCCGGCCTGCTGGGCCCCGCGCGCGCGCTCGCGCTGCTGCTGCCCCGGGCGCGTCTGCCGCCGCCCGCGCTGCGGGCGCTGCTGCGAGCCGTCGCCGCGCTGCAGCAGCGCTTACAGCACAGGACTGGTGAGTAACGTTACCAGAGGAGCTGTGCGGCTGCTCCATGCGCGCGCCCGGCCCCGGCCTGCTGGGCCCCGCGCGCGCGCTCGCGCTGCTGCTGCCCCGGGCGCGTCTGCCGCCGCCCGCGCTGCGGGCGCTGCTGCGAGCCGTCGCCGCGCTGCAGCAGCGCTTACAGCACAGCACTGGTGAGTAACGTTACCAGAGGAGCTGTGCGGCTGCTCCATGCGCGCGCCCGGCCCCGGCCTGCTGGGCCCCGCGCGCGCGCTCGCGCTGCTGCTGCCCCGGGCGCGTCTGCCGCCGCCCGCGCTGCGGGCGCTGCTGCGAGCCGTCGCCGCGCTGCAGCAGCGCTTACAGCACAGGACTGGTGAGTAACGTTACCAGAGGAGCTGTGCGGCTGCTCCATGCGCGCGCCCGGCCCCGGCCTGCTGGGCCCCGCGCGCGCGCTCGCGCTGCTGCTGCCCCGGGCGCGTCTGCCGCCGCCCGCGCTGCGGGCGCTGCTGCGAGCCGTCGCCGCGCTGCAGCAGCGCTTACAGCACAGCACTGGTGAGTAACGTTACCAGAGGAGCTGTGCGGCTGCTCCATGCGCGCGCCCGGCCCCGGCCTGCTGGGCCCCGCGCGCGCGCTCGCGCTGCTGCTGCCCCGGGCGCGTCTGCCGCCGCCCGCGCTGCGGGCGCTGCTGCGAGCCGTCGCCGCGCTGCAGCAGCGCTTACAGCACAGCACTGGTGAGTAACGTTACCAGAGGAGCTGTGCGGCTGCTCCATGCGCGCGCCCGGCCCCGGCCTGCTGGGCCCCGCGCGCGCGCTCGCGCTGCTGCTGCCCCGGGCGCGTCTGCCGCCGCCCGCGCTGCGGGCGCTGCTGCGAGCCGTCGCCGCGCTGCAGCAGCGCTTACAGCACAGGACTGGTGAGTAACGTTACCAGAGGAGCTGTGCGGCTGCTCCATGCGCGCGCCCGGCCCCGGCCTGCTGGGCCCCGCGCGCGCGCTCGCGCTGCTGCTGCCCCGGGCGCGTCTGCCGCCGCCCGCGCTGCGGGCGCTGCTGCGAGCCGTCGCCGCGCTGCAGCAGCGCTTACAGCACAGGACTGGTGAGTAACGTTACCAGAGGAGCTGTGCGGCTGCTCCATGCGCGCGCCCGGCCCCGGCCTGCTGGGCCCCGCGCGCGCGCTCGCGCTGCTGCTGCCCCGGGCGCGTCTGCCGCCGCCCGCGCTGCGGGCGCTGCTGCGAGCCGTCGCCGCGCTGCAGCAGCGCTTACAGCACAGGACTGGTGAGTAACGTTACCAGAGGAGCTGTGCGGCTGCTCCATGCGCGCGCCCGGCCCCGGCCTGCTGGGCCCCGCGCGCGCGCTCGCGCTGCTGCTGCCCCGGGCGCGTCTGCCGCCGCCCGCGCTGCGGGCGCTGCTGCGAGCCGTCGCCGCGCTGCAGCAGCGCTTACAGCACAGGACTGGTGAGTAACGTTACCAGAGGAGCTGTGCGGCTGCTCCATGCGCGCGCCCGGCCCCGGCCTGCTGGGCCCCGCGCGCGCGCTCGCGCTGCTGCTGCCCCGGGCGCGTCTGCCGCCGCCCGCGCTGCGGGCGCTGCTGCGAGCCGTCGCCGCGCTGCAGCAGCGCTTACAGCACAGGACTGGTGAGTAACGTTACCAGAGGAGCTGTGCGGCTGCTCCATGCGCGCGCCCGGCCCCGGCCTGCTGGGCCCCGCGCGCGCGCTCGCGCTGCTGCTGCCCCGGGCGCGTCTGCCGCCGCCCGCGCTGCGGGCGCTGCTGCGAGCCGTCGCCGCGCTGCAGCAGCGCTTACAGCACAGGACTGGTGAGTAACGTTACCAGAGGAGCTGTGCGGCTGCTCCATGCGCGCGCCCGGCCCCGGCCTGCTGGGCCCCGCGCGCGCGCTCGCGCTGCTGCTGCCCCGGGCGCGTCTGCCGCCGCCCGCGCTGCGGGCGCTGCTGCGAGCCGTCGCCGCGCTGCAGCAGCGCTTACAGCACAGGACTGGTGAGTAACGTTACCAGAGGAGCTGTGCGGCTGCTCCATGCGCGCGCCCGGCCCCGGCCTGCTGGGCCCCGCGCGCGCGCTCGCGCTGCTGCTGCCCCGGGCGCGTCTGCCGCCGCCCGCGCTGCGGGCGCTGCTGCGAGCCGTCGCCGCGCTGCAGCAGCGCTTACAGCACAGGACTGGTGAGTAACGTTACCAGAGGAGCTGTGCGGCTGCTCCATGCGCGCGCCCGGCCCCGGCCTGCTGGGCCCCGCGCGCGCGCTCGCGCTGCTGCTGCCCCGGGCGCGTCTGCCGCCGCCCGCGCTGCGGGCGCTGCTGCGAGCCGTCGCCGCGCTGCAGCAGCGCTTACAGCACAGGACTGGTGAGTAACGTTACCAGAGGAGCTGTGCGGCTGCTCCATGCGCGCGCCCGGCCCCGGCCTGCTGGGCCCCGCGCGCGCGCTCGCGCTGCTGCTGCCCCGGGCGCGTCTGCCGCCGCCCGCGCTGCGGGCGCTGCTGCGAGCCGTCGCCGCGCTGCAGCAGCGCTTACAGCACAGGACTGGTGAGTAACGTTATCAGAGGAGCTGTGCGGCTGCTCCATGCGCGCGCCCGGCCCCGGCCTGCTGGGCCCCGCGCGCGCGCTCGCGCTGCTGCTGCCCCGGGCGTCGCCGCGCTGCAGCAGCGCTTACAGCACAGGACTGGTGAGTAACGTTACCAGAGGAGCTGTGCGGCTGCTCCATGCGCGCGCCCGGCCCCGGCCTGCTGGGCCCCGCGCGCGCGCTCGCGCTGCTGCTGCCCCGGGCGCGTCTGCCGCCGCCCGCGCTGCGGGCGCTGCTGCGAGCCGTCGCCGCGCTGCAGCAGCGCTTACAGCACAGGACTGGTGAGTAACGTTACCAGAGGAGCTGTGCGGCTGCTCCATGCGCGCGCCCGGCCCCGGCCTGCTGGGCCCCGCGCGCGCGCTCGCGCTGCTGCTGCCCCGGGCGCGTCTGCCGCCGCCCGCGCTGCGGGCGCTGCTGCGAGCCGTCGCCGCGCTGCAGCAGCGCTTACAGCACAGGACTGGTGAGTAACGTTACCAGAGGAGCTGTGCGCGTGCTTTGCTTCGGTCGAGCCGCGTCTACGCAGATCTATCTGCTTCATGCGTCAATTTCCTTTCGGGGTAAGTCGTTCTTTGTGAATCCGTTTACTAACAAACGCCATCGACAACTCGAAAACTAGTAAACCCTTACAATTGTAAAGCATGAATTAAATCATTTATTATAATTATAGTAGTCATACTACTATATACAAATTATAAATTGAAAGAGATGTCATATACTACAGAAAAAGTGACCAAGGCCCCCGGTGAGCAGTGCTGGTGGAGCTGGGCTTTCAGTAGTATATGACATCTCTTTCAATTTATAGTAAAACCTCCGGTTAGAAAAGAAAATATATTTTTTTAAGTTCGTACTTATAATATCAACTGTCTTCTCCCATATAAATATATAGAAAGATTGATAACTTTAACAAAAAGTAAAGTGACGTATGATATTTTAGTAATTAGTGTTTCAAACATATACCAAAATGTTTTACTTATAATCTGTGACGGAGGTGTGCGGGTCATTGGAGCTAGATTCCAAAATTGATACATTTTTACATCTTTAAACGTTTAATATATATATATATATAGTGGAGTGCTACTATATTTTATTCAATTACGCCCTTTACACCCTAACAGAGGAAGAAAACTCAGAACCCGAAGCGCCGGCGGAAACGGCCGCAGAGCCAGTCCGGTGCCACACGCCGGACGGCAGCGAGCCGGACGAGCCGCTGGACGAGCTGGCCGCCGAGCTGGACGACGAGCCCGACGAGCCGCCGCCGCCGCTGCCCCGCGGCCGCGAGTACCTCGCCCTGTTGGCGCAGGCGCTGCAGGAACTCACCGCTATAGCCCAGCAGCAGATCCCCGAAGGATAGACTCTAGTGCTCACGCAATAAGGTCCAGTTTTGTTTACAGCTAGTCGGTTTTGGTGGTTCGACTTTGTTTTGTTTGGAATTACGCTATTAGGTAGTTTTCATCGTTGTCTAGCGTGTTTGATCTTTACAATACAATACAATACAATACAAATACTCTTTATTGTTCACCAAAAAGGAAATAAAAACAATATACATTAAACACTAAAATATAAACACTGGTAGACAACAGGCGGCCTTATCGCTAAGAAGCGATCTCTTCCAGACAACCTTTACTAACATGCTTCAGTGTTTTTTTAACCATTATATGAATTGTTTGTGTATATGGGGCTTCAGTTTTATAAAACAGGTCCCAGATGACGATCTTTAAGAAAAATACGCTAGATAACCTTGAATGAGCTTTAAAAAGTGCATACATTGTTGAATTATTTGAAACGGAAAGAGTCCAATGTTTGAATGTTGGTTATGTGTTATAGAAATTTACCACCGCGGTACTGCTAGTCGGGGATGAAAATTTAAACTTAAGTGTAACCTTACGGTTTTTAATGTTTATTAAATTTTGACTTGAGAAATGTACAAGAAATTATAAGTTGTAAATTTGAAATCGGCTCAATGTTGCAGTGAAAATTTTTGTATGTATTTATTAGATTATTGCTGCGATTCGGGTTGGTATAAAGGTGATGTGAAACACGTCACTAAAGTCGTACTAACACGCGATTTATTTAATGCGAGCTGTAAGAAATATATGAAAAGCTTAAAATATATGAAATGAGAATTCCCTAAAATTTCTAGCAATAAGTTCTTCCTCTTCGCATTAAAAAAATCTTTTGAATGTAATCACGGCTTTATGTAAACGACGGAGATGCAACTCCGAAATATAGACGTCTAATTATTATTATATTTGTGCGTATGGATATTTGAATTAAATAAGAAAACGCAGAATGTTATAAAATTGTACTTTATTTACGAGGTGGTCAGAGCACGGTATTTACACAGCAAGATTATGTAAGGTTTATTTCATGTAAAAGTTCTATTACAAATTAATTCATAGAAATTATTTTGCTGCCTTTGATTTTCAAATGCAATATTAAGGTTGTGTCACGTATTATATGTATTTAGTCTTTATTTATCTCTGAGTTACGACAATGTAGTAAATCACAGATGAATGGAGATATTCGCCGCGGATCTTATTTTGTCACGATATGAACAAGTGAAGCGACAAATAAAACTACTCAAAGTAGAAAAAACTGTTTTGCTAGTGTTATTTCAAAGACTGGCTGCGGTAATGAAAAGTAGATCATAATATTTTCATGACCACCGAGTTATGTGTCATGAGTTTGTATGGTTTAAGAGTCTTTTTGTGAATTATAAATGCAATAGTAAGTTATTATTATACTATCCGCAAATCGAACTGGTCAGTTATCACGAACATCGAAATCTCGTCTCCTTCTCTATCTCTGCTCCGTAAGTACCTGTTGGAACGACAATGAGAGAGATAAGGAGATTTCGAAAGTCGATGTTCACGCTAACCGCCTTGCCAAACAGGCTACGCGGTAGACTAATGGACGTGTCGTCGCAAGAGATAAAAACACAGAAATGTGACCTCTTGCGTTAGTTTAATTTGCGGGTAGTATAGCAAAGTGGTTAACAGCTGACTGACTTTAATTTATTTATGCTTATAGTGGCGTTTCAAATGCTGACATTTCTTAATTGAAAATGTAAGAACGTGACTGATGTATTAGTTTTTTGACTATCTTGAATATTTTTGTTTTATTAGACAATGATTTCATATCTAACATTGAAGTATGATTGCAATAGTCAAACAGGGACAAGTATTGTTTTAAGATAATATTTTGTTGTAGTAATATTCGTGTAGTGTAAACAGACAAAGTACTCGTGACAGGCTAAAACATTTAAGAAATGATTTTATATGAATATGTAGCTTCTTACAAGGACTTTGGCTGTGGGTGTTGAATTAAAGTAACAACTTACTGCAAACATTTTTGAAAAGAAAAAAAAGCAACCCCCTTAAAACGACTCTGAAATGGCCAATCGTGTCGTCAAAGTAAGAGTATTTTACTCATTTGTTTTATCAACTGAGACTCCGGCCACCCGAAGTTGCCGCATGTACTCCAAGTAAGGCGCGTTCATACTGGTACTTTGGTAGACAAGTTGGAGCAAACTTAGCGTGGTCGGACTCTATCGCCTCAAAGAAAAACAAGCTTAATATTAAATTAATATGCTTTTGACATGGATAGATCGCGACTAAAAAAACACCATTCGCGGTTTTTTCCCAATTTTTTTTTTCTTAAATGTTGTGCTTTTCATCTCTTACCTCACAAAATTGCCAGCAATCATTTTTCTTGAAAATCATCTATTGGGTTCTAAAATAGTTCCTTAGATTTTCTGAGTATGAGCTCTGACACCTTTAATAAATTACCTCCTCATAAACTACCATTAGAATGACCTTTTTATATCAATTTAATTGTTACATGTTTAGATGCTGGCTTTTCATAAAGACTACGTGTTTAGTATATGTGAAAATGTTTATAGTACGTATGAGTAGCTCTCCGTCTTCTAGCTGTATATTTTACAATTTTGTATTTCTTGTCTTGTCCCGTACGAAAAATGTAGCTTATCGACTTTGAAATGTACCTATTTGTATTCTAAATTGTAATAATTATGTTTCGGCTGTGAGCGTATCTTAGTTTAGTGTTGTGGAGTGAGCGAAAATTTCCCTACGGTTAACTTTCTCGATGTCATACCTACCTGTAAGTCAACAAATACCCGTCCAAAACTTGTACTTTGTATTCATTTGCGAATCTTTTTTTCGGTCCCAGCTACTCATTTTTGCGCCTGTTCTTTAGTATTGTAAATGTGGTTGTCGTTACTACCTATCTAATGTCGATGTTTATATTTTCAATAGTCACGACTGTAAAGGCTCAGTTGCAATCCAAAATCATTTTTGTGAATACATTATTGGATTATAAATAAATCAATAAATATTGTGGGACAATCTTACACAAATCGACCTAGTCCCACAGTAAGCTCAATAAGGCTTGTGTTGTGGGTACTAGGCGACGATATATATAATAGATAGATACATATAAATACTTAAATACATAGAAAACATCCATAACTCAGGAACAAATATTCGTGATAAACACACAAATAAATGCCCTGACCAGGATTCGAACCCGGGACCTCCTGCTTCGTAGGCAGGGTCACTACCAACTAGGCTAGGAGGCCGTTGATTGACGAACGATTACTCTTTTGGTAGATAGGCTATCTCTCTGTCTCATTTAACACACTGCCTCAGTGAAGATTTAAATACACGTAATACAAATTACATTAATAATTATAACATACGATGTAAAATTATATAAAAGTTTATCGTATATGTATACATCATTAAATGTAAGTTAATTTAAACTGTTCATGTCCATTCATGCTATACTACCATCCATCACAAATGTATTCGTTGTTGTAGTCGCAGGGGCCGTTCTCTTATAGGGTCGTTACACTACTCGGTACACTGGATACGGTTTAACCGGTTTAACGGGACCGGATGGTATAGTAATTGAAAGGGTTAGTGCACTTTACTTCTTCAGGGAGCTGGGGCTCAGCAAACCATATCCGATGTACCGCGTGGTGGAACAGCCGTCTTAGCTAGTTGTCCGATAGGTCTATTTATAGGCATAGGTCTCGAATATATTGCATGCAACCACCTTTTTAAATATAGCATTCAATAGTCGCCTATTGAAAAAGAGCAATAACTTTACCTGGCAAGAGAACAGGTATCGAGATGTATCGAATTTTCATAATTTGTACTTTATTCATTGTGTAATTGTTATATAACGATTTATAAATAGCGTATCGGGTAATGATTGCGTTACACCGGCCGGCGGGCGGCGCGGCCAGCGGGAGGGCCGGCGGGCCGAGCGCCGGACGCCGAGCGCCGAGCGCCGAGCGCCGGACGCCAAGCGCCGGACGCCAAGCGCCGGACGCCGAGCGCCGAGCGCCGGACGCCAAGCGCCGGACGCCAAGCGCCGGACGCCGAGCGCCGAGCGCCGGACGCCAAGCGCCGGACGCCAAGCGCCGGACGCCGAGCGCCGAGCGCCGGACGCCGGACGCCAAGCGCCGCGCCGCGCGCCGCCGCAGTCACTGGCGACGTGTAAAGTGGTGCTATCAATGCTGTTTCGAGTGACTGGAAATTAAGACAAAATGTATATTTAATTTTGTCCTGATTTTAGAGCTTATTAATATATATACCTTAATATAATATAACTGTGCTGTAATTATCCTTTTATTATTTTTAAGACAATTTATTTCCAGGCGCGGTGCGTGGTAGCTGTCGCCGCGCGTGCGAAGGCAGCTGCCATGCACCGCGTTATTTAGATATTGCTTGTAATTATATAAACTTGAAACTCGTGTGTTGACCTATGCTATTACAAACATTTACGTTACTGAATTTCAGTGAAATATAACTGTGTTATGGACGTTAATTTGTGCAAAAAATAATACTGTAAATCGGAGTGAAAAGCCAAAGTAAACAGTATTTTATAAAAGTCACATGTTTGCTTTTTCTTCATTTATCCTTTCCGTGGTAGTATTTACTACTGAACCCACCCTGATTAACATTGACCTCAATGGTGAACTGAAAGGAATTTTTACTAGTAAATCATACGCAATTCTTCACAATGTAAATAAAGACAGTTACACAAAGGTGCATAAAATGACACCAAAGCTAAGTGTTATATAACAGTAGTTTATGCAACAGTGATATAATAAGGGTTCTGAAAACTTGAGAGTCGCCGTTACAAAACGAGACGGAAGTCATTGTAATAATAGACCCGAGAGTTTTAAGAACCAATTATGAATATTTAAGAATAAATTTTTGCCCTAATTCCTAACATATCATACGGAAACCCTTCTTCTAATCAGTTAAATGTTCCTACCCGTTCGTGAACACACTCACCCCCCCTTTGATAAAGTAACCACAAGATGATATATAGTATTGCAGGTACCAAACGTGGTGTGTAGTATGGGCCATCATATCGACTGCATGGCAATGGCACCCTTCTTTCATTGATCGATTACCTCAAACCACGTTATATCTGCCAAGTAATTGAACTGTCAAACTAGAGTGTTATTTTAACCTATAACCTATTCGCCGCTTTAAAGCGAAGCAAAGCACTGCCACCTACACGCCACGGAAACAAAACAAAAGTTTGGACAAAAAAATATAAAGTCAAACTTCTATGAAATAACGACGTTTACTTAACACTTTCACAGTCCGTGCCATCCAAAGAAAATAATACTGCTATCTAAATATATGAAACTTAGCATAGACATACCCATTAGGGTATGTCTATGCTAGCTATATATTTATAGATCTAATCTTAATGAATGCAATCAACTATTTATGATTCAAAATCATTGGATAATGAGCCATCCTTAATCTTTAAGAGAGGTATGGGCACAGCGGATGCATATCGTTTAGTGTGGTAGGGCACAGCACAACGAATGTCGTCTCGCTCAAATCTGGAGCAGAGCCCATCTGGGGAAGTACCTCCACCTTACAGAAAACCGCAGTTTAATAACACTAGGCCCTACTCATAGTGTTGTGTTTCTGTTGGCGAGTAAGGTCGCGAGAGTTCCAAGAGCTGGGGACCCACGGAGCAAAGCCCTTGACCCGTTTAGCTGTCAACAAGTTGTGTCGCAATGCAATTTGGCAAGCAATAGTCCTTGAAGTTTTTGTTTTCACTCCTATTTTTACTCGTAGCAACGCAGCAATTCGGCATTTTACAAAAATATCGAAGCACATTTTACGGTTGCGGCTAAGTTGCAACTGGCTCGCGTCGAACACTTAATATGGTCACCTGGCCTCAACGCTGCGACACGCGCCACGCCTTCGTTAGCTATCTATTCCTTCTGTTATCTATGTTTATCTCACTGTTTAATGGCCAAGTCCAATTAGTTTACAAATGTACCTATCACACTCCAAGGTCCCAAGATACAGGCTTAGCCTAGTTTGGGCTCCGCCAGACAACCCATTTTATGTGTAAATCAATAATTTTTAAGTTAATTTTTTTGTAATCTAAAAAAAGCAAGCAGTACTGGGTGCCAAGACAAAAGGCTTATATTAATAAATAATAACATACTGTATGAAAATCCATAGGAGTATCGTTTAGCACTATTCTTATGGAATACCATAGACAATGTTATAATGTATACTTTTTTAATATTGCTTTCAGTCATCTAATTGACAGATAGAAGTGCTGGAGAAGAAAACAATATCTTTTATGCACTTTGCTGCTATATCAGACTAGTAGGAAATTAAAGATAGATCTGGGTGAACAAAAACAAACAACCAAATGTTATTTTCTTTTTATTTGTGCGATTTTACTTTTTATTTCTATAGGGAATTCCTCAATGGAGTGTTGTGCACACTCCACACAGTACATCTTTAAATAAAATATGCTGCAGTCCTTGCTAATGCATACTTGCTTGTTGCATTTCACACAGTCCGCTCCCAAAACTAATATCTCCCCCTTGCCAGGGGGGCTAAAGGGGTCCTTCATTACATAGCTGGTATACTTGAGATCTATGTTCCGTGAGAATGGTGGATTGGTTCCCTTATAGTCAGCTGTCTCAGCTATGTTGCAGGATAAACAAGCAAATTCATACAAAATAGGTTCTTCTGTTGGTTTCGAGTCCCCCATGTTTTTCTGCAACAAGTTTTCAATTGTTTATTTCCAATTTTCCAATGCATGTCTTGAAATAAATATGTGTATTACATAAAATAATTTATTCTTCAATCTTTGATAGTGTAACTTTTTCTTTTGGTGCTTCAACAGGCCACCAGGCAGGTTTGACTGCTTTCATGGTACTCTGATTTACAATAAGTGTTTTGGCATCTAGAGCTTCTTTAATTCTTACTAAACCTAGACCATAATCTTTAATATAACTTTTAAATTTCCCTAAATTTGACTTAGGTTGCCCTTCAGCTCTGATGGTAGTATCTATTTCAATCTTATCATCTGCTAAGTTTGTAATTTTTAGAGGCATTATCCTCTTCCGAACTACTCCAGTATGATGCACTCGAGCAGTGACTTCTTGTCCAATGTAACAGCCCTTGTGGAAACTAACTCCATGTAAATAATCACAGTTAGCCTCTAGAGGGAAACAAGTGCCTGGTGGAAGGTCATCGGACCCTTCACTCACACCTAATTTATATCGTAAGTATTGGTAACCTTCATCTGAACTTTGAACTTCAATATTCTCATTTATTTCTTTTGCTACTTGACTCCCATTTAATAATGCTGTAGATAGAACTCTGAATCCTAAATCAGCGAGACGCGGATCTTTGTATATATTAATTTGGTTCTCAGTAACTGTCTTACAATCCGGAGTTAGGTCAGGAGATGGTAGCAATGCCCAAACTCTGAGATCTTGACTTAAATCTTCTATCTGGACAGCACTTTTGAGCTTATAGATCTTTAGGTGCTTTTTAAGCTGTGCAAGAATGTTTTCATCGCACTCCAGCATAAAGGAAGGTTGGTTTTGCCACTTGTATATCAGCGTATCAAATAAAACTCTGCCTTTGTTGTTTAAAAACATGGCATACATGGACTGTGCCCCTGACGACAAATGTTCCATGTCGTTGGTAATGAGGCCGTGCAGAAACCGGCTTGCATCATCGCCTGCTACTTTTAATATCTTCCTTTTTTGAAGGGGATACAGAACGCTGGAAGGTTGTTGATCGCCGTGCAAGCAGCGAATAAGATGTTTAAATACATTAGGTTTACGAAAAATTCCATTTACCTTATAAATCATTTTCAGGTGGTGAAATATTTCATAACAGCCAATATCTCATTGCACAATTTTATTTATTTTCGTCGGATACTAGCAGAAAGAAACTCAAAATTTAATTAGAATTGTCAAATCAAATGTCTCTTTGACAAGTTTGACGAGTCCGTATAAAAGGCAGCCAAATAATCGGCAGCCCAATAATTCGTGTCCATTTTTTTGGTTGCGGATTATTGGGTTGCTGATTATTGTACTGCTAAAACTGTGGCTTCGGATTATTGGCCCGCTACCGAGCTTGTCCGACCCGATAAAAGGCAGCCCAATAATCGGCGACCCAATAATTGGCGACCACGATGTACATGGATTATTGGGCTGCCGATTATTGGCCTGCTTCGAGATTGCTCGACCCAAGAAAAGGCAACCCAATAATCGGCGACCCAATAATCCATGTACATCGTGGTCGCCAATTATTGGGGCGCCGATTATTGGGCTGCCTTTTCGCGGGATGCGAAAAAAGTCGGTTCTGGCTGTTAGGTCGCAGTTCTACCTAACACTCCTCCTCGCTTCGCTCGTCGTCGTACCTAAACCGACCTGCCTTAACATTCGATCTAAGGAGTCTGTATAAAAAGCAGCCAAATAATCGGCAGCCCAATAATTCGTGTCCATTTTTTTGGTTGCGGATTATTGGGTTGCTGATTATTGTACTGCTAAAACTGTGGCTTCGGATTATTGGCCCGCTACCGAGCTTGTCCGACCCGATAAAAGGCAGCCCAATAATCGGCGACCCAATAATTGGCGACCACGATGTACATGGATTATTGGGCTGCCGATTATTGGCCCGCTTCGAGATTGCTCGACCCAAGAAAAGGCAGCCCAATAATCGGCGACCCAATAATCCATGTACATCGTGGTCGCCAATTATTGGGTCGCCGATTATTGGGCTGCCTTTTCGCGGGATGCGGATTAGTGGCACCCAGTTTGACAAACGAATGTCTGCCGCATTTTTTTTTTGGAATTTTATGGCCTGGTAACTAGACCTTTAAGCCAAATGTCTGCCGCAATTTTTTTTGTAATGTTACCAGTTTACAAGCCGCATCAAACGGGCACACCGCACGGCAACCGTACAGAAATACCTCGCTGTATACCATAGCCGCGTTCCTATCGGACGTACGATGAATCGCCTTACGCCACGAGAGGCTGAAAGCGAGAGTGTAGATGCCGCTCTCGTCTACGTGAAGTCTAGAAAACTAAAAAAATATGTCCCCCCCACCCTCTAACTTTTGAACTATGAGTTCAAAAAATATGAAAAAAATTACAAAAATACTTAGGTATAAGAAAATTATTTCGAACTTGATTGGTTGAACGGTTTTTAAAAATTGTTTTATAAATTAGTAACCCAATTTAACGAGAGATGGCGTTGTACCGTGGTCGTGGTCTACTTCGCGCTGTAAAGGTTTTTCCGAAGTTGAGGGGGTCGGGACGGGTGTGATCGAAAGTATCATCAAACTGTTAATTATTATAAGGATATTGAGCATGGTATCTATTAAAACACTTTTTAAGGTTGCCTATTGTGACGGACGGTAAGGTAAACTGCGGAACCGGTTTTTTTTGTTACTACTCGTAGAATGCAGCAACCATAGAGGTATGATTTCATAGGAAAACGAAGTATTTATGGTTTTGTAATCATTTTATTCTCTTTTTCATCAAATCATCATCATCAACATAACAAACATAAAAATCATTCTAAACTTAAAATTAATGTTAAGTTTTTATTCGTCAGCATAAATTTTAAGTACATATACCAAAAACAAGCTCAAGTTAAAATTTTCTATTTTGATAGAAGTTTTTATCCTTTCCTAGATGAAAATCTTTACACGGCTTTTAGCTCTTAAATAGTGCCTAAACAATCTCTGTAGCTGACTGTACTTGTGCTATAGATCTTGTTAAAAATTAATACTTAATCGATTAACAGTAAGTGTATTGGTGTAGGCACAGTCAACTGCAGAGATGGTTTGTCCTCCCTGCATACTGCATATCAATTTGGGGTTAAATATACCATCTCTGTAACAGAAAACTTGTGCGTTTTGAGGTAAACTGCTTCACAAATATCACTATTCAAATCACACACTCGAATCTTTCTCGCCGTTGTGCACGGGCGTGCCAAGCCGGGAGCTGGGGGCGGAGTCCTGCTCGTTTGTCACCAGCTCCGTGGTGGCCGTGGGCTCGGAGCGGACTGACTTGCTGGGCGATGATGGTGACTTGCGCCGATCCGGTTTTAGGAGGTGGGGTGTGAGTTTCTGCAATTAAAGAATATGCTTTATGAATGTGTGTAAGACTTGCGAATTTAACAACAAGTGCTAGGTATAAAGAGATGCAACAGGTGCTGTTCTATTAAATCTGTTATATTTAAACCCAATATGATTTTTTTAATGAAGATCCTACATGGGAAATGTTAGATCAATGAGGATTACCACGAGTCGATTTTCTGCTAGGGGCGCTAGTGGAACGTGGGTCCTGCGGGAACATTTCAATTCAAACGTCACTTTGACAATTCTCTCATATTGACTGACACAGAACCCATGCATGAGTGGCGCCGCCTGGTGAGCGACAATACGGTAGCTCCCATTTAAATAGTATTTTTGATGAAATTGAACATAGGTATGTATTATTTTGATATTTGACTCGATTAATAAACAATAATCCCCTCCTCAGAAATATACGTAAGCCGAAACGTCGTATTATCCCCGCAAATGGTTTTGGTATATATATTGATCTAAATATCTTTTCATTGATTAAAATAATTCCTTTAATGTAACCTGGCTTCTGTAGAGTGTGTGGGACAATTTTGCCAGTGTGAAGTTATATTGCCACACGGGCTTTAAAAAATATACTTTTAGAGCGACGTTGTACGGTAAGGGCCTTGGTAAGGTTGTAGCTTCTTTACAGAGGCACGAGGCAGCTTGCCCTCGTCGGAACTACCCGGTGATGACAAAATCATGGTAAAGACGCATCTCAAGATTAATTCTTCATTAGCTGCACATTTTTTCGTTAGTTCACTGCATAATATTAATATTACACATTAAACAAATAAACGCACAAAAAACAAAAAAAAAATCTGGAGAATTCTTTGCCATCTTGAGTATCAACCAGAAGTCCCCGCGCGAAAACTCATTGTTGTGAAACCTTTAGAAGGTCATAAAACTGTCAATTCACTTGAGCCGCTGCATTCGATTATATTACTAATTAGTAATTACAATAGCAGACTTCTTTGGATACTTAATTTAGCTACCCAATACAGTTTATTAACGTCACGCCGTCACGTCAAATGTGACCTAAGTCCATAATTTTTCACCCGCTATTATACTATACTGGTGATTCTTTGACTAAAATACGGTATAGAATGGCATGAGCGTGTACCCTAAGTTTCTTTGGATAAGATGTAAATACACCTAAAAAATTAATGGTACCTAAATAGGTACCATTACGTGATTAAATTACTTAAAAATGAACCTAAGGACCTACGTATTCCCGCGTACGATTTTTAAAATATTTCGTGATAAGTAGTAGGTGATATGCAGTTGATGGCCATCATTGATTTGCAAAATATTTCATCAGTGGACAACGATTTTCGTTAGGGTACGGGCCTCCATATATGAATCGGCAATATCCTTTGTACGCGGTCCCTCGCGTAGGCCCTCTGGATCTTCGACTTCAACTTTATAGCTTGGACTAAAAATATTATTTATGGTATCCTCGGCACTTTCGCTAAATATCCGCAGTTGGATGCAGTCAGATACCGTACGAACTTTCACTAAACCCAATTTCACTTACCTGTTCAGGGTCTTTCGCCAAGTAAACCCCAGTCTTCCTCAACTGAAAGTCGGGTGCAGTGAGACACCGCACAATAAGCAGCGTGGCCGCGCACGCCCAGCACGCCCACACGCCGGCGCTGGCCGCGCGCGTGGCCTCCGCTCGGGACCCGAACTTCCAGGACGCGTTCCAGGAGCGCTCCATGTACACGTTTACTGATGAGCAGCTGGAACAGTATGAGAGGTGTGAATGTAAGATGTCATAGGGTCATTAAAGATTTGGTGGTTTTACCAACCGTTTAAGGTTACATAATTAATAATTTACATAAAGAAATTCCACTCCGCCTCTCCGTCACCGTCGTCTGTCACTCAAAATTGATTTTAATTTAATAAATAGTAAATTTTCAACTGAGCCCATATTCAAATCAGAATTGGTACTTACGTAGTGGCTTTGCCGGTCTTCCGACCAGCACAGCACCATAGTGGAAACTAGCCACAAC
This sequence comes from Lathronympha strigana, assembly GCA_949128165.1. NCBI lineage: Eukaryota > Metazoa > Arthropoda > Insecta > Lepidoptera > Tortricidae > Lathronympha > Lathronympha strigana. The sequence continues at coordinate 4,141,619 of OX421919.1, read as the reverse complement.
AGAGTTGGTACTCACGTAGTGGCATTAGTGTAGTTGTAGAACGCGAAGCAGAACTCGCGGAGGCCTCTGTTGGTCTGCGTGAAGCTGCTGCCGGTCAGTCCAACCAGCACTAATGCGAATACTAGCGCCGGTGCCAGGATGCGCCACGGTTGGGTGAGCCTGCAGATAAATAGAGACACAAAATTGGTTTATGCAAACAATAATCGTGCTATAGAAAAAGGTAGAAATTAAAAAGTGGCAACACAGTAGTCCCGTTTTCTTACATATATTGTTTGAAAGGGACGACCCTACCCATTACCAAATCGACTAATTTCTGCACCTGTGTATTTATAAAATGCACGAGGCAATGCGCTTAGTGAGGTATAGAAGCTTATGGGGAAATAATAATATGATGCTTACTTGGTGCAGGAGTTAAGTTAACAGAAGTCTCACCCGAACCGCGCGTGGCCACCACCAGGACACATGACGAACAATGTCGTCCATACTAGGGCGAACACGGTTGACACAATGGGCATGTACTCGGCGAACTCGCAGTCCGACCGCGGCCCGAAGAAGGTCCTCATAAGATCCAGAGCTGGCCGCTCTTCTATTGATGCTATAAATGTAAAAAAAGTTATTAAGCGGACTCTGCTATAAAATATGACGTGATAAAATAAAATGGCACAATTATTCGGAAAAATGAGCTCGCAATAAGAATTTAAAATAGACAAAAGGCTCTATGAATACGTCTCTTTTTTCTGGAATATTATATTTGACGACCGGTTGGCGTAGTTGGTATGGTAGTGACCCTGCCCGCTAAGCCGATCGTCCTGGGTTCGAATCCCGGTAAGCGCATTTATTTGTGTGATGAACACAGATATTTATATTTGTTGCTGAGTCATGGATGTTTTCTATCTATTTATGTATTTGTATATTAAATATTATATATAATCGTTGTCTGAGTACCCGTAACACAAGTATTGAGCTTACTGCGGGACTAAGTCAATTTGTGTACGAATGTCCTGTAATATTTATTTATTTTATTTAGTTATTTTCTGATCTATTCATTTTATTTTGTTCTTAAGTTAGGGTCAACTTTTTACCAGTGGAGTAACCATAGAACAACCATAATTATAATAATGTATATACTCTTTCGTTATCCCGTTATATTAAAACTATTAGCACATTGACGCTATCTAGTGACCATCTAATGAACCAAATTGATTTGTATTTTTGCTGCAAGATGTCAGCACTACTTTTGATTACAGCGCCATCTACTCTCACTAAAACAAACTACGTAGGTTTTATTTTCACCACTGGATGTCTCTCAACGAACTAGTTCGGCATTTCACGGCTAGATGTCGCTTATATGTCTAGTTCAACTTCTCAACATTAGATGTCGCTTATATACCTAGTTCAACTTCTTAACGCTAGATGTCAGCACAACTATTAATTTTATTGCCATCTATTAGCCAATAGTTATAACTACATAGTTTTACTTTTTATCGCTAGATGTCGCTATAAAATGTAATTCGGCTTGTCGACAGTAGATGGCATTGTTAAAGCAGCCACCGTTAATTAGTATCAACTGTAGTACCAAGGCAGTTTCTTGGATTTCGGCTGAGCAAAGCAAGATAGAGTTAAGTAGCTGCTTTAGTTTGGCAGCCCGCCAAGTGCATTAAGTAGTTCGCGTTTACGATCCGGAAAGATCAGTCCGTTCCGAATTCAAAGTCAATAACGTTTACATTACTGTTGCCAGCGCACTTGTAACGCTGCAAAACACTGCAAATACTTAGTATAGTAGGAATGCAAATAGTAAACACTAATTCCCTATTTGTCACGAATTCTCTACTTTTGGAATACTTATTTACCTACAATTAGATTAGGTATGGTAGCTATAGCTGAAAATCGGTTGTTCGTAGATTTACTGCGGGAGCACGCTTTTATTAGCAAATAAAAAATGGTTGCCTGTAAAGTCGGTTTTACGGGCGAAGATTTTACGTGACAACGTCTTTTTCTCGGTAGAATATTTATTGATATGAATATAATTAAATTGCACAATAGGAACTTACTTAACACTATCAACGTTCGAGAAAGACAAAGACAGAGACACAAGCATGCGCCGATTCAATGCGCCTAATTCTCTAGTGCTGCGCGCGCGGCAGACCGATCATAGTTGAGTGGGAGAGAGACGCAAGGCATTCGGCGGGCCTCTCTCTCGTTCGGTGACTCATCGTAACGTTACCGAGCGTTACACTTTTTCATAAGTGACTCCCAGCCGCAACCTAATTTAAGACGTTGTCACGTCAAAATAGCTAAAGGATCAAATATAAAAGGATAATTCTGCCAAATCTAGCGCACATTTCTTTTAATAAAATAATCTGAAAATAAATTAGTTTATATAGACTAGCAGCTAGTCTAATACGGTGGGGTTATCCCTATGGCTATCCCTTTCTAACAAGTTTGTAAGTGCGAAAGTGACGCCTAGCTCGATATACATTAAAATGGTAACCATACTACCCTTTCTGCGTTGTAACGTAGCACTCACCATTTTTTGTAACAGCATCCGCTAAATCCACTGCGTCTAAATCTCTCTTCATCTTCCCAGTCATTTCTGTCGTAACAGGGACGGTAGTATTTTGAGCTTCATTCATCAATTCAGTCTCATTGGCCTTATCAGGGTTGTACACGAGAACCGTGGTGAAGGCGATCTGCGGGGCTCGCAGCAGGCACTGGTCGTCTACTACTGACATGGTGTTGTGCAGGAACAAGTAGTTCAGGATGCCGGATACGGCGGTCAGTGCGTAGATTATTATGTGCCATGCTGTAACACGTGAATGAAATTAGTTAATCAAAATTGTGCACCAAATTCAATTTGGTAAGTTGAAAATTTATAGAAAGAAAGCATTCCTATCTTCCATTATTATTACCTGTCACAGAAACGAACACTGCTATACCGATACCGGTAACAGAAGTTCTGCACCCCGATTGGGATTTGTATGCGAATGTAAAATTGTAAATTAGGCAGTTGTAATGCCAGTCCCATACAAGGTGCAGCAGTTGGAATGCAAATGGTTTGTTTTGGCATTTACACTTGGACTATTCTAGCATTAAATTGTTGAATAAAATAGTAGTTTATGCAACAGTGATATAATAAGGGTTCTTAAAATTGGAGGGTCGCGAGACGAAGTCGAGTTTTGTAATATGTAATAGACTCTGGTCGAGTTTTAAGAACCAATTATGAGCTGTTGCACACGCTAGTTTTTCTACGACAGCTAAAATAGCGAAAAAAGCAAAATCTAGAAAAGTGGCTCAATGTGGAAGATGTCGTATGCCCAGTATGCCCACTGAAGAAATAAAAAAAAAGTGTTAATAATCCATAGGAGCAGTGTTTATTTATTTCTTGATACAGGTTTGCCAACAGGTGCAATACTATTACTAAAACACTTTAATCAAAGGTACAAAATCATTCCAGAGTATTCAATCATTCCAGAGTATATAAAGGTACAAAATCATTCCAGAGTATTATACCTCGACTTCGTCTCGTTTTGTAACGGCGACTCTCATGTTTTAAGAACCAAATATGAGCTGTTGCATACGCTAGTTTTTCTACGACAGCTAAAATAGCGAAAAAAGCAAAATCTCGAAAGGTGGCAGAATGTGGAAGATATCGTATGCCCACTAAATAATTTTCAACCGACTTCAATATTTCTAAAGGAGGAGGTTCTCAATTCGTCTGTTTTTTTTTTTTAATGGATGTTTACTCATAACTCCGTCATTACTGAACCGATTTAAATTTTTTTTTTGTTTTCTGAAAGTAGACGGTTCCTGGTTGGTCCCGTTTTTTTCAAAATCCATTTCTGATGATGGGATCCATGAGGAACTGAGGAAACTCCTCAAATTTGAAAGGCACATGCATGCTGATTTGGGTGATTTCTTAAGAAACTCGAGCATTTCTTTACGAAAATCATCAATTTGGTGGAGTGGATCTGATAATGAAGACCAGGGATGGCAAAGTGGAACTGCTTCGTAATTCTCAGGACTATGATCCGATTTAAAAAAATATTTTTTTGTCTGTATATAGATGGTTTCAGGATTGTCCCGTTTTTTTCAAAATCAATTTCTGATGATGGGATCCATGAGGAACTGAGGGAACTCCTCAAATTTGAAAGGCACATGCATGATGATTTGGGTAGTTTCTTAAGACACTCGAGCATATCTTTACGAACATCATCAATTTGGTGGAGTGGACCTGATGATGAAGACCAGGGATGTCAAAGTGGAACTGCTTGGTAATTCCCAGGACTGTCATCAGATTTAAAAAAACATTTTTTTTTCTGAAAATAGATGGTTCCAGATTTGTCCCGTTTTTTTCAAAATCAATTTCTGATGATGGGATCCATGAGGAACTGAGGGAACTCCTCAAATTTGCAAGGCACATGCATGATGATTTGGGTAGTTTCTTAAGACACTCGAGCATTTCTTTACGAACATTATCAATTTGGTGGAGTGGACCTGATGATGAAGACCAGGGATGGCAAAGTGGAACCGCTTGTTAATTCCCAGCTCTATCATCCGATTTGAGACATTCATCTTTTCTTTGTAAAGAAATACCTTCAAGATAGTCTTCATGAGGGATTGAGAGAACTCCTCAAATTTTAACGGCACATGCATTCTGATTTGAGGGTTTCCTTATGTAACTAAAACAGTGTTTTGGCGGAACCAACATTTTGATGAACTGGATCTGATGATGAAGACCAGGGATCGCAAAGTGGAACTGGTTAATAAACCTAGCTCTACTTATTATCCTAGTTGTGACATTCATCTTTTTGATTTGATTTATATTCTGATGATGGAGTTCTAGAAGAATTCAGAGAACTCCTCAAATTTGAACGGCAGGTTAATTGTGATTAGAGGGTGTTCATAATTAGCTTAGGCATTATCTTACTGTGGCCATCATTTTGCTGGAGTGGACCTGATGTTGATAATCAGGGATGGCATAATGAATATGCTCGTTAATTTACAGTTTTAAATTTTAAATTTTTTTCTTAATTATTTTTAAGAAAAAAAAACCGACTTCATTTGGTTCCCGGTAAAAGTGAAATTAAGAATTTGTTTGAGTTAGCCAGTTTATTTCACAAATATCCAATACACCGCACGTGTACGATTGAAAATTGAGGAGCTTTCTTAATGTCCCAGGGCTTCCATCATTACATGTGAAGTATAATCAAACGGAACTCCCTTGTAGACCTTTAAAACAAACAAAATAACAATGTGTTAAATTGGATGACAGACTGTAAATTATCGAGCAGTTTCATTATGCCATCCCTGATTATCAACATCAGGTCCACTCCAGCAAAATGATGGCCACAGTAAGAAAATGCCTAAGCTAATTATGAACACCCTCTAATCACAATGAACGTGCCGTTCAAATTTGAGGAGTTCTCTGAATTCTTCAAGAACTCCATCATCAGAATAGAAATCAAATCAAAAAGATGAATGTCACAACTAGGATAATAAGTAGAGCTAGGTTTATCAACCAGTTCCACTTTGACATCCCTGGTCTTCATCATCAGGTCCACTTCATCAAAATGTTGGCTCCCCCAAAACAATGTTTTAGTTACTAAGGAAACCCTCAAATCAGAATGCATGTGCCGTTAAAATTTGAGGAGTTCTCTCAATCCCTCACGAATTCCATCATCAAAATAGAACTATAATCAAATAGGACTATCTTGAAGGTATTTCTTTACAAAGAAAAGATGAATGTCTCAAATCGGATGATAGAGCTGGGAATTACCAAGCAGTTCCACTTTGTCATCCCTGGCCTTCATCATCAGGTCCACTCCATCAAATTGATGATGTTCGTAAAGAAATGCTCGAGTGTCTTAAGAAACTACCCAAATCATCATGCATGTGCCTTTCAAATTTGAGGAGTTCCCTCAGTTCCTCATGGATCCCATCATCAGAAATTGATTTTGAAAAAAACGGAACAAATCTGGAACCATCTATTTTCAGACAAAAAAATATTTTTTAAAATCGGATGATAGTCCTGGGAATTACCAAGCAGTTCCACTTTGCCATCCCTGGTCTTCATTATCAGATCCACTCCACCAAATTGATGATTTTCGTAAAGAAATGCTCGAGTTTCTTAAGAAATCACCCAAATCAGCATGCATGTGCCGTTAAAATTTGAGGAGTTCTCTCAATCCCTCATAAATTCCATCATTAAAATAGAACTATAATCAAATATGACTATCTTGAAGGTATTTCTATACAAAGAAAAGATGAATGTCTCAAATCGGATGATAGAGCTGGGAATTACCAAGCAGTTCCACTTTGCCATCCCTGGTCTTCATTATCAGAACCACTCCACCAAATTGATGATTTTCGTAAAGAAATGCTCGAGTTTCTTAAGAAATCACCCAAATCAGCATGCATGTGCCTATCAAATTTGAGGAGTTCCCTCAGTTCCTCATGGATCCCATCATCAGAAATGGATTTTGAAAAAAACGGGACCAATCTGGAACCATCTACTTTCAGAAAACAAAAAAAATAATTAAATCGGTTCAGTAATGACGGAGTTCTGAGGTAACATACATAAAAAAAAAATCAAACGAATTGAGAACCTCCTCCTTTAGAAATATTGAAGTCGGTTGAGAAATTAAAAAGAAAACAACAGTGCTCATATATTGTATGAATATCCATAGGAGCATCGTTTAGCAGTGTTCTTGTGGAATACTATAGACAACGTTATAATATAAGTAGGTATACTTTTTTTAATATCGCTGTCAGTTATCTAATTGACAGATAGAAGTGCTGGAGTAGAAATAATAAGTAGGTATTTTTATTTAGCTCTTAAAATTTGACACTGAATTTTGCAAACGTAGGCATTTTATTTTTTATTGTTTCTTTTTTTTATGTTGCGCTGCTTCATCACTTCCGTTTGGTATACATAGTTATATGTAGGTACTAATATTACTAAACTTACAAATATTGCAACCTACCTATATTGGCTAAAAACTAGCATAATATTTATTTAAACTTCCACGATTTTCACACATTATAAATTTACTAAAACGGGGCTTAATCGTGTATAAACTTTGAAAACAAACCTCCGACGTTTCAAAGTTTATACACGATTAAGCCCCGTTTTAGTAAATTTATAATAGCATAATATTAACAGGGTTTCAGAAAAAAATACGGTGTTCAATATTTACTACTAGGTTTCTTATCAGTCAATACGTCTAGATATGTGCAGACTGCAGATATTCTTATACGAGTAATGTAGAATTGTTGCCCTATATTGACGATGTAGATAGAGATAGACAGCTTATCTTGAGATATGAACTCTGAGCGCCTACCACGAACCGCGAACGAAAGTATGCCTCCCTTTCGCACTTGAGATTTCTCACTCAAGTGCGACAGAGAGGTGAAACTTCGTTCGTGGTTCGTGGTAGGCCTTCAGAGTACCTACGTTGACTAAAAACAACTAAAAAAAATCACTTTCTAAAAAGTTAGGTACAGTGGAAGAACAGGCGGCGGTAGATGGTGGTGATTTTTCTTCATAGATGGTATGCAAAGCATGAAAGCAGTAAGTACCTATAAGTCATATAGTTATACAAAGTACCTACCTAGTATGTAGCTGAAATTCTAGTAAATCGCAAAACATAACTTCCAACTTCCACCACACGCAAAATATGTACTTAACAAAATCACATTATAATTTAACTAAAATAACCATGTTCAGGACAGGTTCGTTATCAATGTTAGCTCGCCAGCGCGGGCCCCGGAGGAGGCGTGGCCGGTGAGGTCATTTCATTAAGTAGGTAAGTATATAAATAAAAGCTCCGCTGCGCGTGCGACGCGCTAATTGTTGCTTCACGACTCGTATAATACAAAATATCATAAACGGGCTAAATAAATAGGTGTGACGACAACGATTTTGGTTAATAATAATATATATATCACCTACCGTCCTTGACATTTTGTTATCTGCTTCTCTATCGTTCTTGCATAATCAAGCGATAAAGAAGGAAATAGACCAACGAACGGGGATCGGTTACCTACCAACGAAGAATAAGTTTCACGTTTTTTTAGTCTGTTTATACTTTTAACTATCGTATTTATTTGTGAAACAAATTGTAATGAAATGAATCAGAGGAAATTAATCGTAACGTAAGAGTCTAAAACTCCCCTGAATTCGTTGCTTGACGCAAAAAATGGTTTCTTAGGCATAACAAATGTGAATGATCGTTACCTTTCCACGCTCTGAGGTGCTTGCCCGCCCGCTCGTCTAGCTCGTAGTAATCATGAATAAGAATTGCCATCGCTCAAAGCCTGTTGTTTATTTGGTGTCCATTCTGTAACAAATTATCAATCGATCAGTATGTATCATTGGGCATTCAAAATGCTTGTGCTCTGGGTTCACTAAAATTCCCCATGCGTACATACCTACTTACCTAAGTAGGTACATAATTTATGGCGTAGCCATATATTAATTATAGCGATAGCATTTTCCGCCTTAAGCCTATGTAGGTTTTTTGTGTTACTTGATAAAACGTTACTGATAATTTTCTATTAATTTTAAATTGTTAGTAACGGCAACAACAGAGTATTAACAATGACTTGGTCCTTCGACCTGGATTATTTCCCAGCCGCGACGCAGTACGTAGACTACGTAGTACCGATCTTGGTGCCCAAAAAACTAAGAAATTCCTAAACTTACCCGCAAGAGTAAGTAAGTAAAGAAAATTCGTATGGAAATTAGTCATGCCCCTTAGGGAACGAGGCCTACTCCACCTACTAAATATTCATTAAATGATTTAATCTAAAAAGTAGCATAAGAAAAACTACAGTTCTACATCGATATATTTACATATTACACGCCTTACCGATATAATTAATTTGTCATGTCAACTCGACTACGATATCTAATTAACAAGCAGTGACAAGTGAGTTTCTGGTCCCTTAGGAAGAGGTTAATTAAAGTCATGACCATGGGAGTTGATATAACATACACCTAATCATTTAAAATAGGGCAAGGAACTATAACTAGGTCGATCAACGCTTTCAATACCCAAATATCAAAAGGGTTATTAATCTACTCCGAAACATGTCGAGCTCTTTTCATTTCAACTTTATTGACGTGAATAACTCGATACAAGTAATTTAATATGTCTAAATACGGGAGCTAAGGTTTATGTTTTAGAACGTATGTACTTATGTCAAATTTTTTAGAAGGCCCTACAGCCTGCATCGTTTTGTGGATTGCATCGTGTGAGGTGTCAATACATTTGGCTAAATTTTATAGGAGTGACATAGACAAAACTATTATTAATCATAGACGGTTATGGCGTCAAAACACTAGAATATGAATAAAAATAAAAGAATAGAATTATGAATCACTGGCTATTTTCCGCATCACCTGTCTCGTGGATTTCTTTACCACCTTTCATGTTGAATTTTTCTATCAGAAGATGAAACAAGACGACTAACAATATGTACACAAAATGCGTTCCCTTGATTTCAGGAGGCCTACCACGACGAACCATTACCGTTTATTTGCCTCTCTATTGCTCTTGCCTATTCGATAAAGAGGCAAATAGACGAACTAACGAAATAATTGGTTTGTGGTAAGCCTTCAGGCTGCGTTACTTGCGTTAGTAACGCCAAAGATGGCGCTTGTGCAAATAGCCTGAAACAAGGGAAACGCGATTTTGAATGGAACATTACAACTTCTATTGTTTCTCTTGGGCGTGATTTTGCAAAATACTATGTTAAGTAGTAGTAAGTTGGGAGTACAAGAACCTATTGACAAAAAAACTCAAAGCTTCTTAAATTAATTTAGTTTTGGCTCTGTGTTGATAACATTTAACTATACTTGGTAAGTATTTCAGGATAAGTATAGTAGGTATAGGCATTAATAAGTATAGATGACTGCCTGGTTACACATGCCCATATTTGAATTATTTATTGCAGTTTACATGTGTTGTAAAATCCCGCCTTTTCAAACAATTATTAATTTATTATTTACTAAGCACCCTTCCTCTTGAATCACTCTATCCATTAAAAAAACCGCATCAAAATCCGCTGCGTAGGTAAAAAGATTAAAGCATACATAAATACATACAGACAGCGGTAAGCGACTTTTGTACTTAGTGATAAAAAATCGTCAAGATAAAACATCCACATCCCTGAATTCATGTTCACGTTATCAATATTATGGTGTACGAGTAGGTATTTGCTTTACTGTTAATTCAAGGACGCAAATAATATACATAAATTTACTCTCTGCGATCAGAAGAAAACCTACCTACAATAAGTCATTGTTCAAATACTTATATAGTTACGTGATTCGCAACTCAAGTAGGCGTGGGTGCAAGCAAATTACTTCTGTAATACTAAAACAGTAGGTATTCTTATCTAAGTGCAAAATGTCAATTCAGTATTCCACTCAAGACGAGGTCGGGGACTTTTGAGTAACAACTTGTGTCATTCGGTCGTAAAAAAGTTATGTTTGCAGTTACAAGGCGGCGTTATGACCCTTGGAAGTTATGATACTTATGATATGACATCATGCCCGGCGGTGTGTATGTAAGGACAATACCATCGTCAGCGAATCCAACGTTACCGCTTCTATTAAGTAAGAGCAAGTTTAGAGAGAGTTTAGGGAGAGAGAGAGAGAGAGTAAGTAAGTAAGTTTAGTCAGTAAGAGCACGGGTGAATAGACTCTTTTTCAGGATATAAATTACGGCGTGCATCCGGTAGTTCTGGGTTTCTATGAGATTATATACAGTACAGTACCTGAACGATTCTCTCCATAATAAAAACTCAGTACCTACCGGGAGCATTCCCTAAGTAAAACATACGATGTAAGTAATAACAATATCCTCGGGTAAGACTTTACAGGCGCAAGATTCCACTGATTATTCGTCAGATTAGATCAGATCAGATACTTAGGAAGCAGAACGAGCAACGAGAAACTACTTAACGCGATAAAATACTTGTATCCACGGTTTCAATCAAGAGTTACAACAAAATGTATCGTTTAACTACAGGGATAAAGTAGATTACAAGTAAATTGAATTTCAACTCATTGGAGTTGATTTTCAATGTAATGTACTACGCTACTAGTTTCAACTTCATTAAATATTCCAGATCATCTCCTTTAGTACATACGTCGGGAAACTACTCATCATCTGCTACCTTTAGTCAGCCTACCTACAGCAGACCTTCAAGCAATTTCATGTTTACTTTGAAGTATAGGTTTGCATCATTTCTGAATTAAAACAACTACGAATGCTTATGGAACCCAAATTAAATTATTCCCAATCAACATTGAGCGCTCCCAAAATAGAGTTTAATCAGTGAATGGTTTCATACAGGGATTGATGTAGGTATTCCTCCAGAGCAGGAACCTGGCGCTCCGCCAGCTCGGCGCCCCAGTTCCCGCTGACATCTTACAAGACGCGACGTATGATGACATGCGGCATGACAAATGCGGAGTCTCGCGTTTGCTGTTCTGCGATTTGCTTGTTTTGGAATGAGCATGTCAATCGTTTTTCGAGGTACTGCAAATTAAGTAGGTATGGTTCGCTCGATGTGCAACCTTAAATGGTAGCGCATAGTTCAATAGGGGTTGGCCGGTGAAAGATTTCTACGGTAGGCATCAGCATTATGTTATGAGTTTTACTTGCCATGCCCATTCAAAAAGTTAAATACCTATTTGTTTTAATAAGAATATGAACAATAGGAAGTAGAGCTAATTCATAGGAATGCCACTTCTAGTTATAAGGAGACCGGTAGCTCCTTAAGGTCGTTAAGGATAAAATCCTAAGAGTTCGGTGAAGTAAGAGAAAGGGTCCTGTTTATTTTAACGTGTTTTAACCTACATCTTTAAATCGTTATCAAAGTAAAGTAGTAAAATGGTTTAATTAACTGCAACAAATAGGATTAATAGACAATAACGCAGTAGTAAAAACTGAAACAAAACTCGAATACCTTCCTAAATAAGTCGTCTGAGGTTATAGAAAATTAGTCTCACCGACCTATATCTACACGTAAATTACTCGAATTAGATATACATTTTATGCACATTATGTAATGTTTATAAATACATGAGGGTTATCTGCATACGAGGCTTTAATTTAAAATGTAGGTATGTCATTTAAACGCGGCTTAATTGGCTACTATTAATGATGATCCAGAACCAGACTAGTCTCATCCGGTATGTAATGGTAGGTTAGGAAAATATAAGTAGTTACAGTCAGCATTAAATAGATGGTGACAGTGACAGCCAAATAGCAATCCTGAAAATCCTGTTGCACCCATCGCTTTCGTATACAATAAGGATTATTTGTGATATAGGTATTTGGTCACTTAGCTGTAAATGTAGCGTCCAGCGGTTGCGTGCAGCGGGAGGACATAAGGCGTCAAGTGCCAAGGTATTTGTGCACTTTGTGCAGCCTCTGTGCATACCACGAGTTGGAAATCTACTGTAGATCTCTAGGCGCTAGCGTCTGCGTCGACGCACTAGTGCATCTTGCTCGCACTTGTTGGTGGAAGCGCGATGCAACTGTATGCTTAGTATGAGTTGCATTCTATTGCGACTGCGGCATTCGACAGCAACTCATGGTAAATCTATCCTTCGTATGGTAGAGACACTGGGCAAAAACTAAAAATCGCAAATTTCGAGCAATTGTTTCTGTCATTCCTATTACTTTGATGAACTTTGATTTGCATAGTGGGCCCACTGCAGTGTGTACTGAGGCAGCTCGCTTCACTTTGCATTTGTTTACATGGACGCCATCCGATGGACGTTTCTATTCAGTTTGTACCCCAAATAAATAACTAATTGCCTATTTGATGCTGAGCCTACTTGGTGTGTTTAAACTTCAGTGAACCAATCCAAATGCAGTTCACGAAGTCGGTTTCTAGGCGAAGTTTCTCATTTCCCCACATCACCATGATTAACCTCAATCCCCCATTCCCAAACAAACTACTAAAATAACAGTCCACCAGCTCACGAGCTTCTGTTTGAGACTATTCACTAGCAAACTCATATCCTACTAGGGACAGCATCTTCCTGGTAAGGCTTTCTGCCTTGCGTTATATAGTTCAATTTCGAGTATCTGGTAGCATGGGATACGATCTTGTCGGATTTACTCTAGCGTTCGTCTCATAATCTAACAAGCCGCGGCATGACGTAATATCTGGTTTGATATTCGGTTTTTTATAGAGCCGCGCGCCGCTGCGCGTAAATCATTGTTGTTCTCCATGTAGTTGGAAAAACGGAGGAACTTTGTATGGCTGCCATAAAATGATGCGACATTTTAAAGCTCGCGGCTGCATTCAATGCAGCGTTTTAATTATCACAATGTAATGAATAATTGATGTAACTGTTGTGTAATAAGCAAAATAATGATCTTTTTTATGGTATTTTTGTATGGTAAGATCTGTGTGTTTGTGTCATTTTACAATTTGTTTTGTGATTTTTGTGCTTGTATTTTAACAATAAGCAAAGTGATCAGTAATAGTAAGCAGGTACCTACTGTCCCTATATATTTACGTATAGGTATATTATAAATGCGTAGCTATGTATGTACAATTATATATCCTGAATTACAACGAATACTGTACCTAAGCAGAGCTAGAACAAACTACTTACTAATATACCCACATGTATCTTTTTTCGCAGTATGTTCCTAAGTTCCTAATAAGAAGGTAGTTATTTTGGAGAAAGCTGAAAAACAGCTAGTAATATTGTTTTTAGATCCTTGAAAATCCTTATGGGTAAATTAATATTTGTTTCTGCACTTTCAGTTACGTTACTTTATTTTCATCAACTGTAGGGTTAGCATGGTTGCCATTTTATCGCTTATCACGCTATGCGTCACTTTCGCACATACATACTTGTTAGAACGTGACAGCAACGTCGGTAAATGCTAAAAACCCGACCATCATAGACTAGCTGGATTGAATAAAATAATTCAAACTAACGAGTTTTTGAGCCCTTTCAAAAGCAAAGGTACTTAAGGCCGTCCCCTATCCCAATGACCTCGGCGATTTGAGCTTTCTCCCCTCCCGCTTCCTTTGCTCACCGGTTATACAATACGTCAATAAGCATAAGTCGTCACCTAGGAAGAGCTGCTTGTACTAGGACGCAACCCTATAAACTACTAGTGCCATGTTACACGACTGAGGGCTTAGTATAAAAGTTGTACGACATTAACTCCTCGACCGCGTTAGCGTATTGAGGGGTCAAAATATGAAAGTTGCCGGATGATTTTAAATAAACGGCAAACATAATTTGAACTCCCGATACGCTAACGCGGTCGAGGAGTTAATGTCGTATAATTTTTATACTAGGCCTTCTGGCCCCCGTCGCCCGCGCAGGCAACTCGAGCCGGCGTTTTCGGAAAAATGCGTGTAATAGCTTTTTCTCGAAAAGTACAAAACCTATCCAAAAATCAGTAGATGCGTTTAAAGTAAACATAAATATATACTGCTTGTCTTAGTTTCTTGTACTTACGACGCATAATAAGGGTTTACGGTTAATTTTTTTTCTCTTGATGTATTATGTTTTTCGACAATTTAGTAGAACCAAATGTAGACCAAATACCTAGCTACATATTTTTTTCAAGCGTTGTGCTTGGAGCTGAACAAAGCCTATTCACTTTAAAAACAGTGAAATATGCCGGGTAGCCCCTTAACACGTTCACTGCGTTATGAGATCTAAAACATCTCTTACGAGTCTTTCATTCCGTGCGGCGTCCGATTTCGTATTTCGCAACTCTGTGCGGGAGGCAATAGCAGCTTAATTACTACGAGTATGATGGAGACAAATATATAAACTTGCTTCCTGCAAAAAATTGAACTCACCGACGTATTAAAAAATAAATGAGATCGATTAGGTCCCTAACGCACTGAGTAATAACTTTATTCATTTGGTGCGTTATGAGATCTTTTGAGTGTCCTGAATCGCATGCCTCGTCGTAGCCGCATGGAGGGGAGAGCGAGTGGCGCGGGCGCCGCACATTTTGTTTTAGTGTTGTACAAGTATCGAAGCAAAGCCCGCGCGTCCGATAAAAAAAAACTCGTTAAAACTTGTGATTTACTGAATTGTTATGGGTGCACAATCGCTTAGGGGTTAATGGGTAACCGATAAAAAAGTGAGAGTTGTAAATTTGTTTACCTAAATATTTATAAAATAATATTGTTTCGGACAAAAATTTTTGACGTCCTATATACTGTATACTAAATAATATATATACCTTATTGAAGAATTTCCTGAGGGAAGATGTTCAGACCACATTTTAAAACGCGGTGACAAAATAAGACGCTGCGTGGGCTGTTACAACAAATTAAACGGCCTCCTAGCCTAGTTGGTAGTGACCCTGCCTACGAAGCAGGAGGTCCCGGGTTCGAATCCTGGTCAAGGCATTTATTTGTGTGTTTATCACGAATATTTGTTCCTGAGTTATGGATGTTTTCTATGTATCTAAGTATTTATATGTATCTGTCTATTATATATATCGTCGCCTAGTACCCACAACACAAGCCTTATTGAGCTTACCGTGGGACTAGGTCGATTTGTGTAAGATTGTCTCATAATATTCATAATATTCATAATTTATTTAAGGCTCACAATGAATAGCACACAGGCTTCCAAAAACTAAAATAATCATTACCCACTATGTCCAATGTAAACAATTGTGTTTACCATGTTTTAACGAAAAACACTTTCCTTGAAACCATTCCTTGAATAAAGTATATTGAATATAGTTATCGACTATTAATGTTTTATTTCAATCCCATCACTAGTCCCTCCACAAATTGAAGTAACTTCAGTTGCGGTGTGAGATACAATCGATACCCTAGATTTTGTTTTCTATTTACTTTGTATGTTTGTGTCGAAACTGCATGCGAACTCGTCTAAAGATAGAGCAATGGATTATCTTCAATCATAAACAAAAATAATAACGGTACACAGCTTTTTGAGCAATATTCACGTTATTTTCGAAATCTATTTTTTATGAGACTCATTGGGTCTCATACGCACTGAACTAAAGCTTGGTTACGAGGTCTTATAGGTCACAAACGCACTAGCTAAAAGTTCATTGAAAATGGACCCGCAGTTAACGTGTTAAGGAAAAAACTAGGTCAAATCAAAAGGATCCTTGAGGCAAATCGTTTCGCGTTTCGGGAACAGCTGGACCGTTTTTAGGGCAAGGAATGTTCCAAAGTAGGTCAGGCTGTCTACCCAAATTGATTTCCCGGCGAAGGGGGGTGCTAAGATTCATCTGGCTTAAAACAACATGAATTATGCTACCTACCTACTTACTGAAACGGGTAAGGTGATATCGAATCAACGTAAGTAATTTTGTATAGTTTCAGTGACATAATGTGTAAAATGAAATTTTAAAACGTTATAAATATAAGAGCCAGACCACAGAGTACCATTTTGTATCATTTGGGGTCGTAACTCCCACGTGGGGTCCCACGGGTTCCTAGCGCACGCAAATTTTTTGTAGAAACACGAAACGTCGTTGATGTAACTTGGTGACCGAAGGGCGAGGGACTTACTCGCACAACGTACGAGTACCTATCAGCAATGCGATACAACTAGGGTTTGCAATTCGAATATTCGGATTATTCGCCATAAATATTATTCGAATTCGACAACACTTATTATTCGAATAAAACGAATATTTCGAATAGTGCAGATTTTATTCAGAAATTATTATATTGTACGAAAACCTGTAATAAAATACCTGTTTTAAACTGTGTTGGAAACAGATTTTAATTCGAAGTAAAAAAAAACGTTTTAATAGTAGACTAATTCTTATTAAATTATTTTTCTTTTCATTTGCCCAAATTAAATATAAAATAAATATAAATATATTATGGGACAATCTTACACAAATCGACCTAGTCCCACGGTAATCTCAATAAGGCTTGTGTTGTGGGTAAGGCCCTAGGCGACGATATATGTATATAATAGATAGATACATATAAATACTTAAATACATAGAAAACATCCATACCTCAGGAACAAATATTCGTGATAAACACACAAATAAATGCCCTGACCAGGATTCGAACCCGGGAGTCAACCAATCGCTCTTGTTCCTGTAAAAACGTTAAAGGTATAAAAGCATACCTACATATTTAACAATTAAACAACTTGAAATCATTATTTTGAGTTATTTATTAAAAATATTCGTTTTATTCGAATATTGCAAATCGAAGTATTTGTATTATTCGAATACTAAAATTGGACGAATAAAGGCTTCGTCAGATTAGCGCGTGGCGTGAGCGGGGCGTGAGCGGGGCGCGAAGCGAGCGCGACCCGCGCTTGGACGCAGCGCGGCGCTAGCGCCGCGCTCCTATCGCGCCCCGCTCACGCCCCGCTTTCAACGCGCGCGCGGCGCGCGGCGCGACCGCCGCGCAGTCACAGCGCAAAGAGAAATGCTCGGTGAATCGAGCGCGCGGCGCTGGCGGCGCGCTCGCGCGACGCGCGCGTGACCCGCGCGCGATGCGCGCCTGACACGCGCGCGATGTAAGCGCGCCGCGCTCCCCGCTTCTATCGCGCTCTGCTCGCGCCCCGCTCGCGCCCCGCTCGCGCCCCGCTCACGCCACGCGCTAGTCTGACGAAGCCTTAATGCAAACCGTTGTATCTAGATACAACGTGAAAATGCCGCCAGCATTTGGCCAGCATCCTGGGTATAATGTCTGGGTATGGGTATTTTAAAAAAAAATAGGCCGACTATTTTAGTTTTTAAGTTGTAACTTACTGTGTATATTTTGTTTTTGTGTAAAATATTACACTGTTATGAAGGATAGAAAAAAGAAGGAATATCTCGGTGGAGACTTGAACTCATATTACATTGATTAAAAAAAACTCATATCAATGTTTTCAGACGACTCCGGGCAAAACTTATTATATATACTTAAGTAAAAAAAATATTCTTCCAAATAAATTATAAAGTGTATTTAGGTAGGAGTATATCATCACTACATAGTATAAAACAAAGTCGCTTTCTCTGTCCCTATATCCCTATGTATGCTTAAATCTTTAAAACTACGCAACGGATTTTGATGCGGTTTTTTTAAGATAGTGTGATTCAAGAGGAAGGTTTATATGTATAATAATAACCCGTGCGAAGCCGGGGCGGGTCGCTAGTATATGAAAAAATACTTGATAGTTTTTGTACTGATGTAACATGTATTTTATTTTAAACATTTATATTTGGATTTTACTGATTCTGTCCTATTTGCTTATTTGTTTGTAGTGTAATAAAGATTTTGACGATTTTTTTTATTTTATATTACGACGGTGACAAACAAACATACGGCCCGCCTGATGGTAAGCGGTCACCGTAGCCTATGAACGCCTGCAACTCCAGGGGTGTTACATGCGCGTTGCCGACCCTTTAAAAACTTTAACACTCCTTTTTTTGAAGAACCCCATACTGTAGTCCTTTGGGAAAAAAATTTTTGAAAATGTAACTGTGATGATTATATGTATTAAATTAATTATATATTTTTCCTTCCCAAAACGCTCGGGTTAATAAATCAACTTAAGTAACACATTTTAAAATTTTCCTGAAACTGTTTGTGCTAAAATAATTTAAAAAATACCTATATATTTTAATTTTTTACTTGATATGGTTTTCCCTATATTTTCATTAAAGTGAGAAAAACTCCTTAACATTTTTGCATCTAAAAATAAATACTTAATTCTGCACTTAAATACATATCTATAAGTAATCGAGTTCATTAATATGTGTAGGTTTCTCAATAGAAGTAAATGTACACATACCTATCTATAAACTCGACTGTAGGTAGGTTGGTATACTATCTATCCCCACGGGACGCACCCCTGGGTATTATGAGTCGCGTCGGTATAACATAATACCTATTGTATTAATATAGTAGTTTATGCAACAGTGATATAATAAGGGTTCTTAAAACTTGAGGGTCGCCGTTACAAAACGAGGCGAAGCCGAGTTTTGTAATAATAGACCCGAGAGTTTAAGAACCAATTATGAGCTGTTGCATACCCTAGTTTTTCTACGACAGCTAAAATAGCGTAAAAAGCAAAATCTAGAAACGTGGCAGAATAGGGAAGATGTCGTGCCCACTATGGAAATTAAAAAAAAACAACAACAGTGCTAATATAAATGTATGAAAATCCATAGGAGCAGTGTTCTTATGGAATACCACAGACAACGTTATAATGTATACTTTTTAAATATCGCTGTCAGTCATCTAATTGACAGATAGAAGTGCTGGAGTAGAAAAAGTATTCTTAAGTTAGTTTCAATCTAAGTACAACTAAGCTAAACTTAAAGCATGGCGTCGAGCCAAGGTCAAGGATAATCCAAGGATAGCTATGACTTCACGGACCGTGACTTTTAACATTTATACTACATTCATTTAAAAGACTTTATGTTAATCTAAGAATAAAAATCTTACTCTATTCTGCCCTCGATATAAATGCATTTGCACGGTGTAGTTGGAAGCTTTTATTTTAAGTAAAAAGTAAATTGCGAAATATTTAAATTTTCACACATTACCCACCTCACTGTAATCCTTTTAAATATCATGCAGTTGAAATGAAAGCAACAATAATTCACATTCTCATTGATAACATTTGGGCACAATTCGAAAATATCGCGAGTGGGATCGATACACGTCTCTCTTTTCACGCATGCCGCGTAGACTAAGTCCACTCTGTTAGAATAGCGATAATATAAGTATAACTATCACTTACAGAGCGTTTGAACCAAGACAACTTGGACTTGTATATCCGTAACAATCATACATAGTTTAAGGTCAACGCTTGCAAGCGCTCGCTTAGCGATAATAATAGCTTCGGTTTGGAGAGAGAGACACAACGAAAACATACAATTGTAAAACTGTGTTGCAGACAAAGACAGATATATATGTGGGAGTTCAGCCTTTTGTTTACCAGATTCAGCCACATGATGTCATGGTAACACGGCCACGCTATATTTCGATTCGGTTTCGGTTTGAGGTACACCAAATGTTGCATTTATTTATAGGTATCTACTCGTAACTTTTCAGCCTAGATACAGTCAGCATCGTAAATATAATATGAATTTGCCATGGACCATAAATATAATGTGTGTTCTTATTGCCTCAGCATCAGCAAAATAGTTGACTTCACGGCCGAAGGCCTGATTGGGTGAAGGCACTTTACGCTTTTTTTAAAAACATACATACTTTACGCATACATATTATAAATCCAGTTTTTTTCAGGATCACATCAGATCAGAGATCAGACTTACTTAGGTACCTAGTACTTATTTTATTATACTGCTTCCAATATCAAGTCATTATTATCCTCATTAACTTCAATACTATATATGGGCGTGTAAAGTTTTCAGCGTAATGCTAGCGTTCATTTTAGACTGTAATATAGTTCTTCCCTTTTCGGATAATACTTTTTTCAATACAGTTGCTCAAAAAGTGCCCTTTTTTGGCTGTTTTGCGTGCGCAAAGTTTGTTTTTGCGAACTAGTGCTTTTTACCGTGCGTTTACATGCTCGGGCTCTCGGCCGAATGTTTCGGCCATGTTAGTACACGATGATTCGAGACAGACTATATAGAGAAAACTTAAGCCAGACCAGAGACAATTTAAGTAATTTTTCAGGTAGTATGGTTGAGTTAAAAGGTGTTTTAAATAATTTTACTTCGGGTGAAGCTATTTAAAAAGTGTCTTAAATGGTTTCAATAACCAAAGCTATTTAAAACACAGTTTAACTCACTGAAACTACCTGAAAAAGCTTAAATTGTCTATGGTCTGGCTTAAACTTAATCTATATAGTCTGTATCGAATGAGCGTGTACTAGGGTGGGCCGAATCATTCGGCCGAGAGCCCGAGCATGTAAAAGCACCTTTACTTTTCCAATCTTTTTAAATTTAGTTGTGTTCCAATTCATAACTGCTTACCGAAGAGTATATACTAAATACCTACTATTAACGCAATAATATTAAAGATATTGATATTTCATATGTCAATAATTACTTCTTCATCATACTAATGATCATTCATTAAAAATAATAACGTTGAAAACAGTTCTTATAAATCTGTGTGTATGAAACGGAACAGAGCCTACGAAACGTGAGTCAAAGTAGAGGCGTTTTTCAATCAGGTAAACAAGTTCGAAGTGCTTATAAGACGTGACGATACGATTTGTCACATGCGATTTATTATTTTGTTTATTAGGTATATATTGAAAATGAGAAAGTAAAGAAGATAAGATAAACATTTTGAAGATGTTCTTATTAAATCAACTGTATTACAATATTTACAATCGTGTCACGGAAATAATAAAAATTACTTTCAAATTCGTTCTTATGTATTTTAATTTTTTTTCGCATCTGTATTGAAAAACGTCGTTCGATTCACGTGCAGATATGTCATTTTTCAGTAATGACATACTTTCCGCACTAGCATCGAAATGTACTATTTTGATGCAGGATTTTCTCGCCAACTGTACTTTTTTAAACATTCGTCTACTTCATGCTAGTTTTACAAACTTTTACAACTCAGATAGGTACCTACGCGTTGCCAGTGATCGCAATGTCAAACATCAGAAATATGTTTTCCCCTCACTAGCTCGGAAAGCGCTGTTTCGTCCTTTAAAACTAGCGTGGAAAAACGCATTTTATCCACATGTGGGGCAAAGTAATCTAATTCCTATCACTTACCACCAGTCCCGGTCCCGTATAAGTGAGTCCTATATGCCCATAGTAAATATGCGCAATCGGAGGTCACACCTTAAATTGGTCATGTGATCATGTCTTATCCCGCACTTGGTAAGCTATTGGCAATATCTAAGTATCAGGAGCATACTTACTCTATGACAAATTTTGAAATTAATTTTTGATGGTTTATTCAAGATAACTTACATGTGGATAAGATTTATAATCGTATGTAGTCTGTATTTTCCTCGCAATAGTGAGGGGAAAATGTTGTATTACACTCGGCGGCAAAGTTTGTTCAACTCTCGTGCCTTGAGACCCTCGTTAAGCTCAAGATTCCAGTTATTGAACCACTCGCTACGCTCGTGGCTCAATTTCGGAATCTTTCGCTTGCTCGGGTTTCAATATAAGCCCGAGAGTTAAACAACAACTTTGCCCCCTTGTATAATAAATAACTATTAACGGTCTCTTTACGGATCAATCATGATGAGCTTTTTGACATGATAATATTGTCACGTCAAAATTTCATTTAAAAATTTTATGGCTAGGCTACACTTGCGTATGAAGCATGTCAGCACGTCACCGCATGTACGTCCTACAATATTGGGACGCACGTAGTGCCACGTAGTCATTATGGTATAGTCAAGTTCAAAAGGAAACTGGAAATTGAGCCTATTAAACTTAAAATATAACTTGTATCACAGACATACAACAAGATAGGTAAAAAATACTAGGAATAATCGCTAATTACTCGCCACCCTGTATTAATTAGACAATTTATTCATAAAAAATACTTTCTTTATAGGTGCATAACATTAATTTTAGTATAACGTGGTCAATTATTGAAGAGTAGTCAGTAGGTAATTGACATCTTATATTCAAATGAATTATAGTTACAGGTACAACAGAATTCATTTTTAATATCTTCTATACATATAAAAGGAAAAGTCCTGACACTCCTGACTGACTGACTCACTGATCAACGCACAGCCGAAACTACTAAACGTATGATCCTGAAATTTTTACATTACGTCAGGTGTTTAACGAAGGTAACGAATAAGAAAGGGTTTTGAAAAAATCATCTTCTAAGGGGGTTAAATCGGGGTTGAAAGTTTGTATGGAAGAAAGTTTTTTTTTAGATAGAGACTCAAAAGTTGGTGTAGAGGTTTGTTATTAAAATACAAAAAAAGGAATTTTAGCGTTTTGGAAAAATCAACCCCAAAAGGGGTGAAAAGTGTGTTAAAAGTTTGTATGGCGGAAGCGTTTCCCTTTTAGTTATAGACTACAAACTTTGTGAAAAGAATCCTCATTAGAGTTTACAAAAAGTAATTTCAGCGATTTCGAAAATTCGACCCTTATAAGGGTGAAAAGGGTGTTGAAAGTTTGTATGGCCGAAGGTTTTCTGTTTAGCTAGAGACTATTTTATGTGTAAAGGTTTCTCATCAAAAAACAAAAAAGGTGTTTTTATCTATATCTATAAAAGGAAAAGTCCTGACTGACTGACTCACTGATCAACGCACAGCCGAAACTACTAAACGTATGATCCTGAAATTTTTACATTACGTTAGGTGTTTAACGAAGGTAACGAATAAGAAAGGGTTTTGAAAAAATCATCTTCTAGGGGGTTAATCGGGGTTGAATGTTTGTATGGAAGAAAGTTTTTTTTTTTAGATAGAGACTCAAAAGTTGGTGTAGAGGTTTGTTATTAAAATACAAAAAAGTAATTTTAGCGTTTTGGAAAAATCAACCCCAAAAGGGGTGAAAAGTGTGTTAAAAGTTTGTATGGCGGAAGCGTTTCCCTTTTAGTTATAGACTACAAACTTTGTGAAAAGAATCCTCATTAGAGTTTACAAAAAGTAATTTCAGCGATTTCGAAAATTCGACCCTTATAAGGGTGAAAAGGGTGTTGAAAGTTTGTATGGCGGAAGGTTTTCTGTTTAGCTAGAGACTTTATTTTATGTGTAAAGGTTTCTCATCAAAATACAAAAAAGGTGTTTTTATCTATATAATATATAAATAAGATACTGACTGACTGACTGACTTATCAACGCCCAGCCCAAACCAGAAATGGGGTGAAAAAGTCAACATGGGAAATATATACAGTAAGTGTAACTTAATACCTAGCTCACAAAAACTCTACTGAGGACGCCCCGAGAACAACTACGGAAAATAGTAGGACTACTAACAGGACACAACACACTAAACAAACACTTACACAATATGGGCATCACGGACAGCCCGAATGTGCAGAGCATGTATGGATAAGGAAGAAACAACAAAACATGTTCTCCTAGAATGTAAACAGATAGAAGTATACAGGAGCAAATACTTAGGAACTCCCAGCACACTAAAGGAGGCAATTTGCAACCTTAAAACGATGATAGGTTTCATAGACGAACTAGGGTGGTTAGAGTAGAGCTACCTCGCTATCACGCAAAAAAGGCACAATGGATGTCGATTTGCGGAAAAAGCCCAGGAAAACTAACTAACTAACTAAAAGTAAAAGCTAGTAACAATATAAGGTGGCGATTTACCATATGCTTAGAAAATGTTGCTCGTTCAACTAGTGCAGGCGCTTCTTCGTTTTGTGCTATAGTAGAGAGCAGTAAATCAAAAACTTCTTATAATATTTATTTTATATTCGGCTAAATATAAAAACAAAGTTAGTTTTAGCTGTGATTTTCCCGCAACTCGACATCCATTTTGCTTGATAACGAGGTAGCAGTGGCGGAGCGTCAAAATGTTCTTTGTGCAAGCCGGAGCTGATTTGCTGCTTTTCTTTGAGTACCTAATGTATTAAAACAGTTTTCTTTAATTTCTGGCTTTTTTGTACATTACCGAAAGTTGACACCAAGGAAACTATTGATACTGGATAGAAATGGAATCGATTGACATAAAAAAAATACATGTAAAAAACTATTGTAATTTAGATACAAATTGTATGGGGAAAGTTTTTCTTGATTTATGGCTTTTCTAGCCGTAAACTTATTGTTGGTCCCATACAAGCTTTTGATCCTGGACAGGAGTGGAATCGATTGGAATCAAAATACCAGTTTGTCAAAAATGACCATTCTCTCGCATCCTGTATGGTTTTTTCAAAATCTGTAAACGCCAATCTTTATTAATTTGAAATCGAAGAAAGGTCACACGCAACACGGGATCTGGTATTTCCACCCTGTATGTATAGGTGTTTTGTGTCTTGTGATTAGTCCTACTATTCTCCGCAGTTGGCATCTGGCTGTCCTCACACTCCTCAGTAATGTTAAACGGGTGTACAAATCCAATGGTCTTTGTAATTCAATCCCTAACGGGGTGGTTCTACTAGAAAATAGTCGAATACGCAGGCTATTCTAAAGAAATACCTAAGGGGGTTTCTGATGTAATGCATCTAGGTAATCTGAATCGAATTGCTGACCGAAGTATCTCGGTCCTTTATCTCTTGGTGGAGTCTAAGTGTTCTAAATGTGGATGCCTACGCCACGTCGCAATATACTACTAAATAATGAAACATTTTGTAGTTTAAAATTTCCTTTATTATAAAATTATTAGTATAAGTACAAAGTTCTTACGTTGGATTGGACCCATAATAATGTGGGTATCTTCCCTACCGTTATAATTATATACTTCGTTTTCTTAAAATTAGAAAAATCGTGCGATTGTCGTTATGCGATTATTTGGGGAAGCGATTTAAAAACTGACCTTTTCATGTCTTAATTTCTTCATTGTATAGATAACAATGGAAATAACTAATGTAATATTAATATATTGCAGAGATGGCTGAGATAATTGAAGAAACGTAGGCAAATTCGACCGTTATTTTTCTAATCCTAAAAAAACGAGGTACCTATAGAGATACTGTAAATGTTTAGGTTCTGTTTTAACACTTACAGGGGTGTTTAATATTTCCGTCACAGTAAGTGCCTACTTTCGCACTTATGGTATACGTGCGGTTGCAAAAGTGCATACTTACATTATGTATTCATTCATAAATTGGGTATGCAATTCTGTAACTGATCGTACCTATAAATATTTACTTTCCTTATATAAAACCTAGCAATTATAGCGTCAAAGTTTTATGACTTGCTAATCATGCAATCGAATTTTGTTTTCATGGAATTACCTATGTACGTCTTTAAATTTCCTGGGTCCACGGTTATGTACCGTATTAAGTATGCTGGAACCATGGACCAAGAAATATATTGGTATTAATGTTATATGAGGCCAAAAGAAAGTAAATAAATAAATACATATTAAATGGAAAGTATTTGACAAATACCTACTTATGGATAGATAAGATGCATGTCATGCATGCATACTAATAGTATAATAGGCAAAATAAATAGACTGCACCCGCGTTTAACACAAGATTTCCTATTATCCAAGTAAAGTGAAACTAAGGATGACATTTTTTTAAGATTCAATTACGGTACTTTATACGAGTATGTTGTACAAATTGTTTTCTTCATCATTATTGAGATCCGGTTCGAAGGACCAAGCGGACCAACGTACAGGCAAGGTCATTAATGTCCTAAACATAATATTAAGTTAAGCTAATTCAAGTGGTTGAACAAATTATACATGCAAGATGCTATTTTTGTAATATCGCTCATTCGTATTTCATTATAATCTTTCGTATCAGTTTGCTATTGTACCTACGCCGTAGCTTATTACAGTTATTACGCAGCAGCAAATTTCTGTAAAATTTAGGAGTTCGTAGGACCAATTTGCTATTTTTTTGTTATGTTCCTACTCGTATTATTAATGAATAAATTATTACGTTTTATAATATTATTTATGATCCAACGTAACAGGATATTTTATTTTCGATTCCACGTAATCTTTGTTTGAGGAAATAGGAAAATGAGCGATAATATACTTAGGTATATATGTAATAACTGTAACTTTTGGAGGATACTTTCTATGTAACTGTTTGTAATTGGTAGGCATAACAATATTTTTTAGGAATTACTTCTTATAAAGACCGTCGGATTAGTTAACAATTTAAATTTTTAAATTTCTTAAATTATTTTAAGTAGACAGTATTTTTTAAAATATCAAACTAAATCATAGAGGTACCCTAGATAAAGTAAATAAGAGTGAGTTATGTATAAACCATATCATCATACAAATGCTACTTGCAATTTCGCATGCACATAAATAATGCACGAGTCTCTAAGCAAAATAAACGTCGATCCACTCTCCCCGTGGATCCCGTTCTCGATCGACGCTCGAGGCTTTCATATATCTGAACAGTCTTGTCCGGCGAATGTGGTGTCCAGCATCAGCAGAATATGTACGGCCTGACACATATGGGGCACCGGTCCGAGGCCGCCAGACATCTCCTGAGGCAGTCCGCGTGGAAGAAGTGCGCGCAAGGGGTGACGCGCGCTGAGCGCATGACCCCTAAGCAGACTGCGCACACGTCTTCTAGCGTAGCAAGCTCCGCTGGCGTCGCTCGTCGGAACCTCGCGAGTGACCCGCACGCTTCATTTAGCTTCACTAACGCTTCCCCGAGCCTGTGTCTACCGTGAACGTACACGTTCACATATAGCAGCAGCAGCGCTAGTCGCCAGCGCTCGCACCACGCCAGCGCAGGCACCAGCGGCAGCGCCAGCGCCGTCGTCACTCCTCGTGCCCACACACCGAAATACAGCGCCTCCATGCCTTCTAGACGGTTAAACTTCATAGCTGTTAAAGCTATAGGCCAGAGCTCAAGAAACGTCCGCTCCGTTAGCAAATAATAAGTCGCAGTTGTGAGTGTGTACAGTGCTGTAGGTTTGTAATGCTCCAAGCCCTGTTCCAGTCCAAAAGCTAATAGAACGAAGGTGACAGTGACAATAAATGTTACAGCTTTAGTCCATTCGAGGACAATCTTGGTTGCAGACATGGCGAGATGCTTGACGCGCGAATGCCTGGTGACGTTGACGTAGGGTGACCAGTCCTCCTTGGTGCACAGCTCGCGCACGTAGCTGACGGAGTAGGTGACCACGTTGTAGAACATGAGCGAGTAGAGGCACGTCAGGCGGCCCTGGGAGACGAACAGACGGTCGCACGCGGTAAACATGAGCAGCTGGAAAAGCAAACAAAAAACGTAAATCACAATTATACTAAAGTAGATTACGAGCATCGAATTTTCAAGCTACTGTACATAAGCCCTCCGCACACCGAAACGGTGGAGCGTCGGCGGGACGTAAGCGGCGCGTTGTATAACACTGATTTAAATACTCGCGCCGCACACGCGCCGCTTTCGGCCCGCCCAGTCACAACAGCGCGGCGGCGGGATGAGCGAAGCGGCGTGGTGGCGGGAAGCGGCTACAGCTACAGTAGTATAGAATACAGCGTTTTTAGGGCTCCGTAGTCAAATAGCAAGCTTATAGTTATAACGCTGTAATTTGGAATAAATATAAAATATATACATCAATCACGCTAACTGTGGTAAAATTAAAAATCCAAAACCCTTTTATTTTTAGGGTAAACAAAAATTATTATTTTTTACGTTTCAACCCAAAAATGTTATGTATCGTTGGATAGGTATTTAAAAAAGAATAGGGGTTATGCTAAAAATATTTTTTTTATAAAGTAAATATATTCGGAGATATATATCGCTCCGGAAGATTAGAAAAAATCCCCATTCTAACTTTTTAACGCAAGTCAAAAAAATAAAAAAAAAATTAGAGAGCTTTATGAAATAATTTAGAACTTGGTCAATTAACCCATTTTTGAAGTCAACTGCCGCGTACTCCGCTGTCCGCGGTAGAGTGGCGGCGGCCTTTGGTACACCGCGGCGGCACCGGTGTCGGTGTGTGTTTCGGTGTGCGGAGGGCTTAAATGGTGCTTATTCATCAGTACCAATGGCGTACATGAAGAGAGGCCTATGCTCAGCAGTGGGCGGTAAACGGCTGAAATAATGATGATGATGATGATGGTGCTGATTCAAGACGGAAGGTATAATAAACCAATGCCGTAAATTGAGCACATCAGGTAGTGGGAGCCAATACTTCGTGTACATGAGAGCACTTAAAGGATGACACACTAGGACGCGACAAGACGGGACTATCTGTCAATTTCGATAGAAAGAATCACGTGATAGCTCGGATGTCACGTGACGTTTTCTACAGAAACTGAGGGATCGTCCCAGCCCGCCCCGTCCCATCCCGTTCTAGTGTGAGTCATTCTTAATTATTGCATTTTAGTCATAACTCATTCACAACTATTATTTTAGTCAACAACATCAACAAATTAATCATTAAATTAATTACATATGACATACTTATTGCTTGAAACCATTAAAAGAGCTAATGTTAAGTTTGCGTGAGGATAAACGTTTACATAGCGCCTGATAATGAATATATTATGTACCTATCTATTTGTATGTGATAAAACTTACTTAATGAATAATTTACTCAGCTAAATTATGTGTTTTTCTTTTAAGTTACATGTCAGACTAGCCTAAACTATGTACGTAGGTACATAGTTTAGGCTATTTAATGTTTTGTAGTCAATCAATAGCTTAATCCAATGTCATATTTGTTTAATAGTGAAAGTATTTATTTGGTGTAACTAATTGTCAAATTAATAACCAAACATTATATGTGTGTGGGTATCTACACCAAAAAGGATGCCACTCAGCATGTCGTGAAATCACGACGCTGGTTTTCAGGGAAACCTGAACTTAAACTAAGACTTTTAATAAGTATTTAAAAAGTTAACACAGTTTAACTATCTATATTAAAAAGAAAATGTAAAATGTATTGTATGCGTTTGTATGCGTTAAAATAAAAACTGTTTCTAAAACTAAAATTAAAACTATTTATTAACATGCGAGGACGATTAAGGCAAAAGGTAAGTAAACAATATGTAGTATATATACGTCTGCTATATGTCAGAAATTTGTTTTAGGGTTAAGTGCTTTTTAAGGTTGTGCTTGAAAGATGTTATAGATTTGCAATTTCTAATTGGTGGTGGCAAGTTGTTCCAACACTTTGTACAGCGTATCGAAAGTAGAAATAGTAGATCTGCACAAACAGCTGCTCCGCGCGCTCCACATGCGCATACGCAGCGCGCACCACGCCCAGCACGCAGGACACTATCCTCCTGCACCCTGCGCCTGATCTCCGACCAACAACTCACTTGTCCAAGCATTGTCGACAGGTTGCTCATCTGCAGGAACAGCTGCTCCGCGCGCTCCACCGGCGCATACGCAGCGCGCACCACGCCCAGAACGCAGGACACTGGCCTCTGCAGCCTGCGCCCGATCTCTGAAAAAAGGAAGTTCGTGTTACAGGCGGATTCAAGTTTGCTTGCTTTTAAATGCCTTTGTCTGGGTGGGACCAAGGGGGGGCAATGTTGCCCTCGAAATGTCGGAGGTATAATTTTAAAACTATACATATGCCTACGCGATTATGTCCCGTCTTAGTTAATAATAATTCTGAAATATTTTTTTTCTGTGACCGTGAGAAGCTGCGTGAAAATCATAGTAAGTAGGTACGATAGGTACCATGGCGGGGCGTTTATATGATTCGATTCCTGCCGTCTTCCCTTGCGTGAACCAATCTTATACATAAGAAAAAGCAGGCCAAATCAGTGCCATGCCCAAATAACATTTTGATGCTCCGCCACTGGTAGGTTCCTAAGGATAAACTTGTGTTTGACCATATTAGTTGACAGCTCATTCCATATCGCATCGTGTATTTTTTTTTCGTTAAAATGGTTTTAGAGTTAGGTTCTAGCTGAACTCGGATGACGCCGGCAGTGCGAGGTTCCACTTAAATGCACGCCGTTATGTTCTAGCAGTACAGGACAGAGGAGCAGGCGTTTCCTTAAACTGTTTCCTTCTACTTCGTGCAATGGGTTTGCCTTGTGTGGTTGCGTTTGCCATATATGCCGTAAGCATTACGAATATTTGGGCTAAATCCGAACAATACACGAAGTAAATTGGCGGCATTATGGATGTAAGTGTGTTACAAGTTTGTTGTACTCTGTAGTCTGTACCTATAATATATTCGTATTTTAAGTGTCGCTCCCAGGATGCTTGTTAAAGGATGTCTCACACTAGAAAGGAACGGGACAGGACGATCTGTCCTCGGAGGTCACGTGACGTTCTCTATAGAACTGACAGATCAGCCCGGCCCGATCACTTCCCGGCCCGATCACTTCACGGCCCGGTCTAATGTGAGTCATCCTTAAATCATCTGTCATAAATTAAAACGTATTAGTAGTACTACTAGTTTACAAATTTTCCTATACAAGCAGGTACTGTAATGTAATTTTGTACTGCATGTGTTACCAGACGGACGATATTCCAAGTAAGATTTACTTAGGACAGATTAGCGAAGTTAGCGGAGGCGTCACTAGCAACAAGGTCGCGCTGGTTGACTGAACCCGTCATCCCGCATCGCGCCTGTCCATTCTGCTGTATTTGCATAAGCTTTCCCCTTTTTTATAAGAATGTTCAAGAGAATAATCAATTTATGTAGTAAGGAACCATTTTTTACTAACCTATCTCTTTGCACTGGTCAAACTCAGAACTACATGTTAATTGTCATCGCACTTTACCGGTACTTTTTATAAACCTCGTAGTCGTAATTGTTTTATATTCTGAACTATTTTATACTCTTTATGTAGCACACGATCATGCATTTAGGTAACATATTCGTATTAATAGATAACCCCACCAAAAATAAAATAATGAACAAAGTACTTACTTACCGAAAAAGAACCGAAATAATACTTACTGGTACTTTGGTATCGAAAAGATACCGGTAAAAAGGCCTGTGCGTGAGGGACGAGCAAGATACTTAATGGGAGCTCTGGTGCCAAAGTCCTATTTACTATTAAACTGCGCCGTTCAGATATTTTAAGTGACAATTATTCGTCTATCCGGTATGTGTATAAAAAGTTCCAATTATCTTGCTCGGCTACGTGGTTCAAGTTTGATTGCCAACAGTAACGTTTCTGCAAGAAGTTATAAGTCCGTATATTAAAGGATGATTTCTCTCATGAATCCTATCCGATCCGGGACGATCTGTCAGTTTCTAGAAAGAATCACGTGCGAGCTCGGAGCCCTCGCAGGTCACGTGACGTTTTCTATAGAAACTGACAGGTCGTGAGTCATCCTTTAGTTTACCTTTAATGAAAACGATTGGAATTTAAAACAGAAAATTATTTTTTCAAATTTTGTGCTGTCTCACTACGGCATAAGGATGGCTAGCGATTCGCTGAATTTATCAATATTATTTTTCCTAACAGTTTAAGATGGTATAAAAGGACCCCCGGCGGCCAAGGGTAGCCAGTTCAGAACCACCCTCCACAACGCCATAAAATTCATCCTAGAGCCCCTAGGATATCCTCTGGTGAGTTTTTAATAGTTTTAATACACAATACTAACTACAATACCAATGATTAAAACTAACAGGTTTAGACTATGTATTTAAATAACATACAGGTAGAAATAAAAAGGGCCTAAACGGTCCTTTCTCATTGTGAATGTATATAAGTCATACTGAACAACTTTTTTTACGGGGCCAATGCCAAAATCCCGAAAAAAAATTTGCCTGTCCCATACAACCGGCGTGATAGTATCGGCCATAATGTATGAACAAACAATTTTTTTTTCGCTATTTCGACTTCGCCAAGTTCTTCAGAATGACTTACACATTCACTATGTTGAGTTTGAACGGTCCTTTTTTTTCACCCTGTATTGTACCAATTTGTTCTTCAAATTAAGATAAAGTTTATACATATCCATACTTGATTCGAGAATATCGGCAGAAAATATATTGATTTCAAGGGTATGTTAGTGGAATTATGACAACATGTCATTGTTTTTAGTAAATGGTAATTTTTTTTGTCACTTAGTTATGGTTCATTTCTCAATATATCTTAAGGCATTAGTGCCTTATCGGCAAGCGACGAAGTAGTAAAAACAATCACAAATATCCCTTACAATACAATGTTACAAATATCCGGAGTCGATATAATGCTTCGGCGGATCGGCGGATCCGGAGTCGATATAATGTAACATTAGTTCTGTTTTCCTCTTGTCATATTGCCCGGTATACAAATTACAAAGAAAACCGGAAACCGGTGACGCACAATCGACATCCGTCAGTTATCACTCTCACTATTTCCTGCATATGTCAGAAAGCAACAAACATCAATGACGATAAACGTACTCGTGCTGAACTCCACGTTGGCAGCGATATTATATACATTTTTCAAGGCGATAAATACTGTTTTTATTTCGTGTTTTGAACCGAGATAGGAGACTTCGGGCGAGAAAGGCATTAAGATTGTATGTAATGGCACGCTGTTACTTCAATGTTTTTGTGTCGGTCATAGGAACTGACGCACGAGTGTTGTTGGCGGGCTTCCATTTCCGCCGCTCATTCAGCTCTGCCGACGGTGACCTGACTTTCGCACACAGGATTGTACATATATGTTGGGAATGCCAAATGTATGCTACAAAACGCGTGTATTGTACTGTGTGGTTGGAATTAATGATTAAAGAGTGAGGGGAATGGGGAAAGCAATTGTAATAGGATGTTGTAGGGAGGTGTTTATGCAAAACTAAGAATATTAGAGAAATTCCTAGTGAAATTCCACGCGTTATTCGCCACAGTACGAATTTTGAGTAGGTAGGTATAGGAAGGTATAATAGTAGGTAACATACCAAGGCCGTTTTAGAGGGAAATGCCTCGGATTCCATGTAATTGTCGGCCGAGGCGAAGCCGAGGTCGACGAACATGTGATCCGAGGTTTTCCCATCTAACGGCCGAGGTTTGTACACTATTTTTCTGTCCGACGGAGCCGGCAGGCGGCAATTTAGTTTTGCGTAAAGTGGCGCTTACCGGCCGGAGGACTGAAAAAGTATTTTCCATTTATTCATAAAATGTAGCCTTCCTTAATATGTACTTACTTCTGTCCAACCATTATCAATGGCAATTTAGATTTAACAGACTTTCATGATGAATGCTATTTGCGTATAATTAGTAGCGCGGGTAGGTAAGTACTACCTATTGTTAGGTAGTATCCCAGTAGATGATACCCATTTCTTCTAAGACCAAATCGCGCTATCAAGGTTGTTTACTTAAATACTTAGATCAATATACATTGTAAGTGCAATTATCAATATTATACATGATCAAGGAAAACCAATTATGTAGACACTAGATAGTTGTGTAGACATTGTCATTATTTTTAGAGAAAGACGCATTTATTTACTGGTGGTAAAAATATAGTTTTGTTTACTTGTTAGATTCATTGAAGTGTAAAATAAATGTTATTTTTTTTAGTGTAGACACGTACCTACGGTACAAATCTATGCGATCTCCGCCCACGCGCCATAGGTCAGTAAATTGGCACGGTTCATGTTGTCGCCGATTTTCTGCGCGAATTGTTTGTGTTTCAAGGAAAATAATAAATATGAAGTAAACAGCCGGCCTACAGGAGATTTATCCGAATTACATCCGGCCTTTGCCTTGCGCGTACAATGTTGTCATTGCGAGTTCCCAGTCGGATGAAGTTTAAAATAGCCGTGATGTTTACGCAATTATATACACGTGTTCTTATACTCGGTTATTCGTTTAGGTTTCCAATAAAGGCCTTTATAGTTGCACTGCTTTAGGTCAAGCGTCTACTAAAATACCGAATCGTGGCCCTCGGTAAAAAAAAATTGCTAACCCCTGCTTTTAGAGAGCGTATAATAGTATGACAAATCAAGTCTGACAGTAAGTAGAATTATTTATAAAAAAATCTGTTGTCAAACTTATAGAAAATATGTGACCGCGTAGTTTTAGTAAATTGCTGTCAATTCATTGGGAAGTTGATGATATAGGATGCTGGCTGAATTTTTTTGGTTACATTAAACGCGATCAATAATGATTTTTGTTGATCGATTATTAATATGCCTGATAAGCATGTAACTCAAAAATAACTGTTACTTTTCTCTTCTGGAAGGGACTGATACCTGAATTTGAAAACCTGTTACCTACTCCATGCATTCAGTGCGTATTATGATAAGCGTTTTGTGCTATGCGTCTACAAACAACGTCCGCTACATATAGTGAAAACAATGCTACGGGCTACGGCGTAGCACTCGTAGCACTTTTACGCATCAAAAACACCAAGTTCTATAGCACCAGGCTTTATCTGTAGGTAGCAACTACCCAGGTACAGCTAGCAGCAGCAGCACTAGGACCCATACAAGAATGACCATCAGCAGCAAAACACAAACCATACTGGGAGGACTCACTTTGCGCTTTAACGCCTCGGGCCACACCGCACCGGGTAATGGAAGTTGACGGAGATGACGTCGGGCATCACAAGGCAGGCGTACGCGGCCATCAACCAGACGCCGCCCAGCGCCACCAGCAGCCATACCAAAATACTCACTCTGCGCGAGCTTCACCGCGTCGGGCCACCACCGCGCCGGGTAGCGGTAGTTGGCGGAGATGACCACAGGCACCACGAGGCAGGTGTACGCGGCCATCAGCCAGGCGCCGCCCAGCGCCACCAGCAGACCACGCGGCGCCCAGTACGGCAGCACCAGGACCAGCGACAGCAGCCATACTGGAATTTAAGAGCTGTTTAAAATACCCGCATAACATACAACGTAACAATGCACTGAAGAGCAATAAAGATTAACACCACCAGGGGCGCTAGTGTAACGTGGGTCTGGCGGGAAACTTTCAAACATCAGTTTGAAAATTCTTTCAAATTGACACATTAGCACATGACCGCCGCATGTGTCGCCACCTGGTGAGCGGTAGCCACCATTGAACGAGTTACTTTGTACCTACGGCAAAATTAGCATTAAGGATATACTGAACTGAGATTACTGAGAACTATTATCCGTCGGATGGGTCTGATTGGATGTTTCAAGACTTAGTACGAAGCAATAAATTTATGGCGACAAATAAACACAGACACATATCTCCGACAGACACATTAGTGTCTGATACCCGCTATATACAAGTACATTAGGGGAGTTTTCCCGTTGGATGGAGGATGCCCGATTGCCCGACACATACATCGATCAGATAAGGATATATAACTTAACATTATCGTGGAATCTACCGTAAAATGTACCGCTTTCTAATACATATGGAAGCACGACAGCAAAAATATCATCATAACTATCATAAGTATCATAACCAATTACGCAGAAAGGTCAGACATTTACAAAGTTGGCGACAGTGGGACCTATAAAATCATAAGCACGCCAACAGCTAAGCCACACGTGCCAATTTTAAATTAACTCTCCGAGCGGGTCAACGCTCCGCCGAAAATGATGGAAAAAAAAACCCGCATCTCAACTTCGAAGACATAAAATTTAAGGGAAAACGAAATATCTTCAAAATTTTCTTTCTAAATACACTCGCACAGTAGTTTAATTTACGCGTCAAAGTTAAATGACCTAAGAAATCAACATAATTTCTAGTAAAAAACATGTCATCACCATGCTATAGCAAAAGCATAATGGGTCAAACACAAAACGAATTTCGGAATATTTCCGGTGGACTTTTCAAAAGTTAAGGGTTAACTTATACACATCAAAAAGTACTCCTTTTCTGTTAAATTGTATGCTGCTGCAAGTTGTTAACTATTGGCCACAGGAAAGATTGGCTCTACAGTTAAGCTGAACATGCACTTTTTCTTCCCGTGGTCAATAGTTACCAGCTTGTGGACATGTAGTAATGATTTTTATCATACAATGCAATAGAAAGGGAGTACCCCTTAATGTAGATAAGGCTTAAATAAGAAATTCGAATACTCCACCAGAAAGAGTCCGAACATGGTTTTGTGTCTGACCCTAATATGGTTTCAAATGGTCCGTAACACACGCTCGATAGCCTATCCATGGGCTTGCTTTCCACCAATGTCGTAAATATTCATAAATGCAACGCAAAGTCTCCGTATATTCTTAATAATTTAGTGGACAGTTTACAATATAGACTTGAAATGTTTCCTCAAGACGCTAACCTAGCTTTCGCGAAATATGTCTTTGGCCTCAATCTGACAACCTTGACAACATAAATGTTGTTATTGGCCCATTTTGTTTTGAGTTTTCTTTGTGCGCCGCACGAGTCAGTAAACATCTAAACATCTATATCAAAACATTCAAAACATAACATATGATATTAGTGCGTATTTTGTTTATGTGCTCCAATTTTCTGTCATAGACACATGGGATTATATCCAATTTAGATTACGATGACTCATTGTAATGAAAAATAACAACAATAACACGCGCACTTTATACGCACGTACCATTTAAGGAAATGCATAACTTGAAATCGCAAAAGTAAAAACGGTATATTTTATATTATAACATAAGAAATGTAGCTAAATTACATTTATAAGTTTACCTATAATAAAAAGTCTCATTGCCAACTTTCTGAACAAAATTTCAAAAAAAAAATGTCTTTAGTATAAATATATAAGGAAACCTTATAATTATTAGGTACGTTGTAAGAAAAACAATGTCTAGAATTGAATTTAACAACAATAGTACAATACTCACCGATATTAGCTATCTTGTCTTCGGACTTAAGCGTGTGAATCTTCGAGAAAGAATCACTCCTTATGCGTCCGCGCACTCGCGATATCATACCCATTTCCAAATTCGAACGTTAAAACAAAAGCACACAACACTGTCTTCGAAAGTTTTTTGTTTTTAAAATAAAGGTTTGTTTTAAAAAGTAAAAGATCCGCTTCAGGCGAAGTGTGTCACTTGAATGCGCATACGACTCCTACGAGCCGGGCGGGGGATTGCTGGGACGGGCGGGGGATCGCTTGGGCGGGCGGGAATACGACGCGTGCGCAAGTCTCTCTGTCTCTACCACTCCATGTCCCGCATATGTTACTAAAACATATCTACAAATTCCAATGCTTGTTCGTCTCTGGATGTTATTTTATTTCAGTATGGGACGGCAATGGATGAGTGTTTTGCAAATTCTTTCGCAAAATATACTAAACAGTTTACGTGGCAATGACGTTGTATTTTTAAATTCCAATCCATGTCAGTGACTTTCAAATCAAACCAAATATAATTATAATTTCTCTGCAAATATATATAATGTGAATAAGTTATAGGTACTATATAAAAGATTGGTGAGAGGATGAATCGTCCAGACGTTTAAAAATATTTAGGCCGGCGCCGCCCTGTGGCAACCTCGGTCAATGACTATCGGTAAAAATAAGAAGAATAACAGCCAAATTGATTGATTTTTACGAGTCTCAGCTTATTTTCCAATATTTAATTAAGCTAAAAGCATCAGAAATATCTTTGATCACGCGATTCGAGGAACTCGTCCGTCATTTGTTTGTCACCGACCCAGATTTGGAAAGGTCGGATAATTATTTAATTTTCGGAACATTTGAAATTTTATATGCATTTATCAAAAAATAAAAAGCTATTATTTCTTCTTTCTCTTTATAGGGATGACTCACACTAGGACGGGGCGTAACGGGACGATCTGACAATTTCTATAGAAAAAATCACGTGATAGCTCGTATCCCTCGGATGTCACGTGACTTTTTTTCATAGAAACTGACAAATCGTCCCGTCCCATCCTCGTGTGAGTCATCCCTATATCGCTGACACTAGGTACTAATGTAAACAAACCAACATTAGAATACGTATATGTAGGCCCTAATAATTACCTATACTCCGTGCTCTACTAGAGGCGAGGCGGGGTTCTACTAGAAACTAGACTATAGTTTAGTTTATTCATCTCATTATACTTTCATAAAAATCTCAAATTTCATATTACCTTATTCTTACGGGCTCACCTGATTCTAGGAATGAAATGTTTTATCAAATAAAAAGGATAAGGCTTAATGCTAACTGCCATTGTTCTAGTAATATAATTGTATCACCTTTACATATGAGTATTCTGATGCCGATAAAAAAGTAAACAGAAGACGGTGAAGTTGGTAACCAGTAAACACCACACCCACC
The DNA here is from genome assembly GCA_949128165.1 of Lathronympha strigana. Lineage (NCBI taxonomy): Eukaryota > Metazoa > Arthropoda > Insecta > Lepidoptera > Tortricidae > Lathronympha > Lathronympha strigana. The sequence goes on along the minus strand of OX421919.1, from coordinate 4,102,943 downwards.
GTCGTCGCAAATAGAAGTGTACGTGCGACTACCCACGACACAGTCGCCGCTCTATTATACACGCACATATTCAATAGCTCACATTGGTTAAAATAATTGCTGAAAGGTACGAGCCGTACGAGTACATTTTAGATATGCTTCAGTCCGTAGTTTATTTGAAAACGAAAATCGTCGAAAAAACAAATTTTAACTAATAGAAGTCCTCTACATTCGCCATGAGGAATATGGGAGCCGGCAAGGTATAATTAATACTTATTAACTAATATTTTTGGATACCCTGGCCTCTCCAATATAGCTCCAATATATCGGCCTGTGAATATTACCTACTTGTTGAAATTAATTGCAAAAAATACATATAATATATGCTATTAGATACACAATGTCAATTAGGCACCTTCAAGATCGTTGTACTCTCGTCCATAAAACGGGTAGATTAGGTATTAAATGTATTACTTAATTTCGTGCTCTATGATGAGATTGATGAGTTAGGATATGAGGTGAGGGCTTGTCGCGGATTAGCCCCATATTACACAATACCATAATACATAGGTATCTCTGATCCTAGACTATTATATGCCGCCCTATTTCTTCACATTAGAGAAAAAAAGGAGGCATATAGATTTATGATCAAAGATATTATTATTTGATAGTGTATAGGCCTAGACCATTATTGGTGTACACTAAAGCTAGTATTACATGACAACTTTTTTAGGGGCCGATAATCGCCAAAATCAGTACTGCCCTCCAGGCTGCTTGCTGCCCTCTTTTGCGATCGGGACTTCCATCTGGACGATGGTTGACGGACTACTAATAAGTCTACGAGTAATTATAGTATAGCTAAATACATTCACGATCACGAGTGAATCTTCCCGTGACTTTCGCCACGGCTCCCCGCGTCCATTCATAACGGCACGACGCGGCGCTGACGAAACATTTCGAAATAGAATTCGTTTTAATTATTATTCAGATATATTTTGGTGTGTCTGTTAAATATATTTAGCCAGGGAATAAACATGTGGGTTGGAAAGATACTGATGCGACTTATTAGGGAAACTGCCTAATGTTAAAACAAATCGGTTATGACGGTCGATACCGGGGGTATCCACTGTGACAGGGGTCACTACACTCACTACGAGTGGTCGAGTACTATGGACAGTGGTCCATATAGTACTCGATTTCCACCGAGTTGCCTATTTTATTTGAACTCTGTGTTCCTCAACGATTTGAAAGTAGGCAAGTCGGTGAGAGTCGAAGTTCTATGGTATGTTTAAAATTTCGAAATTCTGGGCGTGCTATATAGAAGGATAGATAGATAGATAAAAATCTTTATTCATCCACAAACAATAACATCATCACAAAAAGTATACAACTATAATGTAAGCATAAACAGTTTGACATTCACAATTCATAACAAGAAAACATGCTTGTAGACAATGTGTTGTGGTACGAACCAGGCGCTGACTCAGCATAATGCTGCGAAAAACGCAGCGCTGATCTTCCGTCAGAAACCATTACTTAAACCTAATACAGGACCGAACAATCAGTGCAGCACTGACAGTCTTGTCAGTGTCTTTAAATCTGTATTTTTATTGTGTAAATATGATATAATTTGCGTATTTAATGTGTACAACGGGTAGATACTATTCAATAGTGTGTGATTGCACAGAATAAATAATAGTACAAGTGATTGTGATGTGTATAAGTATAAAAAACTGGTTATATGTGTTATGTGTGTTTAGGGTACTATGAAAATAAATTTTATAGATTATAATTAGTATTAAGTGATATTTTAAGAGACTAGTGTATTTAGAGATAACAATGATTAGGAGTTTAGGTATCTTTTTGTATTTTTAGAAGGTGCAACCGTAAATTCGCTTTAAAACTAAATTTAGATTGCAGGCCCCGAATCGGTGGCGGTATATTATTCCAACATTTAGTGGCATAATACCTAAAACTCCCTCGAAAAGCGGCAGTGCGATGTTTTGGAGCTACCTTACCTAAGGAGGTACCTTAGAGTTTTGATCATCGGTGACCGGTGAGTGAGGGACCAAACTTAAAGTGTATTGGTTTTGAGTTGTGTATTAGCGTCACATTCCTTTGTCGTATTAAGGAAAGAGATGCACAAGAATTTTAAGATAATGGCCTACCAGGGGGCCTACCATGAAGTACTTCGTTCGTCCGCTCGTCTAATTGCCTCTTTGTGGCTCTTATGCAAGACCGTATACTTTATTTTACTAGACAATTAGTCAATTAACAGACCATTTAGACAATCATGCCTCATGCAGAATGGTACCTATTTATTAGGAGAAAGATTTGTATTATTTATATATGATCAATGATGAGGTCCGTCACTCGTTTGCCACCGTCTCAGTACCTGCAATGCTTTAGTCCAGGAGACGCTAGAGGTGGCGCTTACCTGTCCCAACGTATCTATATTACGGTGCAGAGAGGTAACAAACTCTACCAGCGTAATGGGGTCCATGCCGCAGGCCCTATTGCATAATGATGCCATGAGGCAGGTCCTGCCGCGTTGGGCGTATTTTTAGGTACATGTAACTTTTATTTTTTTGTATTTTTTTTTTAGATTAATTTATTTTATTTTCTTCATTCTAAGATTGTTATTTATGTAAATAAATAGCATACATAGAAGACAATATTATATAAGTAATTAAATGACTTAGGTACATAATACCTATTATAATTATATGTACCTAACCTTAAATTATATGTATGATGTCCCCAGAACTCCGTAATGATGCACCTCGCGGTATACCTGATGCTGCTGGCCGGGCCCTGCCTGGCGCACTACCGCTTCGAACCCCGGAACCTCGTTGAACGTGACGAACTGCAGGACAAAGGGTACATTCAATACTCTTATACTTAGTCGATCCGAGAAATAATATGACCGTGCGTTTACATGCTCGGGCTCTCGGCCGAATGTTTCGGCCATGTTAGTACACGATGATTCGAGACAGATTATATAGAGAAAACTTAAGCCAGACCAGAGACAATTTAAGTACTTTTTCAGGTAGTTTGGTTGAGTTAAAAGGTGTCTTAAATAATTTCACTTCGGGTGAAGCTATTTGAAAAGTGTCTTAAATGGTTTCAATAACCAAAGCTATTTAAAACACAGTTTAACTCACTGAAACTACCTGAAAAAGCTTAAATTGTCTATGGTCTGGCTTAAACTTAATCTATATAGTCTGTCTCGAATGAGCGTTTACTAGGGTGGGCCGAATCATTCGGCCGAGAGCCCGAGCATGTAAAAGCACCATGACATTTTAAGCTAGTATTACATGACATGTTTTTAGGGGCCGATTACCGCCTGCCCCTGCGCTTCCCTTCCCGTCCCTCGACTCCCTAAACTCTCTTTCGTCGATTACACGCGGCGAGGAGACCGATCGGCCCCGAAAAAACCTCTCATGTAATACCATCTTTAGATTTATTGCGGCCGGCGTTTGATAGGTTGACGTTGACGCTTTTGTACCATACATTCATACATACATACCTATCTAATCTATTACTTTATCACGTAACCTTTACCGAAATCCGCTACCTAGTCGGAGAAGTCGTTATGAAGATAAGAAGAACATCCGCAAATAAACACCGTATTAGTTCTGTAGAAGTGAGAAAATAATGCGCAAAAGTCAGGCATTGTTTGTAAGTACATTGGCAACACCTTTTGGGATTTGATGGGAATTTACCACAATCGTGTTACCAGTTTGTTACTAATTTGAAAATAATAAATAATCGGCATCCATCGCTTATAATTAATGTCGCTGGTGTATTAACGTGCCCAAAGTGCGCTCGTGCCTTTGTTAACAAAATTGGGTACGCAAGTCATCTCAAGGCGCACATTAGAGCAGAACAGCAGCGCTCAAATAATTAATTTGTGAATACTTATTTAGTAATGCCTTAGTCCAGTCCAGTACAGGCAGTCGCTGTGGCCGAAATCGGCTAGGAGTTCATCATCATCATCATCATCATCACTAATTTGAAGGTTTTATTTTACTAAAACTATTTTATGATTTCAGCGAGTGGGTAGACTGCCCAGTGTGCGAAATCCCTTCCTACTCCCCGCTCTCAAGTCGGGAAGTCTGCGAGATGCATGAAGGCAGGCCCGCAAAGCTCTGCCGCTACGGAACCTACATCAACGAAGTTTGTGGCTCCAGGCGGGACTGTTATCGGGTAACTTACATTCACTTTTCAACCGACTTCAACAAAATTCAACAGTTCCCAAGATTTCTTGACTGCTTGCTATTTTTAAATTTATTTAATCTTTATTGCACAAAAGAAAATACAAACGCACAAAAGGCGGACGATTACGATAATATAAAACGGACATGTAATCTATGGTCAGAGATATGATCATATACGGTTTAGTGTAATACGCACAGGTAATATGGGCCTATGTTAATTTGATTGCCTGATCGATTTGGCAATTTGATTGGCCCCGGTTACACAGCCGATCGATGATAATATTAAAAACTCCGATACTGGGTCGTGGTAATTATCTAGTCGCTCGATAATCACCACGATCCATTGTCATCGTCTTTATCGTCCTTCCACATATACTGTGTAACCGTTGCATCAGTCCTCTTGATTTTTTAATGGGACCGGCTACACGCACGATCTGGAACGACGATATGTGACGATAAAGATGATTTTTCGCCGATGTGCTAGGTTAAACAATCGATATTCACCACGATTCAGTATCGACGTCGTTCCAGATCGTGCGAGTAACTGGTCCGAACGATTATAAGTAGGTACAAGTAGGAGGGAGTAGTTACTCGTTAACAGAATAACAAGACAGTAATGATGTTCCTGTTCCCAGGGCCCCAGCGAGCCGTGCACCGAAAAGATGGACAACGACCCTCTCGGGTGGCAGTGCGCTCCGGGCTACCATTGCTCCTACTCCGAGGGAAGATGCATGGGTTAGTTACACATTGAAAACAAAATACAAAAATCGGTTATCTGTAAAGTCTACTGACGATAATTGAACGTGACAACGTCATAAGAAAATACTGACTGAAATGGAACGCCTCATGCGGCGTTACATCGGTAACGCCGCATGAGTCATGTTGTTTCGTGCATGCAGCCGGCTCCATCGAATTAGAAAACGTTGTCACGTCAAAACAATCAGTCCTACGGCCACGAACAGACGACGAAAATATTGTATCTGTCTCTGTTTTTATCGCAGTTGCTTATTCGAGCGATAACGATGCAGATACGAAATTTTGTTTGTTTTTTTCCACAGTGGGCCCTGTGACGATCCGAAATGAATTATTTAGTCTAAAAATATAACGGAAGTTTGCTTTAATATTACTGCTTTTGAAACATTTTGCTTTTTTTTAGGTATCGGCCATCCTTACCCCAGACCTCATGCGGACTTTGTCGCCGAAAGCAGATACAAGATTGGGAAACGGCGTGATATGTAAAATGAATATCGGCTATAATATAAATAAATCCACGTCATAAAGATTTCCTATTATCAAAAAAACATGATATTTGGAATAAATCAACATTATTTAAATATTTCACATAAACATCTTGCACGTATGTTAAAAATTGTGATCTCTAATTGTAACAAATGATCTCAAATAGGTACTACCTACTTTTCAGTATTTAATGTATAAATAAAACTTTTAATAAATTGATATATACTTTCGACTACTTTTTTCTTTAATCCACAAGATTAAGATAATCGTTTAGGAAAGGGTGATTTGATAGCTATTATAAGCGTAATTATTACAACTCGGCGATCTGGAGTGTTGATGACATTCATCGTGATTTCATCTTTATCGTCGTTTCGGAGCGACTGCGTCGCTGGTGCCATCAATACTCTGATAAACCTTTTACATATTAAGATTTAATATATAAATAAAATGAACACGTTCTGACATTCTCGTTTATATTAGCAGACAACCAAAGATCATTACGGAGTTGGTAATAGACAAACGTAAAGTCATCGTATACATTAACTGGTAAACATGTTGGCAGCACTGCTTTTATATAAGATTAACTTACAAGAACAATAAAGCTTGCCAACCTAAAATAATAACTCAACAAAACCAAGGCTGCAGTAGATTTTTTTTATTTATATGCCTCCCTATAGATTTTAAATTGCATGCAATTTGTTGCGACGTCTATAGAGGCCCACAAGGATGTCTTCTACAGCACTTCAGCTCGTTACTCTGTGGACTGATTTGATTTGAGGGCGCGCAGCCGCAAGCAAAGTTTTCTTATCTGTTTAGCTGTCTTGCCTGCCGGCGGTTTTTAGGGTTCCGTAGCCAAAATGGCAAAAACGGAACCCTTATAGTTTCGTCATGTCCGTCTGTCCGTCTGTCCGTCTGTCCGTCTGTCCGTCTGTCACAGCCGATTTACTCGGAAACTATAAGTACTACAGTGATGAAATTTGATGGGAATATGTGTTGTATGAACCGCTACAAAATTATGACACTAAATAGTAAAAAAAAGAATTGGGGGTGGGGCCCCCCATACATGTAACTGAGGGATGAAAATTTTTTTTTCGATGTACATACCCGTGTGGGGTATCAATGGAAAGGTCTTTTAAAATGATATAAAGTTTTCTAAAAAACATTTTTCTTAAAGTGAACGGTTTTTGAGATATCAGCTCTCAAAGTCGTAAAAAGTATGTCCCCCCCCCTCTATTTTTATAACTACGGGGTATAAAATTCTAAAAAAAATAGAGGTGATGCATGCTAATTAACTCTTTCAACGATTTTTGGTTTGATCAAAGTATCTCTTATAGTTTTTGAGATAGGTTGATTTAACTGTAATTTTGGTTAAGTTATTGTGCTTACACTGAAAACGATGGCTGAACCTTATAAGTTTAGGCTCCATTCACCAGGTGTATAAATTGACATAATAAGTTTATTATATTTGCTGCTACGGAACCCTTTGTGCGCGAGCCCGACTCGCACTTGGCCGGTTTTTGTTTTGTGGTTTTTGACCTGTGAATTGCAAGAAAATAAAACTATTTAAACCATATAATTACTGTATTGTAGATAATAACTATTTCTCAGTTAAGCATATTTAAAGAAACCAGTTACGTGTGTAAGAAGATCGTCGTTACGGTATGTTATGTTCTATTTATCAAATATAATTTTATACTTCTAGTCGATTGCCATTGTCTTTGTTCGGGGAATTCCACTATCAGAATACACGTACACTTAGATAAAAAACGTACTATACATATACAAAGCCTTGTTTAATTTTAATTACATTTGTCCCGGTAACACGACTGATGACTTTAGTTCAGTCTAGATTCGGCTGCTAATAATACGTGAAAGAATACAGGAATTTGCTTTAGTGTTAACCATAAAAATATCGTTTGACAAACAACAGTGGAGTTCATATTTCGCTAGAAAACTTAAGTAGCAAGTAAGTACCTAAATGTATCATACAGTAGCAACAAATTCTACCCACAATTTGAGTGACTTAAAAGAAAGTAAAATGTAATACACCCTTACTTTGTATTTGGTATAGCTACAAGAACAAGGGTCAGGAATGGATAAAAATAAATAAGACTGGAACTTGAATTGTATTTCTCTAATAAACAAATTTCTAATATTATTGAAGTCAGCGAAACAATTTTTTAATAGTTTATAAGTTTTTAAAAGTGATGATTAACTATTCACCATACAATCCGCTGTGTGTAATTTAATTTTGTATTTGTGCAATAATTAATCATATTCCAGAATTTATAAATATATCTATTGAATAAAGTCACTGTGGCTTATTCCGCTATAGGGCCTATTCCGTTTAATGCTTACCTCATTTCATGCTTTTCGTTTTTACCTGAACTTTATTAAAAACTATCAAAAACATGGCCAGATAGTGACCGGATATCCGTTGCTTCTCTAATCAAGACATACAAAATAGTGGCAAGTTATTTATTTGCTATGAATTACATCTTCTAAGAGTTCACTTATATTTAAATATTATGATTTTAACCCGTGAAACATGCGGAACATTATCTATTATACACACTCTAGTCTAAGAGTCTTTGTATACCTAACTCAGCTGTCCTCAAAGTGTTGACTGTTAGAACACGGCAAATGCTCTACTATAATGTCTTCCTAACAGGCAACTGTCATGGCAACTTAGGTGAATTTTGGTTCAAAATTCACTTTACTAAACAATTTTTATGCTACTTAATAAGGTTTTTAAAATAGGTTAATTTCCAAATTAACAAAAAATATGGATTTATGAGTTCTGGATTAATGAAATTCATTATAATATTATTTGGAAAGCAAGAACATTGCCAAGTCTTTTAACTGATCATTTGCAACCCCCATTTCTTTATTAGACCTTCTAAGAGTTGGTTAAGAGTGTTACTGTTTGTACAGACAGTGACTTGCCATACTCCAACCTCTGGAGTAAGTGTCCCTCTTCCCTCAAGGCCTGAACAGTATGCAACCCCCAACTTGCTTTCAAATGGTCCAGAATAGGAACGCCTGAATATAGGTGGTGTAGGATATGGACAAAGAACTGTGAATAGTAGTAGCAACCCTCTGCAATGAGGAAACAACTGAGAAGATGAAAAAGTAGTGCAGTGTAATCTTCTTTTTCAATGTTGGAAAAGAGCTCCTTTCCAGTGTCGTTAAAATGCTGATGTCCTAACTAACTTACAATCAATGCATAGCTAAAAGCACTAGATCATCAACTTTTAAATCTCTGATTTCTTTACATTAGGTTACATATTTAATTCAAGGAGGTTGCCACATGAAATTTTACAAAAGCAAACTAAACTTTGAACAATTTAAATTGCCTACATAGCTAAATTATTATGGTACATTAGAAGTACTATAAATAGATATGATTTGATGACATGCTAATTGGAATTTAATATACACAGCCATAATTTGTCAAATATATTTGCTATCTAAATTATGCCTGCTATTGACTCTCTAATAACTGGTCATTCCAGTACCCAAGTATCAATTCTGACATTATACCCTACCTATACTAACGTAAGCAAAAAAGAGGAGATCCCTAGGAAAGCAAAAGTAGTTGACATAGCTCAGAGGGTTTGGTTCAAGTATCAGGAGACTGGGCAGATGCAGACAATTTTAGAATGGTGAGATGGTGACCTACTACTGAAAGACGCAGCGTGGGAAGGCCTCCAACAGGGTAAAATGGCAATTTGGTTAACACATTCACTGCAAGTCAAATATGGCCTGATACCGGTTCAATATCTATAAGCGGCCGTCGTAAAGCGACAACCCAGTGGGGTAACGGGCCAGCTAGGAACCCGCCAGATTCTGGCGGGCAGTGGTTCTTAACCTTTAAGTCATGAGCAAATTTCTGTCTTGCCACGGACCACACAGCTGGTTATGTATATATAATATTTGTCTCTATCTAGCCTTTCAATTTCAATTTCAAACCCATTATTTGCTGATACAATACAGTTACAACATATTACAATTTTATTTATTTTATTTTAATTTGTTTTTATTTAATCAGCGTGTCCTTTTGACACAAAGGCCTCCTCTGTTTCCTTCCATCTTATCCTGTCCCTTGCTAGCTTGACCCACAGTGGGCCAGCGACCCCTTTGAGGTCATCTGACCATCTCATTCTTGGTCTCCCGCTTCTTCTTTTTGCATTGTGCCGCGGTACCCATTCTGTCCCTATATTTGTCCATTTCTCCTTGCTTTGCATCATATGGCCTGTCCATCTCCATTTTGCAGTATTTGACTTTTCTATTACATCTTCCCATTTTGTAATTTTTCTGAGATCTTCCGCTCGTTTTTTGTCCTTTCTGGTGTATCCTAGTATACTTATTTCCATTGTTCTTTGGCAACATCTCAGTTTGTTGAAATGCAGGTGTTGAAAATTTTTCTTTTTATTGCTATGGAGTATTGTTTGTTTTTTAAGATGTTTTTCAGTGACCAAAACCTTCTCCAAGCGTTGGTTATTCTTCGGTCCAGTTCCTGATCCATTTGGTCGCTAAATGATATTAGTTGTCCCAGATATATACATGTATGTTTGAACATATTCCACATACTCTCCTTCAACAATTATTGTGGTCTCTAGTCTGTTAACCCCACCGTTTTGCTCTTATCAGCTATCTAGCCTATGCTGTATTATTTTAATCTATAATAATTTATAAATAAAACATGTATAATTTTAGGAGAAACATGCATTTATTTATTTCGCAACAATAAAGTTACTAATTTTAATGAGATTTTTGTGATTGCATTCTCTTTACTAAATCCTGAATCCTTGGTTCAGTGTTACTCAAAACTAAACGCGTGTCGGCAGTGGCATCCAACCGATTCCGGTGCTTATTTTTAATAATCAGAAGCGCCGAAAACCCCTGCTCGCATAGATACTCGTACGTCGTACATGTTTCCTTTCGAAAGCCAACGCACTTCCGTGTGGAAAAGCGGAGTTTCGTGTTCAGAGTTCATGTCGGAACACAGTTGTTTGAAAATACGAGTATTGAGTGCACTCTTTTTGATGAAGTTAACTACTTTTATAGCCGTTTTCATCGACAAAACAAAGCATTCCGGAAGCGTTTTGGCAGCCAATGCTTGACGATGAATGACGCAGTGCGTCGTAATTGCGGATGGATTTTTGGTTTTTACTAACGCTGCAAGACCAGAGTGAGCACCAAGCATAGCAGGAGCACCGTCCGTACAAAACCCCGCAAGCTTTTCCGCTGCGCTGCTCGTTCCCTCATCACACGGACTCGCACCGCACTCGCGCACCGCGTATTGCCTTCGGGCTTGTGCCGCGGCGCGGTATGCGTTGTGTTGACTCGACTCATCACGTCACGACACTTGTTTATTACGATGGCTTCGTGGACCACTTGGAATGCCTCCAGGGACCACCAGTGGTCCGCGGACCACCGGTTAAGAACCACTGCGCCAGAATGTGTTAGTAGGAGGAAGCACCTTTGGATGCGGATGGCGCATATTGAGTAAAGTCGTAGGGGAGGCCTCTACCCGGCAGTAGTCGTCTATTGGCTGAAATGATGAATCATTTTTTATTATTACTATGATAGCTATAGTGGTCTTTTGTTAGACGCATACAGTAGAGATAATACATCCGGTTCTCTTATCACTACAATGGCAGGTTTCTTCATGTAGGTATACCTACCTAATGGATGAGCAACTGAATCAAGTTTCAACGTGTTTTTATTCTTACGTATTATTACGGGGGTATTATTAATTGTTGGAATAGTTGTTAAAATGCAATTAAAATAAATACAACTTTATACGCGGTTCTCGCATGTCGTTCCGTTAAATAAATGGGACAGCGCGATGCGCATTATGTAATAGTGGTTTCTCGCTCGCTCGTGTAGTTTACATAAGGTATAATGAAATAGAGTTCAGGGCCAAACTTTGATTTTTTTTTAAACATTTCCAGTGGCTACCTAATCGGGTTCCAGTTTATTGCAAGAATGTACCTATAATGAAATAAATTCTGTTTGTTCCTCCGTTTACTATGAAAAAATTCCCCTGCGCCTCTCTTACAAACAAAAGTTTGTTTATCACACGTTTTAACTTTAATTAAGATCACAAAGAAATGTAATAATGAGACCATATATACATATTATGTATATATAACTATATATATATACATATATAGTTCGGTGAACTTAGCCACCTAAGATTATTGCATGGCAATAAAATTATCGCAATAGGCAGATCGCCTGAAGTTAGGTACTGATACGAGTATAAAGACAGCGATTAGACTACTTCGCAGAACGTATTTAGTCCAAATCCTAATTAAGTAAATACTCGTACATACCAGAGACCACTTTTAAGTATTAATGAGTCATTTGATAATGAAAAGATAAGATAATATTGTATACATCTAAACTATTGTCGATTTTAAAGCTTTCATATAGAAGCTATCACTATAGTATCAAGAATAATGCATTCCAAACCTTCCTGTTTTGACGGCATTATTATACTTATGTAGAATAAGGTACGAGTAAAATACGATTACCTATAGTCATGAATTTGGATGATGACAGGGTTGAAAGATATTCTATTTAGTCCGTCAGTTAAATTATCGAAAATTAGGTAACTAAAATTGACGAAGAGCATCAAAGTTCTGGGAAAGGGTTGGTGACGTCACTATAACTTTAATGCACTGTATTTCCGTAATTATTCATTTGACGAACAAAATACAAAATACCTACGTGCTGAATATTTTTTAATAATTGAACAGGCGGACTAGTTACTTTTTTGGCGTCTAGCCTATTGACCCGATGGCAGCCATAGAGCCCATAGAAGGCGCGCCATGGTATTTTAACGATACAGGTAGGTAGGTACAATGACTAAAAGTACCTATGTATTTATAGCCAGCGAGCGATATGTTCAAACGCGGCAAATCGAACGCAAACGTCCATCTTTGTAATAGTTGTTAGTAATGCTAATGCCATAAAGATTCATTTAGAAATCAACCTTATCAACAACCGACAGTGGTACCTTTGACTAGAAACAAGCCTATTTATTTATTGCGGGCGATTGCTGCGAACACACGATACGTTTCGTGCACCTAGCTCTATTCTGGGCCCGGCTTTAGAACCCCGCATTTAATATTATTAACTACTTTAGCTTGTAATACGTTCATTGTAATATGATTATTATAACAGTCAGCCACTTTCATAGCAGTCCAATATCTTAAAAGCTTACTGCGACACAACGCATATTGCTTGATCAGCGACAACCTACACATATAAATAGGCATACGTTCTTAAAATAAATGTTCTTTATATACCGACCAGCTGTTTACTCTACTAGTTACCTACCCAACCACCCTGCCCAACGCACCCGGGTCTACGTCACCCTACCCAACCTCTACAAAACCTTGTCTTGTTGTCGCAACTTAACGTTGACCGTTACAGGATAATGCAGGACTCCAACTTGTACTGCGATTACTGCGGAGTCGTGGACGAGGTGTACGAGGAGCACTCAGAGCTCGACCACGAGGATACGCCCAAGCACATCTGCAATCGAATTCTGCGTGAATACAAGCACAAGAAGTATGTTAACTAAGTCGTCTTTTCAGGGCGATAAGGCGATGTAATATGTGTCGTCTGAAACTACCACAATCGTTATTTGCATGATTCACGGGGCATGCCTGGCATGTTAATAAATGCAGCAAAGTTAAGCGATCCTGCAGCGAGGCGAGTCTCCACGTTGGCGAGCGATTGTTGCAAACATACATGCTGCGCCCTTTCACATGGCATTAACATGTGGCAATTTTCGAGTTAAATTAAAATTTGCTAAATTTGGCACTTTTGTTTGTTTTAGCAACTTGTGTAACTGATAAATTGATAATAAACATTCTAGGAAGGAATTCAGTAAGAACCGGGATGGCGTGGTGATCATCGGGTCGGCGAACAGCATTCCAACAGCTGGTGACTCTAGGATCATCAAAGAACCGCCGACTGATCACCATAAAGTCCGGATATACGTAAGTTGACTGATATTCCAGGACCACATCTTAAATCCTATCGGCGCTAGTTCATACATTTTTATCAAGCGAGTCATTGTCAAAAGCTAAGCAATCAAATAAATGAGACTGCAAGAAAAATTACACTTGTAAACACAATGCCGCTTACAACGAATTTTATTGTGGCATGGCTCCTATTACGCTGACGGTATTATAGAAACAGAACTCCTATTCTATGTAATGAGGTTAGGTACATGCGCTAAGTGACGCATAGATGGGCCTGCATTCGTTAAAAAAAACAAAATATGTATCTCGTAGTCGTAGGTATAACTAACAAACCTTAAACAACAAAACCTTTGTACAATTAGAAACCTAAGGTATCAATCCTTTATAATACTGATAACATGATTAATTAAATTAAACTGCATCAAAGCCATACAAAGACAGAAACAATAGGTACTTAGTCAAAGTACCAACGGCACATAACAATCCTAGTAAAACTTTGCTGTGCCCCACCCAAATCCTTGTACTTGTACCTAACGTTACGTAAGTTGCATTTGTTTGGTTGCAAATTAATAAATATTGAATATCTTTGAACTAAGTAAATCACTGGACTAATGGCTATAGGATATAGAACTCGTTCCAATCGTACAGAAGCCTCCGAGAAGCCTAATCGATCCTGTTCATAAAAAAAATGACCGAAAAATGTAACGCCAGTAATTCTGCCAGTGTATTGGGGACATTAGCACCAGGGTACAGTCATCAGATATCGGTACGGCCTAGGTGAACATGTCTCTATTATTATGCCGATAGAGTGGATGTGCAGATATTTTTCTGCACGTTGTCTGTTCAGATATAACATATAACTGTGTAACTATACGATTCGGAACGGTTCCTTTAAAGTTTTCTTAGTGTATAAACGACGAACCCTTAAATAATATATTTACACGTTTTTTAAATGTTCAGGCGAAACCCAATCAAGAGGTGGAATTCGTATTCGCCATCACCAACGACATGAAGAGTGAAGAACTCCTAGTAGTTGGGATACAGCTGGCTCATCCCCAACCACATTTTGTCATGTGCGACCACGAGTTCATCTTTGGACAGGAACCGCACCTTTTGGGACCTAGTGAGTAAAATCAAACATTAAACTGGGGCGTGTTCTTTACGATCACCAATGAAATGAAGAGTGAAGAACTCCAAGTACAGTCGAGAAAGACGTTTTGTCGCAAATTACATTTACAAATGTACCAATTTCTATTATAATTTTATAGTCATTTTACTAAAAATAGATAGTTAAATATTTTATATTGTGTTATATATATGTATATATATATATATTTTTTTAATTTATTTATCAAAACACAATGTACAATGTAGGTACCTATAATCTAAGTTTCGCCAAACTGCAGAGCAGTTTGTTGGCGAATATGTTATGATATCTAAGGTAATAAATAATAAAATAAACAATGTTTTTTTTTCAGAATCTACTATTGATACCATAACCGTAACTTTCACCGGCGCAGACGTGGGCCAATACGAGATGCCTATCATGTTTACTTTCGTTAGAAATATTGATGGGAAGAGTCTCATTTTCATCAGGGAAATGGTATGTATTTTGATGGCTTGACATCTTTATTTATTTTTTGGTTCATACGTCTGTAATTAAGAATATATTTAATCATGCGTATATTGCTATAATCATATAAGGAAGTACAATTCCAGGTTTGGTCTTGTTTCAGGTGGTTTTGGTAGCAACAGAAAGACCCCAGAAGTTTAACGCGAAGAGTCCTTATTCTAACCTAGACTGGGAACACGCCGAACGCTTCGTCGTCTCCACCGACCATGTGTAATTTAATTTTCATTAAAAAATCAAGGGTATTGAAGGTTCTAAATGAGCATTTGGGCATATAATATTACATTTAATTTATTCTGTATAACCAAGTATAACCTATCAGGGTAAGGCCTGAGTGGCGAACGTGCAACGGAGCGTACGTAACGGCGGGGTGGATAGCGTCTGCATGCTTAACGGATGTTACGGTGGTGGTTTTATCGGATCCGAAGATCTGGATCTGAATGTGAAGAGTTAACCGTCGCAGAACACGTGTGGTGATTCCCGGGGAGACAAGTCAAAACGTGTTTGGACTTCTAGGCACGCGCGACCGTTGGGCTTCGGCTTCGGCCACTTGAAAACTATCGGAACATTCCAGTACTTATGCTTTATCCTGCGTACACGCAGGACGCTCATTAGTGAGTTGAATTAAAGAAACATTCTTAGTGTGCCTTTACAATATTCGATGAATGCAAATAATTTTCTAACAATATAATATTTTACAGGCCATACGGTAACTTGTACAAGATCCCTAAGCTACTAAAGATACTGTTACCCGCTGGTCTAGACGAAGACGCCCTGGAGAAGATAGATGGTCCTCTGGAGTTCAAACTGCAATTGAGAAAAGCGTTAATAACTACTAGGTATGAGTCCATTATTTCTGAAAATAACGCTTTCCATAGGCGGGCTTTTAATGAAATGCGGGCCCTGTCACATGCGCACATGCGGCATGGAAATCGCCCGTTCGTTCTCCGCATCAGCAATGGGCTTAGTGCAGATTCTTAATATTTTTAGATCTAGATTTTATTAGGGAGAGATTTTTTATGTTTTACTTTATTTCAGAGCTATTTTTGACGAAGGAATTACCAGAGCCAACTATATGCCATACTTCCACCATCTGCTGTGGTGGGAGGAAATCATTGCCAGGATTAATCTAAGGGTTAGTACCTATGTTCTATATCGAATAAAATATTAGTCATTAGGTTTTTAAACATTCAAAGTAGTCCAGATTGATAGTAACAGTAAAGAAATAAACTTTACAGTACACGTGGTGCTACTTTACCGCCCTAGGGCGATTATGAGCACTTTAAGTGCCTGCTTCGAATATTCAAAGGGCTATATGTACTGTAAAACGTAGGGTGGTTAGAATAGGGCTACCTCGTTATCACGCAAAAAAGGCACAATAGATGTCGAGTTGCGGAAAACGCCCAGCACAACTAACTAACTAACTGTAAAACGTCGTGTAATACACGTGCGAAGAGGTAATTCCTATATTCGCCCTTGTTTCGTAATGTAATAATACCTATCCCTCACCCGCGAAACATCACATTGTAACATGCTTGATCTGTTATAGAAATACAATATGTCTGCCGTTACTCTGGAGAAGAAGGGTGATGTTTATTTGCTAGAAGTGCCCGGATTGGCGGAGAACCGACCTTCCCTTTTACGTGGTAAGTACTTACACTAGAAACATCTTGAAGTCCAGCGTTTTTTTATCCATCGCAGTTATAATCTCAACGACCAAATTTCCCAGATATCCTAATATGATTTTCTTCTATATTTTATTTGTTTAACTTCCTAATATTGACAACATTCTTTTATATTTATCCTAATAGTTGTATTTTCTATAAACGTTTATAAAAACTACCTACGTCCACTTCGGTGGTCTCCGAATGTAAACGCCTGAGTTAAGTATGCATATGCTTTTTGAAATCGAGGCGGTTCCTTTGTTCCTCGTGCTACTTATTCTTTTTTTGAAGTCAAACTAAGATTGACGTAGGTTATTCAAAATACTTTGAATTATATCACCACGATCATTAAGCAGAGATATGCTTTTTTTGTTTTAGGTGATAAAGTATTCATAAAACTCCATCGCAGCAACGATATTATATTCGAGAGTGTTATAAAAGATATGGAAGACAGTGTTATTAATATCGGCAACATTGACGAAAGGTAAGACCAACTTATGATTAAACTATAGCCTTAATTACTAGTAAGTCATATTAACTTCTTTATAAAATTATGGATACAAATAATGTTTATACAAAATCCATTAATAATTTGTGTTGTTATTCTTCAAAATTCAGGATATTACTGGTTTTTGTTCAGGAGCGCCCTCTTTTGAAGAGCGGTTGAGTTATTTTGAAATAGATGTGGCTGGGACCTGCTGCATTAGATAGTCTGGTACAAGATAAGATGGCCTGAACTTAGAGGAACGCGATTTGGTATAAACATTGCCCATCCATCCATCATGTCCACCAAAAAATGTCAAAGCAATAGAGTCCTAGCCCATATTCTTTTAAAAGTAGCTTTCATGATTTCAAGTCAACTATTAATTTGCTAGATTTTATCATTTTGGACTTGACAAATATTATATACTAGCTGGTGCCCGCGACTTCGTCTGCTGCACACAATATCTTTATAAATTGTAGCCTATGTGTTGTTCCGATGTATAAGCTATATTATTGTAAAGTTTCATTAAAATCTATTCAGTAGTTTTTACGTGAAAGAGTAACAAACACCCATACTTAAAAATGTTCCTTTTCCAGTTTTAACGCCTACTACGCGCCAGATGGTCTGTTCGACATCCGTTTCATGATGTCGCGCGTGCCGCATGAGAGAGCGCATGTTGCCGTCGCCAACGTGTTCGAGAGGAAGCAGGACAGCAGGCTGTTCCCTGAGCCGAGGAAGAAGGACGTCAAGCTCAAGCCGATCTACAAGTAAGACTCAGTATTTAGAGCGCTAGAAGGGGACAACACTATACATGTCGCTGAAAACGTGTTCGAGAGGGAGCAGGACAGCAAGCTGTTCCCCAAGCCGAAGAAGAAGGACGTCAAACTTAAGCCGATCTACAAATACAAAATACAGCTTTGCAAGTTCAAAATTGATATATGTTTTCTACTCAGAATTGCGAGCTCTTTCAATACTAGTAGGAGAAAAACAGTGACCCATGATTTTTCCATTTCGCCACCATTTTTTCATAGATTTAGTATGGCGGTAGCGCAATGGAAAAATTGAAAAATTTATGAAAGTTTTAGGACCATTTTTTTCTCCCACTAGGATTGAACCAGCTTGTAATTCTGAGATGGAACCATATAAAAAAAAATATTTTTGTACAACAAAAAATAAAAACGTTCATTTAACCTTTGTCACTCTATAAATATGTAGTTGTCAGCACAATCGAAGAATTGTTTGTGGCTAATTTAAGTATAGTTACGTTACGAACTACGTTCGTTAAAATTGTATTATAATGAAATTTGGATAGTTTTCTATGTGACGACAGATTAATCAGGACAACCATCTGCCAGACAGGGTACAATCACCCCTTAATGTAATCGAACTCTGTTTTGTCAGATGGTACAACCCCTTAATCAAGAACAATGAAGAGCAACGCCTGGCCGTACAGCACATTGTGTCGGGCACGTCGCGTCGCGCGCCCTACATGGTGTTCGGGCCGCCCGGCACCGGCAAGACCATGACCATCGTGGAGGCTATCATACAGGTACTACACATAGCCAACACGAGTCAAAAATAATTACGAGCAATAGTGTTTATAACACCAATAATGCCTCTGTTTTTGGTCACTTTTCAAGTAGCACCCTTACCATGTCGTCTTAATGCGATTCAGTTTAGGACATACACTGAGTCGCTGTCATTAAACTGAGCACAGTTAAGAACCTAAACTGAATCGCGTTAAGACGTCATGGTAAAGGCCCAGAAATGTCAAATAGAATAAACGGAAGTTTATAACGATCATAACCTTTAAAATAATCATATTTTCGCTTTATATTTAACAATCAACTGGCATAACAGATTCATTTATAAATAGCCTATTTACTCTGGCTGTAAAGATATTGGGGTCCTTATGATTTATAATTTTGGAGTCATAAGTATCAAGGGTTATCGTCCTTGGGAACAAATTGAAGCCATTAGAGAAATTCCAAGCACGGGAATGTTTACCTTGCTTACCTAACCTGTAACAATCCGTTCCAGATAGTTATATACAACTCGAAGCACCGCGTGATGGTGTGCACGGACTCCAATATGGCGGCCGACCACATCGCCCTCATGCTACTCAGATATAACAAGGAGCTTAACATTAACAACTTCCTTTTGCGCGCTAACTCACAGTCAAGGGTTTGGTAAGATATGTAAAGCTTTAATTACACGCCCACCTCTGTAAACTTTCATAATTATAAGATTAACATTACAGCGCTAGAATTTAGAAATGGAACTAATAGTAGTAAAAGCGGTCATCGGATACTTCAATACTCTTGTGAGCATAATGCAAGCGTCATCTGTGGCTCACTAACACCTGCGTTAGATGAAGATATAATTCCTTGTTTTATAGTGAAATTAAGTTGCGTCACAGAATGCACAAAAAACAAGTCGCAGTATGCAAAAAAGTTGAAGTGTCTAATACCTATACCCAAGTAAGCGTATCGAATTTAAACTATTGTGAGACGTATTAATCTATACTAGTATTATTGATGGAAAAGTGTGTGTGTCTGTTTGTTTGTCCGTCTTTCACGGCAAAACGGAGCGACGAATTGACGTGATTTTTTAAGTGGACGGAGAGTGACATAGGCTACTTTTTGTCTCTTTCTAACGCCGCGGGAAAAAGCTAGTATTATAATAAAATTACGAATAACACTCACGCATTTTTATTATGCGCGAGATGTTTCTAACATCCTGTGATGCCATTATCAAGCGTCGACCGTGCACGATGTGAGTTTGTCCAAAACACGTCGAGCATAGTAACTAAAGATGCGTAAGTTTTATGTGTAATTTTATAATAATTAAGCGTTTTGTTTAGACATAGACATAGACATAGAAAAGTTTTATTCAACACCAAAGAAAAAAAAAAGCAAAAGTTTATTGATTGTACTGACTAATCTAATTTCCCAGGAGCGTGATGCCCGCTGAACTGGCGCCCGTGTCCAACGGCACTAAATACGAGAACTCGTACTCCGTCAGCAACTACGCTTTGTCGTCGTATCGTATCGTCGTCACCACGCTGCTGCACGCCGCTAAATATGGGACGTGAGTATCACACACTTATATTATACCTACCTTAGAGTTTAGTTAGTAGGCCTGTTCATCTATGTCAGATGTTTAAAGCAGCATGTTGGTAACGATGCCTACTAACTTCGTTCTTGACTGTAAAGCCCTATGCGGGAGAGGATCTCTCGTCCGCACACGCGGCTGGTATATGCTCTACCATAGAGTAATGTATTGAATAAACCTTTAATCCTGCTAATATTAAAAGTTCGGAGGTACCAATATTTAGATTCTCACAAACGCTGAACGAATTTCAATTTAACTTGGCATGTATGTAGATTATCTAACCCGGAAATTGTCATAGGATACTTTTTAACCGTTAATTAACCGGAAGATCGCTAACCTCCGGGCGACAACTATGCTAAGGCGAGGCTAACTTTGTCTCGTTTTTAAGTTTTAAATCTACTGGTTAACCCTCAGCCCCCGCGCGCAACAACAGCACAAACTCCAGATGTCTCACCTGTTCATCGACGAGGCGGCGCAGGCCTCCGAGCCGGCCACGCTAGTGCCCGTCACGGGGCTGCTGGCGCCCGCGGGCCATCTGGTGCTGGCCGGGGACCCCATGCAGCTGGGGCCGGTCTGCATCAGCCGCGACGCCAAGGACCGCGGCCTGGGTGAGTGCTGATGTTGTCCCACAATATTTATTTATTATTTATTTATTATCTACGAAATGGTCCAACCATAATTTTTAAGCCAAAATGTAGGATTAGTAAAGTCAGAGTTTTTCTTTTCCCGTGATCAAAAGCACTAGTAGGTATGTGTCGAAATTCGGTAAACTGACGTGACGATCGCGTTTGAAACGCATCCTTACGTTCCAAACGCATTAAATTTGATAATCTTCTTTTATTTAAATCTAATAACTTTTGAACTGCTAAAGCGTGACATGAGCTTGTGAGTCTTGCTTGGTTTTAAATACGTTATTACGAAACGAATTTATTTCAGGTAAATCGCTGATGGCGCGCCTGCATGCCGACTACACGAACCTGTACGAGTCGGACCCGGACTACATCACCATGCTGGTGAAGAACTTCCGCAACGACCCCGACATCCTCGCGCTGCCCAACAACATGTTCTATGATGACAACTTGGTGGTGAGTTTTTATATTAAGAAGCCTTACGCCTTTGAAAAGTACTTTAACTCCAACTGTGATGAAAATATTAGGTAATTTGTACCAACTGTTATGTATATGATACTCTGATATCATTTTAGGTAGTAAAAAGAGCCAAAACTAATTTGTTTCGTGTGAGTGTTTTTTTGCTAAAATTTGGTAATTTTGGAGTGATTCTTGAAGTAAGATTTGTAAATAAAAATTGACTATGCTATTAGACCACAATAGCCCTGTTTATGATAGTAAAATTAAAAAAATACTTCGATTTACGTTAAATCACACCGAAAATATACTAAATCAATGAGCGTTTTTTAAGGAATAAGATACACTCAAGCCTTTGGTTTTTTGGTAAGACCTCGGGGAAATTACTTGATCCGATATGCCCTGTATGAAGTTACACCATTTCATGCCAGAACCACGTAACAACCTGTTCCTTGTCTTCATACTGATCTATCTGTCCTATCTGTGATCCTATCTGTGAAAACCTGTAACTGGTTTCGCTGATACTTATGTTACATCATCTGTCCTTGTTAATTTAAGCTGTTGGGTTTCCGAATAAAATAAAATAAAATAAATACACCCTAGATAGAATAGGCAATATTATTATCCACTCATGGTTTTTATAACGTTGTTAAATCTTGGGATTAGTTGCCAAAGCGGACCCCAGGCTCCCTGAGCCGTGGCATAAGCCGGGAAAAACGCTACGAAGAAGTATCATAGCTTTTATCATTATAAAACTAAAATGCAATATATATGTGTATGTGTGTGCTTCTTCCAAAAAATGTAAACCGTTTCAGTCGCATTTTTATTTTGCCACCTTCTCTCGCAGTTGTCAATAATTATCTTCACAATGAAAATCAAATAACATTAACAAATGAAATGATACACATAAAATGCTGATCCAAAATAGTTTCCCAAATAATAATATTTTCTGCCTTCCGGCCGGCAAGTAGCCACTTGCAGGCCGCTACGCTAAACAAATGCGCCTGCCGACTGCGTCGATCAGAAAAATAGTGTACTGACCTTGGCCAGTAAATAAGAAAGCCTCAGATATCGTGTAATTGTCGGCCGAAGCGAAGCTGAGGTCGACAAACATGTGTAACAAACATATTTCTTACTTTACAGGCCTCGGCACGTAATCTACTTATACCCTTATCTGTTAAGTGCGTATTGCCTATTGGCCGGAAAGGTTTAATAATTAGTTGCGTTCCAGCCCCTCGCACCGGCAGACCCGCTCAGCCGCAAGAGCATCCTCGGGCTGCCGGGCGGCGCGCGCGCCGTCGTCTTCCACGCCGTCAACTCGCGCGAGCAGCGGATGGGCAAAGCCCCGAGGTATAATCTGCATAAATGGGCTTGCCAGAATATCAGCGCTGTCCTTCGGGATAGCATTATGCTGAGGCGAGTCCATTTC
This sequence comes from Lathronympha strigana, assembly GCA_949128165.1. NCBI lineage: Eukaryota > Metazoa > Arthropoda > Insecta > Lepidoptera > Tortricidae > Lathronympha > Lathronympha strigana. The sequence continues at coordinate 4,080,093 of OX421919.1, read as the reverse complement.
GTGGTAAAAATATTCTGTTTTTTCTTTGGTACTTAAATGTTTTCTTGTATTTCTGATTTTTACCATGAATAAATATGATTTTGATTTGATTTTTTGATTTGAAATTAATTCGTTCATAATGTCGATACAGTGTCAGCTTCAAGAAGAAACTTAGGATTCTATAACGATTCTTCGGGTACTTGTGTGGTAACCGAATAGCGATATTATAGTCTCGTGAAGTTTTAACCACACTTCCTTACTTTTTTCCGGAAACTCACCGTTAAGCAACCGGATTTCCGATGCCTGATCACCTTCGCGTGTTACCGCAGAAATCCGAAGGTCGTTCTTAGAGGATGACTCATGGTGGAACGGGCCGGGCACATCTGTCTGTTTCTATGAAAACGTCACGTAACCTCCGAGAGACCCGAGTTTGGACATAGAGCTCTTTCCATAGAAATTAATAGATCGCCCCGTCCCTTCCCGTCCCGTTCCGTCTAGTGTGAGTCATCCTTAAAGCTGTACGCACTTTTGCAATTTATCGTGCTGCTTGACCCTTAACCAACGAGAGCAAGTGCGGTTATAATTTTACCGTGTGTATCTTATGTGTTACCGATAGGGTAAACTCATCCAAAGACATCCAAAAAAAAGCTAATCAAATCCGCTTTTTTTTGGATGTCTTGTTTTCCAAGATGGTTATTAGCTACGTTTGGCGGATATAAAATCAGTAGTCTCCAAGATATTCAGCTCAAATTAGAAGTAGTCACGGATTTTCAACCAATATTGAAGCTTGACTTAAAATTTTATTTTTATACCTACTTTTAGTTTTGCGGCAAGTGACTAATTTTCTTGTTGGTTGTCAGCTTCTTTAACGAGAAGGAACTGGACATGATGAAGCGGTACACGAAGGCTTTGGTGGAACAGCACCACGTCAAACCGGCGGACATTGGTGTCATCGCCCCGTACATCAGACAGGTCAGTTTGATACTCAGAAATATATTAATAAATAATTGGAAATGGATTGAATACTGCTTGGAAATATTTCATCCTGTGGAAAAGTGACGTTTCTTGAACATTCAAGTTTTTCACGCGTGAATTGTAATTTTTGTTACACGTTTAACACGATGCGTCAATCTGATCTAATCTAGTGGATAGTTGTATTTGTTAAGTACGTTGTTTTTATTGGTTAAGGTCGGGAATAGAGGAAGCTCATTTCTTCAAATTCTCAACCTGAATTATTCAGTAGACGACTGCGGTGGCGCGTCCATAGATGTAATTTCCAAACATCTTGCCTTATGTGTACGTTTCTTATAGCGCATGAAGAAAAGGAAAGCCAATTTAGCTATTATAATTTTAATATTTTTGAGGGGCCGCCACTGATAGTCTAGACACATATGCATTTTCTTAATTTCCCAGTTTTTCTTCACTTTGTCGTCAGGTGTACAAGATGAAATCATGGCTTTTGAGCTCGGGCTACGACGAAATAGAGGTCGGCACCGTCGAGGCGTTCCAAGGCAAGGAGAAACGTGTCATCCTGGTGTCCACCGTGCGCGCCAACTGCCGGCTGCTCGACTTCGACGCCAAGTACGGGCTCGGCTTCCTCGTGGACGACAAGGTTCGTGACATGGCGAGTGAGGGACGTAGACGATGTAGAGGCGGCCTAGGGCATGGGGCGACTGGTCCTGGTATCCACCGTGCGCGACAATGAGGACTACCGCGAGTGAATTCGCCGCTAGGGGCGCTAGTGGATCGAGGGTCCTACGAAATGAGGTTATATGTCATTTTCAGTACATTTCTCATTAGTTTTTAATGTAAGGCGTGCTTATTTAGAAAAATATGCCCTTTTAGAGGAAATATTACATAGAAATATTTTAAATACTAAAAACCTATTATTTTGGCTATCAAAAAATCATTACATTGAAAGTGTAAAATAACACGGGCGTAAATTACCGTAAATTTAGAGGTTAGTTTATACAAAAACGTTTCTATTTGTCAAAAATGTTATTGTTATCAAACTAGAAACTACTAAAAAGTAACTAATAAATAATACAAATACCATAGGAAAACAATCAGAAGTTTTTAATATAGAAATAAGTACAAACCTTAAGTGTAATAAATAAATTTTTAATTGTGTTTAATTCTTATGATTTTCCGTAAGTATCCGCATTCCATAGGCATCTTTAGTGCCGATATTAACATATAATTACGCAAATATTCATTTTGACCAGGTTAAACTATTAATGAAGTATATTTCTTTGTAAAAATAGCGCTAATAGTAATGAACTGTTTTATCAAATATTATCACACAAAAACGTTTTAACCCTCTAATTTTCGAAAACACGGAATCTACACATCACTGAAAATAGTTAGAAACTAATATCCATCTTTAAACATGGAAATTAAAGAAAAATAATCAATTCTAATATTGGTTTCGCGCCATACAAACTCATACTAATGGCGCTTGACAAGGACCCACGCATGAGTGGCGCCGTCTGGTGAGCAATAATACGGTAGCTCCCATTAGTTCTACATTCTATAGGTGTGATGATGAACTGTTTTCTTTGCAGTTTCACTTTCAATTGTTATTTTCTTGATCTAGACTCTGACATCCGTGTACTTACCATGAGTTGTACGTGGCCGTGTTCGATAACGACTGCGGCGTTAGGGGATATGTCCATCTTGCTCCTGCCAGAGAGTAGGAGCGAGACGGACATACTTTCGAGCGCCGCAGTCGCTATCGAATACAGTTGCGTGCAACTCATGGTAAGTACAATGTACTACGGTTGCGCGCGGAAAACCTTTGTACGTGACAAATTTTTCTTTATGCAAAGTTTGCATATTATTTATCCCCTTTAGGAGTGAAATTTTCCGAAATGCTGAAAACACTTTTCTTATATTTTAATAAGAAGTAAACCTAAATTGAAGTCTCTCACTTCAAATTTTACTCTATCCCCATACAAACATTTTTATTTATTTTACAATGATCTCCGGGCTTCCGATGTCGGAAACTTGAGTTTGTCATTACGATTTAGTCACCTACAGTATATTAAAAAATCAGAGCTACCTTATTTGATGCAAGGCAACATCCCTTCAATTTTCCGATTTCCCTGTATTATACGTACATTAAGCCCGCCCCACGGCAATATTCGAGCTGCCTCGTGCGGCGTAAGACTGTGAAGCTACCCTCATGTGTCCGCAGAGATTCAACGTGACCCTTACTCGGGCCAAAGCCAAGCTGGTGATCATCGGCAACCCGAGCTGCTTGTCCAGAGACAGGAAGTGGCGCCTCTACATGGCCCACTGCAAGGACCTCAACTGTTACTTCGGCCACGAGTGCGAACAGCTTGAGAGGACCTCCAAGCTCCTCAACGAGGTAACTAACCCCAAACCGAGCCAAGGGCATGCCGGTGGTGATCGGAAACCCGAAATGCCCGACTATACATATCGCGACGAATGAATGACAGATATTTGACACAGTCATCTGCCATAGGGAAATACATATTTCATTTCCATACATTATTTGTCCTCACTTTTTGACAGATAATGTATTGAACTGACAACTGTCATAGTGATCATCATTTGCTGCAAGGGGTTACAAAATATAAACTTATCTATGTATATATACTCTTCTTTTTTTTTGATATAAGTAAGTGTGAAGTACAATCGAGGAAATTGAATGTTTAGCAGGTTAATATAATTCTGAAATTAGTCGTGTTACTTTTTCCCGATGGCAAGCGGCTGATGACGAATCACAACGTGTCTATAATCGTAAAAAAGAAGAAAACAGCATATTTCTATCTTTGTCTAGCCTTTGGCATTGGCTTCAGTGACATGTCAATAGATTATCTTGAATCTTATTGAAGTTGACAGCAATAGGATAACTACGTTAATGTTAAAAATATGATAGTTTGTTAGTGTGAATATTTGACGTTTGTTACTCGATCACACTAACATGACTTAGGCTAGATTTGACCAAACTTTTTAACCAAGAGTAACGCTTACTCTTGGATACTAATGTCAAAATCCCATAGTAATTTGACGTAACTATCTGAGAGTAAGCGTTATTCTCGGAATAAAAATTTGGTAAAACGCAGCCTTAAAAAAGCATGTTTGTTCTCATCTGGCATCTAATTTAATCTAACAAGTTACACGAGGAGATGAAGTAAAAAGCTATTTGCTTATTTATTTATATTTATTAGTAATTAAATTATATTTAAAAACGTGTGTAGGCCCCGTGGTTATTTATGACTGCTAAGAGACGGTCGTGCATGGAATCTACTAGCTTTGTGCAGAGGTCGGTTCCTCGCATATCTTCCCATGTTTCATTACAATGTTGAGTGAGGGCTTCGACTCTCCTTTCATTGCGATGATCCCACCTCTGCACCATCAAACCCCATACGTTTTCGATTGGGTTTAGATCAGGTGATTTAGCCGGCCATATTATTTTCGTTATTTGAGGGTGACGATCGAACCAGGCATCAGTTATTCTAGCCGTGTGTATCTTACAATTATCTTGCACGAAAGAAAAATTAGGCATCTCCTGTTGTGGATACACGTTCCGCACACTGGGAAGCATGCACTCCTCTAACATCGTAACATAATCCACTGCATTTGCTCTCGGAGGCAGCTGGACGAGTTCGCCTACGCCATCAGCGCTCATCCAGCCCCATAAGTTGACGCCAATTCGACCAGATTCTCTATTTCGTACGACGTTTTTTTCTTCATAACGTGTATGATCATACCGCCATAAATTTAATCGGCCATGGGTGCAAGATTTAAACGTTTTCTCATCTGTGAAAATTGTAGACGACCAGTCGAAATCCAGATATTCGCGAGCAAAGACCTCACGTGCAGTTTTTTGATTGTCAGTTAGGTCTACTTTATAGGCAGGCTGCCGGTGGTGAATATTAATAGAGTGAAGAGTATTTCTTATCGTCCTAGCAGTGACATCGTATCTCTCCGCAAAAATTCTTGTTGGTATAAACCCATTTATCTCATATGCCCGTAACATTTCCATGCGTTGTTCATTGGATAAAGCCGCCACGCGATGGTTTCCTCCACGACGGTCTACAACCTCGCCTTCATCCGCGTATCTTCTGACCCAAAAACTGACTGTATTTCGCTGAAAACAAAACGTTTATTAACTTTACATCACAATCCTATGATTGTTCAAGAACGCTTACTTAAACTTAAATTAAATGCATGACGTTAATGATATATATTATTTCAACTTACCGATATAAATAACTCTCTCGATATCGCACTGATACTTCGTCCTTCTTGATGAAGATTTATTATTCTATGGCGATCATCATTGGTAATAGCTGGTGGCATTTTCTTTATAGATATTAATATTAAATCGAAAGAACCCACACAATATTTTATATTGCGTTTGACGTATCTTTGTCATTGTCACAATCCAATTAGCAAACAAATATAATAGTTTGAAAATCGAACTACCGTTTTAACCAGCATTCTACCAGCATTAAATAAATCCTTAGCTAAAGAACTTCATAAGTTCGTGACGTAGTTTGTCATTATAATACGAACAGATTATGAGGACGATTAAACTGCTAAACATTCATTTTCCTCGACTGTACATCACCGTTTTTACTTATCGAGTTTGATGAAATCTTATAATTATTTAACCACAGAATAAGTAATAGTAGTAAAGTACAGAAGGTTCCTACATTTGCCTTTTAGCTTGTCAAGCATACAAATGGCAAAAATCCATAGACATTATGGTTGTCAACGTGCTGTCACGTGCCATTACTGTTATGAAATTGGAAAATGTTAAGATATAATTAAAATACGCTTTTATGAATTATTTATTAATATCGGTATTATATTGTCTAAGTATAAATTAGTATACGTTGTTTAAAATATAAATTTATCTGAACGCACCCGTGAGGTACGAACCCTGACAGTTTAAGGCCTATTTAAAGGATTATAACATTTATTTAACATTTATTATTATATGCTTTTATAGTTTTAGATACATAATATGTAATTTTCTCATTAAGCGAAATGTAAATTTCTTTTGAGAATAAAGATCTTTAAACCTATTTAGCAAAACGACGGAGTGTCCATGTAGATTGGGACAGATAATTTCACTTAACATATTTTATATGTATGTAGGTATACATATATGGTATTAATTGTATTTTTTTTTCCAGGTCGCTATCACCAGGTTCAACAGGTGTCGCATTTCGGAAATGTTGAAGCCGAAGCCGAAAAATGAGAAAGAAAAGAAAAAGTAAAATTTTAAAGTTAGATGTGGATCCGGAATAGTTAAGGGGGGGGGGGGGGGGGTTAGGGTGAGGGTATATTATAAGTGTAATGCCAAAGTTTGTTACTTATAACTTCGACTAGATGGAGAGACTAGGACCGTCTCATGGGGTCAATTTTAATATTATATTTTTGGATATTTTACACAGTCATAGGCCAGTTTACGTGCCATTTTATAACACTTTATATATAGTTCTGTACAAGCTATCTGTGATAATAATTGCTTATGGGTTATATTAATACAGTTTTTCTCGTCACGTATTACTTTTATGAATACATCGACGGTTGAAATTTCAAATGTAGTAGGGGATACAAAGTGCTAAAATGCTGGTACGATTCAGCCTTGGGTACTGGAGGCCCTTGTCCCTTTTTCTTTTGTATATGACATCTGTTTCCGTTTTTAATTCTCATCTGGGATGAGAATTATCGGTAAACTAATTATTATCTTATGTACAATTTTTAAAACTTTGACATCTACAGTATAAAATGTCCCTTACAACATTATAAATTTCATGCTTCGATGGTTCATTTTCCAGACGTTGTTAAAGGTGCCGAAGCGCATCAACTATTTGACAGTTTCTTATACAGTTTTGTTATTACTCCGTTGTAATTTCATAATCATTCCTTATGGATTTTAAGAGAACAAAATTTAATTACGTCATTCAGCTAGTGAGACATGTTGTCCGTGGAGTTATCGACAAATACGTAGATTAGTCTATTCCGGAGTGATTATTAGTTTTAGTAAGTTTTACATATAGTAAGTTTTTTTTTGTGTGCGGCGTTGATCGGCAAAGGCAGGATTTCATGACTATACTATGTATCTGTTAATCAGTGAAGCTTTTGAATCACAGGGTAGGTACTTAAATCGCTATATAATTATTATTAGTCCATTGAATACCAAAATTATGACATATTTTATTGATATGGCTTTCATTTTGAAAAGAATCTTTGGATATTCATTATGTTAGTGTTTTAACCCATCCACATTTTTAGATCCGTTTTAAAGCCAACAAGTTCGTTTCCAAGACCAATTTATTACAACATAAGAATGTGTTAGGAATTATTTTTTAGACTAACGCCTAGATAATAAGTGTGGTTTTGTTGAAAACTGTGTTTAATTATTACAAAGTCTTCTAAACAGTGTATGTATGTAATTAAATCATCTTATCGCTCGATTAGCTAATTGCAATAACTCACATCCTTGACAAATAATATATGATTATAATATTATCTAATAAAACATTGCCAGCGCGCGCTAAGCGATACCCATAACACTGGGAAATTCATATGTAGCGAAAAATACCTACGAACAGGGAGCCCGATATCGGTTCATAAGCACTGAATGTTAACTTACTAGCGTGGCATATCCATCAAAAGTTAAGTAATCATACCCAGAGCCACAACCAGTCATACAATCCTGCCATTTTACAATCTGTCATAGAACCGCCTTGTCACAATACCGCCAAGGTAGTATGTGCCTTTGGGTGATAACATATAGTTATGATCCCTTATTATATATATACGAAAACGGTAGATTTAAATACGTATTCTGTACTTGTGATTTAGTGAGTCAGTGTACCGATCAAACTTGTAAGTACTTACAAATATCTCAGCACGTCTATTGCCAAGGTGTTATAGTACATTTTTAGAGATTTTTGAGCACATTACCCGCTCCAGTATATCTGATAGCGAGTATAAATGGGACCATAACATTTTGGGCTTAAGGCCCTGTGCGCACGATCGTGGCTCAGAAAGGGGCGCAAAGTTTTTTATGCATAACGTCATCCCTTTCTAAGCCATGCGGCTGGCCGCCCTAGTGCAACCAAGCTGGTAACTTATCTATAAAGGTACACAAGTAAGATTTTGTTAAGATTAAACTTCCGTACCATAATAGTATAAGTCTGCACTATTGGTGCGCAAATGTTACCTTTATATTATAATTAACCTAGGAGTACGTACAATATATACCTTGTTATTTTTATTATAAAAACTCAAATCTCAAGTCAAGTCTACTGCAATCCAAGTATTTTGAAGAGATTTTCAATTCAATTTGAGATTTTATTATCTTAATTTTAAGATCTTAGTGTTGAAATTTATCACATTCCCTGCCAGAACAAAAAACGTGATATATAGCGACATCGGCGGGTTATCGAGCATCTGTAAAAACTTCACGAGCGCCCGTCAGGCGGGTTCCTGGCACTGAATGCGTTAAACTGTTATTATTTTCAGTTTATTTTATCATAATTATTACTACTGTTTGTATTTTCTATTATATATTTGTTTCAACACAATTACACTCTTGACGAAGCCTACGTTGCGGATATTGATTGTACATTTGTAATTTTTTGTAAATTTGTATCTCTATCTTTGTCACACTTGCATATTGGAATGACAAATAGGTTTTCCCGTCAATGCAAATTTTCGATGTTCGTGGTAGTCTGCGAACCAATGCTGGTTCGTGGCCAAGGTGACCTTGCAGTTTGCAACGACTTGGCTAGCCTACATTTAAACGATCCGTGGTCTTCTTATCGTTCTTTCATCTTTCCATTCGTTCATTTAGCCCGCTAGGTTTAAGTTCTAAGAAAGTTTTGAATAAATAGAACTAAATAAAATTTGTAAATTGATTTTGTTTAAATAAATAAATAATTCATTATCATTACACAGACTATCTTATTCAAATTCAACCTTAATAATAATATCAGTAGTCATTTATTTAATTTTTGAGACTCTTGTTGCAGTTGTGATACCTGTGACGTTTTGATGAAACTTAAGAAGTTAGAGATCGTTTAGTATTAACGTAAATATGTGATTGTATTTAGTAAAAGTTTCTTCACTTTTCACCCACCAGGTTCATTTCTAAATGATTGTTTATGGCATTAACGCCTTACCAGCAGCCGACAAAGTGACACCTTTTACTAGAACCAAACACATTTTTTTATTTTTTTATAATCATTCCTTTTCTTTTGCCCACTATATGGCCTTATTATAAATACATGTTTGTAGAATTACTATGCGGCAAAAGAAATACGACCTATGTTTTAAGATTGACTTTTTAATAAAGGAAAATCATAAAGATCTGTTGTTTCTTATTTATCGAACTACCATAAAATGAACCTATGGGTACATTTTCCGGGGATCACTTTACCAACATACCAAAAACAGAAAACTGTTGAGTTTTGGACACAAGGAAACCAGTTGGCTATGTGGCTAATATGTACCGTATTATCATCTGCAATACCTAGAAATATGTGTATTTAGTAAAACTACTACTTTGTCAGGAAAGGATGGCTGATGGCTTCCTCGCACAACGTATAAGCATTGCGATACAACGAGGAAATGCCGCCAGTATCCTAGGTACAATGCCTCAAGGACCTATTTCAGATTTAAGGTAGGTAGCTGGGTAAGTTACACTTACTGTATACCTATATTTTAAAAATAAATGGTTTACCCTTTGTCAGTTGTTGATAAGGTACATCACAGGGTGGAAATAGATTTTGGGTCAGTGAGGGCAACTACCAGATCCCGTGTTGCTAGGCGAAAATGGTCTTAGGAGACCTTCCTTCGATTTCAAATTAATGAAGATTGGCGTTTACGTTGGCGTTGGTACGTGCGGAATGATAGGTAAATTAAGTATCCAAGATAAAAAAAAATGTTTGCATATTCCAATAAATTACAAACTTAATTCAGAAATTCCTCACAAACGTTCTCTTTGCCTCTTAGGCTCCCCTATATTTGAAGAATCTTTTCCCGACTATATTTCTAACTCGATATCAAAATTCAAAAGTCACACGAATCGTTTACTCGAAATTAGCCCTCATTATGCTCTTGTGATTCTTAAATTCTGTCTTTTTGTCCCTAAATTTACATATGTGCTCCGATGCTGTCCTTTTTGGAAATATCTAAATTTACTATCACCCATAGATGATTTGATCAAAATTAGTTTAGAGTTGATTCTAAACATTCAGCTCAATGAGCCTTCCTGGTCTCAGGCGTCCCTCCCTATTCGGTTCGGGGGTTTAGGAATTCGCAAAATTTCCAGTGTGGCATCCCCAGCCTTTTTAGCATCCACTCATAGCACAGCCGGTCTCATAGGAAATATTTTAAGGGCTTTGCCCACAAACTATGAGATCGCAAGCTTTGAGGATGCTAAAAATGCTTTTAAAATTGCCTGCCCGGGCAAAGACTTTCCAGACAACCCAAAATCACAAAGGAGTTGGGATAATGTTTACTGCGATTTAACTTACAATACTCTTTTAAATAACTCTACAGGTCCAGATCGCGCGAGGCTTTTGGCGGTCGGATCCCGGGAAGCTGGTTACTGGCTTCATGCCCATCCTTCGCCCAATACTGGTACTTTCTTGGATCCGGCCTCCCTTAGACTGGCGACTGGTTTGCGACTGGGGGTTTCGGTGTGTGCGCCACACTCATGTCCTTGTGGCACAGACGTGGACCGACTGGGACACCATGGATTGTGTTGTAAAAAAAGTGCAGGCCGTTTTTCGAGACATGCATCTCTTAATGACATAATCCGTCGGTCTCTTGCCACCATCAACGTGCCTGCTCTCCTTGAGCCGACTGGCATTTTCAGGGATGATGGCAAGAGACCTGATGGGGTGTCCTTGGTTCCTTGGAGTTTGGGACGGATGCTAGTGTGGGATGCTACCTGTGTAGACACGCTGGCGCCGTCCCATCTCCAACGAACTAATGTAAAAGCGGGCGGAGCGGCTGAATGCGCCGAAATTTTAAAACGTAATAAATATAAGAGCCTGGGCAGAGAGTACCTTTTTGTACCATTCGGGGTCGAAACTCTTGGACCCAGCGCACGCAAATTTTGCGTAGAAATCGCGAAACGTCTGGTTGATGTTACTGGTGACCGAAGAGCTGGTGGCTTCCTCGCACAACGTATCAGCATTGCGATACAACGAGGAAATGCCGCCAGCATCCTAGGTACAATGCCTCAAGGACCTACTTTAGATTTAAGGTAGGTAGAGGTAGGTAGTTAGGTAATTTACACTTACTGTATATATTTCGAGAATAAATGATTTTAAAAATTCAGAAATTATTTTGTACAATTTTTCAAAAACCTTTTAACCAATCAAGTTCAAAATAATTTTCCAATAAAGTTCTACTTTTGTAATTTTTTGAACGCATACTTCAAAAGTTAGAGGGGGGGGACAATTTTTTTAAACTTCTGGAGCGATTATTTCCGAAAATATTAACTTTATCAAAAATTATTTTTAGAAAACTCTAATTATTTTTCAAATACCTATCCAATGATATGTCACACACTAGGTTTGAAATGAAAAAAAAAACACTGTATAAAAAAAAAATATCCATTGTTGGCGTGACCGATATACATATTTGTACAAAATTACAGCTTTCTAGTGCTTACAGTCACTGAGATTATATCACATAATAAATGATATGATAGTATAAGTATTATATCTGCGGACGGACGGACAGACGGACAAAGCGAAACTATAAGGGTTCCTATAGTTGACTACGGAACCCTAAAAATAGCACACGGTTGGGGATATTCTATGAGATGCCACCTTGCCAGGGGTGCGATTTTTGAATCTCACCGAGTGACTAATTCTCACAAAAATGAGTGATTTCCGAAAATTCGTATTTTTGAATCTCATCGGTGACTTCTGATTCTCACGCATGTGAGTTCAATTCGAATGCCCATACCCACTCGTATTTGAAATCATCGGTGAGTATTTTTGACAGTTGACTTATATAATCTGCCAAAGTGTGTTGGAATTGGAAAACAGTATGTTGGAGATTTAACTGAATTAGCAGCGGGGCTCGCTGTAATTTCGTGAATTTCGCATATTTGTGAAAAGAATAAGAAATGGCAAGCCTGGAAGATTACATTAAGATGAAGATAACGGATAGCGAATATGGCAAAGCAGCAATAGAATAGAACGAGGCCTTTGAAGAAGCGCGTGCTGCGATAGAAAGGTGTACCTAATGGCATATTAAAAGGCCGATTCCGCTGTTTATTAAAGCATAGAGTACTGCACTATGCACCGGAGAAAGCGTCGAAAATAATAAACAGCTGCGGGGTGGTCTACAACATCTGCATTCAAAACAATGTCGATCTTGGTCATGCATGACAATGAAGATGATGTTTTGGATTTTGGCCTGTACTTACCTGATTTGTTGGCAAGAGAAGCTCTACGAGCATCGATAGTGCGATATTATTATTTGGAAGATTAAGCCACCTAGCGAGTAGGTGTTCGGTCTATTTTGTCACTTGCTGAAGTTTTTGTTCATGTTTTGTTATTATAGTGCACAATAAAGCATGTTATGAATATCTCTTATACATTGTTTTTAATTCCTTGTACGTCCAAGTAAATTACTTATATCAACCAAACTTCCATACCTCCAGTTAATCATAAGTTAATGTTAATCATAGTTCAGTTTTTGTCTACATGAGTAGGGTAAGGTTAATGTAGCTAATTCCATCGTAGGGACTATTCAATCTAATGCTTGCCTGCATTGAATATAAATAAACACAGTATGCATCGCTATAGACAAGAGTCAATAAGCAGCAGGCTCTCCGGAGTTCATAAACTGAGTCGTCAGCTGCATATTGTGCTTATATTCAACGGAGGCGAGCATTAGATTGAATAGTCAAAATGACAGAATTAGCCACATTAACCTTATAAGTATAACATGGATAGGTTTTGCACAGACACTGCACCTGTGCAGTTGTAAGGTATGCGGGCTGAGAATTGTTGTGAACATGTTGCTCTTCAATTAAAAAGAGGATGTAAATTAGTTCTCAAATGTATCAGTAAGGTACACTTACAATGATAGGGCAATATGGAACAGGCAGGAGGCAGGCATTAGGTAGCTGTAGAAACTGAATGAAACAAGGGGAGTTTGTGTAGGCTTTATATATTATTTCTTGTAATTTAGGTATAGTCTACCTACATAGGCTCATTTTAAACAATTTAATACCTCAAGTCTGTTTAGTTTAGTGTAAGCAACTTAATTAGATTAGGTAGTAGTCAATAGTTGCAATGTGCTTAAGCAACTCTGTGACTTCTATTTTATAGAAAGTCAAAGTGTTATAAGTTACAGTTATGGAGAACACTAGTCCTTTGCTCCTAACATAATTAACATGTTAATAAGACCGCCAATAGCCTTAATGTTAGTGAATGTACATTAAACATCAAAAATATCTATACAACTCTCCTCTTATTACAAAAGAAATAAAGCGAGAGTTGTATAGGTATTGCTGACGCTGACCGTACAGTCTGCAGCAGATGTAGTTAAGCATGCGGGGTGTCCAATATGATCTTGATGCACCCTTCTTTTGAAAACAATAAGATTGTGCTCAGACCATTTTGAACACCTTGCCTGCTCTACTACTTCTGCTGCTAGCCATATGATTACTTATACATTGACAAAATCAATCAGTTTGAATTTCTCAACTAAATAATAGGCAAATTAAATAAAGCCTTACAAGATACCTATTAATAAAACATCAGTCTAAAGCTTCGAATTTTACATTACCTCTTTATTATCAAGAAGTGCATTATAAGTATATTAAAAACATCAGCCTAAATATCTGAACTAAATAATAATCATCTTATAATCTAACATCATACATAGAATTTTTGTATCAAATCACAGCACAAGTAGGTAGCACAAATTGGCAGGTTTCACAACTTGCCACTTTCATTTAGAAAGATTGAGAGATATACTGTATGAGTTATCACTTTAAATGAGAGAGGTAGACAATCCAGTCAATTCAGCCATTCTACTTTTTCATCATTAATAAATTTCCTTTATTGACAGGTATGATCCAAATCAGATTGCAAATGGTAGTTAAAGTAAAAATACAAAAAATAAAAGGAACATAAATAAATAAGTTAAAATTAATAACTTAATTTTAATTTGGTATAGGTAATTAGGCTTTTATCTGTTGGTCTACAAAAACTTATTTTTTGTTCCACTCATGGTGTACAAAAAACCAATATGCATACATTGTATTGTCTGCATACTTAGACAAGCCATGGAGAATGCTATTTTCCAATGTTTGTAAGAAACTCCAAAAAAGTAGAGAAGTTGCATTGTCTTCTTGCCGCTTACCTGAAAGTACAAAAAAACATTCAATCATAACAGAGTTCTATTATCAGCTATAAATTAGATTTTCAATGTATCCTGATCCTTTAATAATTATGTAACAGTTTGAGAAAACATCTGGAGTTACAGATGTATGTGTATCAAAGATGGTGAAATTTAATTTGGATATGTTGCAGTCAACTACACAGAGGTGCACAACAAGTAATGTAACTGATTGTAATTTGATCAGTAGCCCTGTTGTGTAATATATTTATATCCTGGTCACAGCTAATAATCAACCTGGCAAAATGCATCAAAGCCTTCCTACAAGATATTAAAAAGGTAAACAGTCAGACCAATATAGTAGTTCATTTTTGCCTTTGGTTTGTATAAATTACTAATTTTTATATGCTGGGAATTGGTGTGTAAGTTAGTTAGTTGGTCTTGGCATTTTCTGCAAGTTGACAACCATTGTGCACTCAGCAGCAGAAATTGCTAAGTTGGTAAGGTGACCAAAATGATTTTGGCACTGCCTAATTATTAAGACAATAAAAGTGTATTAGGATCATTGTGAACACCTTGCACGCTGTTATACCATTGGGAAATTTCTCTGATATGATTTTAGTTATAAATTTAACCTGAATGAAAGAATAACAATGAAAAGATCCTACCTTTCTCCACGCCTTCTAGTCCTGGAATAGCATTTAATTCGGCCGCTATATCCTGCCAAACTTTCAAAGTTGCTCATTGAGCTCATTCTCCCGCACAAGTGCTGGCAGTAGAGTTTTCTGTTATATTCCAACTTTCCTCTTTTGTGGGACTGGGACCGACGACGAGCATCTATAAAAGGGACAATAAACAATTATCAGGTGAAACAACACTATATATTACGATAATAGAACATATGCCACTAACAAATGTACATACCTTTTTTTAATACAACTGTCGCTTTCTTTTAGTAAATTTCAAGCAATCCTTGTAGTTCTGATAATAAAATGTTTCCAAAACTAAGTTTTCTTTTAAATTACACTGACACTGACTGAGACTGACTGACAGGTAGGTACACCACGTTCTACGTTTGACCGATTTCATTGAACCTATTTTAAGTTATAGTATGAGAAATAAAAACCGGTATCTGCTTAAAAAGGAACGTCATGGGACGATTGTCTATGACTGAAGTTGTAAAATGTCTGCATGTTGGTAACCTGCGAGTGAGTTTCAAAAATACGACATTTAGTAATCGGTGATATCAAAGTCACCGGTGAGAATTTTAGTCACCAGGCGAGCTCAACTCACGAGTGAGATTCAAAAATCGCACCCCAGGTCTAAAATGCAGAAACCACTTCGTTAGCTAGTTTGCGCTAATAACAACGACATCTGTCGGATAATTGGAACAACATTCTTTATTTCTTGACATGCAAATGATATGAATTTATATTTATTATTACAATTAATTTAAATTAATGCTATATGTAAAAATATGACTAATGTAAATAACCTAAATATTTTAAATTATGTAGGCAAGTTTAAAAGTATTTTGAGCTTTTTATTTTATAATTCTGTACATACCTACTTTAGTATATAAGGAGCATATTTTGCATGCCAATGTTTTGGTGAATTGTGCTGTCGTGCTTTGTTGTTAAATTTGTTACCTAAATGTACCACAATTCTGGCAAATAAAAAACTTTGCCTTTTAACGAACTAAACACTTGCAAAATGTCATTTGACTAAACTACAACACCGGAAGTATTCCCTGATCGGCTGAGCGCATTACGTGAACTTGCCTACTTTCTGACTAGTCTACTGTCTCTGTCTACTACCTTGTGAAACCATTTAAAACACCTTTTAAATAGCTTCACCCGAAGTGAAATTATTTAAGACACCGTTTAACTCAACCAAACTACCTGAAAAAGTACTTAAATTGTCTCTGGTCTGGCTTAAGTTTTCTCTATATAGTCTGTCTCGAATCATCGTGTACTAACATGGCCGAATCATTCGGCCGAGAGCCCGAGCATGTAAACGCACGGTCATTCATTAATTCCCACCCCGCCGCCGCCCGTTGCGCATGGCTATTTTCTTTTTTTTGCCGGCAATATTTTGTTGACTCGGTATTGAAAAGGGCTATACTTAATTGTGGCAACACTAGTACATTTGGAATTTACTTTTTCATCCACTTTACTCGCTGACTCATACAGATTTACGTCCATTTTTACAACTAATCGCGGCGTGACGCTCAGTTCAGGTGATATTTTCTTTTATAAAGTTGTTATCTCTCGTATAAATAAAGCTTTTACAATCTGATATTACTATCCATTTGATATGCATTAATGTAACTGTAATCATTGTTAAGAGTGGGTGTTAAAATTGTATAGGTAAGCAAACAGGGTGCACACGATACCTACCGAGTCGAGAGTTCCTGGAATCGCGATTGTGAACAGTAATATTGCCGGACAATAATGAGCCTTATATGTTTGTTATAAGGCTTACGAAAGTTTCATGTTTCGTCGATGCTTAACTTACCTACGATATTGCGTAATAAATTCATTCTGGACAGAGCTCTTTCCCGTACGGTAGCTTGTCGTGTTTTCTCTATAATTGTTATTTTATATTTTGTAGGTTTAATTCTCGAAATGGCACCGCGGTGTGGAGTGTGTTTGGAGGACGAAGTAGAAGCGGGACATGAGCAATCGCAGAGACATCAGAAAAACTTGCTTTTGGACCAACTTAGGAAAATCAAGTGAGTATTCTTTCATAAAATACCTATTTAAAACATTTTATAAAGATCGTTTCGACCGTTCAAAGGGACGTATAACAACTAAAAACTCATTAAACTATTTAGGTATATACATTTTATCGATGACAAGCTTACCTAGATTTTATTGGATTATGATCGAGAAATGCGTTCGTGTTCTTAACCTTGACTGAAGTTAAGACCTAGACAATTCTGTAGACTAGAAAAATACCTGTTTATAGTATGGGGGTGTCTATTGTCACGATTAAGTACATTGTCTGACATAAAGTTGAGTAGTAATATCATCATCACTACATAGTATAAAACCAAGTCGCTACCCGCTGTCTGTATGTATGCTTAAATCTTTAAAACTATGCAACGGATTTTGATGATATTGTTTTTTTGATAGATAGAGTGATTCAAGAGGAAGGTTTATATGTATAATAATATAGTAGGTCGCTAGTATCGTATAAAATAAAAACCGTTTTTTTTACATGAAATCGGGGTTGAATCTAGAAATTAAAAATACAGTTGGGTTTAGATTTTCACTGGCTATTTGACTACACACGGCCTTTAACGGCCTCCTAGCCTAGTTGGTAGTGACCCTGCCTACGAAGCAGGAGGTCCCGGGTTCGAATCCTGGTCAGGGCATTTATTTGTGTGTTTATCACGAATATTTGTTCCTGAGTTATGGATGTTTTCTATGTATTTAAGTATTTATATGTATCTATCTATTATATATATCGTCGCCTAGTACCCACAACACAAGCCTTAGAGCTTACCGTGGGACTAGGTCGATTTGTGTAAGATTGTCCCATAATATTTATTTATTTATTTATTTACATCAAAAATAGACCAGTGAAACAAATGAAATGTTGTCACTGTTGTCAGTTCCGTCATGGGACTATTACATCATCACCCTCAGTCGATAAGTACCAACCAATAAACAAATAATAAACAAACTACCGTAAAATTGCGACGGTTAACGTGAGTAACAACTCACGTATTTTTATCACAATAGGCGTGGCACGTTTCGTCTGCATCGGGCAGACATCGTCGGACAGACAGAGTGGTGTACGACGAAACATGTCACGCCTATTGTGATAAAAATACGTGAGTGTTAACCGTTGTAATTTAATGTCAGTTGACTCACGAAAGTTTAAATTATAAAACCAACTAAGTACCTATTGTGAGTCTATCGACTGAGTCGCCAGCTTTGTTTTGTACTGCACTTACTTACACATTCTTATGTAGTACCTAATGGTGCAGTGACTTAAATGTCATAGGTACTTAAACTCCACTATTCTAACGATTGGCTTGCAAGGTCGGTTGGACTGTAGCAAAGGGGGGGCCGGGACTTAGAATATTTTTGGTCGAGGTGGTGTCATTATAACACTATTTTTAAATGATTGTAATGTGTAGATGGCGTCAAAACAAGCATCTTTTATAGGAAAAACTTTTCTCTAAACTTAAAAATGGCCGAGTTAGAGGCCTTCAAAGGTTGAAGTTTTTGAAGGGACTTGTAAAATTTTCATCGAGAGTGGTGTCATTATAACAGTATTTTTAAATGATTGTAATGTGTAGATGACATCAAAACAAGCATCTTTTATAGGAAAAACTTTTCTCTAAACTTAAAAATGGCCGAGTTAGAGGCCTTCAAAGGTTGAAGTTTTTGAAGGGACTGGAACTTGTAAAAAAGTGACCAAATGATGTTTAAATGAGTTTAAACAGTAGTTTTTAAATAATTGTGCGGCAGCGGCCGGCGAAGCGCCAAAACCGATTTTTTTTAATAAAAAATGCTTTACAGAATGGCACCTTAAGGAAGGTCGGTGTAGGTACGACGACGAGCGAAGCGAGGAGGAGTGTTAGGTAGAACTGCGACCTTACAGCGCGCGAGCCGAGCGAGCGAAGCGAGCGTGCCGCGGCAGCGGCCGGCGAAGCGCCAAAACCGACTTTTTTTTAATAAAAAATGCTTTACAGAATGGCACCTTAAGGAAGGTCGGTGTAGGTACGACGACGAGCGAAGCGAGGAGGAGTGTTAAGGCTTCGCCAGACTAGCGCGTGGCGTGAGCGGGGCGCGAGCGAGGCGCGAGCGGGGCGCGAGCAGAGCGCGATAGAAGCGGGGAGCGCGGCGCGCTTACATCGCGCGCGTGTCAGGCGCGCGTCGCGCGAGCGCGCCGCCAGCGCCGCGCGCTCAATTCACCGAGCAATTTTCTTTGCGCTGTGACTGCGCGGCGATCGCGCCGCGCGCCGCGCGCGCGTTGAAAGCGGGGCGTGAGCGGGGCGCGATAGGAGCGCGGCGCTAGCGCCGCGCTGCGTCCAAGCGCGGGTCGCGCTCGCTTCGCGCCCCGCTCACGCCACGCGCTAATCTGACGAAGCCTTTAGGTAGAACTGCGACCTTACAGCGCGCGAGCCGAGCAAGTAAAAACTCCCAGCTCATTTTAAAACATCAACCTTTGAAGGACTCTAACTCGGCCATTTTTAAGTTTAGAGAAAAGTTTTTCCTATAAAAGATGCTTGTTTTGACGCCATCTACACATTACAATCATTTAAAAATACTGTTATAATGACACCACTCTCGATGAAAATTTTACAAGTCCCTTCAAAAACTTCAACCTTTGAAGGCCTCTAACTCAGCCATTTTTGATTTCAGAGAAAAGTTTATTAAGAAAAAAGTGGTTATTTCATCAAAATCTTGAAAATTATTCTAAGTCTTTTGTAACCCCTATGTTTTTTGCATTTTTCAAAAAAAAAAACTAAGTCCCAAAATCGGCCCCCCTTTGGTATAGTCTGACCGCAAGGTCTATAGACAGTTCTGATATTTATAACTAAATAAGTATTATAATTATAACATTATAAGTCTTATTCACCCCTTTGCCTACCTATAGTTACCTTTTTACTACCTAGACGTAGGGCTGCCATCTCGTCCATTGCCGAAACCGGACAAAGAAGTTAGAAAACCCGGACGTTTCATTCAACTCGCGGTCTCTCCCCGGACACTAAAGAAATCAATTTTTAATTAAAAAAATATATGCTTTTGCTAGGAATTGACCTGAACCCAAAAATGTCCGGGTTTACCCCGGACGCTTTTAAAAATCCAGGCTGGACGTTCCCCGGACGGGCTCCAAACTAGGACAAATCCGGGAAAACCCGGACGGATGGCAGCCCTACCTAGACGTATTTCTTAAGAAACGAACTATTCGCATTACATTTGTTGATTGCTACCCAACACTTTGTACCTAATGACAACCACATGTTTAGTTTTGTTATCATTAACAGATGTTGGGTTGGGGTTGGGGTAGGTACCTCAGGTACTTGGGTTCAGGTACCTACTTAGGAGAGTGCGTCTTATAATCCAGGGTTTTTAAAATGTAATAAAATAACCTAATGTCTCGTAGGGCAAATCGCCAGTAACTTGCCACCTTGCCACCGTCCAATAACTGGTCAACTTATACTAAATATCTTCGTTCTGTTTTTGGTGTAGATCTTATTATATTGATAATAGGATACTTTCCTTTCCTTCTCTATATATGTATTTACGAGGTGTGCATATTTGTTAAAAATAACCCAAATCTATTTCCCATAAAATGTACTCAAAAAACCCGCTCAAAATATATATATATAACGTCATATGCCCAAACCCTAAATCAGCCCTTGTTTCAAAAAGCGTGATATGTATAAGTAAGAAGATTTACAATAAACTTCCCATAGAACTCAAAAGGTTATCACCAACCCCCCCTTTAAAAAAAAAACTGTTTGATTGGCTAGTCAAGCAATGTTTCTACACAATAAATGACTTTTTACAAACCTAGTTATAAACAAATTTATAAATAGAAATATTGTACACCTTTGTAAGGTAGGATATGGAGAACTTGTATTATTTTTAAGATCACTGTAAACCCATAACCATACAATAAATGTTTTTGTATTTGTATAAAAATTGACTCTGTTTGCCTATATTAAAGAGTACATTTTTATTCTTATCAAGGATTCTTATTACAATTAAGATCCTGATATAACGGCCATGTTACAACCGCCATGTTCACGAGAAAACCCAGTGCTCATTAGTTAGAATGTCAAATAACCGCTATAAATAGTTTAAAATAGTGTATGGAGTAACTTTTAAAAACGTAGTTAATAAAAAGCCTATAAATTCAGAGTAGGTATTAACCTCATACCGCAGGAACGATCTTCGGTCACCACACTCGTCGCCACTGATCGTTTATTATCGGTGAGCTGACATTTACGGTTACTAATTATGATAATTTAAGTTCGTGTCCCGCAAACAGGGTGTCCCACAAGTAAGACAAGGTTTAATTGAGGGCGTGTCCGAATTGCTAAATTGATGAATTAAGTAGGTACTATTTTAGTGTGTTTAAACGAAAAAATTGAATAGGTATTTTATTTCTTTTACTGTCTGGTCTGTTAGCATATTTAGAATTCGTGCCTAAACAGGGTGTAACACCAGCCACTAAAAACCTCAGATACCCCATATGAAAAATCATACTGACCAATTATTACTGTGGGACCAACCCCGAAGTCGCGAAAAAAATAGAACATTCCTATACAAAATGTCAAGGTCACACAACCAAAATGTATGACAAAGTATGTTTTTTACCGGGCTGGTCCCTAGTAAAAGTTGCTCAGTATACTGTTTTAGTGGCTGGTGTTACATCCTGTATATGTATTCTAATATTTTTTATTGAGAAATTTCACTTCACAAATATCACTGGAAATTTACACAAATTGTATAATCGTGCCTACCTATGTATATCGGTACACATGAAATAAATTCAAGTTTTGGCTCGTTTACTAGGTAAGTACCTAAAATGAAGAGCAGAGTATCATATTATGGGTACATAATAGGATACTCTACGTAATAGGGTACATTACTGCAGAGGCCGGGAAGTAAGGACTTGCAGGCCGAATAGGTATATACGGCGAGCGAGGGCGGATAGAAATATGAGGCCTGCAAGTCCTTATTCACGCCGAAACTTGTATAGTGCTTTTATTTATTTATTTGATAGGTTCACCAACAGTTAATACAATAATTCTTTCTTATTTAGATAAGTACGATAGTTTTTGCTACATGTATAACTTATTATACAAAGGTAAACACTGCATGCAAGGAAAATGAGAAACATATAATAATTCAGTAGCAAGTCTGCAGTAGCAAGTTTGAGAAAATGTATTTTATGCCCTCTGGCCGGCAAGCAGCCAATTACAGATCGCTACGATAAACAAATTCG
This sequence comes from Lathronympha strigana, assembly GCA_949128165.1. Taxonomy (NCBI): domain Eukaryota; kingdom Metazoa; phylum Arthropoda; class Insecta; order Lepidoptera; family Tortricidae; genus Lathronympha; species Lathronympha strigana. The sequence goes on along the minus strand of OX421919.1, from coordinate 4,057,770 downwards.
CCGCTTGCCGACTGCGTCGAGCCGAAAAATAGTGTACCTACACAAAAATAGTGTACGAGTACGACAGACCATGGCTAGTAGGTAGCTACCTAAATAAGAAAGCCTCAGATCACATCTTACATTTCACGAGATCTGAGAAACTTCTTACTTTACAGGCCTCGGGTTACTATTAAACTATGAAAATAAAACTACTAGTACCTAACTTTCGTCAGAATTTGAGATGAAGTATTTTTCAAAGGCGTAAGACCTTTTACCACAGTTGGAGTTTTTTTATTCATATTAATTTCGACATGTTTGAGGGTAGGTACTCTATTTACTAGCGGCGCGTCAAAAGTCATGAAGGACCTTAGGACCTTTACCATCACGCCAAAAAAGATTCTCAATTCGTAGGAATCGTTTTTGTACTTTTTTTATTCAAATTCAAATTCAAATAATTTATTTCAGAACATAAAATTCCATATAACAATACCTACAATCAATAAAATAAACAAGTACAAATAGAAATAAAATATGTCAGTAAAAAAAAAAACTAAAAATAAAATAATAATAATAAAATAAGATTAATTAGGTCAATAAATATTTCTTAAAACTATGTCAGTCATTCGCTTATTACAATTATAATTATTTACTTAAATTACAGTTTTATTTTATTTTTCTACGGTATGGAGCTGAATCCATCGCCGCAGTATTGGGGAGTCCCACCTCTCGGCCAGTGTACGTAGGATGGTGTTCGTGGAGCCGCGCACACGTCTCATCATTGAAGCGGCTCGTTTTCTGATTACGGCATAAAAACCGTCAATTTGCCGCTCTGCAAACATCGCGGAGGCGCTGCAGTGTCGCGGCAGCCGGAACAACACCCTACACGCATCGTTATACTGGACGCGCAGGGCGCTGTATGAGCGCTGCGTATGTCTGATCCATAGGCTACACGTGTAAAAGGATTGGCAGTATGCCCTAAAAAGGGTTATTTTAACAGCATCAGTACAACGCGAAAACCGCCGGGCCAGCATATTGCAGCGCACAGCCAGCGCCCTACGTTCCCTCTCTATATCAAGGTTATCACATAAGTCATCAGTGACCCAGTGACCCAGATATTTATATTGTTGTACTCGTTTTAACGTGGCTCCGCCTAACTGGACTGGTGGTACATCAAGATATGTTTTAGTGCCCGCCTTGAAAACCATAAACTCACTTTTAAAACTGTTATATTTAAGCCCATGGGCCTCCGCGTATGACTCACAGATGCGTAGCAATTTTCGCAATGCGCTAATCGAAGGGCTCACTGGCTCAGCAACACCATATCATCGGCATAGTTTATGTTGTTTATACAAACTCCGTCCACTGAGCATCCGATATTTGTGCCGCTGAGCTCCAACCCCCCCTGCCTCACCCCGCACTCCAACCCATACATCTCCGAGTGCGCTCCTGCCCATTTTACATTATTTTTCTGCTTTCTGTACCAGTATTTAATAATGGAAATCACATCACTAGGTAAATCAGTGTTATGTATGATCACTGATCACCGATTAATTCGAGCTCCGTCGTCCGATTTTGATATTTTTTTTTGTTCGAAAGAAATTACTTTCAAGTTGGTCCCATAGGTATTTGGTCCTGATCTGATGATGGGATCCTTGAGGAATCAAGGGAACTCCTCAATGTTCAAAGGCACATGTATGGTGATTTTGGCGTTTGCTCAAGTAACTTAAAAGCATTTTCATTCGAAAACTATCTACTTGGTAAAAATATCCAAAAACTAAAAATTTAAAAATAAAAACTTTAACAAGAAATAAAACTAACTTCAAAAGGGCTAAATAAAATCTTCCTTTTTGTATGCGCTTCCAACCGGATACCTTTGAAGTCGGTGCCAAGCCGTTATTTAATGCAGTATCGTTTGGAAATGGATGCGCATACAAAACGCACAAAACAGAGCTCTGTTTTGTGCTTCTACTAGTCTCTCTGTTTTGTGACAAAACGGAATATTTTATTTCGCCCTTTTTGAAGTCGGTTTATTTTTTATTATAGAGCCATAAGTAGTAAAAGTAGGTATCCGAAATGTTGTCAAGCAGAGTTCTATCTACGCTGCGCCACTGACGTACTTATGTACCAACTAAACTACCTACTTACCAACACCTAATCAGGGCATTCATTTATTTGTTGTAATAAACTAAACTAAAACATATTATACTTAGTTAACACAAAATTTAAACCTAGATGTAAAACAAACACCTAACTGCAATCAACTGCAAAAAAATCTACTTACACCCAAAGTTTTCTCGGGAACCGCGAACCCTTTATTGCCTTTCTCGCACTTGCGATGTCGTACTCAAATGTGACAGAGACGGAGAACTTCGTCTACCGCACCGTTGACGTTGGCCTTCTCTTCTACATTACATAGGTACTTAGTTCAAAATTTGCACACGTAGGTATCATTTAAGTGATGGCTACCGGCCTCTTGTCTTTGTTCTACGAATAGATTTGTAACCAAATTACCGAGACGATTTAAATCCAAGAAGCCATTTCATTATTTACCGATATGGAAATAATAATATAGCGAGTGCATGAAGCATTTAAATATGTCAAGATTAGGAGTTTAGTTAGCATAAGTACCTAGGCGGTGTATAGGTAAGTATTAAGTAGTGACATATTCCAGTCAGATCCGGCGGATATGCTCGAACGTATACCTATGGCCGGCTATATAGACTATTGTACGGTACGGTACAACTAATCACGCATTATGAATGAATTCATTTGCTTTTAAGTAGGTAATTCCGCAGCTATCATTAAGACAGGGGAATAGGTATATTCCTTTAGATTCTTATATAATTATATTAGAATTATGTTTTAATAAATATTTACTTACTTAATAATACAAAAACGTATAAATATTAATTTAATACCTATACATATTTCGACGATCTCGGAAACTGCTCTAATGATTTCGACAAAAATTGGTAGCCATGTAAGGTTTTTGGGGTGCGAAAAATCGATGTACGTTGATGATGATGATTCATCCCTTAGGGATGACTCACACTAGAACGGCACGGAACGAGGCGGGACGGGATGATCTATCATCCCGTCCCGCTCCGACTGCTCCGAGCAATCACGTGATTATTTCTATAGAAATTGACAGATCGTACCGTCCCGCCCCGTCCTAGTGTGAGTCATCCTTAAGTATTAATTTGCAATGGTTAACACTCACGTATTTTTATCACAATAGGCGTGACATGTTTCGACTGCATCGGGCAGTCATCGTCGGACAGACAGACGCCTATTGTGATAAAAATACGTGAGTGTTAACCGTTGCAATTTAATATCAGTATGACTCACGAAAGTTTAAATTATATCATCCTGAAGTATCTTGGTTTTAGGTATATCGTCGAGCTTTGCTCGGTCGCCCAGGTAATAATATTATTCACCTATGTACAGATAAGTATACTCGTACATTAAATATTGTGGTAATAAAAAAAAAAAATAAAAAAAATAAAAAAAAGCCTTACATTTCATCATCACATGCAAATTACAAGATGTAGTGAATAATCGGAGTAAAAAGGAAATAGTCATTATAATTAAAAAATAAAATTTGTGGAATATTAAATTAATTTTAGGTCTGTTCAAGTTTGAATTATTAGTATAAGTTAAATTAGACTATTACCTACTAAATTCACTCATTCATTCATTCATTTATTTTTAATAAAACATAGTTTTACACGTCAGGCAGGTAGGTACATAATAATATGGTAAGTAGGAACCAGTGTATTGTGTTAGTATTACTTACATAATTATACGACAGGTAGGCATAGCGCAAGTACAAATATTGTTGTTTAGCTCAAATCATAATTATAATTGAGTTGCATTACTACAATACAAGTTTCAACAACATAAACGTTAATGTGGCGCTGTGATTTGTTATTCATTACATTTTATTAACATTTATATAGGTACATTTAATATTTTGGTACATTGGATTAGTGAATCAGTGAAGAATTTGGCGGTGTGATTTATTTGAAAAAATCGTCAACCGAGTAATGCGCATCAGACACAAGTTTAGCTTTAAGTTTATTCACAAAACATCTAATACTAGTCCCATTCTTGATCTCAGATGGTATATTGTTATATACCTTAGGACCTATTGAGTGGACATGTTTTGGACTTAGCTAGACGTGTACAGGGTGGGCGCAGTTCGTCCCGCTGTCTGGTGTTATAGGAGTGTAGATCCCCTCGCGCCGTAAATAAAAATAAATAAATTGAAAATACAAATTAAATGCAGAATATGTCACATTCGTACTGGTGTGTTGGTCATGAGAACCCCTCTAAAGGGTGAAGGCCTCCTCCAAGCTTTTCCAAAGATCCCTATCTGCCGCGGTTGTGGCCCAGGCGGGTCCGGCGACGGCCTTAATATCGTCAGCCCAGCGTGTGCGCGGCTTGCCTCTGCCGCGTTTTCCATCAGGTCCAGGCCACATCGTGACTTCTTTCGTCCACCGTTTATCTTCTAGTCGGGCTAGGTGCCCAGCCCATCTCCACTTTAATTTTAAGACATGTTTTAGGAAGTCTAGAAACTTGGTTTTTTCCCTTATGGTCTCGTTTCGTACTTTGTCTATTTTTCTTAGTTTTAGGACTGACCGTTCCATAGCACGCTGGCAGGATCTTATTAGCAACTTTTTTTTTTATACTACGACGGTGACAAACAAGCATACGGCCCGCCTGATGGTAAGCGGTCACCGTAGCCTATGGACGCCTGCAACTCCAGGGGTGTTACATGCGCGTTGCCGACCCTTTAAAAACTTTAACACTCCTTTTTTGAAGAACCCCATATTGTAGTCCTTTGGGAAAACAGTGGCAGGGAGCTCATTCCACAGCCGGAGCGTCCGCGGGAGGAAGTTCCTCTTAAACCGCACGGTACGAGACCATTTAGGCTCCAGGGTATGCGGGTGAACACCCTGCCGACGGCGAGCGGTGCGGTGGTAGAATGCAGCCGTTGGCATCATATCAAACAATTCCTCAGAGCACAATCCATTGTACAAGCGATAGAATACACATAAGGAGGCGAAGTCTCTCCTTAGACTTAAGGGTTCGATATCGCTCGTGAGTTTGGGATCGTTGACAATTCGGACAGCACGTCTTTGGATCGAGTCAAAGGGGCCCAGCTGGTATCCAGGTGCTCCCGCCCAAAGATGGCAGCAATACTCCATATGGGGCCTGACTTGAGACTTGTATACTGTGTGTATTATTGTGTATTGTGTATGCAACTTACTGTGTATTGTTAGTGGCCGGGTTTGCGAGCCGTAGCTAAGACATGGTAGTATGCAGCTATCCATTACTTTTTTCTTAATTGCTAGGGACATGTCACTTTTAAATATTTCTTTAAGGCTCCAGTATTTGCTCCATGACAAATTTATTCTCCTTTTTATTTCATCAGGGCGTATGTTTGGGTGGAACGATATTTTTTTTCCTAGGTAGATATATGAGCTTACAAACTCAAGTGTTGTATCGTGAACCTTTATGGGTAAATCCACGGTAAATCTACATGATTAGTCATTAAATACTTTTGTTTTTTCGAAATTCATTTCGAGTCCGACTTTGAGGCTCGCTTTGTTTAGGTCGTTTAACATGTGTTCTAGGCGGTAGCTCGATTCTGCGAACAAGACTATGTCGTCGGCGAAACGAAGATGGCTCATGTGGCTGTTATTAATTTTTATACCCTGCTGCTCCCAGTTTAGTTCTTGAAACACCAGTTCGAGCACAGCGGTAAAAAGTTTAGGTGAAATCGGGTCCCCTTGTTTCACTCCTCTCTTGATTTTGATTTTGGGTCCGGTTCTCTCTAGCTTTATTTTGCTTGTACTTCTTACGTATAGGTTTTGCAATATTCTGGTATATGTGGGGTGTATGTTGTTGTTGTCAAGAGCTTTCCAGATGATGTCGTGAGTTATTGTGTCAAATGCTTTTTTATAGTCAATAAATCCTAGGTATAATGGTTTATTGAATTCGTTGTATTTCTCTAGGACTTGTTCTAGGACTTAATTAATATTGTGGTAAAGTTCTTCAAAAGGCTTGTTTTGTTGACAGTAAGGTATACGCAGAGAACAGAGACGGCGTAGTGGTGTCGAGTACCGCGAGCCTTGTGGCGTACAACGCCGCACCGCTACACGAGGATGTGGAGCAGTCAGTGCTCAAAGTATCCGTGAGTACACTACATTATACATAGGTACTAGGTTACCAATAAATCGACCAAGTGCGTGTCGGACCAAGCATACAGAAGGGTTCCGTACCTTCGTACGATAAACAATCGTGCAAGCAAATGAAAAAAATGAGGAAATGCCGCCAGCGTCCTAGGATTCCTAGGTGCAATGGCTCAAGGACCTATTTTAGATTTAAGGTAGGTAGCTTGGTAATAACTTACCAAGCTACCTACCTTAAATCTAAAATCACTTACTGTACCTATGTGTTTTGAAAATAAATGTTTTACTCAATGAAAATATCAATATCGTCGCAAATTTTCCTCAACCTCGTACCTATCTGCAAATCTCAAAAACACCCGTATTCCTAGAGACAGAACGGTGACATTTCTATCAAATGATTGCTGTACAAAGGAGGTTGAGTAAGTATAGCGACGATATACATATTAAGATACCTTAATACGTATAGGTACTTATTTAGTTTATTGGCGAATTCTCAAAAACGGCTAGACAAAATATTTTTTATGATAACTTCGTATTGTAATAACCTTTACAGTACACATGGTGCTACTTTACCGCCCTAGGGCGATAATGAGCACTTTACGTGCCTGCGTCGAATATTCAAAGGGACATATGTACTGTAAAACGTCGTACGATACACGTGCGAAGAGGTAATTCGCAACTCGTGTCGATTTAAAACACTCCCTACGGTCGTGTTTCAACTTGTCGCCACTCGTTTCGAATTTCCTCTTTTTCGCCCTTGTATCGTAATGTACTATTATTACGTTATTGGGCCCTTCAAAAAATTCAGGAGGGCACATTTCCAGAGCAATTATTTCAGAAAATATTCTACAAATTAAATTTGATAATAATACAGAAAATATATCCATTGTCAACGGAGCTTTGCAATTTTTATTACTTGACTTACAGGTAAAACCACGCGAAGGAATTAACTTTACGTTTAAAATAAAGAACGCAAATGCTGCGGACGACATAATATTCCGAGGAGTCACGATTCCAGCCAACAAGTTCGATTTCAAACTTCTCAACGAAAACTTACGTTTCGGCGCTACAAGCTGCCGTATACTCCCAGGTAACCTATACAACTAAGGACAGTCGCCATCAGACATATAATTATAGAATCGGCCAAGGTGCTCAAAAACATCTGAACACGCATCTACCGCCTTAACAATGCGTCGTGCTCAGATATTTGTGTGCACTTTGGCCGCTATGATATATTATATCATATAGTGACGTTACAGGGTATTATAAAAATGCTGGTGATCCGTTTAAGGGGGTATTCAGTATCAAGGTCTGACTGAAAAATAAGAAAAAAGTTATGAGGCGGGCATGACGTCCAACAAGGCCAACCGTCAAAATAACAGAAAATGTTTTCGCGTCAAAATAGTAGATTGTATATCAAGGGCATAAAGTAACATCGCAGGGGGTGCGCGCTCGCCGCAGCCTCCCTACCGCGCTCCCGGCCTAAAATTTTGCTTACAAACGAAGTGAAAAGCAGAGTGTATCTTAGGCATACTTACCCATTCTATCATTGACTACTATATATTGTGAAGTTCATGCACTTACAACTGTTTAAATGTATACGAAATCAAAGCCATCAAAGTTTTTCTACAAAACCTGTTTCCACCAGATAAATTATTCACCTTCATTCGTATCGAGCTTCCTACATTGAATTATGAATAAGTACATATTATGAATGCGAGTAACATTGAACGATTTAATGTTACCGTTGTTAAGGTATAAATATCTATACACTTCGGAACTTACCCACCACTTTTGAAAATCTCTGTTTGGCCCTATGGTTGACTGGTAGAGAATGCCTTAAGAGCGCTTTGACAAGAAAAGACGAAAAAATGTAAAATTGATGGTTTTCGTGAACAGATTTCTAGCTTTTCGTTTACTATTAGAAAAAGATAGTGTGTATTCCACATAGAACAATTCCTTATCTTTAGGAATATAGGACTAATTTTTTGAAAACTGGCTTACCTACTTAGTTATGATATTTTTTCTGATGGTTGTTTATGAAAAATCGGGTGGAGCACTCATTTGGGAATAGAGATATTTTAAATTGTAAGAAGTTTATTCTGTTAAATAGTGTTATTTTATATTACAAATACCCTGTTCTTTAGGAATATAGGACAACATTATTTTAATATATTCGTTTTTAATAGATAAAACGAAGTAACTGAATCCAATTTTTTCGTGAAGAACTTCAAATACTAATGCCAATAACTCTGAAAATTTACTTAGTGTCAATGTACTTTTGATATTTGAGTAATTGGTAACGTTTGTTTTATTATGCTGGTAATAATATTACGTCGTTTTTAACCCTTCGTCTGTGTTTGATAAGGATCCTGACCACATTTCTTGGTCATCTTTTTGCATTTTTTTTCTAAACAATTTCATTTGCCCTTTACGATACCACCGAGGTTTGAACTCACCCCCACCCACCCCCACCCACAGACGAAGGGTTAAGCTAAAGCGTGACTTTTGAAGTACGTCAACGTGATTGATAATTTTATTTTAACTTCGGCTTGTTTGCAAATAACAAAGATTATTTAATTTTATTTATTGCAAGCAGTGTTGTTGTCTACTTCGTATTTCAGAAATGAAGATCTTGCAGTGTTTTCTTGCCGTTCTCTATACTATCTCGGAAAGTACAGCGGAGAGAAAACTGAAGGAAATATCTTCATGCCATCAAAATATTGGCGAACAGAACCACGGATCCTAATCCTCCTAAGAGTGCAATAAAACTGCATCCGTTATGCAGCATGTATCATACGGCAGCTCCTACAAATCGAGACTCATATATAATTTATATATTGTTGTAAAAATATATATGAGTATTTAACAAATAAAACTGTGTGTTTGTGTCAGTAGCGGCTACTAAGATCCTTGTAATCACGCGAAAATAATCTTAAGAAACCTCCCCCAAATTGTTATTTTAGTACGTTTTTACATTAGTTACATTACACATCAACATTACATTACATTCAACGAGGAAGATGTGATGATTAGTAATCTGACATTGTTTTTAAAGCCAACCAATCCACTTTTTATAAGTAGGTAAAGTAGAGTATCAGAACAATCTTTATGAGTCGATTACCTATGTCGAACCATATTTTTGCACTTGACTGTACGTAATTCATCCATCCAGGCAGGCAGGCACTTTAGGAAATGCCACTTTTAAATTGCTTCTATTTATTTTCGCTCCTTTATAGTACCTATATTCGAGTTCATTAACGCATTAGTGCATTAATCGGAGGTGAGCCAGCCTACGAAGCAATAGGTCCCGGGTTCGAATCCTGTCCAGGGCATTTATTTGTGTGTTTATCACTCCTGATGAATGATTTCTATGTAAGTATATGTATCTATTTATTATATACAGGGTGACTGGTAACTCGACCTTTTCTTTGAAAGGGGTTATTCTAAGAAACTAGGTACTATACCTTAGTTAGATAAAATTTATTGATTGGTTACTTGATGGATACAGATAACGAAGCCTCGGTTAATCACAAACATTTCCGAATATTAATAATATTACTTTCATTAATGAATAACATCATAACATACGAATATATCCCATCCTTGAACATCACAAGACCACAAAAAATTATACAAGACACAATAACAAAAGTAGCACAAACAAATCCGATTTCGGGTCAGGTACGCTTCTAGCTCACACACACTGCTTCCACACGCTACCTGCTCTGTCACTGATGTTATTATTTTAAATAATATAGTACAACATGCTAACATTTTTACCGTTTCGGAAAAGTTATGAGTTACGGAATTCATTTATGTAATTTTTACATGAACTATAAATACTGTTAACACATTTCTTTGAGTCATAGCCTTTGATTTTACAAAATTAATACAAAAAACTTGTGACAACTTCTTATTTTTTTAAACTGGATAATTTTTAACGTGTATTTTATTTAAAGTATAGCTTTTTTCATTAGCTACAAGAAATAACATGCAAGTACATTTTTTACAATTATAATTCATAGGTAGCAAGATGGCGTTTTACCGAAAAAACAAATAAGTGTAATAACTCAAACACCAGTGACTTTTAACCCCGAGTCGATTGGGCTACTAAAACATTGTTAATGAGCTCTAGAATAACCCCATTCAAGAAGTATGTAGGTCGAATTACCAGTCACCCTGTATATGGTCGTCTAGTACCCACAACATAAATTGATGAGCTTACCGGACTAGGTCAATTATGTGTAAGATTGTCCCATGGTATTTATTATTATTATTTATTTATTAATATGTACCTACATCATTTTGCCGCCGTTAGAAAAAAGGACGTATCCGTTTTTTATTCCAAAATTGTGCTACAGATATATTTAGAATCAGTAAAAAAAGTCATATCTGATGGTATTTTTATTATAGATTTTTCATTTTATTGTAGGTACGTCTTTTCCCTTGCGGCGGCAGAATTTTACACCTTATCACAAGAGAATAAGGTAAAAAATGTACACATTTAAATGAAGATGCCTGTACAAGATACTCGTAGTATCGCTCTATAAGTCCAATTGCAATCCTCCAAAATGCAATGTCGACCCTGCCTTGGCTTTTTTCTAATTAAATTCCATTTATTTGATTTTACGCCCTATGAAAAGCATATAGGGTAGTAAATAACATCGTTAATCTAAGTTAATGACATTTGTATTTAGTCGGTTTAACTTTACGGAGCGCAAATCAAAGCAACAATAAAAAATCACAGTATCACGAATTACATTCACATGTGACATCATCAGACAGAGACGTCTAGACAGAAATGTTTACTTTCTCTATCTTTATACAATGGAACACTTTTACAGTTTTATTTTTCAAAGGAGGTATGCGATCGATTTCAAACTCAAAACCAAATCTAAAAAAAAATTAAGGTCAATGACCTCTTCGAATAAATTGAGATAGTGTGCGTGAAATGCGCTTGTGTGTGAAACGGGGTAATTTGACAGCATTTGACAGAAATAGCTCAACGCCGAAATGTTATAGCGCTCTTAAGGCATTGAGTCCGCCTTTTTGTACTAAGTAAATGTCAAAAAAGGCACTTTAAAGTAATGGGTTTAATATTGACAATTTGTTTTGTCCACGTATTAACACATAAAGGATGACTCACAATAGAACGGGCCGGGCCGATCTGCCAGATTCTATAGAACACGTCACGTGACCCGAGGGCTCCAACTTCGGACGTGATTCTTTCTATATGAATTGTCAGATCGTCCCGTCCCGTCCCATTATAGTGTGAGTCATCCTTTAGCTTTGACTTGGAAAGTCGACAGCAGACACTTTCTTAAAAGGACAATGCAGAGCGGCTATATACCTAATGAGAGCAAAAAGCAGAGAAAATGTTGAAGATGACACTAGCAACAGTAGCAACTCGCTGAGATTGGATCATTGATATTGATACTTGTGCTATTGTTTTGTTTGTATTATATTTTTTTAATCTAGTGTCATGAATAAACGTAGCATGAAAAACCAATGGTCTTGTCTCAGGAACGTGTATGGAGGAGCAGGTGTGCGTGACCTTCGAGAACAGCGTGGTCGGGGTCTACAAGCAGCCAGTGTACTTCGTCTTCATCCAAGCTGCCACTGAGGAGTACACTGTGATCCTGAAGGAGATGGTACGTAGGAAGTCCTGCAGCACTTTTATTGTTTTAATTACAGCCTATTAGTAAACAGTAGCCCCAGCACATAAGTGCCGCGATAGTATCGCGGTCGAGAAAGACAACTATCTTTTTCTAATTCGAACAGTTAAAAACCGACTAAGAGAATGTAGGGCCATGCTCAGTGTAGGGTTCCGTAGTTTACCGTCCGTCACAATAGGTTAACTAAAAAAGGGTTTTAATAGACACATAGAAGTATCTTCGCAGCTCTTACGACTTATACGCCCCTTTAAACGAGAAGATACGTGTTTTGCAAAAAATCAATAATGGCTTAACTGACCAAGTTATTATTTTTTTCTTGAAAGTCTATAAAGCTCTATTGTCATATATCAGCGATTTACCGAAAATATTCACTTTATCAAAAACTGTAAATAGAAAACCCCTATTATTTTTCTAATACCTATTGAAACGAAATAAAAGAATCAGCCCTCCCCCCCCCCACTTTATGTGTATAGGAGGTACCCTAAAAATAAATATTTTTTTCAATTTTTAATTTTCCTTCTTTGTTGGCATGATGTGTCTTCATACCAAATTACAGCTTTCTACTACTAACAGTCCATTGAGTTAAGCCGCAGACGAACGGACGGACGGTCGGACAGACAGACATGGCGAAACCATAAGGGATCCTAGTTGACTAGCGAACTCTAAAAATGACAGATGTCTTTCCCGACCGCGAGATACTGTCGCAGCTCGCAGCACTCTCGTGCTAGGGGTACTGGCTAGGTATAAAGCAGTAGGTAAGTTCGAAATGTACCAACCGTTAATACTAAAATGATCATACTTCACTGATGAAGGTTGACTGGTAGAGAATTCTTCATAGCATTAAGTCCGCCTTTTGTACAATTATAATTTTCTTTTTGTGCAATAAAGATTAAATAAATAAAGATACCTAGATGAAATACCTACCTTCAAATGTGACTTTTTTGCTAGATAACAAAATGAAAAAGATAAAATCGTTGTCAGGAATGCAGCGTTATCATAAGTAGGCATGTTGTTAAGGATGATTCACGACAGGGCTGGGTCTTATGTGTCAAAAGCATCACGTGCATCCGAGCTATCATGCTTCCGAAAAATCACGTGACTCTTTCTATAGAAATGACACATCGTCCCAACTTGGTCTCGTGCGAGTCTCCTTGGGTAAATAGGTAGGTATATGTAGATTTTATTTTCTTATGCCGATGCCGGCTGTTACGTGCACCCTCAGCATTCGAGAAGTCGAGAACGCGAATGAACAGGGTGTGTCTTGTGCTTATTTGTCTCGACTCGCCTTATGTCTCGCGAGACCATTTAAATCATTGTTTTGAATTATGAACGGGTAAATGAATGAATGTATGCTTAGTTTCATAGTTTATAATATACATTGTAATGAGGTGACATCTGTCACCTTACCCAAGCTATTTAAGACACCTTTTAACTCAACCAAACAACATGAAAAAGCTTAAATAACTTCTCGCCCGAGGCTCACGAATGAGTGTGTACAGGGTTACATTCGCCGGAGACATTCGTCCGAGACATTGCTCGAGACTCGAGAGCGAGTATCGAGTGATTCTGACTCACTCAGCGCGACCTTTGGGCAGTTCATCCAATATATCAACGCGGATAGTAAAGATAAACTCGGTCCCTTCTATCTCACGTCCTAAATCTGTACCGACAGCATTATGGCTACATTTCACTGTATTAGCCCAAATGGTTACTTTTTACGCATGGATAAAATGTGATACCTGTGTGTTAAGAATGACTCACACTAGAACGGGACGGGACGGGGCGGGACGGGAAAATCTGTCAATTTCTATAGAAAGAATCACGTGATAGCTCGAAGCCCTCGGATGTCATGTGACGCTTTCTATAGAAATTGACAGATTTTCCCGTCCCGCGCCGTCCCGTCCCGTTCTAGTGTAAGTCATCCTTTATAGTAAAAAGTTTGTGTTATACTAACTTACTAAGGTACCTTTTAAGTATAGGCTAGTGATAATGATAATTTGGTTTCAGCTGGTGTTTGTAGAGGCCGTGAAGAGGAAACATGAGAAGGTGGATAGTCCGTACGCGCTGCAGCCAGTCCTGGCCAACAAACTCGAGCGGACCACTGCGCGCAAAAAGTGATTATTGCCTATGGCCTGAAAACATTGTTGTTGTTATTATTAAAGTGTGTGTATATTATTGCATCGTAGCCCAAACGGATAAACCGAATTAATAAATTTCTTCTTTATAATAGGGGAGAAGACGATGTGTTCGTAATACCATCGAAATCCATGAAGAAAATGTGCGCCCGCGACTTGAATGTCGACAACGAAGATGTCACAGACGAGGAAAAGGCCACAGCTGAAAAATTGAAGTAGGTGCACATTTAATATTGAGCAATACGTCGTGGCAATGGCAATCGTTTGTGGGCTAATAGATAACATGACAGTGGAAATTTCAAATGTCTTAAGGGGCTACCCGGCATATTTCACTGTTTTTAAAGTGAATAGGCTTTGTTCAGCTCCAAGCACAACGCTTGAAACAAATATATAATGTAGCTAGGTATTTGGTCTACATTTGGTTCTAATAAATTGTCGAAAAACATAATAATAGGCAGCTTGTGGCGAGCTGTTGGGGAGTAACGACCCCACGGACCCGAGTGCTCCAGAGAGTCGGTCAGGGTCTCCGTCTCCGGCGTGTCTTCGTCGGTCGGAGTGGACCCCAAGGGGACCCGTAGGACTCTCAGATCTGGCTTGCCTTCATTGGCCGTCCAGAGAGGAGTCGTTAGAGCGATATGCTCCAGGGGTGGAAGTGAAATATGCATAAGACGCGAGTGGGCACAGTGGCTGGCAACAGCCACTGGGTAGAAAGCGGCGCACACCTCTCGACACCCCTGAGCCGTTCACACCGATGTTGCTCCTGGCCGTCCTTGCGACGGCAGTTTCAGGGGCCCATCTAGTCGGCGGCGAGTCACCGCCTGCCTCGATAACTTGTTTTAAACATTGTTATGGCAGGTGTCCGGAACTCTTTGCAATAGTCCATTTCTGATCCACCCAAACCTCAACGCCATAGCCTGGTATTCTTTCCACTTTATTTACAATAGCTCCAACGCCTACTGGGACCGGTTCACGGGTATCTATTGATGCACCCGTGAATGGGTTCTAGCAGGTGCACTACACAGCAAAATTCTCCAAAAGGCCTCTACGTGTTGGATCTGTATCCCCACGCAAGCCTACCAAAAGACCGGGATGTACAGGCCCGTGATCCGCAAAGGAGAAACAAATAATAATAATATATTCTTTATTGCTCACCAATAATGATAAATACACATACAAAGAAAACTGTTGTACAAGATAAAAAAATAATTGGCACACAACAGGCGGACATAATACATCAAGAGAAAAAAAATAACCGTATACCCTTTTTTCTACCTTAAATCTGTATCTACTCCCTTATTATGCGTCGTAAGTACAAGAAACTAAAACAAGTAGTATATATTTATGTTTACTTTAAACGCATCTACTGATTTTTGGATAGGTTTTGTACTTTTCGAGAAAAAGCTATTACACGCATTGTTCCGAAAACGCCGGCTCGAGATGCCTGTGCGGGCGACGGGGGCCAGTCGTGTAAGATGGCACTAGTAGTTTATAGGGTTGCGTCCTAGTACAAGCAGCTCTTCCTAGGTGGCGACTTATGCTTATTGACGTATTGTATAACCGGTGAGGAAAGGAAGCGGGAGGGGAAGTAAGCTCAAATCGCCGAGGTCATTGGGGGGACGGCCTTAAGGGAGATTTTAATGGGTTGTACTTATGTCATTTGCAATTTCCACTGTCATATGCAAATAAAAAACTTAAATAAGTATTTGATATATAGAAATAATGACGTGACTTTTCGTACCTAAGTACACATCTGTCACAGACACAGATACATTCGGGCAATCCATCAGATCTCCATACTGAGTATGTCCGCCGGGCATCCGCCAGACAAAATTCCCATACATTTAAGTAAGTAAGTAAGTAAACACTTTATTGCACAAAACAGGATATACATTAACAGAATGGAATAAATAGAAAAGTACAAAGGCGAACTTATCCCTATGACATGATACATTTATCGGCAGATCTGGCAGATATAATTATGCCCGAACGTATATGGCCATCAAATGATTAATACTTTTTGTACTTTGCAATAAAATCCCGTAACTATTTCTTTGATTTATTGGGATTTATCAGTATTCGCAATACAACTACTTATTTAATACTAAATAATCTTTCACAGGGCTATTTTTGAAGCTGGACCAAACGAATTGAACTACATACAGTATTTTCATCATTTACTCTGGTATGAAGAAACGGTTGTTGGGGCTAATTTAAAGGTTGGTAGTATTAAAAAAACTGTGGAATATTTATTTTCAATTTTCGCCAATTTTTAAGTTTGTGTGGTACACGTTACAATATATGTATACTCTTAAATAATACTAAACTTAACAGTAATACTAAAGTATTATTGATAATGATAAAATACGTGAGTTTTAATTATATTATTGTTTGTATGGTACATTGTAAAAAGACAAAAGATTATTTTACATTTCATTCAAATGCGTAAAGGGAGACAGTCAAAAACGTCATCGATTTAAAAATCGTCGTTTATCGCAATCATAATCATTTATTGTGCCATGCTATACATAAAGCTCGATATGTTTCGGAACGGTCCGCGCATGGTCCGCGTCCCATAATCATGAGTGAGAAGCGCTTGCGGCGATTGCTCTGCGCACAGAGCAGAGTGTGCGCACAATTTGAAACAAGTAAAAAAGATTGAGGTTTAAAAAAACTTAAACGTGATCCCCATTAATTACAGAGTTAGAAAAAATGGTACTGATCACCGATTAAATCATCGTGTATGTCCCTACTTGTGAGTTCATATAATTGGCTCTCTGTTTCCACCATCAGTGTTTGATGTATGATTATAATATAAATCTGTTGGTTCTCCTAACAAAATACAATAAAAATAAATAAATAAAATGACATTATTACAGAATTACAACATGTCCGGAGTGGTGCTGAGACGCAGTCTTTCGGGCAAGTCGTATTCGCTGCGGGTGCCCGGCCTGGCGGAGAAGCGGCCGTCATTAATGCTAGGTATGTTTTTAGTAAGACCTACCAAGTAGCCCACATTGCTGTATAACAGCTGAATATTTACGCTATATGCTGACCAAGTAGTGTTACAAGCGCTACATAAAAGCTGTATAATTGGTTAAACAGCTCTTATACCTCTTAAACGGGTCGGGCCGAGCCGGGACTGTGTCACATTCTATAGAAAGCGTCACGTGATAGCCT